>JBAMBM010000717.1:0-600000 GCA_037043425.1 Hirtodrosophila duncani
TTCATTTTATAAAGTTATAAACAGAAATCCATTTGTTCGACTACGTATGGATCGGTTGATACCCCTTCATCTTTGCACCGGTAGTGCTAATTTAATTAAAATGCAGTGTATGTGTGAAAATAGCAAATTTTACCTTCAGAGTATTCGCAAAGAAGCAAATGCAAATGCCCAAGTTTACAAAATTCGTTTGCACATAGTCCTTCATTTTCCTGTTGATCTTCATTGATCAATTGATCCCTCAGTATTCCAAATTGATTTAATTTTGAAGGTTCACTATTATGTGAATTTTCTTTTACATGTTCTATTTTGGAGAGGTATTCTTGTTTTATAGCCTTTCCCTCAATCGGTTTCCCAATCTTTCTAGGGTACAAATGAGCAATTTCGTCTTGCAATGCTGTAATAGCCTGTTGGATGATGGCTTTACTCTCCACATTCTTAGCACAAGTCAAGTCAAGGAACCCATAATATCGGCTGAAATGTTGGTTGCAGTTAGTTGTTGTTATTTAACGTGAAAACCATATATTTTACCTATCTAGCTCTGAAATAATGCATATATCATCAATAGAGAAGTTTACCATTTCGTATCAACAATAACTAAAATGCGTTAATATTTATATTGCCTTAGCGATGTAAGAAATTATCCAAACAACTCGATAATCATCGATATTGACCAAGAGGTAGAGCTGACAAACAGTCATTGGCACTCTCGATATATCGGATTTCAGCCTTATCGATAGTAAGGCCGGTTTTTTGCTTCAGATCACTAGTATTTGCGCAAATGCAAAGCGTGGTCGTGGTTGGCAAATAAAATGTAGGTAAGCAAAATATATAAGATTTAAGGACAATACAATTTTATCAGACAATTCTTTTCAGTTAAACTTTCATTGGTGTTGGCAGCTCTGACTTCTTGATTCATACCAACAATAAAGTTGAGCATTTTTTATACATAGCGCGCATTTCCTTTATACATATCTTTGAATATAGGTAGCAACGAAATGGACATAGCAGATTACAGTGACTCGCAATTAAAAAGCCAGGTGTAGGAAAATCAGAAGTGAAAATTTTGTACAAAAAGTATCAATGTTAGGACTGCCAAGTGCCTTGCTCCAATATATATAAGACCAGCTGAAATACTCGCAATTTTGATGACCACTTAATGCGTATGCAGCAACCCAACTAAAAAATTAAAGATTTGCCAGATCAAAGCGTTAAAAGGAATTTGCTATGGCGCTTATGAAGAATATTGCATCAGCTATGCATCCATTCTGTCCAAAATATTGCAGACTCGTTGCAAGCTGTATTTTTTGAGTGGGGAATTTCTTTAAAAATAATTGCAATTTTGACTTGTAGTGCCAGCTTAATTATTAAAGCAAGCAAACTTCATCAAAAAAGGCATATGCTGTACACATTCGCTCAATTTGGTAGCGCAGGATTGCCTAAAGCTAGATTGCCTCAAATCCCTTTTGATAAAATGTACGGGCTTAGCCGCCTACTTCAAGAACATCCAAAGTACATACAAAGCACCACAGCCTTTTACAACAGATGAGATCGAGTTATTGACAGATTTATTAAAATTACTTACACCGTTTGATAATGCTACGACACGGGTATCATCAAACAATTTAGTAACAATTTCTCTTATAATAGTAGCCACGTGTGGTCTTCTCCATAATTTGGAAATTTTAAAGACAGATCTTAGAACTATAGATTGGTTAGTAGTCTGTACATATTTACTGAAATGTATTATAAAACGATTATTAAAGCATGAGGAGCGCACACTGCCAATAATTGATACCTTCTTGGATCCCAGATTTAAAACGCAGGGACTCTGTTTCTCTTTCAATCCAGTGAAAAATAAATGGAAAATGAAATCACATTTAAGTAAGCCACCAGAGGAACCAACATCCATTTAAAAAAACGTTAAATATATATGTTCTAGTGCTGGAGAAAACATCGATGTTATATTGATAAATCGATGCTGCTAGAATTTTTTAAGCATCGATTTTTTCTCCGACGTTCGATGTTTTTTACCATATGATTTAGCATCACTGACAGACAAAAAAAGCGTGAAATGAAGGTAAACATTAGTAAATAAATAATATATTTATTTTTCAGAAGGATATTGGTGTTGACAGTGCGCTGCAATGAAGAAGTTTTTGAAGGATTTTTATGGCAAAGGTAATTGTTGCAGTCCTAGTTGAGTGGATATGTACGTGTGTGTATTTTCATCATTTATAATGCATTTGTATGTGATTATATGCAGATTGGAATAATGCGAACTCGAGCCAGATGGACTTGGATAGCGAAGCTGAAAAAGAACTTCATGTTAAGCAGATAATCACTGGAATTTATTTAAAAAGGCTAATGATGGCAAAACAGCAAAATGCTTGAAATGCTTAAATACCTACCACAAAAGTGGCAATAACACCAATTTCTCTGGTCATATAAGGCGGATGCATCCCAGCTTGACAGTAAGGGATCTACCAAAGGCATCAGTTGAAAAGAAAGGATTTCGTAACTTGATGAAAGTACTTGATCCTCACTAGGAGTTACCTTCTCGTACAAAATTGCGAGATGTACACATGCCAAATCTATTCAACGATATGTGGTCAAAGCAGCGACTTTCTGAAAGCCGTTAAGTATTGTGCCAACTGATTGTTGGACGTCAAGAGCTCGCTTAAATCAAAGCATGTGGACATGATAATTTTTGTGAATGATTTTGTGAATCTATTCATTTTCATTCACAAAGTTTACATGTCCACATGCTGCGGTAATAATGAAATAGACTCATTAAATTTATAAATTTAAATTTTCGACTTTTCGTTTTTACATTATAAACATTCTTCACAAATTTGAAAAAGTGTGCCGATGTGTCGATATTATCGATGTTGAGACCCAAAATTTATATCATTATCTTTATATACAATCTGTCCTATTATGTGAACAATCAGTATATTGTATGGCATTTACATTAGCAATTACAGTACATTAACTTGTGTTGTGTATGCTCTGAAGAGACAAGGCCGCACTCTTTATGGCTTTGGCGGTTAATAACGATAATGTATATGTAACACAAACGAAAATGCATCCACAATCGGTCCTTTTCAGGACCACCAAAATATCGTATAAAAGAGTTAATTTGCTCAATTACTACGTACAAATTGAATATCTGAAAAGTCAAAACTAGCAGACTGCTTCTAAAGTGGGTTAAAAATATAAAATGTTCAGTAAATTATGATTCTACCCTCTTAAAATCGTATTAATAATAATTGCTTTCAAATATTGTACATATATGCAAAAAGAAAAATATAAATAAAAAGTTGATGTGTTGACACACGATGCCAACAACACGCGGTGTTCCCAAGCGGTCCCCCATCTAAGTACTAACCGCGCCCGACGCTGCTTAATTTCGGTGATCGGACGAGAACCGATGTATTCAGCGTGGTATGGTCGTTGGCAAATGCTGCCACGACTAATATTACTTTGTTTTTTTTTTCAGATATGCGCATGTGTATATTTTAAAATACATTGAAAATCCCATCCCAAAAATACATACATATATTTGAATTTATCATTTGGATTTTTCCTTTATTGCTGTTGAAGAACATCAACATTCAAAAAGTAGTAATTCAAAATGGGAAGAGGCATTAATATACTACATATGAATTTGTGCTTGGTTTGAAACTAAATGAAAATTATTTTAACTCTTTTAATAGGGGTTTGGTCGTCCTGAAAAGGACGGTTGGTTTGGCTTTACATATGTACACGAGTATATATAATATGGGTATGATTTTCTATAATTAGGCCTTCTTCTCAGTCTTTTTGGGCAGAAGTACAGCCTGTATGTTGGGCAACACTCCACCCTGGGCAATGGTGACACCAGAGAGTAGCTTGTTCAACTCCTCATCATTGCGGATGGCCAGTTGCAGATGGCGAGGAATGATTCTTGTCTTCTTGTTGTCGCGCGCAGCATTGCCAGCCAACTCGAGAACTTCAGCGGCCAAATATTCCATAACGGCTGCCAAATACACAGGAGCACCAGCACCAACACGCTCGGCATAGTTACCCTTGCGGAGCAGTCGATGAATACGGCCAACGGGAAACTGAAGGCCAGCGCGGTTAGAGCGCGACTTTGCCTTTCCCTTAACTTTGCCACCTTTACCACGACCAGACATTTTATTTAGATTTCGGTTTTTTACACTTAACTGTACACACACACGAATGTTGATGCCGACATCGATGCATGGCCATTATATTTATACTTTTTTCAGCTATCCATATGGCCGGTTAGGGGTGGGCCGTTGAGGAAGAAGAAGAGCGCTTATTTAACCAGAGAGAGACGCTTAAATAAAAGTATAAATATTAGCCACTTTGCGGAGTCTTCCTATAGCAAGCGTGTGTAGTGAAATTGTGAGTTTAAGTGAAATAATAATGCCACCAAAAACTAGTGGAAAGGCAGCCAAAAAGGCTGGTAAAGCCCAGAAGAATATCACCAAGAATGACAAGAAGAAGAAGCGCAAGAGGAAGGAGAGCTATGCCATCTACATCTATAAAGTTTTGAAGCAGGTCCACCCTGACACTGGTATTTCATCAAAAGCGATGAGCATCATGAACAGTTTCGTAAACGACATTTTTGAGCGCATTGCTGCCGAGGCTTCTCGTTTGGCTCACTACAACAAGCGCTCGACCATCACCAGTCGCGAAATCCAAACGGCTGTTCGTCTGCTGCTGCCCGGTGAGTTGGCCAAGCACGCAGTCAGTGAGGGAACCAAAGCTGTCACCAAATATACCAGCTCCAAATAATTTCTCGAAGTACAACAATCAAAAAGGCCCTTTTCAGGGCCACAAACCATTTATTCAAAGATATACATTTTTCCAATTCTCGATTTCACAGCCAAGATACAACGCTGAAAAATAAATCAATATATACTGGGTGTATTTGTTTTTCGCTCAATTTTGTTCAACATCATTCTTGGTTTTTCAAGGTTGAAAATTTATCTCTTTTTTATATAGATTTGTAGCCCTGAAAAGGGCTTTTCTTATATCAAACTTCCAATTTCGGATTTGAAATTGGAAATTTAGTATTCGCATTCTTGCGATTGCAAGATTCGACTTTACTTTTTGGACACAGTTTTTGCCTTGGGCTTTTTGGCCGCAGCTGTCTTTTTGGGTGTTGACACTGCTTTGGCCTTTGTGGGCTTGGCGGTTGCTGATGCGCTTTTAGGCTTTGGGGTCTTTGGCTTGGACACCGAGCTCGACTTTGCCTTTGCTAATGTCGGTTTCGCCTTCACAGTGCCTGATTTCTTGGAACTTTTTACCTTTGCTTTCTCGGTTTTCTTCTTCTCAGCAGTCTTCTTCGATGCGACCGACTTCTTTGCCTTTGGCTTCTTGTCTCCTGTTCCAGCCGTCTTTTTCTTTGCAACCCCGGATGCCGATGTGGTTGTCTTCTTTGCCTTGGGTTTCTTTTCCAGAGCGGCAACTTTTGGCTTAGGTTCCTTTTTGGCAGATGCCGATAGCTTGAACGAACCAGATGCGCCCTTACCTTTTGTTTGGATCAGTTTTCCATTGGCAACGGCTGTCTTCAAGTATTTCTTGATGAACGGGGCCAGTTTCTGGGCATCGCATTTGTATGTAGCACTAATGTATTTCTTTATTGCCAGGAGCGATGAGCCACCACGTTCTTTCAGGTTTTTGATTGACGCATCTACCATTTGCTGTGTTGGCGGGTGCGATGGGGGAGTCGCCGGCTTCTTTGCTTTTGTAGCTGTTGAGGCCTTCTTCACGGCCACTTTTTTCTCAATTGGCGCTGGCGGAGCAGCCACCGGAGATGCAGAGGTTGCAACAGCGGAATCAGACATTTTTATTTCACTTTTACAAAATATAAACACTTTTATTAAAAGAAATTGGCGCGAAATTCAATTTGCATAGTCCCTCGTTCGAGTGAGAATCGAGGAGGATGGCGATCTGAGAAGCAATGCAGCAATGGTTGTTTATATCGCCAATATTTTAGGCAACTACAAATTTATTTTGTTGTTGTTTAAATATTGTTATTAAGATACTGCTCAAATCATATATAACAATAGATTTTGCAATATTTCAAGATTAATATGCAATGTCTTTTAGCTTGATTTTCGAATATACTGATTTTTAACGGCCGTTGAAAGTTACATATGAGCAATTCGATATCACACAGTTTGCGAAAAACATTATTTTTAAATTAAAAATGCAGTAAATGTTATTTTATTTTACAGGCATCGAATAATTTAAACAATTTTAAATTCAATAACAATTTCAAATTTTCGTATAATAGGTGTTCTCGAATTTTAAAATCGTTTTAAAGAAATCTCTAGCGCGAATAAAAAGTCCTGTTTTAGAGCATTAACGGCGTCAATTTATTTTAATAGAAATACAATATTATTACAAATCAATAGATTTTACCTAATTTCTTAAAAGAAAATCGTATAATGATTGTAAAATTATCATATTGGAGCAATTTACCCATGAAAGTGAGTTGAAAATCATAACTGCGTTCCACATTCATCAATACTATCAACTTGAAGTGCATGAATGAAATGAAATTTATGAAAAATATAAAAAGTGTATTTTACTATTCCATACCAACGCATAGCAATTAAATTTCTGCAAATTAAGAGATTTTAACCTTCTACTTGCCTATCACTCACTTTCCAAACTTAACATTAATGCCACAGCCATTTTCATGTCGCTTCAATCAGAAACTAAACTGAATGAGCGCACTCGAAATAAAACAAACGATTAAATTATGCGAAACAGAAAAGAAAAGTTTTTAGAAAATGCTCGCTATACCCGGTATGGGTATCATGGAAAGGACCCCAAATATATAATAATACACGCTTTATACCATTTTTAAAATTTAAAAATTACTTTTTGTGTAAGTAACCATACAAAGAAAGACAGAGCTGTGGCAACGACCTGAATAGTAAGACATGAATAGAAATATAGTCTTCGCACAAACGAAAAGAAAATATAAATCTCTTAATTAAAGCAAAGTATTTTGTGGTCCTGAAAAGGACCGATTGGTATAGAAATATAGAAATTGCGCTCGCTGCAAGCGATTTAGGCACGCTCGCCTCGAATACGTCTGGCTAGTTGGATGTCCTTGGGCATGATTGTGACACGTTTGGCGTGGATGGCGCACAGGTTAGTGTCTTCAAAGAGGCCAACGAGATAGGCTTCGCTGGCTTCTTGCAAGGCCATCACCGCCGAGCTTTGGAAACGCAAGTCGGTCTTAAAGTCCTGAGCGATTTCTCGCACCAACCGCTGGAACGGCAGCTTGCGGATCAGCAACTCAGTGCTCTTTTGGTAGCGACGGATTTCACGCAGAGCGACTGTGCCAGGGCGATAACGATGAGGCTTCTTCACACCACCGGTTGCTGGAGCACTCTTACGCGCCGCTTTAGTAGCCAGTTGCTTGCGCGGCGCCTTACCACCAGTCGATTTACGAGCAGTTTGCTTAGTACGAGGAGGGGTGATAAGTAGGTGAGGTGGTGAGGGGGTGGGTTGGTGAAGGGATGACGGGTTGAGGGGAGTTCAGCGTCCTGGTACACACAATTGACAGGGACGAGGACGAGCACAAACAATCACAACTCATACATATATATATACAACACGGAACACTCAGCCCAAGCGCGGGAATCGAACCCGCGACCGCTGTTGATCTCCTGACGTCAAAAGTTTGAGCCTTTAGACGCCAGCGCCAACACCAGCGGCCTGATTACTTACTGAAAACACCGAAAATATTGAATAACGACAAAACAAAAATAGTTTGCCAGAAGCTTGAATGTAAGCATGTGTTTTGATTCCTTTTATGGGTGCAAATGAGTTTTCAAGAAAAGATTGATGAGGTCAGTCAAATTTGACTTCAATGTTGTCCCTCGGGTGCCACCTCTTCAGCCTTCTTCTCCTCAAGGGGTACAGAAGAGGAAAATTGTTAGGGTGCTCCTGGAGCCTGTGGAAATGCCAGACAAGCTTCTTTATTTTGGCCTTTATCTTTAAGCTAATCAAGGTGGACTCCAAGGCAGCAGTGCGAGTCCTTGAAAATGATCGGGGTGAATAAAATGGTTGGGGTTCTGTACGGTTTCTTGCAGAGTGTATGTACCATTGCATACCCCACTTTTTGGCCCTTGTATCCACCGCATCTGCCATTTCTTCCAGGTTGTTAACTGCCTAGTCAGGGGTTTTATGCCGTGACAGTTACCGTATCATCAGCGTAGAATGGTGCACTAGAATGGTGCACTCCTGAATGGTGGGGGGTAACGGTAGGACTATCAATAGATCCACGAATAGTCCCAGTGCAACAACCGATGAGACGTATTTCTATCGCCTTAGAAGATAATGTGATAAGAGGCGTTGGCTAAGCATACTATGGACCCCGTTATTGGTTACAGGTCATGGATCTCGCCAGTCGTGGTTGTGTTTAGACATGAGACGAGCCAATTGAGCGGGAATCTTGCGGGAAAACTATCCCCTAGCCACTTTTGAATCGTTCTTGACCAAGTTGAAAGATGCCAACATATAACATATTGAAGCTTGACGATAACTACGCTAGGATTGTTTCGTTACAAGCGTTTAGTGTTTGGTAGAAGTGCAGCTTCCCAGATCTTCCTATTTATACCTATTTTATTTTCTATATTTAGGTATGAAATATTAAGAACTAGCTAACCCAGCGTGGGTCGCTACGCCTCCTCCTCTTGATCTATGTTTGTTGTTGTGCTAGTGATCTTCAATGTGTTTTTGTTGCTGTCTTGCTTTACAATCTGACAGAAGTTTTAGTGTTATTTTATTTTTGAGTGTCAGTGGAATACAGATATCAATATATTCGATATATACTATTAATATATTTTCGTCTATATTTATGTAGATAGAAAGATATTGAAATACGTGTATGGATATTTCAAGATATCGATGTACATATGCATAGCTTCGGCTCTGTAAAGCTTATATACCATATTTAACCAATCTAGACCAAATCTGGTCAGCATGCGTGGGGCTACAGGGTATACAAGGAATACAATACTAATTTTGTTTGGTTTGTATGAAAAAAAAGAAAAGTTATGCTCATAAGTGTTTATTCCGGAACTATCGGTTATATGGGTTCTTTCTGATATATTTGTCCGATCATGTAGATTGGATCTCCTAAGTGGATCTTCTTTAGTGGATTTCCGAATACCTTAATCTGAGAACTCAGTAAGTTCTTTTAAAAAACTCTTTCTCAAAGTCCTTTATGGTTACATCCAGGATACCGCAAGGTAGCCACCTCGGTCCCCTTCTCTACACCGTATTTATCATCGAGCTGTATCATGTTCTATCCCATTCTCGTGTACTTACGCGGACGACGTTCAACATTTTTTGTCGTTCAACGACGAAGAGGATCTTTATTCTTTCCATTCTTGGTTTGAGGTCAACTTACTAAATCCCAACTGTTCTAAATGGAAAGCTTTATCGTTTGATCGTAGCGTACATCGTACCTTCTTCACTGTGTAGCTTGATTGGATCGACACTGTTGATATTGGGTGTTCTTTTAGACCTTAAATTCTGGGTTTTATTAAGTGTTGGTAGAAGGAATTCAATGATCCTTATACTCCTAAATTACTGTATGCTTCTCTGATCCGACCTATTTTGGAGTACGCATCGAGTGTTTGATGTCCAAAATACAGAAATCACAAGCACCGCATTGAGTCTGTTCAAAAAAAATTTTTACTGTTTGCTCTCAGTGGGTTGAATTGGGACCTAAGCTGATTAATGGTGAAATTGACTCTCCGTCTTTAATTAGCCAAATTAGTTTTTATGTTCCTCGTAGAACTTCTAGAAATTGTGTTTCTATCTTTCTTCAGCACTGTAATTAAACTATCTTCTGCATGAACCTTTTAACCCTTTGTTGTAATACAATAATGTCTTTAACTTTATCTATATTAATAACTCCCCTAACTTAAACAAAATATCTATACTAACGCATCTAGCTGGTAGATAATGTGAATTGTGTATGGCTTGTTGTTTTTCCTTTCATTGAAAGTGAGCGAGCGAGTCCGCGCTTTTTGCCCACTGCTCGATTGGTGTCGCTCTTATGCGGCTGCGCCCCTCGGCCGGTTGGGCGGGAGGTGTTACAAGCCCCGTGACTTGGTATCGTGGGTGCCTTTGAACGTGCTGCACATTGTACGTCAAAGTGCCGATATTAATGAAATAAAACTGAAGATAAAATAACTCCTTCCTATAAAGTCTAGATAGGATATTTTTTAAATTAGACAACTGTGGAGTAAAGCAAGGAAGTTTCTTAAGCCTAATAGGAATACTGAGCGGAACCAAATCCTTAAAAATGGAAGAAAGCATTTTGTAGAAGAAGTTTGCCGCCCTGTCCATATCTGTACAAGTGTACAAGTATGACCAGTCTGATTTAGGATGACATTGTTAAGGCTAGCGAAATCAGCCTTTCTAAATTAATATAGTAGCTGACAAGTTGGAAGATGCAGATACCGCAGGAATAGGAATTTTATTGCAAAGTGTAATGATTCTAGAGACCATTGAAATGGAAGGGTCAGAAGCAAATATCAAATCAATTAGGCGATTTAATGAGTTTGTTACAAAATTTATTTGAGATAAGGACAATTAAGTAGGCCGTTAACAAGTTCGTGTTGCCTTGAAGGTATCAAACCGACTGAGTGGATCACACATCTGGTCCAGATGTTGAAATCACCAAAAACCAACAATTGATCAGTATCAGAAAGCATTGACGACGAAATATCAGAACGTGGAGAAATGTAAGAGGCAGTGATAGACAGAAAAACATTTAAGATACACTTTAGTACTAATAAATTGAATTGCGTTAGGAAAATTAAGCACCATTGGTTCCGACAGAAACCTGGAATCAACAGTAATAAATACGCCACCACCCTGGCGGGAGGGAGGATCAAATGCATAGGCAGTATAATTATTAGAAAAGATTGCAGAGTCTGAGATATCATGCTTAAGCCATGTATCAGTAAATATTAAAAACTTTTTTTTACAGATTGTGTTACAATGAGCTTTTCACGCTGTGACACACCCTTCCAGGCTTAATGACGAAAGCGGCCGGAGTGCCGAAATCATCAGAAAATGGCAAAGTGCCGCTCAAGCATGCGAATAATACCAAATCCAGGCTCCATATTTCAACTTTCCTAGTGTAATCTTCGCAATACGTTATCTGCCTTAGATCGCGATGCGCTGCTATAGCAAAACATAAACTCTTCGCCTACATCTGCATATAGATGCCCTATTTGTTTACATTCAATTTCTTCAACAAAATTCTTTCTTTTCCGCTCAGTAGTAATGTTAGGCTTAATAAGCCACCTTGGTGTACTCCACAGTTATCCAATTTTAAAAATATCCTATCTAGACTCTTTAAAGAGAGGAGCAAAAAAGAAAAAAACGCGGACTCGCTCGCTCACTTTCAATGAAAGGAAAAACAACAACACAAACAATTTACTCTTCGCTTTATTTGCCAATTTGTTTGCAGAGTTCTTTAAACAACTTATTTCTTTCTTAAGTATCGGTCCGATCAGATATATATTTGTAGCATACACAGGTCTAATAACATCCCACCTCCCCTAGCTTAATTCTTAATGAACTTACGTCTATTAAGCCTAACTTTTTCCGATAGCGTTATGGTGTATATTCTAAGATTCTGAGCTTTGCAAGACGTTTTGGAAGCTTTTTTATGTATCTTTGAAGTAGTCGTTCATTATTCCTCTCCATATAAACGGGAAGAAGACTGATGCTCAAGACTACAGAGGCGTATCAAAACTGTCTGCTATTCCTGAGCTTTTTGAAAAAATATTAATTGCACAGTTACACAGGTCTACCACCACTAATTTACTAGAAGTTTCTTCATTTGTAATACAAGGATTTAAGAATAAAATGCAAATTGACGTCATTTACACTGACTTTAGCAAAGCATTTGACTCGGTAAATCACTGTTTATGTATTCATAAGTTGGATCTCATTGGTTTCCCATCCCATCTTCTTAAGTGGATTTCCGACTACCTTAATCTCAGAACTCAGAAAGTTCATTTTAAAAACTCTTTAAGCATTTTAGGGTTACGTCAGGCTTACAGCAGAGTAGACACGCAGGTCCCCTTTTCTTCACATTATTTATCAACCGCTGCCTCAAGTACCATCCCACTCTCGTGTACTAGTGTATTCCGACGACTTTAAACTTTTCTTGTCCTTCAACTTCTCTTCCTACCACTTTAGACTGTAAGATGACCTTTCCAATTGTGGTGTCAGCTCAACTTACTAAGCCTCCGCTGTTCTAAATGCAAAGTTGTGTCGTTTTGTAGTAGCATCCCGCTTCCTTGCTCGGATCGACACTGTTGATGACTTGGCTGTTGTTTTAGACCTAAATTCTGGGCTTTATTATGCGTTGATCGAAGGAATTCGATGATCGTTATACAGCCAAATTACTGTATGCTTCTCTGGTCCGACCTATTTTGGAGTACGCATCGAGTATTTGATGTCCAAAATGCGGAAATCACAACGACCGCATTGAGTCTGTTCCAAAGAAATGTTTACTGTTTGCTCTCCGTGGATTGAATTGGGACCCCAATAATCCCCTTTCTTCATATTCTAGTAGACTTCTGCTAATAACCCTTCCATCTTTTGAAAATCGTAGAATTATGCTTAATGTTATCTTTAAACATAAGCTGATTAATGGTGAAATTTACTCTCTGACGCCAAATTAGTTTTTCTGTCCCTCGTAGAACTACTAGAATTTATGTTCCTATCTATCTTCAGTACTCTTATTCAAAATATCTCCTGCATGAATCTTTTCTTGTAATGTGTTCTAACTACAATAATCTCTTTAACTTTATTTCTATTAATATCTCCTTTAACTCAAATAAAACATCTCTACTAACGCATCTAGCTAGTAGATAATGTAGTTTTTTCTTTTCATTGAAAGTGAGCGAAAGACTCGGCGTTTTTCCGTCTTCGCGATTCGTGTCGCACGTTATGTGCGCCGCACTGTGCGCGTGTTTGACTGTGTCCAACAGTCTCGTTCCAAATACGGCTGCCTGCAGCTCCAATCTGACACCAATCCACACTGACATCGTCCTCATTGGGGCTCATTTTGTCTTTGCACATACAAAGCATACTCGTGCATCATCTTCATAGGTCACCCAAAGTCCCAAGGCGCTGACCACAGGTGGTGAGCGCGAAGTAAACTGAACAAATCGAATCCCGCATTAGAGCACCCGTGTTGATACAGCTACGGCTTCGGTCTCGCTGGCGATGCTGACCACGTAGTCATCAACGTAGTGGCAGTCGAGAATGGCTTTGACTGCGGGTGAATGTGTGTGTTGTTATTGCAGCGCATTCGCTGTCTTTACATAATGCGCCGCACTTGGTGAGCTGCTCCGAACGTCATCACCATCTTATTAATATCGGGTCGTTGACGTACAATGCGCTGCACGTTTAGGTTAAACCAAGATACCAAGCAGCAGGGCTTGTTCCGCGCGAAGCCCAGGCTAGAAGCTCCCGCCCAATCGGCCAAGGGGCACAGCCGTATAACGAGCGAAACGAATCTGGAAGACAAGAAAAGGGCGGACTCGCTCGCTCACTGCGTTACTCTATATGTTTTGTTTGGGTTAAGCGAGTTATTAATAGAGATAAGTTAAAGAGATTATTGTAATTACAACGAAGGACACGAAAAAGTTAATGCAAGAGATAGTTTAAATTACAGTGCTGAAGAAAGATAGGAACATAATTTCTAGTAGTTCTACGAGAAACACAAAAACTATTTTTTCTAATTAAAGACGGCGAGTCAATTTCACCATTGATCAGCTTATGTATAAAGATAACATTAAGCATAATTCTACGATTTTCAAGAGATGGAAGGTATATTAGCAGAAGCCTACTTGAAGATGAATATCTTATCATACATATGATTATCGCGCTGATCATCCCTATCTTGCCACAGGAATCGTTTAGCACATCTATCCTTTGGCTGTATTAACATTTGTGGAATATCTCACTCAACGTTGATAGAACTGTCGCACTCAGAGAGCCGGACAGTGTTTCACTACACTCAAAGACGGCGGCATACTTTCACTTCAATATGTTTATGTCGTTCCCCTCCAAGAATGCGGTAAATTGCTAGTGAATGCAGTGAATATCTCGTTCTGCACTGGTTCACCAGTTGGCGCACTACCCTGGGAGCATCCAACCCTGTGCCGGCCTGTGTACTTAAGCCTCTAGTGAATGGCGTTGGTAATCTGTGTAGTGCTCACAGCGGTTACATGCATAAGTTTATCTCTAGCCACTGTGCTATGCCGTCACTATGGCAGCTGCCGTGGTGGTCGTCTTTTTCTCCTCGTTGAGTCTATGGCTCTGCTTGGGTGAATGTTGAGTCGGCATTGCTCTATTCAGCCCAGGAATACAATGGCTGCTTCCCGATGACAACTCTCTAGCTGGGGTGGAAGCTCCTTGAATGTGTTGCGTAGTCTTCAGTGCACACACAATGTAACACCTTTAAGTAGCACCATGTCAGATCCACAGCGCAAGTTGCCCTTGCAAGCTCTCAATTTATTGCATGAGAACTGCGAATGCCTTTATGTTGGCGGTCCGCGAAGGTGAAGATGCAATGTTAACCATTGAGTGCGTTAGCGGTGGCTTTATTCTGAATAAATGTACAGATTAAGTTAAGTTTAATTTATAACACCGGATTCTTACCGCAGCGTTTCCTCGAACTTCGACCAATTCGACAAATGTAACGCAAATGTTCAACAAATGGTGTCAAGAAACTTAACTTAGTGTGCCCCTTCATATAAAGGGCCATAGTTCTTACATTCCTGAAAAATAAATTAGAACGATAGCTTAAGAATAATCGATACAACTATCGAGGCTCAAATCGTCCCGCGACACATATCAACATATAAAAGCTCAGCTTGTGTATTTAGTTTCACGTGGTACGTTGCCAGCTGACGGTTTGACGCCGCTAAAACAACAAAGCACTGTTATTGTTGCTTGTGTGTTCAAAGTGGCCTTGGTAGATTGAGTATTTATCTGTATATTAATGCTAACCTACAAACACCGTACATAATCAATATATAATCAAATGAGACACTCTTGATCTGCTGGTTATACGATAATACCTTTCAAATTTGCGAAGATCCGAAATGGTACCTCCGATTATCTCAACAATTTAAAAAGATTAAAATTTACGTGTAGATTTTGTCGACTAGCTGAAGCCGAGTTGTGTAGATTTATAAGGCTTTAAGGCCTTCCACGCTGGCTTTCGCCAATTGAACAAAACGGTTTCGAAGCTTGCATTAAGTTTCAATTCTTTTAAAGTTGAGTTGCCAAAGCCAAAAAGCTGACTTGGGCATATCTTTGTTGCAGGTACAAATATGATTCTCTAAAATTATTGCCCAAGACGCGTGAGCATGATATCCAGCTTCTGTTGTTGAATTCTCCTTGTCCGTTAGAAAGCCTCCAGCCCATACAGAAACTGCTTCCTAAGGCGGAGGCTGTATTGGGTACAGGCCCTCCAGCCCATCAAGAGGACGCCAAATGCTCATTCTTCATCCGGGCATGAGTCTGTAAACGATCTCCTAGTCAACCTTTCTAGTGGCGTCCCTTCTGGAATGGTCACTAATTCTGATAGCAGCGTTTCTACTGCTGTGGTTGCTCTTCTTAGACCTTTTATCGGCATTCAAAGCAAAAGACGGTAGTGAGGTAGTAAAGATTAGGCTTAACGTCAAGCGTATTGAAATTTATTTGTGGATATTTGTTCAGACGACTGCTTTAATACAATCTGTCAAAAAAGTTTCTGGCCAGAGCACCAGAACGCAATTAGTACTAGAACTAGGAATCGGATAAAGATTAGACTCCCTGCTGTCTCACAATCCGTATACTCTATTTCAGTTTCAAAAAACTAGTTTCATCTCTTTTTCTTGCCTTCGAAAATGTAAGAGGCTTCATAAATTAACTTTCTAAACTCTATACTGAAAGCCTTTCCTTTGATCTTCACATATTGATCTTTACTGAAACTTGGTTAACGCATGATATATTGGACTCGGCAATTTTTCTAATAGTTATACCGCCTATAGGTTTGATCGTGCATCCCGCCAGGGTGGTTGTTTACTGATTGCTGTTGAACCGATTTTTATATCAGAATCGATTTCGCTTAATTTCTTTAATTAAATTGAATTTAAAGGTACTAAAGCATCTTTTTATTACTTTTGTCTCCTTATCACTGCCTCTTGCATTCCTATACGTTCCTTTATTTCTGTTTACTTGGACCATCCTAATGCTATCGAGTCTCTCGTGTCAATGCTTTCTGACAAAGATCAATTGGTTGTTCTTGGTGACTTTCACATCAGTTATATCTCATCGTAAATTGCTAACGACTGCCAGTTTGATACCTTCATGACAACACGAGTTTATTGACTACTTGTATTGTCCCTGCCACAAGTTCATTTCGTAGCAAACTCATATAATCGTGTGCTTGATTTGATGTTTGTTTCTAAACCTCCCATTACAGACGTCTCAAGAGTTAGTCTGCTTTTGCTTCCTTCCTTTTTCATCCCTCACTACACGTTACTATGTATATTAATATTCCCACAGTGATCTAACATGCTGGGTAGAACATATTTATTTAAGAAGTCTGATTTCGTTAGTATGAACGAAGTCATCATCCAAGCCGACTGGTCATATTTATACAATTCTATAACTTTGTTATAACTTATATAAAGACTAAAGCAAATACAGATCATGCCATCGCCGATTTGTTTGCAAAGCACTTATACCTTTTTTAAGTATCGCTCTGATGAGATATTCCCTTATAGCTTATACAGGTATAATAACATCCCTTATCCCCTAATTATTGAAAACTCTTTGCTTAGTGAACTTATCTAAATTAATCCGAACTTTTTCTGTGGTGCTGATGGTGTTCCTGGATGTATTCTCAGATTCTGCGATATTGCATTATGCAAACCGATATGGAAGTTTTTTTATCTATCTTTAAATGCTTCGTCTTTCTACTCTTTCTGGAATTAGTCACTTATTATATTGCCCAAAACTATATGTTCATATTAAAATTGTCCGCCATCCCCAAGCCTTTTAAATAATCTTAACTTCACAGTTACAAGATTCCTGTGGTTCTATAATTTCATTATACTCGAATTTGCTTCTTATATCATACAAGGATTTAAGAAGAAAAAGCAAACTTTCGTCATTTATACTGACGTCAGCAAACCATTTGCCCTCTTTAGATCAATGTTTTAACTTCTTGGCTTCCCCTCCTATCTTTTTATGTGGATTTCCGACATCTTAAATCTCACAACGCAGAAAGTTCTTTTTGAAAATTATTTTTCTTATGGTTACATCAGCGGTACCGCAGGGTAGCCACCTCGATTTCCTTCTCTTTACCCTATTTATCAATGATGATCTGCAATTACTTTCTCATTTTCATGTTCTAATGTATGCCAACGATGTTTGCTTTTTCTCTAACGACTTTTCAAAGTATTTGCAAAATCTGACACTCTAGATGTTGGCGATGCAAACCTCTGCGCATAAAATCAAAAACAAAAATGCTTCAAGACCAGATGGCATACCGAATGCAGTCCTCCAGATGCTAATCCAGGCCCACGTCGCAGGCTTCGTCACTAGGAGGTGGAAGCTAGAGCGACTCGTGCTGCTGCTGAAGCCTGGAAAGGACCTTTCAGTGTATAGACCCCTGTGTATACTGGACACTATGGGGAAAATTCCTGAAGTGGGGAATTCGGACCGACGAGATCTATCCGACAAGCGCTGCGGTTTTCGGAAACATTTTAGCATTTTAGCCATTGAAGATACCATATGGGCGAAGAAATACTGCCTTGTCAGAACCCTTGATGTAAAAAACGATATTAATTCCTCGAATTGAACCAAGTTTTAGATGCGCTGAGTAGGCTGCAAGTCAGCGTGTACCTCATAGAATTAATCGAGAGCTACTTAAATCGCATTTTATTCTATGAGATGGATAAGTTACCCCAGAGGTACATTATCAACGGAGGGGGCCCACAAGAATCCGTTCGGGGACCTCTGATCTGGAACATAATGTACGATGTACGGTTCGCAGATGGTATCGCAATTGTGACCGTGGCGAAACATTTTAAAGAGGTGACTGCAATGAATAGGTTGGCAATCGCTGTTGTATTTCGATAATTTTTGGTATTCTTAGTGTGCGATCAGTCGAGACAACAGACGCCGAGTTTTGGCTCAAAGATTTAGAACAAGACGTATTTTATTTTGTGTTAATTTAAACAGTTTTTCTTCAATGCTCAATTAAATAAATGCATTTATTTTTAGTTTAATAGTTTAACTAAATGTTCACTTAATTTCTGCGCTGACACTGGAAGTCCGTGTATGCCGTTTCGATCTGCTTGGTTGGAAACGTTCTTTTAAGCCGGATATTTACATACTAATCGGTTACACTTGACAGGTAACGAAGCGATACTAGTCCTAGTGACCTAGAGAGCGAATACTTAGTACTACAACGTTTTTGGGTTCTTTCTAAATATAATTACATTTTGTCTTGCATATGTTTTAGAAGCTTTTATGCTAGATAACCAAATTTGATTTGGATCGGATGACTAATGTTATTTATTTTTCATCCAAATCAAACCAAATTGGGTGTGCACTGATTTGAGGAGGCCAAACGGCCTCTGACTAAATTTGATCAAGGTCGGATAGCTATATCACTCAGCTGTCATGTCAGCCGGTATATATTTACCATGTGAATGGTAAGCCAAAGCTAGTCCTCCTATCTTGTTATTTATTTAACCATCTTCGTATTTTAAAAGCCTGGTCCTCCAAGAAATTTAATCTGCATTGGGCTTCAAGTAATTTCTTAAAGTACAGAGCAATCGAACTTAAATGAAGTGTTTGCATTGGTTCTTAAAATAGGGGAAAATTTTAGCGTCCATAAAAGCGGACAACGACACATGCGTGAGTGCCAGACACTGACTGAAAAAATTTTAAGAATTATTGGAACATTTCCAAAAAATTCGATAAATAAAGAAAGGTGGTGCTAAGCACAGGCACATTTTATGCCCTGAAATTGCTCAGTACATACTGCGTTGTTTTCGGATATGCAATATATTATGCGATATTTATACATACATACATACATACACATGCATAATGCCTATCTCACAATTTTAGATTTGACCTTGACCTTGCTTGTGCCCACGAAAATCACCAAGCAATATCAGTCATGTAAATGAGAGAGAAAGAAACAGAGTAAGAGTATACAAGATATAAATAGAGAGCTTTTCGGTGTTTGTTTTGATTCCTCATGAAGGGTTTTTGCAACCTTTAAAACCAACACGTGCCAAAGTTAGTTACCGATTAAGAATATTTATAGTTTATGGGATCGGCATCAGCTGTCTTACAGTGGGCAGGATAAGTGTATGATGCTTCTGCCTTGATAAAAGCCACTTGGAATGCGATGGAACCCTGAAAAGGTTTTTTTTTCACTAGATGAATCGTTTGATTTGTTATCCGCAACTAAGCATAACGTTTGTTCGACCCATTGGGCCTGCTTCGCCTTTGATTACAAGGGCAAAAATCTTGCTGCAAGAATTTTGGCAGCAATTTGCTTGATTTAGCCAAAAAAGCTGTGCATCGCAATATTTGTCTTGCCTCCTACAGAAGTATGCAAATCAACGGATTCGTAGAGACTTCAAGTGAAGCATATATGGGTGCTGCATTTATATTTGTACAAGTAATGACAGCAAAATCTCGAGTGTCTAAAAACGAAATAGATTTTTTTTGTTTTTGAATTTTGACAACAGTTTTAATTGTTGGGTTATATATAGTGAATAATGCATTACTATAGATACATATGTACTTATATAAATACGCATGCACATATAAAGCTCGTATAGCTCGGTAGCTATTTGTATATGGTATCAATATCAACATTGTATGTATTTGGAAAGATAAAATCACAATTGAAAATCGAAACAAAAAGAAAAATTATCATAGCTATATCGGATATGTATATGTACGTATATCATCTAAACATATGTGTGCTGAACATATATAAATGGGAGTCTGTAACGTTAAGTGCTGAAACTCATCTACAAAATTATTTGAGTGTACCGGTCTTAAAATGTTTAAACTTGAGAAAAAGCTTTTCAAAAACAAACAGAAATAATAATTCATTAACCTTGGCGTACACATAATTAATTACAAATACAAATATAACAAGAACATTGCGAAACCAGTCATAGTCGTCATTTTCGTTCGGTTTAAACATTTAGGTAAGTGTAATGAAATCTGTCTAACAGGCATCTCTAAATTGCAAAGCCTGTTCACATTTACAATTAACACATCGATTTCAACTAGATCAGGTCCTACTATAGCTTTTATATACTATAGCTTTTATATAGCCCCTGGGCTTACAGATCTCCCGATGATCGGGTCGTATGCCGCAGACATCCCCAATGCCAGGATCGGCGTAAAATACCGCACTGACATCAGCGTCAGGGCCGTCTCCACGAAACTGAAAACCTCGATTTTGAGATGTCCCCAAGTCATAGAGACCCGCAAAGCGCCGATGCCACCGCCCTGGCGGGAGGCACAAACAAATCTATAGGCGGTATTATTATTCGAAAAAATGGCCCAAAATATCGGCCTTTAACCAAGTTTCAGTAAAGATCAATATGTGAAAATCAAAAGAAAGACTATCAGAGTAGAGTTTAGAAAGTGTAGAATTGAAGTCTCTTACATTTGGTAGGCAAGAAAACGAGATGAAATTAGGTTTTCAAACTGAAATAGATTGTACAGATTGTATGGCAGCAGGGAGTCTAATCGATTATGTGCTTAGACCAGACAGATTGTTTCAAAGCGTTCGTCTGGTACATCTATAAGAAACGCGTACCATTAAACCTAAACTTTTTTAACTTTAATTTTTTTTTTTTGCCATTTATATTGGCTAAAACATCTTCTGATGTAGAATCTGCGGCTAGTCTACAAATAAAGGCAGGCAGAGATGTCACAGCAGTACAAAGGCTGCTGTCAGAATCAGTGACCGATCCAGATAGGAGGACACTAGAAAGGTTGACACGCGAATCGTTTATCGCATTGCCAGCTTTTCAAGAGTGGCTCATTTGAGTCTACCTCGATGGGGCACGATAACATATTACAGACCGACATTATGACATTATGTATAAACACTAAACTTCTCACATGCTCTTTAAACAGATAGAACTATGAAACCGTTACAACACAAACACAGATAAACAGATAAGCAACACTTGCGCAAATCAGGGACGAGATGAGGGTATTCAACAATGGCATACGTCTTGTAAAGTGGCACTCCGACGGATCTGCGGCGTCAATTGAAGCTTGGGTTGGTTGTACATTGACCATTTTCATAAAAGAACTAACCAAACCATTCAAGTCTGCCATTGCAAAGCATGTGTGCGCTGGCGTCATTGAAGGTGTTGTAAGTACATGCAATAATCCAACCTAAAATAGTTGGAATAGATATTCCAGAGGTGATCCGAGCCAATAATAAAGTCGAACGAGGTCGGTGTGCTAAATGAAGGATCTGCCAGCTGCAATTGACGAATTTGTTTCCAGATGGATGAGCTAATATTGATCGCTTGCGCCGGTATCGATTGACTAAGTACTCTCATAATAAGCGTAAAAACTTCAACAGAGTTGTTTGCGTGAATGTAGTTGCACCAGCATATTTAGCGGCGAGCCCTACAACTGAGATGCGGGTATGTGTTCTAGAAACACCGATGCATTATATAAATGCTTCTGTTTCCAAGGAAATAGTTCGGTCCAGAGTCTAGCAAAATAAGGCAACTTGTGGTATTGCACAATGCGTCCACAAGGTTTGCCAGTACAGTCGGCAAGTGTCTGCTGCAGAAGAATCTAAGATTTGATGTCCAACGACAGCCGATGCGGGTGCCGAGTTTGGTATCCTAGAACTTGAGGGTAGTGGGAATTACCGCACTCTGTGTTGATGTGCTGTACTACTGCCATGTGAAACTTGCTGCTTAGTCCTTAGTCTTTAGATATGTACCACCCTGAGTAAGAGTTATTAAAAAGAACTTTCTGAGATTAAAGTTGGACAAATTCGGACTTGGGGCCTCTTAAAATGGATACAAACTATCTAAACAAACATTTGGCGTTCATTCCGCGCCCCGTTCCGAATAAAATTTGGTAAGTTGATTCGATTCCAATGGAAAACAAATAAGAACGCTATAGTCGATAATTCGACTATAATATACTCGTACTCAGCATTTATTATACTCGTGCTCTAGTAGAGTAAACGAGTACATTATATTCGTGCAAGTATATGTAACAGGCAGAAGGAAGCGTCTAATAGGGTACATATATTCTTGGTCAGCGTCAACAGCCGAATCGTAGATCTCGAAGACTGTAAGAGCTAGAGAGACCCAATTTCGTATTTAGACTCCCCTTGTGGGGCGTCAGATCAAATTTGTCTTTAAATTAAGCCACGCCCCCTCCCGCTCCCGCTCC
The DNA here is from genome assembly GCA_037043425.1 of Hirtodrosophila duncani. Taxonomy (NCBI): domain Eukaryota; kingdom Metazoa; phylum Arthropoda; class Insecta; order Diptera; family Drosophilidae; genus Hirtodrosophila; species Hirtodrosophila duncani. The sequence goes on from JBAMBM010000717.1 coordinate 22,555, forward strand.
AGCTTACCGCAAAACCTTATATCTTCCACAATTTTAAAAGCATTTAGTGGAAACTCGGTTTATACATAGTCTACCGATTTGCTGAGTTTTGTTAAGATCGGATAATAATTGTCGACAAAATCGTAGAAAACATTATGTATGAGAACACCCCACCCCAAAAAAAAGAAAAACATTTGTTCACACTTTTGAGTGTGTCGACCCCAAAAGGATATATATTCTTGATCAGCCCAGTCGATCTAGCCATGTCCGTCCATATGAGCACCAAGATCTCTAAATTTTTCATTCACCAAATTTAATTCTATTTGGATAAAAAAGAACCAATTTTGTTATACTAAAAGTTCATTCCGAATCGATTGCTTATATAGGAGCTATATGATAGTTATCTGATCCGAATGAAATTTGGTCAGCACACGTGGAGGCATCTAAATCGGACATCTATTAAATTTGGTTTACTTCAGATGAAAAACAAAAAAGTTGTGTATTCCAATCATTCACTCCAAGTTGGTCGGTTATGTTGGGGCAACGTGATATAGTAGTCCGGCTTTGACATATGAGCAGCTTTCAGCAGAAAACCTACGCCGAAAAATTACAAGTCGATAGCTTTAAAACTGAGAGACAAGTTCGGTCGGAAATGCTTCCTTCTCTGCGTTACAAATAGCGTGACAAAACTATAATACAGTCTGCCAGGGTATAAAAAGGAACTATGTCATGGTTAAGACTTTTGACTGCAACTAGAAAGTAGATTCCAAAGAAGAAAGTTCATTCCAAAGAAGAAGATTCCTTCACATGAATGCGAAGGTGTTGCGAAATTACAGATTTTTGTTAAAGAACGCAGAAGGGTTTCAAGTGTGTAGAAACGCATATAAAGGCGTATATAGTTAGCAGAACGATAAGCATTATTTAAGAAAGAAGAAATAAGTTGAGAAAATATGTTACAGAAAATATGGAGATAAAGTAACTAGTTGCAATTAATCGTAAATTTTAAATGTATTATGTAACAAGTTGGGATCAGGGGATCCGATTCGTCAGGATAGCCGAGTTGCAGTATTCTGGATTTGGCCAGTTTATGCTCTATACAATACTCTCATCTATATATATAAAATGAATGTCTGTCTGTCCTTTATAGGAGTCTGAGCTAATTGAAAAATTGAAAATTGCACCCATTAGACTGTTCCACCTCCGCTCTGTTACTTTTTGTTATACGCTGTTACACATAAGTCTAACGGTAGCCATATTGTAAGTTACGCTCGGCAGTCTGTCTTGATCGAGCTGCTGAGAAATAAAGACATAAGCGGATATAATTATGTTCTCTATCGTGTCATTCACCGGTACTTTTGTACCATTCACAAAAATATGTGAATTTTGTCATGAAGTTCGCAACACACAGAGGGAAGCGAATGAATCCTTCATATCCTGGTGTGCATCGGGAACGGCATGCAAAAGCGCGCGCTCACAGGCTTGAGAAAACGCGTTTGTGCGACAAGTAAAGCGGTAAATCTTCTCGCAGTTGCTTCTCAGTTGCCACGTGAAGCTATGGACGTTATAAGTGCAAGAAATGTTAAGATAAATAATACCTTTGAATATACAACACATAGTAGAAGCTTTGGCTAGTCGAAGCTAGCCTTCCTTTCTTATTGTACTTGATTTGTGATATGTCTCCGTGTATTTTTTCGGATAAAGGGGTATTCTAAGGTGCGGTCACACTATTTATGTAGGCGTGTAATAGTGGTGGAGAAACATATGGTTTGACCACATCGATGTTTTCGATGTTTCTGGGCGTAAACTTTGAAATTGTATTGTAATAAGCTTGCAAAGCAAAAATAAAAAAAACACTCGTAAATTTCAATATATCAAATTTTTGTTTTGTTTTATATTATATACATACATTATTAAATTTATATACCCTGTATCTATTGTGCGTGGGAGATTCCATATCATATATAGCAGACATGGAACAGATTTATTCGTTATGAACGCTTGGTAGAAAAACTTTTTGTTTTTTCATTTGAGGAGGGGCCACTAATTTTTAGTCAATGTTAATAATGGGGAAGTATTAAAAACATCGGAGAAGTAAATCTATGTGAAACATTTTCTGGCGACATCGATTTATCGATTTAACATCGTTTTTTTCTCCAGCACTAGCGTATATGAAACAGTGAATTTTCATCATAGACATTTTAGTGAAAAATGGAAAATATTAATTTTGGTGGAGCTGATTTAAGTCGTGGACAAATGTTTCAAGCACTTCTTCGTATATCGATTGCGTCTGTGATTACATATTACTCAGTTAAATGGATGATGAACCAGTTAGATCCCACAAGTAAATCCAAGAAAAAAGCAAAGTTGCTTGCAGAAGAACAGTTGAAAAGGTGTGTATTTTTCAAATATTTAATTTAAAAATAATATAACATATTGCATCTTTTTAGATTAAGTGCGGAAGATGGCTTTAAAGTAAATTGCCAAAACTTCAACGACTATGAGTTGATGATTGCATCACATCTTGTTGTACCAGCCGATATATCTGTGAAATGGGTCGACATAGCTGGATTAGACTCTGTAATTCAAGAACTTTGTGAATCAGTGGTGCTACCGGTTCGACATCGTGAATTATTTAAGGGGTCTAAGCTTTGGCAAGCCCCAAAAGGGGTACTTCTTCATGGACCTCCTGGCTGTGGAAAAACACTAATTGCAAAAGCAACGGCCAAAGAAGCTGGTATGCGGTTCATAAACCTTGATGTTTCAATTCTTACAGACAAATGGTATGGCGAATCACAGAAATTGGCGTCTGCAGTTTTTTCTTTGGCTGCAAAAATTCAGCCTTGTATTATTTTTATTGACGAAATAGATTCGTTTCTGCGAGCACGCAATGCAAATGATCACGAAGCAACTGCAATGATGAAAACTCAATTCATGATGCTCTGGGACGGTCTTACTACAAACCCTAATTCAGCAGTAATTATTATGGGAGCTACAAACCGACCGCAGGATCTCGACAAGGCCATTGTGCGCAGAATGCCAGCCCAATTTCATATCAGTCTGCCATCTGAAGCGCAGAGAATTGAAATACTAAAATTAATCTTAGCGTCTGAAGAAATTAACCATGATGTGGACTATAATCGATTAGCTAAACTTACAAATGGGTTTTCTGGATCAGATCTTCGAGAAATGTGTCGAAATGCGTCTGTGTATAGAATGCGACAATTCATGCGGGCAACAGATAACGGCATAGGTTCATCACAACAACGACAATCAAAAATAGATAGGAATATAGTCGCAATTTCAATGGATGATTTATTGAATTCACATTTAAAAATGAAGGAATCCAAAATGCACACTGGAAGTCAATTCTTTGAAAGTAGAATTGACTTAGATTAAGCATCGTATTTGTTTCTTCAAATTATTTACTGTCAATAAAAATGGTGAATAATTTAGGTTGTTTGATCGCAATTTTTATTGGCGCACGGAAGAAAACTGCCAGGGTATATTTGGGAAAATATTTGGACAGAACACATTAAAATGAAAATGGAAAAACGACGAGGATAGACAATTTCCTCATAAACATAGATGGAAGACATAGTAGTTGTACGCAACGATCTAGCCTTTTGCTGTCGTACAGAAGTTGCTGTCAGCTAGCTAGCTGCCTTGCATTATGCGCAGCGCACACAAAATTGTTGTTGATTTGCATCTGGTTTGCATTTGCAGTAGTGGCGGAGCAAAAAGGTCTCCTCACATACTCATCATATATCACATAAGTAATACATACACTCGAAGGCAAGCTCACTGTCATCACTCAATCCTTAACATTAGGTGTCTTTATTTCTATCTGAACTGTTCACAATTTCAAGTTCATTTAATTTCAATTTTCTCAAAATGTCCCAAGCTGCAGTGACTGGCGTAGGCGTGGACTATTTATGTGTGTGGGCTTGTGTGTGTGTTTGTGTGTTTGGGAAAGCGTGGGCGTTGGAGACTTCAAAAGCAAAATGGCAAACAAGCAAAACAGCAAGAATAATAACAGTGACAACAACAACAACGACAACGAAAACAACCAATATGTTGCCTTCACCTAGCGCTTCGCCTTTGCTCTGCATGCAACTTTTAAACAGAGTTTGCACGTTTGCTTTGTGTAGCAATTTCTTAAAAGTACAAAAACACACAAACACACTCGCACACATAAAACAGCAGCAGGGGCTTAACATAAATACAACAAAGTAAAGCAAAAGTAAGAAAAAAATTAAATCAACAGATATTTTATCGTACTTCAAAAGCGGCAGCGGCAGCGGCAGGTGTTGTGCGTGTGCACACTCCCAGTCATCCGTTTAGTGTTACTCGAAAATGGTGTGGAGTTAGCTAAGAAAACGGAAGGAATATAATTTTAGAAACCTCGATTATATGCAACTAATCGTGATATTTTAGAACTTATCTTCTAGCTTTTTCTGCAACCAAGATGTGGATACTGCTGTGCGTTCTACAACAGCCATTGACAAGTCCATCAGGGCTTTGTTTGATTGGGGAATTCACAAATTGATGATATTTTCAGTTTGAATTGAAAGAAAGCCTTAACACTTATAATGTTAACAAGGAGTGTATGTACGCGTGTGTGTGTATGCGAGTATATCCCAGACACCTGACCGAGTGAGTTCATAGAAATGCTTCGAGTTCTCAGTTCTTGCAGACTGCTGCTCTGCGTGTCCTTTGTGGCTGAAAAAGCATTTAAAATTAACAAAACACCAGCTGACATTCATTACAAATGCTTCAATCCTTTGATCAGCGCACGCACAGCACGATATCAAACTTCGAGCTGTGGCATCAGGTCGATGATGATGCTGCTGGTGCTGGTGTTGTTGGGCAGAGGTGGCTTCAACATAACTCGAGCTGGTATGCGCACACCCACACCCCCGCCCCGCAGCCAACTGCAGTTCATGCATGCCAATCAGTTTGACACGCACACTAATACGAATTCCTGGAAAAGGAGAGCAGTCGGGGAAAGTAGAGGAAGAGAACCGTGTCCAACCAGTTGCTCCTTTTGAGGCTGGTTTTTCAATTTGCTTGACGATAACAGCGTGTCAAGCATGACAGATGCCACAAGAAGCCATGGAAACGTAAAGTGATAAGTATTTTTCATAACAAATATAAAAATAGAAAATTTTATATAAATTAAATTTTAAAGAATTTGTTTTTTTTACTATATATTTGTGATCTAGAACCAATTACCAATACAAATGGTAATCAATACACAAGGCTGAGGTCGGGATACCAAAAGCAACTTATCTTAGAAATAATCTAAACTTATTATAATAAGTTATTAATATGGTTATTAATATTAATAAGTATTAATAAGTTATTATAATAAGTTATTATATGGCTCAAAGGGCTGGGCATCCTGAATATCCAGATTTTAAAAATTTGATATAGTAACGAAACCTTATACCAAATGTGGTAGCTCGCTGAAATTGGCTGTCTTATACTCAGTTATATTATGAAAAACATTTGAGGGACATCGATAGATCGACTCGGCTGTTGATGCTGATCAAATATATATATACTTTATGGGGTCTCAGAGCATTATTAGAGCATGTTTTCGCAATTAAGCGAAACTGCTTACAGTCAATATTTGTTATTGGGGTTTCATAAAACTTTAACATTGGCCAACTAAGAGTTTTCTCAGGATATAGTAATTTGAATTCAATATCAACCTGTAAATATATTAGACATAAATGTATGATATTCCATGCGAAAATGTTGACCAAATTTGGAATGGCGCGCTCGTAGTTGAAAAGTTTTGTTCTATTTCGAAACAACAACAACTCGACGTGCGCGCGCGTGTTTGTACTCGTTCTCTAGTAGAGCAAACGAGTATATTGTATTCGTGCATGTGCATGTAACGGGTAAAAGGAAGCGTTTCCGATCCAATAGAGTATATATATATTCTTGAACAGCATCAACAACGGAGTCGATCGAACACTTAGATCTCGGAGACTATAACAGCTAGATTTACCAAATTTGGCATTCATTTAGTGATTTGGTATACATTTTAGTGTGTCGAATGTTAAATAAATACTATGTACGAGTATCTTACAGTCGGAAAACCGACTATTGCGTTTCTACTTGTTGTTTTTCATGTACAAGAGCGAACAGCGCCAAATGCCACAACCTTGTCTTGTTCTTCTAAACATCAGAACAACGAAAATGCTATGCAAAATATGTACGCATGTGTGTATGAACACATGTAAAAACTACGAATTTCAAACAAATCACATATCTATGAGTGTTGAACGTATATTTATATACACACACAATTTGAATGGTATGTTTGTTTTTCCGCGAACTATGTACAGGGATCACGATCGCACAAAAAACAAGGAGATCTCACTTGTCGTAGTTAGCGCTTTGTTTGTGTGTGCGATCATATTACCTTTGCACTCTTGGGGAGTCAGATCCCGCCCTCTCAATTCGATAAAAACCTTATATCACCCACATTTTTTGAAGCATTTAGTTGAAGCTTACATTATACACATACTTCTCCGATTAAGATCGGATAATAATTGTAGACATCATTGTAAGAAAACATTTTGTATGTACAAAAAAAAAACAAGTAAGAACGCCGTCTACTCTCGTACTAAGCATCTATTTAAAAATCGTCAAACTCAAAGTATGCAACAATTTTGGTTCACAAAAAAATGGTCTTGCTCTACCTTTGCTAGTAGAAATAGAAGTGGGCCCAATCCATGAAAACACTAAGCTTAAGAGTTAATTTTTTGGCCAGAGGCAAAGTAAACAACAAGTAACGGGACTAAGTAATTGAGTAATTGCCAGCGCTAACTCTTACTCTCAATTTAAATGCAGCTTTCGAAAGAGCACAAAACAGTTCTGCAAAGAGAACAATATAATAAATGGCCTTGCATGGGCTTCTCTTTCCTTCTTATGGAAGAAAAAGCAAAGCAAATAGCAAGAAATAATATTTATTGCTGCACCAGCAAACCACCCAGTTAATAGCGACCGGGAGTTATCGAAAGTAGGGAGTTCTGGGTGGCGATCGCCACTTCGCCTACTGCAGGGAAATTTTGAATGCAGGAACACTGCTGCACCATGTCTCGCTTACAGCAAACGGCTGGAAAAATCGGCGAAAAATTCGTTCGAAAGTAGAGTCAAACTTCGTTTATGCTCAATTTTAAGAATTTTGGTACTTTAATTAATTTCTATATATTTTTCTGCTAAGTTTGGGTATGAGAAAGTTTTATTTTAAGGATTTCAGATTTATTTTCTTGTTTTAAGACAGTTAACGGACATTTTTGTATTCAAGAATCTTACGTTCTTGATTTTCTAGTATTTAAATTATAGAATTTTTTAAGTATGAAAATTTTTTAAATCAAGTATTCAGAATTCTAGAATTTTTTCTCTGAGATCCTGCTTGCCCCTTCATTTCATGATTCCACTCCATGAGCTTGAAGGCTTCAGGCTTGCTTATTGATGCTCCATGACCATAAACTTTCTGCCACCGGCTCCGCCTATTTATTCTCCTGTTGTTTGACATTTTATTAATGTCTCTCTAATGTATTCTTCTCTCAACAAGCTTTTTAGTCCTTTAATCGACTTGTGGACCCTTCATGGTCAGTATCTTCTTGACTAGTCATAGTTAGCTTGCTATAGTTTGCTGAAGAAGGTACACCTTTATATTCAGTTTGTGGATTGTTGCATCAAAATACTATACAAAGATTGTATCCGACATGAATTCATGGCAGTTTGCAGGAAATGCTCTTTTGGAACAGATTCAAGCCAATCCATAACCTACAAGACATGGCTTAACCACAAAGCGACGAGTGTCCTTGTTAACGACCTGGACTTCGACATCCACATTCCGTATGAAGCTGTTGTGTATACAATTTAGGGACATTATTCATGTTTAATTCCGGCAAATTATCCATGATGAGAAAAGATCTTCTTCAATATTATTCAGTTTAACATGACAGTTTGATCCACACGAACTGAATGGGCATGGGCAAGGTCAGCGGAAATAATCTTTTTCCATCCAGAACTTGCCTCATTTCCTCATTCACTGCAAGTTCAATACAAGAAGCAATGCATCCACATGCAGAAAACGTCTATCATTGGCTTCCTGGTGTCGCTTCTCGATTCTGGTTCTTTGACAGAGGCGGTTAAGCAGAGCTCTGTACATATTGAGCTTGTGCTCTAAAAAAAACTAAGAAGAAACACTATTGACATCGGGGTGTTGGCTAGATTATGTTTAGGTTTCCACCCTAGAAAGTAACCTAGATAGTCCCACACTTACCACTTAACTTTAAGACACCCTGTATAAGTATTACGCCAATTGCAATGCCTCCTACTTTTAGTCTTATATTTGCTGGTTATTTGAAGTTTGCCAAGCCCAAAGTTTGATTGATGGTCGAGTTTGTCCAATGTAGTATGTACGTCAGGTGGTGGCAAGTGAGCCTTAAAGACGGCTGCCTGACAGACATCAAACACCGAAGTTCTAAGCTCATTACAAAGGTAAACATTTTAATTTTGTGCACACATTTGCCCAGACAGAGTGCCATGGACGCAATTGCAAGATGAGCCAAGGACGTGGATGTGGATGGATACGAATGTAGATTTAAATGTTGTCCTGCACACACACGACCATTGCAAGTCGAGTGTAATGTGTGCTTCTGAAGTTATTCAGGCCCTGGCTAAGAACTTTAATTAAAAATGCCAAAATGCAAAACAAAGTAAATACAAAATTAAACATCAGATAAGTTTCAGGGTAATACTCATACTCATTTTCGCCTCCACTTTCTTCTTACCTTATTATGTGGCGTCGAAATGAGATTTCTGTAATCAAGTATGCACCGTGTGTATCCCAAAAGAAAACACAAAAATCAACACGGCCAGAAAAGGTGTTCATGCATATTTAAAAAACCTCTCATTGCTTGCGTGTATGAGTGAGTGCGCGTGTGTTTATCGATGTCAACAGTTCCATTCTCCTTTTTTTTTTTGCTGAATCTGGGGACTGTGAATTCCCAGACTTTGTCTAGCCTTTTACATTTGCATTTATGGACCGCAGCAAACTTTTTAAAGTGTCGCCTCATGTGTCAGCCATATAACATGAACCCTTATCAAAATTAAATGCTGCTTTTCCTGTTGTTCCTCTGCAGTACATACGCGTACATACCTACATAAATGTCAGAGAGCTTCTCTTTTTTTTGTGCACGGCTGAGGAAGGTCGTGTATTTTTTAAAGTTAATTGATCGGCTCCGTTATATGATTAGCTGCCTAATTAAAGACTTGAAACAAGACCTCTAAAAGGAGCTTTTCAAATTTGTAGTTTGATTATTATTTTTTAAAAATCAAAATCAGAGAGACGACATTAGGTGTCAAATCAGAACTGTTAAACGGATTAGATGTTCTGAGTGCTCAAAAACTCAGTTGCTTGAGTTGATCGATTTACCTTGATGAAGGACAATTTGTCTTTGGCGGTTGTTTTCCCCTCTTCTAGCAAATTACAAATTGTTTACAATTCAGAATTCACCATCATAGGTTTCTATAATGATATGGTAGTTTCAAGTTCGGTTTTTGAGAAGAAACAGGCGACCTATTTCTCTTAACTGCTTCATCTGGAAACAACTTTTCTTAACAAACACACAGAAAACATACATAGATTCATGATTCGTCAACTGTTATGATTTCGTAAAAGTATTTTACATCACCGTGTGAGTATTTCATCAGCACTTCTTTGCCTCAATTGAGACGGTCATTTTTTGGACGTCTGTAAAATTATACGGTGTCAAACGCGATTAAATCTTCTGGACAGCCACATGTTTATGTAATATTATATATAAGCTGATCCCTATAAAGCGTAGAGATATCGCAATCTAACGACGGTATATAATGTGATGATCTGGCATAATCGGTTCACGCACAGCATCAATTGTCTCGAACACAAAACCATTTTCAGACGACACCCATGAAATTCGTCCTTGAGCAAAGGCCGAACATGACTCAATTCAATGTACCAGCGTTTCATACTAACAAGAGATGAGGTACTAATTTGGATCTAATAGAGCTTGAATAGACCTAGGTAAGAACATAAAAGGCAGCCCTCGTATGAGGTCTTAATTTTGTTTGCATTATTTAAGATTTGAGCTAGATTATGTTGGTGCCTAAATTTCATAGCTCGTAAATATTTCCAATTTCGCTGTTGGTGAAATAAATTTCAATATTTCCAATTTATTAATATTAATTAAGAAAATAAAAGAAAATTAAAAACACTGCTATAAGTTTAAAAGCTTTTGACACCACATGTTAAACTAAAAACAAGGAAACATATAATTTTTCTTCCTATTGAATTGACGTGCAATTGACCATATAAATGCTTTAACTTCTCATTTTCATGAAAATTTGCTTTAATTTAAATTTCTGCTTGCGTGCTCCCGCTGGCAAATGCAAAGCAGCGTTTTAATTTTTCACTAATTGGGCTTTAATAATTCCATACTCCTCCGCATTCTTACACTGTAACACTCCCGGCACGCCTAAAAGCAGGCTGCAGTAATTTTTCGTTGTTTAGCCTCAGCCACAAACCGCAATCGGCTGCCGCATAATCTGCCGCACATATGCATGAAGAGGAAGAATGCGAAACATTGTTGCAAAATCAGCGTGCCTATTTGTATTCACATTCCCCCATCCCATCAGCAAAGCCATACTCATTATCGTTCTTCTGTTCATATTGATTCCCATCATCCGCCTGAATGTTAATTAACAGCAGCGGTCATGCTCATCACATTTGCGGTTGATTAAGGCATGGTTTTGAGCCCCCCATCCTGCACCAGTTCCCTGCCCATTAAGCCCTAAACGCTGTCCAAATTAGTCCTCCATTAAAGATGCATTTGCAGAAGTGCTTTAGTTGAATTAGTTAATCAGTGCAACTAAAACGTCATTTGATTAACAGTTTGTTTCGGCCCGACTTCGACTTTTTACCTTGATTTTCATTTTAATGAATGTTGAATTCTTTTTGTTCCTGCTCTTAACTCGCTGAAAAATAAATTATTCAAATTAGTTGCTCCTCTTGAATTGAAAAGGGTTTGATTTGTGAGTTCGGCCAGTTGGCCAGTTGCCCAGTTGGGGCAGTTGGTCAGTGAAAGCGGCTTTCTGGTTGACCAAAAGGGGCTTTCTCATTTGCGGTTAGAAAGGCAAAAAGGGTGAAATTTTATGAATAAAGCTATACCGACAACTGGCATTATTAAAATGCTTAAATTTGTATGAATTTAATGAAAGACAACTTGGAAATATGAAAACTCATGACTTCACTTAAGCCATTTTACGCATTCGTCAGCTCAGAAATGTTATGAATTTGACAATGTCAAAGGAATCAATTCAATTTTATAGTGAAAGACCAGGAAGTGTAAGACAGATACAAAGATTTTAAATATTTGAGGCTGAGTGTTCTATTTCCCAATGAAATTGAATAGCTTCGAAGTTCGAACGACGAATTTTATGCACATTGTATTGAAATGGCCACAAAGTCTTAAAGTATTACTCATACGAGATGTATACATCCTAGGCTACTAACTGTGCATTCTAAAGCAGCTATGTGATATGGCAGCTATGTGATATATTGTCCGATCCAGAGGCATCTTACTCTCATTCAGCTTGCAGATATAAGAAGCATTCGTTAAGACACGAATTTTGTGAGTTTTAAGATCTCCGAGATCTCACAGCTTAATCATATGGATGAAGGGAAAGACGGACGGATATAGTTATATCGATTACCCACGTCACGCTGTTCAAGATTATGTATATACTTTATATGGCTGGAAACGCTTTCTTTGTGCCTTGCAAACTTCATGACAAAATTAGTGTACATTCAGATTTATACTCGTACTCCAGTAGAGTAGAGAGAGCGAACCTTTGTAATTTAAAGACTTTGACGGATCTTACATAACGGTTAGTCTAAATGGATAAGCTATGTATCAGTAGATCGGGGAATGCATTTACAAAATAAAGCTTACATTTACATTAACAAGTTAAAAATCTGACTTTTCTTAACATATTTTTAATAATATGCATTTATGCATGCGCCTCCTTAGCGATGCGAAATTTATGAACACTCTCCTACACAATTTTGAGGCAATCACTTTATTATCACTGATTATCACTTCATTATCCGATGGCAATTGCATACGAAACAACGCATTCCCACAAGAAAAATTAAAACTCCATAGGAATCCATAGGAAACTCCATGATAAATCTGTCCTCTGAATGGCAAACTTTATTTGATTTAGAAAATAACAAAATATTTTTTGGCTTAAACCTTAAGAACGCCTCATTGAACATGGACTCTAATGTCATACAAAGTTATACAAATTAAGCTACAATTGAAAGTGTTTACACAGTTCTTCATATCTCAAGAGATTTGCGTGACATCAATCCATTAAAATATTTTGCAATTTGAACACAAATATATGCAAATAATTTGTCTAATTAAGGAGGTTGATTAGTACTATATTTATATCGAATATATATGATCCGATTGCTAGGGTAATAAAGTTTGGACTAACGCCACATAGCTGATTGAGAATAGAAGGGAAACAGAGAGAATCGTGTTTAAATAGACCAGATTATCTTGTGGCGTACAGATGACGATGATGTAAATCGGAAGCAACTCAAAGCCGAAGATCTGCCTAGCGACTGAACGGCGTCAGAGTTCAGTGTACTAATAATATTCATATTCATGTTATATATATATATATATATATATGTCAGTTAGGGTGACACTTTTCTATTAAAAGTTATTAAAACTCTTTTCTATGATTGAAATCCTTTGAATTGCATCAATAAATATTTAAAATTCCGCTGCATCGTCACTGACAAATCAGTGATTTATATCTCTGGAGTGTTCGTTGCAGAAGACCCAGGTAATGCGATTAAAATGCCATGCACATCGCTAAAAAACCAATAGTATGAACGAAAATTGGAAATTCAAAGTAAATAAAAATTGGCGAGTATGGAAAATTGAAATCAAATATAAGCCCCAAACCAATCGCATTGTATCAACTCGAATGCACACACGGTTACATACATCTATATGAATATATATGAGTTGGTTCTGGGCACGTGCCTAGATACTCGTGCTGGTTGTGGTTTTTATTTTGAAAAATAAATATTATTAAATTTGCTTATACAGCGGAAATGCACCGATGCAGTCGAAGGGTTTTCTGCATGGAGGAATTTCCGTTTCCTCTACCGATAAACGCTGCTTTAACGATGACCACCCAGACTGCCGGAGAGCAGGCGGTGGGCTAATGGTAATGAAAACATAACATAACATAACTATTCAGCCAATAACAGGAAACAAACGAAATACACAACACAACTTCAATTTGGCCAGCAACCATACGCCGTCGGCAAAATGCAATCCAGTTAACCGCAAGCCAGGCAAACCAAAAATAACTCAACTACAACGAAAACAGCAGACTCAGGCTAGAAACCAGCACCATATCCACAGCACCAGGACCGAACACCACTCAACGTTTGGCCATTTTTCCGGGTCTGGCCCACCAAGGAGATGAAAGGCTCAAAAGTGCAAATGCCATAGTTTTTGGCCCAAAATTGCATTTGAAGGCGCTGTCAGCAGGTGGTGAAGCGGGGTGCGGTTGGGTTAGGTGAATTACAGGTGCTGGCCAAGTGCCATCCAAAGTGTTTTCATATGTAAGATACGTAACGTACACACACACACACTCGTATTCGTACATGAAAGTGTAAAAAATTGCATGCAAAGTGTTTGCCCAGAAGGGCCAAACAGCGGAAGCGTCTGCTCTGGCCAGTGGGCACCGAACAGAGGAGGGTATCCTGAAACCCCATACGCAGTGTCTATGTTGAAGCCAGCACAAGAGGAGCAACAGTTCGCTTTCCAGTAAGGCTGGCTGGCTGTACGTTGGTCGTAGAGAGGGGTGCGAGGCTCAAGGTAAGTAAGCGCAAGCGCATTGAAATCTATATAAATTGTAGTAGAAATGGTAGTAGAAATAGTAGTAGGCACACTAGGGCTTAAGTAAGCATTGGGTAAGTAGTTTAGGTGCTGTTATTGCGAATTTGGACTAATTAGGATTGTCGTGGTGTAAAAAGTGACAGTTTTGTTAATGCGCATTTAAGATTTTATATATATCTTAACTTTAATATTTGTGCGCCAGAAAATCTACATTGTGTGACAATTTCAAGGCAAATGAGGCTGCCGGGACAACTGTTTTCTCAAACAAAATTTAAAAAAAATGTAGAGGTCTTTATTAAATCTTTGGGAGTTAAAAATAAACAAGAAGTACAAAATTATGGCTTGACTTTCAAAAAAGGAAAGACGCTAAAAAAAGGAAGTGATCGTCGGCAGACAACCCATACGACATATTATATTATAGAGTATTTTGTTTAGGAATATTTCCTTTCTGATTTGTTTATATAGTTTTCAACTCGATGTTTTATATGATTTATTAAATTACTCCAAAATAGAAAATTTGCCTTAAATAATTATATGATTTTAAATAAATATTCTCACATACAAATTCAGTAAAATCCATTCATACTTACGCATCCTAAGCCAATCCTAATACCCATTCCCTTAGTTAGCCCTATCAGCTGTTAAACGCGCGCCATAGCAGCTGGCTTGCTGATAGAGTTCCGTTATCAGTTAAACAGGCGCCACCTGTCCCGCTGGAAATGATTGCAACTGGAAGCCGCCTTGCCAATCCCCATCAGCAACCCCATCGCCATCGCCATCGCCATCTCCAAAGCCATTTGCCTTCGTTTTTCATTTTCATTGCGGTCGTTGTCGGGCATGTCGGGTCTTGATGGCGATGGCGATGGCTTCGGCTTCTGTCTTGTCTGGCCTCGTCGATGGCGATGGTCGCAACAGTTTGTGGCCAGCACAGCACAGACATCCATTCGCATACGCAGGTTTCAGTTCCTGTTCGGCGTTGCATGTTTACGGTAGCAAACACGGAACGCAGCCCCTACTGGCGGCCGCCGGAGCGCGAACAACAAGTGACGATTACGAGATATTACGAGATATCGGTTCCTACTACTACGATAAATGCAACATTCGAAAAGCGAGTTTTCTAAAGCATTGCTAACAATTTTAGTGCGAAGTGAACCCGTGAATTAGTAAACAATATTTAAACGAAATTGTTAATTTTAGTGTGGAGCATTGAGATTTTCATATCAACTTTATTCCATCTTGGAAAAGGTAAAGTTCTGATTCGACTTTTCAATTTGGAATGTTTTATAATTCTACTATGAACTTAACCCTTCCATGCTCCTCTTTGTCGTTCCTTTTGCCTTTTCTTCAATGGCTTTGACAGCGGTGTGTTAATCAGTTGAGCTGAGACCATAAGTATAATTGATAGAACTGTAAGGATAATAAAAAATATCGCTGTTCAAATTTCTGGTGAAGACAATTTTTTAAAAAATTTTATGCTAAAGTTCGAAAATTTTAAAATTGAATTTGAGCATGTGGGAAATGTTGAAAATAAAAAAACACAGAATACGCTGTGTAATGTAAATGTTTTAGTAAATAATTAATGTAAATAGATAAAATATTGCAATAGAATTTTGTTGGTTGACTGGGTAACAACGCACAATTCAAACCATAAGAGCTAAGAGGCTAAGGTGAGGTGGTAAGATGGCGTTTTGGATAATTCAAACTGCAAGTGATCTTTCATCGGTTTCAGAATATATAAGAGAATGAACAAAAAATAAGTCATATCTTTGAATTTGAATATATATAAAATAAAATATTGGTATATATGTATGATCGAACCACTTGATAGAAATATGGAAATTCTTCATCTCTCAATGCTTTTTGATAAAAAATATTAGAGAATTTGTTGAGAGTTTTGTTGTTTGTTGAGAGTTTTGGGAAAGTATCAAATAGAGGCGTATACGAGGCACCTCGTATGTCTTACAAAAATTAGGATAATAATAAATGTTAATCTCAAAAAGTGAGTAATATGTTTCTTACTGAAGGACAAAGCGATCAGCTTAAGCATTCATATATAAGAAGCAATATTTTGTGTTTGAATAATTGAATTTGTTTGAAATGAGAGGTTGGTGGCAGCTGAATGTCCCCCCACCAAGATTTCAAACTGGATCAAATTTTTATATCCTATTTAACTTCTATAGCAGCAAATGCGTTCTACCCCCTCGCCCCAAGATTATATACTGGCTAAGCCCATGCTAGCAGCCTTATCGAGCATTGTCCGAGTTCTCATATTGGTAAATCCCCAGATAATACCACTTTCAAATAGCTGATTTTCTTACAGATCCAATGAGCCTGTAAATCAACTTTCATCATTCTACGCTAAGAAACTACTATGATATGATGAATTCCGTTTTTCCTATAAAAGCCGTCTGACACCGAGCCAAAATGCTTCAGAAATGTGTCTCGAGGTTTAACTGAACCGACTATATTTTCTTGAAGCTTCTATTTGGTCTACGAACTGATTTTTTGATCTGCTCAATCCGAAAGAAACGAAATGTAATAGGCCTTTGCGTTTTTTAAGTAATAATGTTGACAAATCAGGACACTCACTGTCGGATAAAAACTTTTAATGAGAGGTTGGTGGCAGCTGAATGTCCCCCCACCAAGATTTCAAACTGGATCAAATTTTTATATCCTATTTAACTTCTATAGCAGCAAATGCGTTCTACCCCCTCGCCCCAAGATTATATACTGGCTAAGCCCATGCTAGCAGCCTTATCGAGCATTGTCCGAGTTCTCATATTGGTAAATCCCCAGATAATACCACTTTCAAATAGCTGATTTTCTTACAGATCCAATGAGCCTGTAAATCAACTTTCATCATTCTACGCTAAGAAACTACTATGATATGATGAATTCCGTTTTTCCTATAAAAGCCGTCTGTCACCGAGCCAAAATGCTTCAGAAATGTGTCTCGAGGTTTAACTGAACCGACTATATTTTCTTGAAGCTTCTATTTGGTCTACGAACTGATTTTTTGATCTGCTCAATCCGAAAGAAACGAAATGTAATAGGCCTTTGCGTTTTTTAAGTAATAATGTTGACAAATCAGGACACTCACTGTCGGATAAAAACTTTTAAATTTTAATATTTATTGATCATAATTTCGTTATTAAAGCGCATAGTAAACTTGTATGTAGCACACTTTAGTATCATCTTTATCAGACTTGGAAATTTGACACTATTCGCTGGCATAGGTACGATTGATCGAAGTGTATATCTGTTGTTGTAAGAGTTTCTTAGAGATTGTCAAATTTTAATTGGAATTGCACATTGTAACACCTGGCACAAGAACGATCAATCTGCCTAGATTACCAAAACTGTTATTATATTTTTTAAGAATCAGACAGCCGATAAACTAGATTAAACTTATGTAATGTGTAAAGACGAGTATAGCTTTCTTTTTCTTAGTTTATTTACTTACTAATCAATATGTTCAGTAACAACATGTTGGCTCGACTATTTTCTTAGCAATTGTTGTTCAAGTTGAATTCAAAACTCATTACAGACATAATTGTGAAAATACGTGTATATATATTATAATCGCACATTAAACTGTAGTTCAACTGGCGCCAATTGTGTGTGAAATTTTGCATTTTGCTGAAATAATTGCATCATATCCAACAGAATAGAACAGAACAGAACAGAACAGAACCGAACCGAACCGAACACAATGGAGCAGACTTGACTGAGTGTTCCATTTGAGTCGGCGGAGCCCAAGGCAAGGTCGTCAGACCAATCGTATCAGAAAGTTGCATGGCTCAGCGACTCCACCCACTGGGGCCCAGGCTGCATCCTTAAGCGCACAATGTCGTGCCAGGTTTACAACAACAGCTGCTGGAACAACAACACAACACAGCAGCAGCTGCAACAACAAACCATTAAAAGGCAGCAAAACTAAAGCCGAAAAAACCCAAATAACAATAATAACGCCATAACAGCCAAGCTGAGAAAATGCTGGAAAAAGGCAGGAAATTCATTTTGCTAGCAACAACCAAAAGCGATTTTCTTTTATGCCAGGTGATGGTAAAATTAAGGTGGTGCGGGGTGGGGTGGCGACGGTAGTTCAGCCACTTGCAAAATGCATTTGTACTTTTCACCCTCTTTGTGTGTTTTGTTTTTTTTTTTATTTCATTTTTTTCATTTTTTTTTTTTGGTTTTTTGGTTTTGCCTTCACTTTGCGTTGTTTGCAATTTGTGTTCTCAATGGCTTTGTAATTGAGTTGGAGAGTTTTAGCCATATTTTGTTTGGGTTATTTTTCCGTATTTCTTTTCTGAAATTTAAATTTGATTTAGATTGAAGTGATTTCAAGGTAGTTTATATAGTAGTTTGTGGTTTACTTAATGAGATCACTTGACGTCTTGTGCGACATCTTATTCCACTAAAAAGTATGAATGCCAAATAGCAAATTATAGAAGGAATTTTGTAGTTAAATCTGTTAAAGAATTTTGTATACGATGACTGGCGAGATTTTCCTTATATAACTGTATTTTAGGAAATACATTTTTCTTTAGAAATATAAATCTGTTGATTTATAAAGGTAAATCTTGGGAAAGCTTTTATATAATATAAATTGGGATTGTTAATCTGATTGTTTCAACTCAAGCTTAATTAATCAACCTAGATGAAGCCTTCGTTGAGATGAGGCCACCTTTTTTACAGTCCGTATTTTTGGAAAGATATTTGATACAAATGCATAACATAAAGCCCATTCTCGATTTGTCTACACGATTTTTTTTAATAACAAAATATTCATTATATATTATTGTTTGTTATGTGATAGTAAAAGTCAGGTCCAGGTCCACCAGATGGCTTCTGAGCAGTCGTGTTTGTTTCTCCTTCTCCTTCCAGTAAGCCCCCAAAATTATGGGCACGCCAATTGATTGATTGATTCATTTTGATTGACAAGCAAAAGATGTCGAGTGTTGATGTTTTTGAGAACAATACTTTCTTTCCAACGTATGACTTGAACACAGGATCTCATTAAACTTCTCATTCGTTTGTGTGCCCGTGCATATTAGCCAATGCCGGGCACTTGTCTATTGATGGATTTGATTTTGATAAAAACTATTTCAAGTTACAAATTGAGAGAAAAAGACTGATATTAATTTGATTGTAAGTGTATATTCATTATACCCTCTCAGAAGGAAACATCTCTGTTAGCATAAAGGATGTATATTCTTGATCTTCCATGATATTGAGCTGAAATTCATATTATAGACTTATCTCTGCCGTTACCTTATAAAACCGTCAATTCTATTTGATCGAAATTTATGGAAATGTTTAAGCTTAAATTTATTATATACAAAAAAGACTCAATGTAAGCAATAAAAGTGAAAATTGTATGGATTTTTTAACTAGCAAACTGGCATTGAGGTTCACCCGATTCATTCATATTTTTATCATTCAGGATTCATCATAAAAAAGTAAGAGATTTCTCGTAATCAAGGGTCTGTGTCGATCACGCTGTCTATAGGTTTCGTGTTGAATTCTCAGAGCAAATGGTTGGTGTGTTTTGGTATTGGAACGCTTGCGCATAGATAATAAAGCTACTGACTGAATTATCCAGCATGACTTCTGGACTTATACTTCATAAGTTAATTAAGGCTCTCTCGCAATGCTTATCCAAAATCATTCAAATTACATTTCCATGCAATCCATTCGCATACTTGACTCTGAGCCATTCAATCGAAATTGCCATTAAATGATCTGCGATAAACTTCATAAAATTCGCTTGTAGGTCAATAAATTAAACAATTAATGAACGCAACGCAAGCGATTCAGGCCATTAATAAAATGCAGCATCATCCTGGCTTCCAGGCTGATAGGCTGCCTTTGGACAACAGCTTTATTCTCCTGCCGCAAATCTTCATTCTCATGCTCATGCTTAGCCATTGTCAGGCCATACAGCTGGCTGGCTCTCGCTTAATCTTATCCATGACGACAACAACGAATGTCCGTGCTCTGGCCACAATTAAAAAAAGGTCATAAAACGTGGAAATTCCTGCAAACAACGAAAACAACAACAACAATAGCAACAGCAACAGCCACGACAACAAATACAGCAACCATTGAACAATTTACAGGCGTAACCAAAATGGGCAGCGTCATGCGGACGAACAATACCCATGTCCAAGTCCAAGCCATCAGCCGTTCGTGTCACGTTTTTGTCCTCTTGCATTCGCGAAGTCTTCTTTTCTTTGTCTCTCTCTCTCTCTCTCTCTCTCTTTCTTCCTTGCCATCTCTCTGTCTGTCTTTATCTAGCCTCCCTCTCGCACATTGCCAGTTATTAAGCGAAACATTTTTAATTAAATTCTCGCTTGAATTAGCCCCATTTCAGTCACGTGTTAATAATAATAATCAAAAACGCCCAAAGATGACAAACCATTCGATGTTTTATGTTTAATCATTATACGATATGGCGGTGGTTGTGGCTTACGTCACGGCATTCCCCCGCCTCCCCCTTTTCTGATAGGTTACTCTCTTAGTACAGGCAATTGATTTTCACTAACATTTGGTAAAAAAGTATGTTAACTTCAGTAAAGGATTTGTAATTTATATAGGGGATGAAGAAGAACTGAGCAAACAGCAGAGGAACGTGTTGCTAGAAGGAATAATGCGCAGTTACGAGCAGAACGATTGCGTTTCCAGCTTAGTTGAGTGACAAAGTGGGGAACAAAAAGGAGGGCTAGAAGAGAAAGAATTGGGGACGAGAACTTTACGAAAAGAAAGACAAGCTGGACGATATGGATCAAGAGAGAGAAGTATGAGGTGGAAGGAAAGACCTAGAGAAGAAAACCTAGACTAAATAGGGAGAAAGGAAAAAGATAGGAAACTATTTCCAGGCCAGACAACGCTGGTTTAAACCTTTAAACGTTAATTCCTTCATTATCCTCTGTGTAACTTCAGATAGCTCTTATATTTCCTCTGTCTTACTTTACATGGAACTTTTAAAACAGCAGCTGAAGATAAGGTTTATATATGCAGCAGGTGTGGATCAGGTTGGTGCCCAATTCTGATCCACTCCCTTCCCTTAAGGGTATTTAATCTTTGGCTAAAAATAACGCTTTTTGGTCATATTTTTGGCTTTAGAGATTTATGGCCGCTTGGTCTGCGGCCAGCTGATTATACTTTTGTTTGACGTTTGCTGTTTAGTTGGTTTGTTGTTTATTATATAGTATATATGTATATATAGGTGCAGGTACCTAGTTATAGTTCCAGCACGTGGAGGGGCTGGGGCGGTGTTGTTGTGGAGGTTTCAGGGCATTGAGCTTGACAAAAAAGAAATAACAAAGCCTGTTCGTATTTATTTATTAGCAATTGAGGTAGCCCCATATAAATGAAAGACATTGTTATTGTTTGGCCTACCAAAATATATATATATATATAGACAAAAGATTGCGTCAACAATATGGTAATTAGATGTACCGGTTCAATATATACATGTGTCCCTGGATCTGATTAAAGTGTGTGAGTTGTGCAAGCAAGAAGGACTTCCTTACAAATATTTTGTAAGAATTAGCCACGTGGAAAGTTGACAGTTTTTGTTCTGTACGATAATTTGATCAGATTTATCAGAGTTGGAAAACTTTCTTGATATAAAAATGCCATGTTAATTTAAGATTTTATCATAGCTAGTGAGTGTCTTACTTGCATTTGTCTTATTGGTAAATCTGGCTCATATAGTTTCAAACACTACATAAGGAGAGCCGGACCAACAGACAGACATGGCTAAATCGACTCGGCTGTTGATCCAGACCAAAGATATATGGCTTCGGAAAAGCGTCGATGCGACATCGACGGTTGTTTTTGTTGTATTTCGGGTTTGATTAAAGAACAAAGAACAGGGTAGTATTTAAGGAAGGAAGAGGAAGAAGATGAATAGCCACCGTGCCCGCTAAAAGTCACGGTCGATGATACTTTGAACTGAAGGCAAGTTCGGCCACTCTCAGTAGGCATGCCCATTGCGTTTAAGGTAGTTTATGGGCATTATCAGTCTGAGACAGTGAAAGGTCCATCTGCCCATGCTTGAACTGACTTTAATAATTTGATCTTAGTTATGCTTAAGGGGTCGTGTTTCTCTTTTAATTGGGTACATACGGCTTGCAAGTCGGGGTGCTCGGTACGTGTTCGACATTGTTATTGGAAAATTTGATGATGCCAACTTGTTCGGCTTCATTGCTACCATTAAATGGTTTTATATTTAATGACAAAAGCTAGTGAAAATACAAGCAGGCACTTGACATAACTTCGTTTGTCTTGCTCCCTTGTGGAATTTCTTGCCATCTCATGCGCAAATATTTTAACTTTTATGCCTTACGCTTGTAACATGAGGGAAGACAGAACAACATAACAACGGCAATGATTAGCCGCAAGGCTTGCGGCATTTACTACACGCACACTTGCGCCTACATTCGCTTACGCTCTTAGAATAATGGCACGCCATTCCACATCCTGGCATATTAAGTGCATGTGCTGCACACACACTTACATCCGCCATCTTCATCTGCCGCCCCCCCTTTGTCAGCGCGTCCTTGTCGCCGCGTTTAAATCAATTTACGCGCGCTTTGGCATATTTAGTGGCATAAAACAGCACAAGATGGCTGGTTGCGAAGGCTGCAAGGGGCAGGTGGTAAGTGGCAAGTGGCGTCGGCGGTAACGCGGTGGCAATGGAAAGTGAAAAGTGCCGTTGACAGATTTTTCGCGTTTTCGGCTCGGCTGCTGTCAACACTTACTATCCAGCGGCAGGATAGGGAAAGTTGCGTTGGCATGCCACAGACTCTGTAAAATTTGCTAAGGGAAACAAGCGAGGAATGCCAAGACATTCATTCACGATACAATGTTGAAAGCGATCTAGGCAGGATGTGAAGGGGTGTAGGTGTGTAGGTGTGTAGGTGTGTAGGTGTGTGTGTGTGGGTGCTATGGGTAGGCGACAATCTCCGTTACATATAAATTTCTGCCAGCAGGAAGTTTCTCGTTGTCTGCAAGAAAACCAGAATCACTTCGTGGAAGCTCCAAACTAATTTGCCTTAAAAAGTTAAACTTGATTGTATTTTAGGGAAATTTATTATACAATTTCAAATATTTTCTCATAGACATTTAACAGTCAACAATACATTAAAAAGCTATGTAAAGATATGAGTTCTACATCTAAAGTTACATACACACTTTCATTGCAAGGTGAAGAGGAGCCAAAAGGTGAAGAGGAAATGAGTATATAAAAATCAAGATTAGAAACACGCGTTTTTCCATCAAAGAGAGAAAAATGTTCAATATAAAGTAAAATCTTGTTTTTGGAAATATACAGTCATGTTTGGGATCGTAATCAATGCACTTAGTTGGCAGAATAACGAAAATGTATATAAATATACGCTTAACATTCATAGGTATGTGATTTGTTAGAAATTCCTAGTTTCAGCATGCAAATGCACACATGCATTCGTATTTAGCAGAGCATTTTCGTCTGCGTGCAAACACATGTTAACTGAACACACATACATCCGATGTTCACAAGAACAAGACAGCGTTTTGGTATTTAGCACTGTTCGATCTTCTACACACGTCCAGTTGTTCTTGTTGTTTCGAAAAATTGAATAAAACTTTTCAACTACGACTATGCCAACAAGAAGTGAAGGCAATGTAGGAGGGCCTGGCATTTTTCCAAATTTAGTCAATATTTTCGCATGGAAAATCATACGAGCTTGTAAGATTATTTTAAATAATATCATATATATTTATATACAAATTTATATGAATAATAGATGGCCAGCTAGTGGCTCCCAAAGTTCTGAGAGCTCTTTGTCTATGACGCAAAAGAAACATGCAACTGCAAAATTAGCTCACAAATTAGCTAGAAATAATCTGAGTTGTGCTCATCGCTGATATAAAAACATATATGTTATTTTTGAAGAATTTAATTATATAAAAACTTGCAGTTTGCGAACAAAAGTTTTTGGGCTTAAGCAAATGCTTCGGGTCTGACTTAAAAACTGCAGCAGCTGCAAGATTCAAATTAGCAGGCAAATTAAAGAAAAACAGGAAGACGTCGACGGAAACCTCAACTGCATGACAAAACACTCACACACGCTGTCGCTAAGTAAAGTGCGATAAGAATACAAAGAAAGAGCCTTACACATGCACATATGCATACCATGTCACATATAGGAGTGTTCGCGTTTCCACTTCCACTTGAATCATGCGGTTTACTTTTTGATTGGTGTTCGCAATGTCCGAATCCCATTGAAGTGTGAGGTTTCATAGCTTTAGCCTTGTAGCTTCCGGAATCAGGAGTAATTCACTATTTTCTCATTGTTGCGTGTACTTTTGACCAGACATATATCTTTTCATGTGAATTTGTAATCCATTGGGAAGAGTTTTGTGTTAAAAATTATTTAAGATATGTAGATGTTCATCGTTCTATCGCGTTCTGTCCACTGGCGTCGCAGTCACAGTATGATTCGGACATAAGTTCGAAAAACCCAAACTTTTCGAGGTGGAAGTGGAATTCCAATTCAATTTACTTTTACTTTTCGCAGTGGAAACGGAAACAAGCCTGATAAATACAGTCGGCCTTCTCATCATCGTGAAGTTATCTGTTTCAGTTAGCAGTGCGACTAGATTCTAAATGAGTTGCCAACTATTCTAAAGGGCATTCAACATAACGTTGCCACATATTGACAAATTATTTGAATAAATTAAATAAATGTAGAAAGAAGATGATCTTCCAACAGCTGTATCCTGTGGTTTAGATGAAGAAACAGGAAATTATTGGGAAATTATGTTTCTGTTCTGAATTTTTCAAAGGAAATTTTTTTTCAAATAAAACTAGAAATATCTGTAAAATTGGATTCTCGTTTTCAGTTAGAAAACTAATCACTCGATTAACAACTAGATTGGGCGGCGATTCTGATAGTGGAATATTTGGATTAAAATTCCACGAACGAACCACAACAACCTTTTCGTAGTTTTTTCTTTTTATCATATGATTTTATACGCTTCGTGAGTTGAATTTTTATTTGCTTTCGTCACTTTGTCAAAAGGATTTTCTCGGGTATATGTGCATGTACTTGCACATGTGAGTGTATGTGTGTGTAGTGTCTACATATTGATAGCTTCAATTAAGTGCTTGGGCGCTTTTTGGGTTCACAATTTGCCCAAGCAATGAGGCAGCTCATCATATGATGTGGATGCGCCCCATATGCGTGTATTCCCCTCGCCGCCCATCTTCTATTGTTTCCTCTTTTTTTTCATCCTGAATGGCAACTTTTGAACCTTTTTCAAGCTCATTCTTGTTGTTGTTGTTGTTGCCAGCTGCTTAAATCGCCGCATAAATATTTAAATTTTTGTTTTGTTGTTCCTAGAAGGAAAATTGATAGGATTTAATGTCGTTGAGAATGAGAGTGAGTCCTTGGCTCAAATGTTGCAAAGCACATCCTGGGTTGCTGATAAGATCATATTCTACTCCAAATGGAGTTAGAACATTGCTCAAGCATAAAAGATTCCGTGGGCAAGGTTACTTGTGTTGAAAATCAAATTTTACTTACATACAAAATTTGGGAATACAAGATAATGCTTAAGTGCCTATAATATAATGGCGGTTAACATTAAAATAATTTGTTTTAAAATTATATTTTTAGAATAATTTTTTGTTCGTTCTTAAGAATTTTACACATTCACGGTCACTTTGGATTGTTACTTTTTTGATTCGGTGTATAGATATTATGTTAAGGAAGTATTCAATTTCTTAAGATAACAAAATCGTGTCTGATCTCTTCATGTGAGATGTCTGAGGGGCTCTTTTTGTAATTCCAATAAAAAATGAAAGTATTCAATTTGAGTGAAACTGATTCTTCTTCTTTAAAGTTTTTAAAACTAATCAGAGTTACGCAATTGTCAGAGATGGAACGATTATCCCACAAATGGGTAATTTATCATCGATTGAAAGCGATTTAAAAAGCGATATATATGCGGCATATCTATTTGGACAAGCCCAATATCTACGAGTTCGAGGAAAAGTGTTGACTTTGATTTACGGCCTTTTCTTTCCACTGCCCAAATAGATCAATAAATAGAAATTCATTTGATTAAATGTTTGCTTAATCGATATATGATATGTAGATGCAGAAATATTTCGTATTTCGTTGAGTTATAGAAAATTATTTAAATTTTTAATGTTATAGCTCTGTAAAAACTCAAAATTGCGAATGATTTCCATAAAGTTAAGCACTTAAAATAATCAGTTTCAAAGTCAATAAAAACTAAGAAAAAAATATGGAAATATAAATAATTATAAATTCACAAAGTAACTACAAATTTATTCTCTGCTGAGCACTATTTTATATTTGTGGATTGATAAGCTGCCTTTGAGAGCCATACCATAACATGTGCTTTGGTTGTCACATCTCTCAGAGAACAATTTCTAGAATTATAATTGATTGAAGAACTTTTATACTCGTCTTATACCACTAGACTGGAGTAAACGAGTATATTCTATTCGTGCCAATGTCCATCTGCCCCTCAGTATGAACACTTACATCTCGGAGACTATAAGAGCTAGAATTACCAAATTTGGCATGTGGACTCTCATAGTATGGCGTCAGATCAAGTTTGTTTTAAAGAAAATTGGTCCTTCCGCCCGCTCAAATCTATAACAAGAAAGGAAGGCTAACTTCGGGTAACGGCCATCGCCATCATCAGGCAACCGCTGGATCCGCTCTCATCTCAAACCCCGAGCTACAACAATTCTGTGGCGCTGTTCGAAATCAGTTTGAAAATTGCTGGCGGTCAGCACATTTATACGTTTATTCGAAAAAAAAAACAAATGTGAAAAATTTCAAGAAAATTGAAAAAATTTCATTTGGACTTGAATATTTTTTTTTTATAAATGAAAGCAAGAAAGTGTAAAGAAAGCTAAAGAAACATTCTCACACAACTGCAGTCTTAGTCGAGGGAAAATGTGATGATTTTGTTGGTCAGCATAAAGTACTTATATTTAGCTATGTGGAATAATGTTAAAAAATAGCAACAAAAGTGACCAACTTTAAGCGGTGACTAATATTTATGATCGAAATTCTGTTAAAGAAATGAAAATGTGGAAAAGAAAACCACATTTAAAGTGTATTTTTAAGTAATGAAAGTGTTGGAAACTTTAATAAAAATATACATATATTTGAAGTCCCTTGAAATTGTTTAATTATAACCAGAATATAGCTACGGTTCCTTATGGATCTAATGTCCAATATGTTAATACCAATCGTCAGGTTTTGTCAAGAAGCTAGCTGTTCGCCGGCCCTTTCCTTTATGTCAAGAATTTGCCTTAAGCCTCAACATTATCTTCTTAAAGTGAACTCGAAATCTAACGAATTCTCGGAACATTAATTAAATTTTGTGATTGTAGAATTGAAGTCCATCAATTTCCTTTGGGGACTCGCTGTTGCCTAATATTGAAGAAACATTCTCGCAAAATAAAACTTGAATCCAAAGACAAACCTTTCCAAGATTTCTCATTCAATCTAGCATCAAGTCTGCATTTTAGATAGCAGAAGGAGGGAATGCTTGACAAAATTTAACCAAAAATATTTAGAAAAATTCAGGCAGCTCTTCTTAAAACCACAAATTCTTGAATTTAAATTCGGTTGAAATTCGGCCAGCATACGTGGAGCCTGCTGCTAAGCCTGCTGAACAAAAATGAATCCGAATCATTTCGAAACGGTCAGTTATGTGGGAGCTATATGATATAGTGGTTCGATCTAGACGAGTCTCTGGAACAAATTTCAACTCGATATAGTCGGAATTTCAACTATAGCGTTTTTAATAATAATATTTAATTAATATTCTTGAGTATTCCCGAAGTAAGTATGGTTAATTACTGTAAAATAGGAATGGAAATCTAAAAACAAGTCAGAAATATTTCAGCTTATTTTCACTTACAATTACCAAAATGGGATAGCCGCTGGAAAATGAACTTTCTCACAAACTTAACAACTTCATATAGTTGAAATAATTGATAAATGTCATTGCTTTTATATATATATAAATAAATCATTCATTCATAATGATTGCTGCACATCGAAAGGCATTGAAATTTTAAAATAAATATAAAATGGCCGCTGATATTGCTGGAATTCACGTTCGAATTTTTCTTTAGTTTCCTTTTTTATAGTTAGTAAATATTGAATATCTGAAATTCATACGCTTTCGCCTATAAATTTTCCATTAAGCTACCTCTGCATTTATGTAAATACTCTTTCATGTGTGTGCGAGTGCTCTGTGTGTCTCTTTTGAGCGCTTTGTAAATAAACAAATTGCACTCATCGCTGTGTGCTGTCATACTCGTAGTTGTTTTAGCTGTTTTGTTGTTTAGTTTTGCTTTTTACCATTGTTTTGTTGTCTAGTTCCATTGCTGCTGTTGTTATCATTTGTTTTTTTTTATCGCAGTGCTTACTTGCGTAGATTTCTGATGTGGTTTTTATGGCCTCAACGTCCTACTACATCCACTATCCACCTTTAAGCCCCAGTTTCCCCATAAAAGCACCCAGTGGGGAAACTGCACAAAGCGCTTTTATTGCCATGTGTGTGTCTGTGTGATTTTAGTGGCTGCCAAGTTAATTAAAAGCCCTGCTAAATACACACAAAAATTAACAAATGTAAGTTAGATGACCCCAAAAAGTAGGCTATGAATTTTTCATTGCATTTTAATTGAGTTGAGTTTGCGCTTGAGCAGTGAGGAGCAGTGAGAGCTTTAAAAGTTTCCTAGAATTTGATAGTTTGTTTATTTTTAGCAGCCTTTCTATTTGTGAATGTTTTTATGTAGAAAGCTCTAGAACAAGTGAGTGAGGATCGTCGATAATTTATGGGCTAAGTTCGTTTTTGTATTGAAGTTCGAAGGACACTAAACGACTTTAAGTCCCAGTTTAAATTGAAAAACTCAGGGGTTTGGTTCAGGCACGTTTGCCCAATATTTCGGGGATAATTGTTAGAGTGTTTGCATTGGCGGGCTTACAAATTCAGGTCTGTTCCCATTTCCACTGCGAAAAGTAATTGAAATTCCACTTCCCCTTCGAAAAGTTTGGGATTTTAGAACTTATGACCGAATCGTGCTGGACAGAAGTACACAAAGCGAAGATTTCATGCACGCTAGCATTGGAAATGCGTTAAAATTTCTATATGGGTACAAGTATCTTATAGTCGGAATATCGACTATAGCATTCTAGCTTGTTTTTTCCATCCATTGTTTGCATGTAAATATATGATTAGTCTGCTATAATTGTATTAAATCAAAATAATTAACGACATTTCTTTTAAATTTGTAATTGCAAACTCTTGAAGTCTTCTACATCTTCCTATAAGCATTGACAGCTTCACAAAAATGTTTTATGTATAATTTTTCTCAATTTTTATTGAACTAAGTGAAAGTCAAAAGGTCAGGAGAAGCAAACATACAAACTTTTATATTTCATATTTCAAATGCTTTCAACTAATAAATTTTCCATTGGGCATTTAACTCAAGTGCAGCAAGGTTGTTTATTTTTGCAGCAAACAGACGCATATATAAATGTATTCGTGGAGCCTTGCAAACATTTTGAAGTTTTACTTATGGCACGATATCGTTTCGGTGAATTGTGAAGAGTAAAGAATGTTTATTTAATTTTAAGTCATATCTGAAGCAGTTAAAACTTATAAACCCAAATCAGTTGACTTTTCCCTCTCAATATCAAGGAAGAGGCAGATATGCCATACGGTCGTGTTCTATTGCCAATCTAGGCCAAACTGCAGTCATGAAAGTAGTTTTCTTGCCTCAGAATGCTTCAAAGACTCTCCAGAGTCCAGAGGGAATTGCCTGCCCCCACTTCGAGCTGGTTCCGGTCATACCTTGCTCTAACAACTCCAATCATATAAGCATGACCCAAAACTGACTTGGCGTTTTCATACAAGTGTCAAAAGGAAACATCATTAGGCTCCAGCAACATGTCTGGTTGCTTGGAAATTTCTCTAAGCTCAAGATGAGCAACAAATAGTCACGCAATCTTGAATGTGCTTGGAGCGTATCGAATCCAAGTGTCATAAAACCACAAGCTGCATTAACAGAAAACTTCCAAAACAAAGCCGTGTATCCATTGGGTGCATATATGTACAGTGACATCGCAACGATCCATAAACAGGTCCATGTTTACTGGGTTAGGGAGGATTTATGTAAGCTTGCTGGTCGTTAGCTGGCCTTGAGGCAGTTGGACAACAGCACCACCAAAATAAGGGAATCAAAAAGCTTTGGCTTTCGCTGGGGAAATTACTTTTTGTTCTTGCAACATTCCCCCCCTTTACTTAAGCAAATCCTAAACTATTTCCTTGGAGTAGACACAAATATGGCTCACTTCTTCAACAAAAAGCGATTGACTGCTGATAGAATACCATTTTGAGAAAGAAAATGCTTGCAGGGTATCGGTGCATATTGCAAATTTACAGTCACATAAATATACATGGTGTGTGTGTATGTGTGTGATAAGTGCTCTCCACGAGCATCATCATCATATTGAGGAATAGTATATGTATTGGAATTTGCAAACTGTGCACATTGTTGTTATACATATTTACGATACTCGTCGCTGTTAGAAAGTAACCAAAATTGTTGCAAAACTCTCGGCAGAGGACGCCAGGACACCCCTATCCCCATTCACATAATCAAATTGTCGCTTGTGTGTGGGTGTATGTGTGTGTTTGATGCGGTTTGCCAGAAAGCCAGGCAAACCATTTGACTGCATTCAAACTGGAGGCGTCAGAGAGGCATAGTAGGGGAGTATCCAGCTCAGCTGCAGTTGGGTTGCTCTACTCCATGGATGCTATGATGATGCTATGCACAATTGATTTCCAGTGATTGCTTATACGAAGAGGGAGAGAGTGAGTGAGAGAGGCAGGGAGAGACGGTGTGCTAGCGCGAGGGACTGATATGGGAAGCTTGTGTTTATGTTTGTCTGCACTTGTTGTGGCTATAATTGAATTTTATGGCCGCTTATTTTTATTACTCGCCATCGCCACTTCTAACCCTCCGCCTCTCCAAAAACGGCAGCTGCCAATTTATGACATAAATCGAATACCGAAATGAGATAGAAGTGCTAAAGCTAGCTTGATTGGAAACAACGTTATGCGGTATAAATAATTGATGCACGCAAATAGGAAAATGCGCACCATGGAAATTGCTGCGGCCTTTGAGCGAAATTTGCAGCCCATAGAACCAAAAAGGGGCTATGCTTTCAGCTATAGTGCCATAAACAATTTGATTTTACATAGAAGCTCGTTTCTATTTGGATAGACACGCAGTGGCAGCTTGCGTTTTAGGGAACATAATTCGAGCATAATAAACGTAAATAGTTCCATCAATTAACTATGATGTTTACCCTTTGCTTGTTGTGTACAAAATTTAGCAGTCCATAAGGATAGATAGGAAATGCGTGATTCAGTTTTTAGACTTCAGAACTATATCTGACCCTTGGGTCTTCATTATAAGGTTGAATTTAAATATATATATGTTAATAGATTTGATTTTTACTCATTTTGTCGGCTAAGAATCTTTAGGTGCTACAGTGATTCGCTTAAGAAAATTCTCTCCTTTTTATAATTTTCATTTAATCAATAATATTTCTGCTGCTCAAACATTCACACGCACATAGACTGTGACATAGCAGCAGGTGAGCAATCGTGCATTCATGCAGCTAAACAGCAGTCCATTATATGGATGTTCCAAATTCACTCAAATTTAATAAGAGTTTTTTACGGAAGAAGCCTTAGGAGAAGGCACAATGATCACGAACAATAGTCGAGTCGATCTAGCCATGTGCGTCTCTTTGTCAGTCTGTCTGTCCATCCCTCACTCTTATATCTGGGAGACTAACAATTTCAGTTGCCATATCTGTTATTAGGACTATATGACAGTTTTATTAGTAAATTGAGAAAATATCAATATCTCGCACGATTCATATGAACACATATAAATATACAAATTAATATTCTTCCAGTCCGGTTGTGGCTGAAGATTATGTTGAGAGGTAAACTATACCTCTTATTGCTGGCCTCGGGCTCAGACAATAAAGCAAATTATTTAACGGCCGAGTGTTAGAGACTCGACGTGCATTTTTGAACCAAACTAACATAAGAAGACTTCTTAGGAGCTCAATTCAAGATAAGACAACTTGCAAGCATAACAACATGTTAAACTAAGCGCGATAACGAAATCTGCACAGCAAAGGAATGCGCTTATCGCCGTTGGCGACTGCAGCGGGAATTCTGATGACGTTGTCGCTTTCGGGAGTGTCGGAGTGATAATTTATTTTAGCGACTTATTGGAAGAGCGCTGTATTCGGAACTGATTTCTTAATACAAAACATACTTCACTTAAGCTAAGCCAAAGGTCGCATCACGCCATAATGTCAAGATCAGCAAGCCGACTCAGCAAAATCTTCGGCAATAACGGAAGCTCTTGTAGCAAAAAAAAAGTGTCCGGTTACCGCCGCTGACCATTGCAGCTATAGCGCGCTGATACAAAGTATGCAGTGCCGCAATTGCGAGGGCTGTTCTTTAACTTAAATTATAAACTTATGAAATATCCTATATTGAGTGTTATCTGTTAACTTACATAACTAGAGAATGTGCATTGCGTGGACTAGTTCTCAATTGGGATTGATATAGTGTAGCTCAAAAGCGGGAATGCAAGTTTAAGATTCGCTCTCGGTAAAGAGCATTTTGCACTGTTTGAATACAAAACATTGCGAAATAAAATGAAATATATTTGAGACCAAGTAGTTGTGCCCATTGTCTACAAAGATGTTCTTCCAATACAAAATATGTAACGAAGGAGAAAAACTCACATATTTACTGGCGCAGATGTCGTTTTTCCGTATGTTTGTGTGGAATATGGAACAGGAGATGAGTCAACCAAATTAAATTCGAGAAGATATAAGATATAAGAATATTCGAAATCCTTTATACAACAGGGTGGGCTGAAAACTGTCAGTGTATTGGTTAGCTACTCTCTTGAAAATATTGCTACGTAGTTAACTTTGAACTGTTGTGGCTTGACCTTTCGCTTTTTTACGCACATAATGCGAATTCAGAATGTTTGGGGCTGTATCGGTATGAAAAGCCGAATGCATAGGGTCCCTGGAGCTATACATGATAAGACCTGCTATACAGGAACTCAATACCGGGTATCTTATAATCAAGCTAATCGAGCTTATATTCCACTATTTTCCACATTCTTAGAAGGCGTTTTCCAACCATTGCTGAGCTCATTTAAGGTGAATCAACAATGATTTCAATGAAGATGCGATTTCCATTTCTTTAAGAAAGCAATTCATGGCTTAAATTTGGACGAATATGTTTCTGCTTTGTTTTTGGCAATTGTAATGGTAAATTGGCTTCCCTTACTTCTGTTCCCTGCTGACCAAATCAATACTATACAAAATACATACACAGATAAATATATGTTTATTAGCTGAAATTATTTAGGCTTTGCCATTTACGTTGTTTTATTTTTTGGATTTTTCCCTTGTTTCTTTCGTTATTGTGGGCCACGGGATGTTTTTCCATTATGTGTTGCAGGTGTAAAGGACGCAGAAGCATGATAAATTGAAGGCAGCCGCCAAAAGATGAACGGCAACGGGAACAAACAGGACCTACTGAACTGACCCACATACATGCGCATCGCTGGACTGGACTTATAAATCTCAATTTGATTTGGGTGTCCTTCTCTGATGATAAAAGCAAAAACCCATAATTTATTTGATTTGTTTATATCTTCATTTTTGTTTTGACCAAGTGTGTGTGTGTGTGTGTGTGTGTGTGGGTGTGTGCGGGGCTATATGAATGTGTTTGTGTGGGTTTGATACGCCCACATTGTTGAGCTGTCAGTGCCTTTGTGGGTGTGAATGTGTGTGAGTGTTAATTGTTTTGTGCCATTGTCAATTTTCCCTTCGTAATTGCCCTGCAATTAGGATACAACTGTTTTATGGGCTTAAGTGGCTGATGAGTGGGCGTGGCAAGGCAGAACAGCAGGAAGCCCTCACCTGCCGCTTGCAAATATTTCTGGAAACAGATTTAAAGGCGCTAACCATTGCATTCTCTGCAATTAAGTCCAGGGATCTCGAACTCGATGAGCTCTGGCATGGCCGTGGCATGGCGTGGCATGGTCTAATTAGTTTAGCTAGCTTCTAATTGCAACAGCGGCTGCCGTGGCTGCTGATATTGGCTTCGGTTCTAATGAAATTGTTACTAAACCACACGACGAAAAGGCAACTTGCACATGTGTACAGCAGCACCATCACACTTTATCCTTTCGGGCACACAGACACATACACGCTATCTAGTGGCTTGTAGCTAATGTTAATTGCCCTTGGCTCCCGCTGCAAAAGAATTTAATTTATAGCCAACATTGCACAGTGGTGCAAAATGTGAAGCTAGCTGGATATTAGTGTACACCTTTCCTCATCGATAGTTAATATGTTTTTTTGGTCTGAAAACTACATAAGAAATAAAAGATTCAATATGGAAAATGCTTAGAATCTGAAGCTAGATTTTGCAAATTCAAATTATATCCTTTTCCATATCCTATCCAATTCACTTCTCCAATCATTCAGGTTGGCAGCTTTCAACTGTTGTAGCTTGGCAGCAAGTTGGCAAGGTAGATCAGAGCATACAACACAGATCACATACAGGAAATTACAGGTCGCTCAGGAAATTCTTATTCATGCTTTCGAATGTCTGAACCATAGATGTTTCTGAATCTAAAGTTAGATTATAGAAGACGCGAAATGTCGACAGAAAGTTAAAGTAAATTGATTTTGTCATTGCCATTTTAAGAAAAATTGAGTTCAGCTATTGTGCCACTGTGCCTAGTGCGAGTCTAGTTCTGAGCAGCTCAAAGGTCCACAAGAGCCGCGATTCCATATTATCCATGTCGACGTCGAGATACCCCCGCAATGTATGTGCACCATGCTGTAAATTATAACAATCTAGCAGCAAGAGGAAGAAGAATGGCATCCTATGGCATATTGTCCTGGCTGAAACTATTGTCTATGTAACGTTTCCTTTTTTTTGTTCACACGCATTTTAGGCGAAAATGGGAACAGAAATTGGTTGCAAAAGAAATCAATTAAATGTGTGACCAAAAGTGGGGCTAAGACGGGCCAACAAGCATGTCTATAGCGTTAGATAATAATGAACGATAAGTGTTGGGGTTGCCGCCCACACTAGTGCGGCGCCCACTCACACACCCTTCTCTCCAAGGTTAAGGCAGCTTCGAGAGCATTGTTTAACGTCTTCGCCGTTCTGCCTCGGTTTCCGCTCGAGCTTGTTGACTCGGGCTGAGTGCATGTGTAAATTTAGCTTAGGTTTTAAGTGCCAACGGCTATGACAACTAGTTGTATGTAGGGTTAGGCCAGGGAATGGCAGGGGCTGGTGAAGGCAAAAATTTGTGTGATTAATGGCGAGCTGTAAAGTATGCGCTATGCTTGAAAAGAACACGAATTCCAGGGAGACAATCAAATGTGCTCTAGTTGACGTGTTGATATTTGTATGACCTGGCAGAGGATACTATTTTGCTACGATATTCGTCATGCATATTAAGGAGAATCTCCCAACCTACAAAGCATGCCGATAGCCTATAGACAATATCTGCTAGATATAGCTTCCAAGGAACCGATTGTTTGTCAGTTACATTCAACTTTGAGAGTTAGAAGTTTATATGTAAGTTTTCAAAGTATGAACCTGATCGGGTTTATACAACATATAGCTGCCATAGAATCAACTTCAGTAGAATGAAAACTTAGTATGGATACCTTTTAGGTTTTATGTAAATTATGGTTCATAAAGCTGTCATATGAAATACTAAAACTTATTAGGGAAAAACTCTTATAAAAGAGTCTGTAAGGGTATGTAAGCTTCTGGCAGATGAAGTTAGACTTCCCCTGTTATGTTTAGTTATATGTATTTCCACTAAAAAATTGATGATGGCAGTCAACTATGTATGTATATGGATGCCTAATCGCAAAGTGAATAATCTTATGAGAGCATTGTCCGGCCAAAAAAAAAGTGTGAAATCATAAAAGTGGTTTTAAAAAAAGTCGACTAAGAAATTTATACAAGTTTTTTATAGCAATCTTTACACAGTCCACACAAATTGCATAAATTTGGGAACATTCTTTTGAGTTTATTATTTTACTTTGACAAATTAAGCCGAATAATAAATTCTAAAGTTAAAAATAATATATATATTTGCATCTGTTCATTGAGATCTTAATATTTACCTTAACTTCCGCACACAACTGGCGACTTGCAAAGGCAGCTGGGAATACATTCATATGCCATACACTAGTACATATGCACCATAATCCAACTCTGTGTCAACTTGCACCCACTTCAAAATTGCATTGGCAAACTTTGCAACAAAGCTATAGTACCTGAGATGTTTGTGTTTCCCAAGAGCATGCAAATATTTGTCAAGTGCGGCAAGTTGCTCGTTCCTGTTCCTGTTGAATTTACCCTAACTATTTTTCAACTTGCTCCTTACGCCTGTGCGGTCGTGCCTCCTCATGCTTATTCATCATTAAGCGTTGTCGTTTTTGTCACTGAACAAAAACCACCTGCTCAGCTAGAAAACTGCGCAAAAATTGCGTGTAACTGTAAACGCATCTGCCTATGTGTTGGTAACTGTAAGCGTAACTGCGACTGTGATTAATCATCAGCTTGGCTTCGCGCTGTTTTTCTGCCTTTCTTCTATTCCATTCATATGGCTTGTGGGCGCGGCGCAGTTGATAATAATTATTTTGGCAAGCCGGAAAATTCTTGCCTGCCAACGCATATTACATCAGCGCACAAAAGTAGACTACATGCATGCATGTATCGTATATCTACCTATAGCAAGGTGCAAAGACTGAAAACGAAAAGCCGAACAGCATGGAAAGTTTTCACGGCGCGCCAGCACTCTTGGGTGTATATAGTGCGTGTTTGCTAGTTTTTCAAGCAGTTTTCCAGGAAACTGTGCAAAAGCTAAGACCACACCAAAGTAGGCTACGCATAAGTAATTCTTAGATTTCATTAAGTATGAGAAACCACAATTCTAACACAATTTTTGGTTCCTCGCAATTTTGGAAATATATTTAAGTGTGCCCAGAAATGTTAATCTACTATTCTGGTATAACATTGTTTTTTTCTTGATAAGTTATGTATGTTACCCTTCCACTGATTCAAAAACTAAAAATGTGCAAGGCCAGCCAAGAGGTAATTCATACTCTTTGTAGTAAAATTGCTTCCTAAATATTCATAAAGTGTAGGCTTTAGGCAATATATATATTGTTTGGCTGTCGAAATCAATATCAAATTCAATTAGATAAAACTCACAAAATACACAACAATTTGGAAATTGATTCCATGCATTAGAAGCTGGCGTCGCTCCTTTCACCTGACTGCGACTTCATATTCAGCCGTCGCATTATTCAAATTTGAATGGCCTCAAATGTTTAAGCTGCCTTTGCCTTTGATCGTTGGCAACAAACGTAAATGAATAATACAGGGAATACTTGTGTACAAGGAAATGAAATCAGAATGAGAGCTTAAGCTGCCAGGCCAAATATAAAAAGTAATGGCATTTGGTATTCGCCTTCAGTATCAGTATAATTTCCTCCAGTTGTGGAAAATATTTTTAAGCAAATATTTACATGTGCAGCATTCGCTTGTACCCGTAACTCGCATGGCGGCCCTCAGGTAGACAGCCAGGCAGTCTGGCAGCGGTAGAGATAGGAAGAACTGAGCCAAGGCAGGCTGACATGACGTATGCGCAATGTGAGTACAATGTAAGTACGAATGCCGTTGGGCAAAACGGAGGCAGAGGATGAGCAATGAACATGCCGATTAGTTGCAGTTATCCACACAAACAAACAAACACACACACACACACACACACATATGCACACAAAAAGTCCAACAGACAATGAGATTGGAAATGGAAACGGGATTAGAGAAAGTGCCTTGGGAGTTGAGATTGAGTTGAGAGATGTTGATCGGATTGAAGGCTTTAAACTTGATTTCCAGGTGAAATGACAATGCAGGACGACAAATAGCAGACTTATCTAAAAGCTTCACTATCAAAGCGAGTGTCGAGCGCAACTGACACGACAGTTTTGTGCAAAGTGAGCGTTTGTGAATAGATAATGGATTGATTGATGTAATTTACCATGCTGTCTGTTGACTTGTAAATGTGTCAGATAATTGTTAAGTGGATGTGTAAATTGAGATGGATTTATCCATGGAAAATCTTCTTGAAAGTATGGCATACATAAAGTTGATTTACGGTGCTGAAAATTGTGCAGGAAAAATGAAAAATAACATTCAATTCCTTACTAGATTATATTCAATGAGCTTTAAGGGGGACATTGATTAGCTACTGTTATGCCAAGTTTATCCTTTGTGATGAAGTTCAACATACTACAGTGGCTAAATTAAAGTTATTCTCAGGCATTTACTGGCTCCCAACATTGACCTACATATTTATTCATCCTTGCCATTGGTATACATCCCCCCCCATATTGCTTACAGGCAGACCTACATACTTATAATAGGTATATCAATAAATGGGCAGTTTGCCACCAAATTCCTTTCATTTCCGCCTCCTTTGGCTTTTGGTGCTCTTATGCATGTATTTTTTACCTTTCGCAGTTTTACGACTTAATGACTCTGCTGGGATTAATATGACTAATGGTGTGCTGGCTTTTTTTATTCAATATAGCCTGACGGCCTAAAGCTGCGTCTCGCCTCGCTTCGTCGCGGCATGCCGCGTCCTCACTCAATATATGAATGGCCTTTGTGCAATTCATGTCGAAATGGCCGCCATTGACGCGGACAGGCAGGCAGGCAAAAACAGAAGAATAAAAGAAAGAAAAAAATAATTATAGTCTCGGGGCTTTCGAACTTCTGTATCGTGTTTGCTGACATGCCATTTATGCCAGGGCCAGAACTGGAATAAAAAACGACAAAGCCAGAAATAAAATAAACTCGAAACTGTGGCTGGTCGAAATTTAAACACTCGCTCATACACATACACACACACATACACATGCACGCAGAAACAAATCAACAAATACAGTTGAAGTGGCCGTTTGACTGTCATTAGCCGGCTGCAACAACAACAACAACAACAATAAGACTAACACCACAGTTTATCAAGGAAACCAAAGCTTTGAACAAGGGTCAGGCAGCAGCTGTAGTAGCTGGAGCTGGTGCTGGTGCCGGCGCTGGAGAAGGTGTCCAGCTGTCCTCTTATCTATGGCATGGATCAGTCAGCCAGGAAAATTAATTAACAACAACATTGACACTTGAACATTTGACAGACCCAGCAGTCAGGCAGCAGCAGCAGGCAGCAGGCAGCTGATTTGGAGGAGGTTGGGGCAGCCCTAGGGTGGGGGGGGAATGGGTGTAGACTTCGGTTAACCACTCGTAAAGTCAACAAGGTGTCGTCGAGTCCAGTTGAGTTGTGTGAATTGTGTTGAATTGAGTTGAGGTCCTTTCCGGCAAGAGTTTGCTGTGCTCTCTATCGTTATTGTTCCCCTCGTTGTTGTTTTTGTTGTCGTTGTCCTCTCTGGCTGTCTACTTCTATTGAGCCAATCAGCCACAAGAGTAAGCAGTTGGCCCTACCAAGATTTTCCTCTATGCCAACAAATATTTGTGGTTTTTGGAAAACTTTATGTCTGTCTGTGAATGTTATTAAATTTACTTCACTTTGTTTTACAATTTTAAGCGTATGCAAGTATGTATTGTCCATAACAACTCTGCTAAATAAAAGAAAGAAAGGAAAATTTTTCAAAATTTGAAAAAGGTCATAATATATTTACGCCTCTGTGTTGATTTGAAATATATTTCCATTGAAGCTTTGATTCCGTTTTTGATCGGCTTCCTACTTCATAAAGCCTGAGCTCTTCCTTGTTCCCCAATCATTCAGACTGTTAACTAAGGACAGACAGTTTCATATCTATAATATAGGGTATTTACATAATTATATATAAATTTATAACAAAATGAACTCTTTGTTTAATATTTGACATCGCCTCGAAAATCTTTTGTGTGTGCGTGTGGCTGTCTGTCTGTCTGTGTGTGCGTGCGGTTTTGTATTTTTGTGGTTCTGTTGGTTTGTGGCTGTGAAATATGTCTCAATTAATTATAAATGTTTCTGACAGTGGACTGAAAATTGATTTGATTTCTGTTATTCTGTGCTTACCTCCATATCGATTTCGATTACCATAACGATTGCTCAACGTTGGAATTCGCCAAATACTGCTCGGTTATGAGTTAGTTTCAACAAACGACGCAATTTTCCAAATCAAAAGCAATTATATCGTCCATTCAAAAGGCTAATGAAGCGTGACAGAAAAGTAGGCAGAGGGAGGGGGAAATGTGAAGCGGCGTGGGCAAAATTTATGGCTGCCCATTAATTATACACAAATATTATATATATATATAGAGTTAGCTATATAAGCCGTCCTTAACTGATTATGAAGTACTGCGAGCGGGTTGTCAATGTTCTTTGTGGTTGAAAACATTTAAACAATAACCAATAAATATGTAGAAATAAGCGTAAATTGGAAAATATATATGTACGTTAAATACAAACTAAATAAGCCTTGAAATTCGTTTTTGTTTTAAGCAAATATTAATGAAATATTATTAGCAATCGAGGATATTTAATATAACTTATTTTTAAATTCACATTTTTCACTATTTAGGATGTGTTCTAAAAGTTTGACCTTACTTTATTGATATATATCTATATATATATATATATTATAGACGAATGTGGTGCCATTAATTTATTGAAATTAATTCTTTTTAATATTTTATTTTAGCGAATTAAACTTGATGCCTAAAAACCTCTAAATAAAGTAATACAACAACAGACGACGAAAGCGCTTCATTAAGGTAAATTGATTTATCAATTAAATAGACATTTTTATATAATTATTAGCTACGTCTTGGACATGTGGAAGCTCTTCATGCAAAGGGACTCCAAAGGTGTATAATTTTCGAGCGAACATGAAAGATTTGGAAAACTCGTATAAGACACTGAGTCCAACTGCTAAATACTAGAATTTTCGAAAAAGAAAAATTAGAAAAAACAGGAAACCAAGCAAAAGTATTCGTTATATCAAAACATTATATATACAGCGACTTTTTTGACTCTGGCTCTTTTAGTCTAGTGCAGGTTTCTATAGACGAATTTGGCTAGATTGACTGTTCTGACCCAGATCAAGACGATATACTTTATGAACCCTTTTGCCTGTTATATACAAATTAGCACTCTACGAAACCCTGGTAGAATTCAAGATGTCAAAATATAAAGGCTAACATAAAAATCTATAGGAAATGGGACTGGCTTCTGATGAATAGTTAAAGTTTTATAAACATTATGATAGTGTGTTTCTGCGAAGGCTATTTAAACTTTAGACGTCCCTTCTTATTCAAATATGTAAGTCAATTTAATCTTATTTAAGTCCTTTGTATTTAATGATGAAATATGACCGCAATAATTGAATTGAAAAAAATGTATCGTTTAGATCAAATTTCAGACGAATTCACGTTAACAAATTTCTATGCAATCAAGACAAGTGGCAATGACCTCTTGAACTCTAAGGCATTGCACAAAGCTTCAGAAATAAACTGTTTAATACATTTCACAGTAGTCGAACATTAGCTCATGTAGAACTATCTTTCAGATTTATTGATTTTATTCCTATGATCAAGACTTTTAAATCATTTAGTTAATTCAAGCTTCCATCAAACGTTTGACTCCATTCGACTCACCAAGTTAGCTGGAAGGTTTTGTCTGAAAAGCCTTAAAATCCCCTTTCATTTAAAGGCTTACTTAAAGCCTTGAATTACTAGGTCAGATTGGTAACAATGTATCTGACCTGGCGAATAATTTCCAGCGGCTCAAATGTCTATTACAGACATGATTACTTCTTCAACACTCTATGGAGTGCTTCCATTCAAAACTGCATACAAACTCTATAATTTATTAGTGGCCAGTTGGGCCTAGCAAACTACGGCTCTAGGTAAGGACCTAAAGTTATACATTCTGTACAAACTACATGCCCAGCTTCGTATTCGCAAGTGTTCGATTAAGTGTGGATTCATTGGCCATGCGTGTCTTCGTGTATATAAACAAACCAACTGCCTTTTCACAGTCCACGCACCAAAGGCAAATGACGCCCACATAAATAGAATTACTGCAGAAAGTGTGTACATACTTCTCTTGTTACTCCAATTGGCACTGTAATTACTTAGTTTAATAGTTTTCCTGCTGATTATTATTATTCTTATGGTTTCTCGCTTTTACTTTTGCAGCGCACAAACTTCCGGCAATTTTCTGTTGGAAAATGTTTGCCACCAATATCCGTTCCCTTGTCGCCGTGCCGTAATAAGAAAACCAGAAGTAGAAGACGCATACGAAGAGCAGAAGAGGCAGAAGGAGACGCATAGACGGTGCCACATTTCTTGCACTATTTTCCTCAACCTCAAGCCCTACGTACTTATTTCCGGTGCAGGGCATTTCCGCCATTTTGCATTTGCAATTCGAATGGGTGCTTGAGAGCTTTTTTCTTCCTCTACGTTTTGCTAATTAGCATGCGGCAATCCCAACAACTGGAACAAGAAATACAACAACAATAACAACAGCAAAAGAAACAACAACTGCAACAACAATAGAAATTGAATTTGAATAAAAACTTTAAGAAAAACTTATAGCCCGCCTCGAGCAGCGAACATGGAAGAGGATGTGTATGCCAATTCAGTAGCCAACAATGACAGCTTGGCAGCTGTAGCCGGCGTCGATGGCTGGAGCAGCAGCTTGGAGA
This sequence comes from Hirtodrosophila duncani, assembly GCA_037043425.1. Lineage (NCBI taxonomy): Eukaryota > Metazoa > Arthropoda > Insecta > Diptera > Drosophilidae > Hirtodrosophila > Hirtodrosophila duncani. The sequence continues at coordinate 65,456 of JBAMBM010000717.1, forward strand.
ATAGCGTGGAGCAGCTATTGTGGGAGTCTCCATTTATTAGCAACTACAGCAGTCAGACGGAGGCCGAGAAAGAACACAAATGGAATGTTAGCAATGTAACCACAGCTTCTACTCCACCGGAGCCGCCCTTTGACGCCAACAACTATTGGGCACTGCTAGCTCTTGTCCTGGTAGTGGGCACAGCAGCGGGCAATATCCTGGTCTGCCTGGCCATTGCATGGGAGCGACGACTTCAAAATGTGACCAACTACTTTCTCATGTCGCTAGCCATTACGGATCTGATGGTGGCCGTGCTCGTCATGCCGTTGGGCATTCTCACGCTGGTTAAGGGTAAGTGCTAAGCCCTAAGATACTCCTAAGCAAGCATAGAGTATAGTTGCTTAACCTATGATATCGTTTGTCTGCTCTTGCTTGACAACTCGGGTGCCTCATCTAATGAACTCGAGAATGGCGCATAAAGCGAAGCAAGCAATGACAATTGCATTATGTAGCCAGATATTTTGATCAAAGCAACTAAAACATAAAGCAAACGAGATGGCAGACAATTTAATAAGCAAAAGCGGATTGCAAGCAAGGCAAAGCGGAAGAGTTTTCAGTTTTTGTGAAGCAAGTGCAACGTAAGAATTGCATTAGGAGCGCACGAAGCAGTCGAGCTTTTGCAGTTGCGGATGACGATGAGGATGAACAGCTGAATTTGAAGGGTGCACAGTGGCTGGGATCAGGTTCAGGGAAAAGGTACAGTCAATTTAAATGCGGTCATGCTGGCTAAGACTTGGCATTTTGGGGAAAATACTAAATCAAAGGGGAAACATCTGAAATATGTTTTCAAAGAACTATAAGAATATGAGTTATAGACTCATCTTATCTGTTTCTGAACTTTCACAAAGGAAATTGCTAAAGATTATTTATATTTAGGGTACAATTTGAACAGGCTTGTATACCATTTAGAACTGAAATCTGCAGAATGCAATGCTGACCCACTGTGCCGCAAGAGATATGGGATTGCACCAACACCAGCTGGCAGCAGCTGCCCCTGCCTTAGTTACAGCTGCTGCTGCACTGCGTTGGTGACGGCTTGTTTGTGCGCTTTGGGAGCCATTACAAACGCAAACAGACAAACACTCACATATTCCCCTTCGCCTGCACACACATATGAACACACACAGGACACCTTTGCCAAAGTGAGCAATGCAGCCAAGCTGGAGAGTCTGACAACAAATGGCTGCTTGTTATATGAAGTGTGAAAAATATTGCAGGCGGAGCAAAACAGAAGCCAGAAGCTGCCACTGGCATGGATTCAGAATGTTGCCCAAAACCTACTATCCTTGGGCACGACTAAGGCACGCTTGGCAGTCAAAATCGTCAAGATGAAAACTGGAGAAAAAGTGAAATGGGGACAGGATTTGAATGCTGTCAAGAGCTTTTAGGGGGAATCACACAGAAGGCTAGGCGTAAGTATAGGCTTTTAGCCTACTCTGACAGACTGCAGCTTAAACCGTAAGCGCCAGGTATCGCAGGTATCCGTCAGGATAAAAGTTATAAAACTCTCGTGTACGAGCAAAAAAAAAGTTGTTTCTTAATTTTTATGAAAATATGAAAATGTATTGGTTAAATTTACACATACACAATTGAATTTAATGGTGTTTCCGTGTTTATACAAGTGATGAAGTCGAGGTAGCTTTAGCTCCGAGGTAAATACAGACCAAGATGGGTATGTTGACTTAGAAAACAAGATTTCAAAATAGAGAATGCCTAAAAAGTATCTATCTTGTATAAATTTAATAAGATATTTCCAATAAATATCATATTAAGAAGTTAAATATCCTTAGATTACTTAACGAATGTGTTTTTCCATAAGATTTATTAATTAATTGAGTAATTACAATAGATTTTTTGTCCTTTTATTATAACCTCTTGGTTATAGATTTTTGTCCTTCTATTAAAACTTCCTGGTTATGTTTGAAAATATTAAATATTTTCGCTTAATTTTCATTCCTGAGCTGCATTTTCCATTTCATAGGTCTCGGCCTTAATCTAAATGCCATATAACAGTTATTAAGACACACTAGATCAGCGATGGGCAGGCAGTGGCTCTTTCGCCTGAAAGAGCTAAGTCAAAATTGAGAAATAGAATAGAAAATTAAGCAACAACGAAATGCATACGAATGGTGTGGGATTTCGTCGCCATTGAAAATTTGCTGCTCCCCGCTGCTCTGGACTTAATGAACTTTTAAAGGTTATTGCTCTTAATGTTCCCTTATCAATCGAGACTCTTGTTCAATATGTATGGCAACCAATGCTTCCTTGAAATTGTCTAATGTTGCTATTTGCTTGGATAGAGTAGAATCTTCTGCTCATGATGGACGTTGTATTTGATAAATACTATTTTGATAATCACAAATGCTATATGTGTGTGTGAGTGCAAGAGAGAGATTTACAGTCTTAAGCAAGCAAAATATTTCACAGTTTAGCCTACAGTTTGAACTTGGTAAAACTTCGAATAAAATGCAAAGCTACAACTATCATGGGTCCATTCTTGATCCAAAGGTCTTTATTGGTTTGTCTTAAAGATATCTGTAAGGCGATTTAATAGTACCGTAAGTTTCTTTGGCAGCCATTAAAAACTATTACATTTTCGAGGACTGCTTAGTTATTTCTACTCAAAGCGCTCGATTTCACGGTTTCCAAGTCATCGCTTCTCTCTGAAGGCTATCTTAAATGTCCATTAGAATCACAGCAGGACGGTGCTTATTAAATATATATAATTAATATGCACAGCTTATTAGATAACAAGTAACTGTTTCCGACGTAGATTTCCGGCATACTCTGAGAGGCAATTAATTTACTGTCCCCAGTTGCTTTGACCTGCATCCTCCTCCCTGCACTGAGCCATCGATCTTTGTAAAATCAAAGTTGCCATTTGCTGTCCATTTGACCGAAGGCCAACATCAGCTGCAGCGGTTTCCTGCAATTAACATTCTTCGCACACACACTTACATATATGTATATATATATATATATTCATCGGGGAGTCACGCGTGTGTTGCAAATGTGCAAATTATGATTACGTAATTAATTTACTTTCACAATCTGCATAAAATTACAAGTTAATTAATAACTGTAAGCGCCATTAATGAGAGGCATCAAAAATGCTGCCACGCCCATAATAACCGGCGAAAACAATTGCGGTAAACAAATTGAATTACAGGAAAATGCCCACAGTTTGCGTTCGCGGAAAAATATGCTTTAAGCGAATTCATAAATTAAATAGTCGAAAACGTCGCCACGATAAAAAGCAGAAGGAAAGCACCAAAGGCGGCCGCAAATAAAAATGCTAAGAACACCAAACAAATTAACGAAAAACAAGAGATGAAGGCTAACCGAAGCTCATACACCCTTGCAGATTAGTACTAAAATAAGCCTAAAAACTAAGTTGGCCGTTCCTGTTGGAATTCTATCAGCGAACATGAAGGCTTTTAAGACTGACAAGTACCAAATTTGGTTCAATTCGGATTAAAAACAAAAATAAAGCAAAGAAATCCGGTCTACTAAGAGTTCATTCCGAATCGGTCTTTTATATGAGAGCTATATGACATAGTCGTCCGAGTTTACAGCAGAAAGAAGTCTATCGAAAAAATTTCAACTAGATAGCTGAGAGATTAGTTCACATAGAAACATACGGATTTACAGATGGACATGGTTATCGACTAGGCTTGTCATGCTGAGATACTTTATGTACTTTATGGGGTCCGAGATGCTTCTTTCTACTCTGCAAGGGTATAAAAAAGAAGCTAGAAATACTGGTTTCCCTTTACGAATATAAATCCTAGTGAATCGGAAGGCATTTTCTTTTTAATAGAATATAAAGTGTCTAGATGTTAGCTGCCTGCTCGCGACAACGGATGACATATTGAAAGCTTTAAAGAGCCCCTTGATAATGATACCACAGTATGTTGCAATAAATTCTAGATCATTTTGAGGAAGCATATATCGATAAGGTAGTGCTGAAATGCTTGTTAGACAAACAGCAAAGTAACACACTGACAGTAGGAAGATACACATACAGATGAAGCTTATAGAAGGTGGAAAGAGAACTGCAAAGAGTATAGAAAAATAAGTGTTAGAGAAAAGAACTAGAGGCCATAAAGGGGAGGGTAAATAGTGAGATGACATGGGCACAGCGAGAAGCCAGAAAGAAAGGCAACATAATGCGAAGAAGAAGAAAAAGTGTGCTTCCGAGGAGAAACTGCCTTTCACAGTCCAGAACTTGACCGTGCAAAGCCTAGTAAAACAGCAAATTTAAATTCAAATTTTTGCTTAGCACAACTTATTATTTTAGTTTCACATTTTTCCAATTTTCTTTTCCTTTTTTTGTAAGTCCTTTTAGTCCTGTTGAGGCATTTAAGTACTTCTAATATCGATCAAGGAAAGGTTACTTTGAGTTAGAACTTTGCTTCGTTGTTGGTACTTGTCTTTGACTTTGGGAATAGACAATATCTATGTGCACTTTTTTATGCTCCTTTTGTGTCTTGCAAGCTGCATGCAATATGCCTTCGTGTAGGGTATAACAGCAGCAAAATTAATTGAGCGCGAATTGGCGAGGCTGTGATTTTTGCCGCTCGCTTAAAAGTAGAAAATGAAATTTAAGACACAAATACATACGGGGGGAAAGAGATAGATGGCATCGAAGGACAATGCACAGTTATAGCTCTCTACTGAAACTCAGACAGCGCGTGGCTGGGCTAAAACCAGCAGCAACAAAAACAATAGCAGCAAACCAATAGCAAGTTGGAAAGCACAAATTTATCATTTTGCAGCGTTCTTGTAGTTGTTGCTGCTGTTGTTGGTGTTGTTGGTGTTGTCAAAAAGCATTTTAAGCGCTTAAGCCAGAGCATAAGCTTCGACACGCACACACAGAATGCCGTAGCCGTAGACAGGGCTAAATGGAACGCGGATAGAGTGGGAGACGGAGAGTGTTTTGGCCTTATACACTGGGGGCAGCTTTAAACAAAAGCAAAGTCAACTTACGCCTCGCTACACGTTGAAGCTCATTGGGCTCGTCTTAGGCAAATGTTCCAGAACACAATTTCTCCATGGGCGCATTAAGAAAATCTATGAAAACTAAAATAGAATTTCCATCTGTAAAAAACTATTTATTATATCATATTTGTTTTTGAAAGTTTCAGCTACAAGTGGGCTATTGATAGGCATTCATGGAAAGGTCTGTATATACAATTAAATATGAAGCCTAACATATGCTACAATGTGGCATGCAACTAGAAGTGGGCTGCTTTTAAGAAGGTTTTGCTGTAGTCGTCGAATAGGATTACATATAGTTATATATATAACTGATTGTCCATACTGCATGCCTAAGTGAGGGACAACGCACAGTTCTAATTGTAAGAGTTAGGAGGCTGAAATTCTTATGCAAGTTGGAAGTTATGTCGTAGCACAGTAGTCGGGACAGTTGTTTTGAAATTTTCAATTTCATGTTTAATTGTGATTTTATATAAAGAAATATATACTTTAATTTTACATACATTTTTTTTGCTCAGTTTCCCAAGTCTGTATTGAGTATTGAGTTGCAAGTTTCTGCCGCAATCTTCCGTTTTTCGAATAAATTTGTGAAATTTAAAATGAATTTCTTCACATTGCTGTTCTGGCAACCCATCTTTATCTTAAATATTACAAAATAAAAGAGGTTCAACATATCTTTGGTGATACAGTCTCACCAAGAAAGCCAAGGGGCTCTTTCAGAGGTCGACATCTTACCTAAAAAGTACAAGAAACTAAAGACTTGCACAAAAGTTAAATTAAAACAAAAAACTGAGAATGAACACGGATCCTAAAGTTGTATTCTATGAAAGTTTTGGGTTTGTTATAACATACACACCAATTGCATAAAAATAATATACAAATGTAAGAAATTAATTGAAATCTTTTAGCTTTTATCAAGCATGTAAGATTTCGAGCAGTGCTCGTAGGTGTGCAGTAAGGAGCTGTTTTGGACCTTTCGTCTCCTAAGTGATTCAAAATTTAAGTCGAAGTATACAATCATAGGTAATAGGACGTTTATCACATCGTTCTACATATAGCACCTTTATTCAAATTATTACTCGTGTTAATAAGATGACGAGTCCTTTTAATAGGAATAAGAGAATTCATCGTCTAAGCGATTTCTTCCACGTTCAACGAATTTCCCTGGATAAAAAGATCCCAGCGGGCATGTTTATTATAATAATTATTAATTTCCTTCAAAGAACTTTTCATATTTCCTACTCTGCAGTGTAGAATAACAGCAATTGTTTTGAGATTCTTCGTCGATACATTAGAGTTAAAAAAGCATAGCTCATTCGCTATAATTATCTGCTCTATTGAATCTTTGGGTAAGGAGAGTATTCTCTCGGTTTACTAAATATGCTAACCCAACTCCCAGGAAGAAATGTTCCTGTCGTACAAGCAAGTTATTTTGGACAAGTATAAAATTAGCCTTACGTATCTTATCCATTGCCGTCAATAGAAATTCTTCCATAAATCTAACCGTCGAATCGTTTCACAAATAAATCAATTTGAAAAGCTTCGAAAAAAGAACCCAAAAAGAAAAATGCTATACGAAATATGTGGAAATTAGCTTTTCAAATATCCGCCAGAATACGCTCTGTCGGATTTGGCTTTCAGATTCATTTCATATCATAGATAAATGAGCAGCAATGAGCCAAATAGTCCTCCCATGGCCAAAGTCAATGCCAAACTTTGATAAAGTTTTCGTCTTTTCGGCGGCGCCCACTTTCCGTTTTTAGCTTAGCCATAAATCTCTCTGTTACCTGTGCAAAAGTTGAGGCTTTTTGGCTAGGCAGGTTAGGGGGGAAATTGACATGTCTACGCATAGTAAATGGCAGGCACAAAGTGGCAGCTGTCGACCAAAGCGGAGTGGCCAATTAATTCCTGGCTGGCCAGCACAAAAGTAGGCAACGCAGAAATTCTCTTCCTCACACATTCCGCATACATTGACACACACACACACGTGCAACCAGCTAAAACGTAATGAAGTTGCCATGGCCATGCATGGCAGCTACCTTTGGAGCTGTGTTTAAACAACCATTATTGCTTTGGACGTAGATACAAAGCTAGACCATAACCCCATTCAGCCGGCATAGTGAACCCTTTTGGTAATCAGTATGGCAATTCTGACCTCATTTTTGTGGTCACTCCGTTGAAGGTGCAGGGGCATCCATCTGACATACGCACATCAATCAACTTGCCATGGAAAGCTCTTCCATTTGGCATCTCCATCTGTTTGTCTGTTTGCCCATCTGTGCCGCACCGAGTGCGTGTGTTCAGTTATGTGTGAAAAGTCAGTATCCAGGACATCTTTTGCTCTACTGGGCGCTCTGGCTTCATTTCGGTTTCCGGCTGGCAAGCTGTCTCCGCTTGTATTTTGGGCCACGCTTAAAGTCACCAACATTTTGCATATGTTATGGAAGAAAAGCGGAGGGGGCTGGTAAGGGGGTCGCGCTTATGCCTCGCACTCATTGCTTATGCAAAGTCTGTTAAGTGTTTTGTGTCTGCTTACAAGTGTGCGAGTAGCTGTAAATCAAGCGAAAGTCGCTGGTCTTGGTGGCGGGGAGAGGGTTAGGCAAGGCAATAGAAGGGACAAATTGACTGCACGGGCTTGCGCGAGCTCGGAATTCTCCATTTGGCCTGAGGCCCTCCTCGCGCACACTATACTAGTGAGCACTAAAGTATGCAACACTTTTTATGAAACTATCAAGGGTTGATTTCATATATGTATGTATATGTATGTGTCGGTGTATGCATATCCTCTGGTAGTGTTTTGAGTCTGAATAGAAAATGCTTCGCGGTTGTTTGTGGAACTTAATGGAGAGGTGTTTACCAAGATGTAGATAAAGCTTCCTGGAAAGATTATGAGAAATTAGTTAAAGCTGATGTGGGTTGGCAATTTAGGAACTTTTGATGAAGTCTTCATCTAGCGTAAAGCAGGGCCACAAATTTGAGCCTGTTTTAACACGGTATTGACCTATATATACGATTTTGTAGGTGAGAGGGGATGAGTTAGGGGAGCAGTACAACTTGGTCCCTTTGTTGTTGCAGTTCAATTTAGCATGCCTATTTATAAAACGTAGCCCTTAGTCAATTGCATGCAATAATATAATCTATTTATTGAGATTTTCGCATGACTGTGACGCGGGCACTTTCTATGATTAATTGACGAGAAAACACAACAGAGGGAAGGAAAAAAATGTGAAAAGCTATTACTCTAATAATATTTGACTTGAATCGATAAGTTGTCTAAATTGCAAATAGCTTCGGGGGCCAACGCTGAGAAAAGCAAACATACCAAAGTGGAACAAGGGAAAGACACAAACTGACAAACAGTCAGAGAGACGGACGCCAGGGGGACAGACAGCAAGACAGTCAGAGTAAAAAACAGCCAGCAGCAGACATTACACAGTTGAAAATAAACACAGAAATGAGACAAGTCAAGGCACCTGACACTGTGTACCAGGCAGAGCACTTGCAGCAGAAGCTTAACCACAACTACGAGACCAAGTCCAAGACCGAGACTTTTACTGCCTCGCCTTGACAGTCAATGTCAGAGCAATTGAGGCTAGCCCAGGGAATAGGCATGGGCACGAGAATGGGCATAACATGGCAGACAGACATTCGGACAGGCAGACGAACACATGCTTAAGGTGAACACTGTACACACTCTAGTAGGTATTTGGCTTTGACTAAACTACAAAGCAAACTGGCAAGCCACAAGTGCAAGAATATTCTACAAGTATATTGTATGTATGTGTGACTCGTTGAATGACTGACTCACTGAATGTCAGGACGACTGACTAACAACAGAAAGTGAAAGTCATGTTCAATGGGTCGAAGCTTAAATGCCCTTGCATGGTTGAACCTTGCAAGTAAAATAGTCGAATCAAAACCAAATCATCGTCATGCTTACTTTTTAGTCCCAAGGAATGCTTCAGCTAAGTAAGTCACCATTCACCTGTTTTCCTTCTTTATATTTGCTATAATTTACTTTGCAAATTGTGCACAAAACTTGTGCACAGTTTGGTAGACCAAGACCTTTGCAAGCTTTCATATATAAGCATTAATACACCGTGAACTTCCCCAATCTATTTCATTTTGTATTATTAAATATAATTTAAGCACTATATCCGATAAATATACTATTTAATCACATGTCATATTTCAATTATTCAATCCGTTCCCATCTCATGAATGTATATTTACATCAGAAGCGATTTACACTCATTTCAAGAACTTCTTGGATTCATGAACGCTTTTGAACCGCTTTGAAAAAAGAACAGACGTTGTCATTTTAAGAAGCATTTGATCTCATTTGAAACATTTTAAAAACAGTTCTGTTAACTATTTTGTTCATGCTCACTCACTATCTATCTTCTTGATGGCATTCGAACTCCCCTTCGCTAGGCAAAAGTGTGGATTGATACGGCTATTTCAAGCGGTTAAAGTGAGCCTCGTAACCATTCAGTTTTAACACTCTTGGAATCACCCTACTCAACTGCAATCATAAATAGAAAGAAGATTCACTTCTCTAAATCTCTAAAATTTTCATGACACTCTCCATAATGCTAGTGTTGAGATTTTAGTTAAACCAATTTACTGTTTCGAATATAATCTTGTATGTTCCTACCAAGTCCACTGATCAGCGGCCAAATTTGAGTCTGACAAGGGGAGTCAATACAGCACTGTCCGTTCTTCTCTCCGTTTTAACATACAGATCTCAGAAGTCTTAAGAGCTCAAATATATGTTCTATGATTCAAACTGAAGACTACTTATATGCATAAGAAGCTTTTTTGTTTATCATCTAAAGTCGGTGATCCGAAATTTGTTATGTATACATTTTGAAATTTCCACTTTCACTAACCAAATTTGATTACGATCGCACAAGTATATCATATGGCAGCCCAAGACTGTTTTAGAATTCAATTTAATCCAGAACATTTTACCATTTAAGCGTATTTATGTGATTATATTTATGATGTTATTTAAGCTAGTTTTCTTTACTTTCTCAAACATTTAATGGAGATATCATATACCTGTTACTTTGGAAGGGGAAATGAAATGTAATCTACATCTTCTGATATCATAATTTGATACATATGCTTGCAATTTATATTTATAAGGGACGAAGCAGACGCTGCCATATGCCCATTCAGCAAAAGGAACAATTCAATTTGTGCAAAACTCATTTTTACGTCATCTAATTTAATGATTTATAAACACGTCTCAGATTTGAAGAAGGAACTTGAGCATTGTCCAGCCATCGTTTGGGCAAATGCAAGACAATGCGATTCTATATGCATGGCAATATAATAAGGTTAAGGCGGAAGTTGCCATTGCACTTTGGTAAATTGTAAATTGTCGGAATACGAATGCAAAAGTCTGATGCATGTTTTGATACTTTGCATGTGTGTGCGTGGGCGTGTATGTCTGTGTGTGTGTGTGTGTAATGTGGCCCCATTTCAAGGTCCTTGTAATTATTTATATGCATATCGATTCCTTGGCTGCTCATGGCATCTCTCCCATTCCCCTCCCCCACATTACCGCATTCCACTTGCAACCGAATGTTATTTTTTTTCTCTCTTTTATATTTCTCTCAAGCATTTCCCTGCTTACTCGCTTTTACTAATGGATTACTCGAATGCATTCTTTATGGCTGACTGTCGCCTCCGTGAAATTGTCAATTCAATATTTAACTTTCAGCCAAGTAAATGACTTCAGCTTGGCACCATTTCCCATTGTCTGTGGCCACAGCCACAGCCAGGGCCAACCCACTTCTCAATAGCCGCAAGATCATTTGACGGCTTTCTGGCAAAAGCGTAAAGTAAGTGGCATGTAATTTATGAGGCAGCCTCTATCCCCATCCCCCCTGTCACCCGCTGCGAATGCAAAGAGTGCGAAAATTGCCGCAGGATATAACTAAGCAGCCACTGCAACTGCAGCAAGCAGCCAAGGCAGCTACCCTAAAAGCATGCTACAGTTTTTGTATGCGCCTCAACGCAGTTTATCACTGCATTCACATTTAAAGAATGAAAATGCTTAAGTTAGGTTAGTGGTAGTCGGTGGGTGGGCAGAGGGAAGGTGTACTTCTTTGTTAGCACGCTTATTGAATTGTCAACTTTGCTAGCTTTATATTACAAAGAAGAACGTTGAGGAGAAAGTTTTAAAAGCGAAAGCTAATTAAAAGATTATTTCATTCACGCTTATAATACTCAAAGTGATTAAGCAAAGGAAAATATTATATATAGTTATTATAATATACAGTTAGCTTAACTGATCTCAATCAATGATAAGTAAACAACAGGAAAGAGGGGCTAGCTTTGGCATGCACGCTTCTACGCCAGCTGAATAACTATACAAATCCAATCTGATGGATACGAAACGAATTTGGTTTGATTTGGATGAAGAATTAATAACAGTATTCACTTTATATCCAAGCAGACAAACTGTAGTTACCCAACATAGTCACTGAATAATTAGCACAGATTAAAAAGGCTTAAGAAATATATTTAAAAGCTGTTAAACTGTTTGCTTTAAGTATTTCCATTCCTAACTTAAAGAAACTAATTTTAGTCACATTGTAACTAAGGAATTTGACTTTAACAAAATTTACAACTTTTTGAATACATTTTAAGTTTCGAATAAAAAACGCATAATACAAGCGTGTCTAAGCAAATTTTTCCTCGTTTTGTGCTTATTTGTGAGCACATAAAGTGCCTGCAAATGCTTCGCCCGTAGCCTGAAGGACGAACCTTGGCCTGGCAACGCTTAAGTGACAGGATATTAAATGATAACAGGCTACAGTAGCAGTACAAAAAGTAAAAGTAAAGAAAGAAGCGGAGACAACAATAAAGCGCTAAACAAAATCTATGGGAAACTCAATTTTTGCCTTGGCCGGCAAACCAGGGAATTGCAAATGCAAAGCAGCTTAGCGGAGGTTGGCGATGGTGGGGTGGGTGGGGTTCACAGCGAAAGGTAGGATAGACCAGATATAGCGGCTGCTGTCAAGCTAGGAGCAGCATATGGGCGGGACAAGTGGCAAGGAGCTTTGGCAATTTAACGCCACTAATCGAGTGACATGACGGCGATAATTCCAATTTGCGTTCCACGTTGTTAAATATTTATAAGGCGTCTGCAAAAATTACAGAAAAAGATTCCTGGCGAATGCCAAAACGTGCCTGGCATTTTGTTAAGGCTTAATGTTATAATTTTTGGTCGCGTTTGTCGCTCTATAATTATTTATGGCAGGCTGATACTCACGTGCCATGCATGGGTGCTTTAGTCCGCATTACGCATACGTCATGTTTGCTTGACTGTTGTAGGTACGAGTACTTATTGTCAAAGGGCAAGCACGTGCCGCTCAGTGTGCATTTGAGCGTATGTATGTGCGAATGGTTGGGTGCCCTGTAAGCACTTTACTTCTAATCGTGGAAGATAAAATATTACTTATACCAGGCGATGTTCCTTTTCGAATGCGGTCTTCTATGCCTTTGCCAGCCAAATCGCTCTCCTAGGTTCCCTTCAGATAAGAATGAATTCTGTTGATGGGCTTCCAGTACCAGTGCCATCAAAATGTTGCTTGGGTTTTGCGGTTGCTGTGGATGGGTGAGTGTGTTTTGGCAAGGTCGCTTCGCTTGTTGACAGTCAACTAGAACAAGCTTGTCACGCAAATGCGTTGCCTGTTACTTGCTTTTTTCCACGTTGACCCACAACAAAGATACACAGATACAAAGATACAGATACAAATGCGATATGACATTTCATTTGAATTTGTCCAGCTCGACTAGGGCGTGGGCGTGAAAACAAAATGAAATATGAGTTGACAGTGTCGCAATGCTGTCGCAATGTTGCCGTTGCTTAACAGCTGCTGTTCTGTTGCTGTTGTTGTTGTTGTTGTTGTGTTATGCTAACTAGAGGAAGTAAAAGCCTGGGCCGAACATTTTGGCGCTGCCTCGTTAATCAACTCGTTGACTAAAAGTGAGACTGGACTCGGTTTTTGGACTGGCTGTCAATGTCAAAGCTTGATAAATGGACTACGCACTGCGCTTGTATTTGGAGTTAACTTGGTAGCAGGCCAAAGAGCTTTAATGGATTTTTGAAGCATCTGCTAACGAGGTGGATGTTGGTAGAACTAAATTTACAGTTGAGGTTAATCTGAGCGTTTTGTACAGCTTTGATTATGATGCATGACTGTGACTGTGTATAGAATGTATGGATATGCCATTTGATATCCATGAATCATATGCTAAGATACTTCTCTGCCTTCAAATCATTGAGTGATTGACTGTTTTTGTGTCTTAATTGATTAGTTCATTCATTTCCATGAATATGTTGAATGTAAAGCCATCATTATAAAGCCATATATAATACAGAATATTATAGGTGCTTTGACTAGTGACTAGCAATCCATAGACATTTTGGACTCCATTAGGTTTGAGTTATTCGAGAGAAATGTGTATTTTACTTGAAGGCTTGAAGTGCCAGTTCGAATTTCTAACATTGCTAAATGCATCTAAATTGTATAGATAGCCCAAATAGCATGCACAGGAATCTACTCGTATCCATTTCCCTATTTGAGTATTGAACATCTTGATTGTTGCATTGAAGCAACTCTGAAATGTTCATTGAATTGAATTGACCCTGCTCATACTAGATACAAGTTCCCCCTTGTACCACACGCCTGCTGCCACCACAATTTCTCTACAGTTGGGCATTTGCCTTGCACATTTTTGGGCTTCTATTCAAATTATACGAGGCAAAATTTGAACAAACAAACACCAGCAAATGCCAACAAGGCAACAGTATAATTGTGTGCATGTGTGTGTATGTGTGTGTGTGGTGTACATTTACATTTGGCATGCGTTATTTATAGAATGTAATTTTCATTTAGATTTGCTTGTCTAACTGACCATGTCAGCATCTGTGAATGCCAAGGCAAACATTTGCCAAACACACACACACACAGAGAGCATTTTGTAAATAAAAACACATGAAATTGACACGTGTCGAATTGTTTTTGGGAATTGTTTTACAACCACAGAATTTAATTGTGAATTTCATATTTTGAAATTCTCCTGTAGATGTGAATATCGTTTTGATTGGCAAGGATACATTTTATCCCATATTATAATTATGCAAATAACATTTTGACATTGGACTCCATGTTCGGGTGTTTGGTTACAAATATCTGAAAATTAAATTTAAATTGTAGTTTAAAATTTAAATTAATACAGTGTAGATTTTTCAACTTGTTGTAAGAGTAGGTCATTTGATAAAGTACATAAATACTCATTTAAATAAATATTAATGAACTTTGTAAATATTCAAAAAAATACTATTTGCACCTGCCAAAGAGATCGTATATCGTATATCATATATACTGCCGTTAATTCTGTTAAATCCTCTATATTTTAGTAATTCAATTTGATCGCAATTTTCCTTTCCAAATTTTGTATAAAATATGTCATCATATTGGGGGTGTCACAGAGTTTTCTTGAGACTTTGACATTCTCATCTATGAACACTTTCAATTATGGCTTCATTTGCTTTACTTTCTATAAGGATACGCATTACCCTGGAGAGCTTTAAGTGTTATTAATCTGGATAAGTGGGAAGGTGTAGTAGGTAGGTAAGCAGGATATCAGACATTCCCCTGAGACGAAACAAAACTAAATCTCAGCCTAGATTTGCAACGAATTAAATCGACCAATAAATTTGGAATAAATCCGAAAATATTTCATTTGGGAATAATCTAACCAAACCTGAGTTACTTTCTAAATGTGCAAGGGTATTTGCTGAGATCTATAAATATCAGAAAGAATAATGTCCACATATAACTTTTAGCAATGAAAACAAGTTCAAGTTTCACAGACCGGATGAAAATCAGAAAACAAGTTTGCCATTTATTAGATTTTTTGCCTTGAGAGCATTCGGTTGAAATGGAAGGCATCAACAAATTCCGTATTGCCTTCAATTAATATAGAATACATCATTTCTAACAATATTCCGACTATAAGTATTTATTCAACATTCGACACATATAAAAACAGTATGAAAAATAAATGATTTTTTTTTCTTGTATACAATTGTTATCCGATCTTAATGAAATTTGTGCTAATACATAGATAAGCCGAGTTTTAACTAAATCGGTTCAACGTTGTGGGAGATATACGACTTTATCGATTTTCACGGAAAAATCTTAAAACAAACTTGATCTGACGCCCTACAAGCGGAGTCTTCATACCAAATTTTGTAACTCTAGCTCTTATAGTCTCCGAGATATACGTGTTCATACGGACTGATAAATGGACAGACGGACACACGGCTAGATCGACTCGGCTGTTGATGCTGATCATATACTTTATGAGGTCTTAGATGCGAACTCCTTTACTCTACTAGAGTACGAGTATAAGAAGACATTGCAACAATGCATGCTTCATGTAAAGGGTTTGTAGACAAAAACGATACCTTGGTCAAAATCTAATGGAAACCAAGAAGGCTAACTTCGGATATCCGAAGCTTACATATCCTTGCAGATTCGGTTGAAATTCGGACGGCATACGTGGAGGCTTCTAAGACTGACACGTTCCAAATTAGGTTTCATTTGGACAACAAAAATTCGTTGTACTAAGAGTTCGTTCCGAATCAGAAGGTCATGTGGGAGCTATATGAAATAGTAGTCCGATCTGAACGACTTTGACATATGAGCAGCTTACAGTTTACAGTAATTTCAACACGATAGCTCTAAAACTGAGAGAGTAGTTATCATAGAAACAGACAGGCAGACGGACAGACAGACGGACATGGCTATATCGACTTGGCTGGTCATGCTGATCAAGAATATATATACTTTATTGGCTCGGAGATGCTTCCTTCTATGCATTACAAGCTATAATACCCTCTGCAAGGGTATAATAAATTAATCTGGTAGCTATTAAGCTTTCCCCTATCTGAGTATAAAGCTACACAAATGAACATAAAAACTGAAGTGTTTATACATTCATTTCTCCAGATCTCTAGAGATTTCTGTGACATCGCCAATTGCTTTCAAATTCTGACTATATACTTAAAATCTAAGAATGTGCCTATTACATATATCAGCAGTATATCATATACCTTTTACAATATCGCAAATAAACTTGTACTCGGTTGGAATTGTATGAGCTTTGATTACGCTGGTACTGGTCTCTGCTGCTTAGCTCCTAAAATAGAATAGAAAGGATGCAACACAAAGTTTTACAATGCAGCGTATTGTCGCTTTTTTCCTTTCCATTTTCCCGCCATTATTGACCTATTAGCGGCCCGGCTTTAGCAATCCCTGCAAGCTATGGCAATATTTCAGAAAACCTGGGATTCTCTTGAGCTTTGGTTGGTTGTCGGAATTGGGAGTTTACGAATTTTTAATTTAATTGTGTAAATTATTCAAAATAGCCTAAATTTATCACTAAGTAAGATAATTTCCTATTTATGAATGAATTAACCGAGAACTTTACATCTGGATTTATAGGCTATTTTACTTAAAAACTTGCCGGACTATTTGTCTTTGTTAATGTACATTCCGCTGCACAGGGACTTCACAGTGACTTCTTCTTTCAGTCAAATAACTAAAATTTCATTCTTAATATGGCAAAAAGTTGTAATTACATTAAAATCATAATCATAGTACATTATTTTTAATTTTGAATTTTAAATTCAATAAATTTTCTGAGATTTGCAAACATTTCTGGATTATATGCCATATTTTTCCATATTCATATTGTTTTATTTTGTGATTTATATAAGGTGATATTCCATGACGAAATGAAATCTTTTCTTTTCAATTCGAGAACCAGAAGCTTCCAGTTACATTTTGCAGCTGTAGCTTAGGCAATGTATAAAATTTACATTTACGTAGGTTTGCGTTATTAAAAAGTTGTTATGAATTTCAATTACAATATCTGTTTGTGTGTTAACATGCCATAGAAAGGCAGCGGAGCGACACAAATAGACTGAATGTCTAGGAGATTTGCCAAATGCTAGGCTCGGGCTCTGTCTCTCAGACTGGCGAATGTATTTTTAGCGGCTGCGGCTTTGAATTTCTAATTCCTTAAATCGCAGCCCAGCGAGCGGACAAAGGAAAGCAATAACAACAAAGAGAATCTGAATTATGCAAAAGTCCCGATATAATTGGAACAAAGTTTTCCTTAAGACCATTTTTAATGGCCAGGCAGCAAGAGATTTCGGACCTAGAGAGAGGCGCAGGCACATGTCGACGGCATTCGAGGAAATGAAAGAAGGCCGCCCCCATCCCCACACAAACAGAGAAACTTTCTATGTGCGGGTGTATGTGTGTGTGTGAAGCTGATTGTCAGAATTATGCGAAAAGTTGTTGTGCGATGAAAGCATTTCACATGCCACACATTGCACATTTGCAGGCAACGGGCGAAAGCCGAAAGTGGAGAGGCGGCTGCAACAACTGCTCTATGGTTGAGGCAAATCTCAACCGCAAAACTTGAACCAGCTCAAAAGCATTTTGTGGCTTTGACTTTTGGGACTGGAGGCAGCTATTAAAATCGAGTTGCGGCTGTCCAGTTGGCCAAGTGCAAAAGCATTAACATGCATTTGGCTAAATCAAGTCATATCAGGCGAGTGACTTGCTTCACTGAGCAAAAGTTGGCCAAAAGCTGCTCGGAACTGGCCCATGGCATACGAATTGGCCAAGTTGATATATAAACTCACCGACGATAAACTATAGTACCTTATAATTCACATGCTGCCCTTTGGTGTCTTTAGTGATATTCTTATAAAACTTCTTCGGATGTTATATCACTCTCCTTTCAGAGCCTAAAGATGTCAGCTTAAAGAAGAGTTTCAAGCTAAAAAATACCTCCTTTGAAAGTCCTTTCTGTTGTGTCTGGTTACTCCATTGTTTGCAACCATATGTGGTTTCGATAAGGCTCCTTTAATTAAGTTAATAATTCGTCAGAAAACTGAATAAGCAAATAATTGAGCTTACATAACCTAGTGGCTTCTGTGGCCAGCAAACACAACAGCCAAGTTATAATACCCTTATTATTGTATAACAATCAGGCGTCTGTAAGCGAATGTGGCTGAAGGCTCCACATAAATGTCTGAAATATGTGTGAGTGTTTGTGTATGAAAACAAAACCATAAAGATGAAATATGCCAAGAGCAGAACCAGGAACAGAAACAGCAACAACAGGACCTTAAGCAGAACGAGCATGAATCATGAGCATTGCCATTGCCATTGCCTACATGTACAACTCGTTCGCCGACGACATCTTGTAATTTTATTTTATTACGAACCTCGCACAAAAAAGGGCACACAAATATCCTGTATTTCAGCAAAATGAGCGAAAAGCTCCTATGACCATAAAGAAAAGTTTGTAATATCCTTGCATAGCGCAGCTGTTGTTGTAGTCGTCGGTACAAATTGGTTGGGAAATATGCTAAATGAACTGCTCGTAGCCATTTGGGAACGCCGTTTGTCACCAGAGACAAAACTCGATTTGGATAATGGGCTATACTCGGATATATGTATGCGTGTGTGCGTTGTACATATTTATATAGGCAGGTACATGTACATGTATATGTAAACTCGCATATTGATTGCTTGCCTAATGACCTTGAAATCGATATGGATACGCGCAGCGGTGGACATGGGCTTGTTTTGCCCAAAGTTTAACCATAATTTGAATGGGTAGAAGTTCAACGACTTTGGAAACTCAATGGAGCCAAACTTTAGCAAGAATAATCTGTCCAAATATAAGCGAAATATATCCTTAAGCCTTGTTGTCTTTCGTAAGACAATAGACAAAATATTTGTGCTGCTGCTGGCAGTTCAATTCGTTAACTATCTTCTTTACTTAAACAGTTCTTTATACTTTCAAGGCTCGAAATTGAACTTGCGCCTTAAAGATGCAACAATAACAACATTTTGGTAATTTTTTCTTTTGAAACTTTTAGTGAAAGTTTTCAGAGAAAGGCGCAAAGAAAAATACAGTAACTGAAACGGAAACGGAAACTGAAACTGAAATGCTGAATGCTCATCAATAAGTTTCCCCAGGCAAGGCTCGGAGGGGGGGTAACTATTTAAACAAAGTTGCAATAACTTTGCAATGCAACAACAAAGATATCAACCATAATAAAAATAGAATAAAAGCAAAAACAAAAGGCTAAAGGTATTACAAGTGCTTTGTAATCTATTTGAAAACTTTGCCGCCATTAAAAGCAAACACACGCCACGCTGCGGCAACAAAAACAGCAATAATAGGAAGAAAAGAAGCAACAAAAACAAAAACATCTAGAAGAAAAGCCCTCGTAATAGACAAACAATGAGCATAATGAAACGCTTAAGCGAAATGTAATGAAGCAACGGAAGTACGCGAAAGCGTGCTGAAAGTATAAATGTGAGGACCTAGAATAGGGAATTGAGTGCTCAGGGTAATGGCTGGCTAAATGAGCAAAGGATGCACGGGGGGAGGGGACAAATCAAAGAATGTGCCACTTTATGTGCCACATTAGAGAGAAATGTCAATGGCTGAGAGCAAAAGTTGTGGCAAAAATGAGTGGACTCCAGTGCGGCTGCTTCCCTATGCAACACAACACCCCCCGCACAACCTACTAGGTGATCAAGTTAAGCCAAGCGTTAACAATGCAAAATAAAGCGACAAAAGCGAGTCTGTGTAAATATTAAAAAAGTACATGGATATAAAATGTGACCAGAAAGTAAAAGTACGAAAACATATAGCAAAGGAAAAGTAACATTCAGCGAACTGCGAGCCACATAAAGACACTCAGGGCCAAATAAGAGCGAAGACAATTACAACAACATGAATAACATAGTAAGTGAAAGGTTTTCAGAATGAAATACGACGAAGATATGATGCTCTATGAAGTTTATGATTGTCAAATTTGGAACATCATTTAGTTTGAGTTTGATGGCAGACAACCTCGAGAATTTCGGCTGCAATTGGAAAAGGTTACTTTCCTTTGCTGATTAAGCACCTTTTTCTTTGGTAGAAATCCATCATCGAGACCAAGAAAGGCTTGTGAATAGTAGAATATTAAGAAGTGTTTAATCCGTACATTGTATAAATAGCAACTTAACAACACAAATCTATATATAAAGAGAGCCAAACCTCATGCAATTCACAAAAGGATTTATGAGTGAGAAGACCAATTGTTGGTTGGCCAATTGTCTTGGCAAGCCCCAATCTTTTTAGCCGCCATAAAGGCCTGGCGGGGAGTAGTCCTCTTGCGAGCATACTGCGGTGACTCAACAGTCTGTCACTGTATCTGCTGGTGTGCCGTCCAATCTGCTCTTCCACGGTATGCAGATTGAGATCGCGCTGAGGGGTGGAGCCACGCACGTACCATGGGTGGTCGGTTATCTGCCGTAAGGCACGGTTCTGCAATACCTGGATACGTTTGTAGCTCGACTTTAAGGCGATCCCCCAAATCTGTACCCCGTAAAGCCAGATCGGGGCTACACAATGCACATAGACTGCTCTTTCAGCTCTAAGTGACATAGTGCTTTTTCTATTTATCAGCCACCTTATTTATTGCATCCTTTGTCCACACCTTTTGGCCGCAGATTTCAGGTGTGGCCCAAAAGTGAGGCGTTTGTCCAATGTGATTCCAGTGTGACTCCCTCCTGCTGAATAGGTGGAGTGCCCGATATTGCCTTTTCTAGAGTGAAGCAAGGGTTAGTCATCTTCATGGGGTTGATGTTCAGATTCCACCTCCTGCACCAAGTTGCCAGAATATCTATATAGCCCTGGAGTCCAGCTGCTGCTTCGGAGTGGCAATTAGAGTTGTAAAGAACCGCAATATCGTCCGCATAGGTTGCAATAAGCCTTCAAGAGTGAACTCCATGTAGTCATCGTCAGGGCTAGGGGTAGGTCAGCAGTATATATCGAGTAAGGCATCGGGCCAAGAACGCTGCCCTGCTGAACTCCAGCTCCAGCTGCCAAGGTGTTGAGTAGGTGTCCCTGACCCTGATCTGGAGTTCACATCCTTCCAGATATGACCGAAGGAGACCATAGAAGGGCGCTGGTAGAAGCGCTTTTATTTTGCATAATAGTCCATCATGCCAGATCCTATCAAAAGCTTGTTGCATGTCAATAAAGACGGCATTGCAGTACTCGATTTCATCAAAAGCCTGTAGGATGTGCCTCGCCAATTTATGGACCTGCTCTACGGTGCCGTGTCCCTTCCGAAATCCAAACTGGCGAGGAGGAAATATATCGCTTTGACTTATAATTTTACGAAGTCGGTGGACATGGGGCTACAGTGGATTCAAGGGGTACAAGACGAATTGGTTTTGATTTGCATGAACAGCAAAAAAGTTATGATCCTAAGAGTTCATTCCGGAACAATCGGTTATGTGGTCGCTATACGATTTAGGTGTCCGATCTTTATGAAACTTGATTTCAGCTTTGTAGCTTTTAAGACTTCTGAGATTCTTGTGTTGAAGCAGACGGACAGACGGACATGGTTATATCGATTCCTCTTGTCATGCTGATCAAGAATATATGTACATTATATAGTCGGAAACGCTGCCTTCTGCAACTTCCTGACAAAATTAATATACCCTCTTTGCCAAGAAAAAGGTGTAGTTCCTCATAAGTGTGCTCTTAAATGCTACCTCATAAAGTATGATATTATTGGGGAAACATTGTCAAGGATACGATCTTTATGCAAGAAACCAATCCCAGCGCCGGAGGAGCTTGCCATATCGTGCGGGGATATGTAAATGTGTCGTCACCGATTAGGGAGGATGAGAAGAAATGCTACTTTTACACATTCCTTCCATCTGTGCAAAGTTTTAACCGATGACTGAAAAGCGCCAAAATTATAAAATAGAGTCAAAATCTTCTGGGAATCTTAACAAATACTTATGATATTGGGGAATTTTTGACAGTTTCAATTGAAAGTCATTCGACTCGTCGCTTATATAAGAGCATTACGATTAAAAGCAACAACTGCGGCCCGAAGAAGTTATCTCCTCTTGCCCTTTTTGTGTGGGCCTGTACGTTTTTCCTCTTTAATTTTGTGTGGGCAATTCTTAAGGTTGCTGAAGTGTGAAAATAAAGCGAAAAAATCCTCAGGGACCAACATGCTGCCCGGTGTGTGTATGTATGTCTGTCTGTGTGTGGCCATGTGGCCTGTCCATTGTCCCTGCTCACTGTTTTCCGTTATCTGGGCCCGCTCATTCTTTGCATGCTAACGAAGCATTGCAAATAGGCGCAGATTTCTGCGGGCGCAGCGGAGAGGCCATTAATAGAAAAACATCTATTAAAATATAGCCGCGCTTAAGAGCATAAAAAAGTTGTTAAAAATTTAATTGAATTTTTCCCTGTGATGTTTTTAGTGCTCCTCTATGCATGAGTATGCAGGCCTCTAGATACACATCTGTGTAAAAATATTTAATACTTACTTTAAGACACGCTGAGGCAAGTAGCATGGCATAAATGAGGAATGGGAAATTTTGTTGTGCAGCTGAATGCCGGCTAAGCTGACAGCTGTCAATGGAAAAATGTTGAAAGTTTCCTTAGTCAGCCCAGTAGGACTGGGAGTAGGACTGGGAAAATGTTGAAGTTCTCACTAACTTATATTGAAGGCGAGGTCGTAGGGACCTAAGAGGCCAAGGAACAGGAACAGACATAAGTTGGGAAAACTGTGTGAAAGCGTGGAAAACGTGAAGCGTATATAGTACATATATGTGAAGAAGTTCATGTGATGAGCAGAAATGTGTGCACAGCTAACGAGTAATGTGAAGCAAATGTATGCAAAGGGATTTTAGAAAATGTGAAATGAAAAAATTCTGGAATGCAAAGATTATGCATAAAATATGAAAATGGGTGTTGTAGGAATTTTAACCAAAGTCATACAAAACTTCAAGCAAAATGTGTACTACATGTTCTCAAGTGAAAGTAATCTTACTGGCGTAAGTGAGAAAGTGACAGCTAGATGAGAAGCTTGGCCGATTTTCAATGCTTTGCAAGAAAAATTGGCAAAAAATATGTTTAATTTGTGTATGTAAATATCTTTGTACCTAATGACAATAGCCAAGTATGTGAGATTTTCAGATACATTCTATTTTACCTCATAGGTAAACACTAAGAAGCCGTATTGCAAAATACAAGCTGCAAGTTTCACAATGTCGCAGTCAAATTTGAAATGGGAATGCATTTGCTTGCATCAAAGTTCCTCTACCAACAGGAGGTGATTTTTAAAGCATCATAATATCTGTGGCGTTTTGGTGGGTCATGGTTGGGCTTATCTACGCTTCAATGCTCTCATCCATCTTAAATTGAATTGTGATTTGTGTAATGAAGCGCACAATATAATTAATGTTGAATTGGACACTTAAGTAAACCTGCCAAGGAGGTTGTTCAGTTCGTTAAATAAGTGTAAATATTCCGCTTGCTCTACTTACACCCTTGCCTAACCTGGGATACAACAAAAGTAAACAACAAAAATGTGAAATGTACATTTGCAAATAAATTGGTAGACAATATTTGATGAGGTTGGCTTGTTTTCTGCTCAATTTTGTCGCCATCTATGCGATGCTATTGATGATATTGCCCATTTTCTTTACACACAGGCGCATTTATTTGGGTTATGATGTCAAAAGCCAAAGCAATGTTGGAAAAAACCCTCTTCCTAAGATACTGCCAGCTCTAGGCTAAGCGGAACTCTATTCTGTGGAAAGCTATTAACATGCATATGATAGACACTTCCGCACAACTTTGCCAGTGAGCTAAGAAATTGAAGCTGAGGAACTGAAGTTCACGGAACAACATGCGGCGCCTACGTGCCAGCCAGCCCAAGCAGAGCAGACGTCGCAATCAACACAGACATACATAGATACACAGCCCACACACACAGATGCACATACCTTACACAACAAGTATGTAGAAGGAAACTCGCCGGACTTGTGCTGGTGGTAGAAGTTGCTGTTAACTTGTTTAGCCGCTTGACGAGCCCATCATTATCAACATGATTGTGAAAGTCATCAGTAAACGTAAACGGTAAACGGACAGCTGGCAAATACAGTAAATAACTGCGGGGCAAAAAATATGCCCTCAATGCATAAAGCAAACTATTTAATGGCTTTCGATTTCCATCATTTGCCTTGAAAGGGCATGGAGAAGAGTAGAAAAAGAGGCCGCATTCAAGCTCGAGCGGAAATCGAAAGCTGTTAGGAACGTCGCCACTGAGCACAATACGTTGCCTCGTCTTGACTTTGAACTCATTTAGTTTTTTTCCTATTTCTATGCAAAATTTTTTGCACAATTTGCCTTGACAAAGGCGCCAGTAACCATCGGCCAGAGTACGGATCAGAACGAGAACGAGAACGACATCGTCAAGTCTTCGCCTAGGTACGTCTTCGTCTAGGTACGTTTCGTTGCCTCTTTTGACTTTTGATTTCGTTTCAAGTTCTTGACATTCGCACACCTTGGCGCGCACAGACAAACACACATGCACAAGCCGGCAATAATGCAAATGACTTGGGCTTCCGTGTGACCCATAAGGCTGATGATGATGTCCTTGCAAAAGCCAAGATGAAGAGGCGTTTGTACAGTGTTCTGCGTGGACCTTTCCTATTGTCGTCTAGTATGAGCAATACACAATTTCTTATCCCTTATGATGAACGTTGCGTTTGATGTTCAGAAAACAGAAAAGGATTCTATCTATCTTTCTGTATATTTGTAAGCAATTTTCAACCCAACATTCAACTTTCCATGGTTTTCCATGTTTATTTAAGCAATACTATCATGGGAT
Organism: Hirtodrosophila duncani; assembly: GCA_037043425.1. Taxonomy (NCBI): domain Eukaryota; kingdom Metazoa; phylum Arthropoda; class Insecta; order Diptera; family Drosophilidae; genus Hirtodrosophila; species Hirtodrosophila duncani. Next base: position 90,312 of record JBAMBM010000717.1, read on the forward strand.
GGTGAGGTTGCAATAGGTGAGGGAAATACTTCTACACGAGTATGTAATATTGGGCTTGCCCAATGTAACCAAATTATTTGTCATTATTTTCTATTTGGGTGAGGTTTAGCTTGGCTTAGTTGTATTTCGTTTAGCCCGGGATAATAGCAAGGAAAGAGCTGAACACTTTTCTTCTCTACGTCGCCATTACAATTCCTTCTAATATTATGATTATCACCATTATGGAGATAATGAAGTCAGTCGTCTGCCTATGCTCCGATGAAAAAGCGGGCCAAGATATTTTCTATCAGCATTTAGATGAGACCTTGATATCAAGAAGTTTGCCGCCAAAACCTTGAAGTAAAAGGAGCATATCTAGGAGCAAATGACAGGAATACTTCAGCCAATGCCAATGATATAACATTGACAAAACGTCGTGAAAATTGTATTAAGCTTACAAAGGAAGCATGATGAGCGGAGCCAACTGATGGGCTTGTCTAAGTAGAATATCTTCATAGTTTTATATTCGAATTTAACCACATATAAATCCGTTTTAGAAGCCCAATGTCTGCTGATCTTTCCATCAGGACACACTGCCACTTCATCTGAAACTTGTATTAAAAGTTAGGTCATCTAAACTTTTTACATTTCAAGTGATAAGCAAGACTCTTTTTGAATCTGGCAGTGCAATTTTCATTTGACTGAAAAATAAACGCACCTGGTAATGCACTTTTCACTCCCCTTGACAGTTTTTAATTATGAGCACAACACCACCATAAAAATAAAGAGACATAGCTAATATCATTTGGTATTTGACCTGTGTAACCAGATGAGCATGGGTGCTCGCACTGAAAATGTCAAAATTATATGAACTATAAAAGAATTTCATGTCCCAAACTAGCCTTTTTCTACTGCTTAATAAATTAAAATTTTACAGTGAAGATGTGAAAACAGCCAGTAGTGACGTAACTTTTCGTTTTTTTTTTATCAAAATTCAAGTTAAATTTGATATACAATCCGAATGGTTTGTAAGCTTCAGCAATTCAAAGCTTGATTTTCTTTTTATTTGTTTATTAACACTGAAGGACGTTCCCAGATGCGACAAATACTTTATTATAGGTGATATATTCCCTGAGTTGATGAAAAGCAAAGCCTACCCCTTGAGCTTCTGACCGCTGCGTTTGGCCTTTAGATAAAATAGAAGTTCGTTTAATCAAGAAGTTGTAAAAATAAGCCAATATATCTCTGTTATAAATTTTTCCATTTTGCGGATTTTAGCAAGTTCGTTCTAAAACATTTTTATCCAGCGAACATTTAAGGGAGTTCTGGCGTAGTTGGTCACCCTAATCGAACAAGGAACACATTCCCCATCTGAGAGAAAGGCTTGAAGCCATGTTTTAATGAGGGTCATTAGATCAGAGCGTTTAGTATCTAAACAAGTTTGCTTGCAGTTTGAATTTATATTTATATTATTATTAATATTATAAATAAACTAATAAAATTACCCAAGATTTTAATGGCGTCGACACTCTCCTAATTAAAATTTAAAAGTGCACAGCACTTCAGCTAGAGATACATATCTGGCGCATGACATTTATTTTACGTTCTAACATTTTCATTTGGATTTTCATTTAATTTAAATTTGAAAATTTGGCAAAACCCTTGGCGACATTTTCCCTTTTACTGTGTCCATGTCCGTCCGTCAACACAAATATTTGACCACAAAACACACCCGCATGTGCACGCACACACACACACATCCACAAACACACATGCATACAAGCGACAGCCATGTCCGCAATGGTAACAAGAGCAATAACAACAACAACAACAACAACAACGTGATAACAACAAAACAACCAGCAACAGCTGGTAAAACATTCTGACAGACAGCGCTTTAAAAAAACGCAAAAAAAGCAACAAAAAAAAACAGAGCACTCACCCAAAATACATCTCCTGAGGGGGTCAGAGATACAAGCGCATAAAGAAGGATATACATATATACCATATATGCATTTGTATGTGGGTAGACACATATACATATATGAATGAGCATATGCATATTCATGCAAATGTGTCAACGAGTCGCGCGGAATGAAAATGAAAATGATATTTACATGCAGATGCGGCCAAAAGTCAAATTGTTGTGATAAAACCTCCAAGAGCATGCCCCTCATAAATTTCGCTGACAGCAGAGGTGACAACGTGTCAACAAGCGCCGCAGGTAGCTCACACGCATGCACACCCACACACATACGCATCATCATCAGCCAATTATGCGCGGAGCTGGAGAGCTTTAAAGCCGACGCTACGCAGCGCTCAAAAGCAGGCAACACTTTAAATGATTGATAATAAGGCAACGAAATCTGTACCTGTATTGGTATTGGTTGGCCTGTGTCTGTGTAGAGCCTCCTCAGCCTCAGCAAGCTCAGAACATTTGTATTCGGCTCCTTCTTAGGTTTGTATCCGTCATCTTCTTCTGTCATCATTTTGTCTGTCGGCTGTCTGTTTAGCTTCAAAATATTCGCCACGGGGGTCGAGCCTTGGCTTGTGGCTGGGGTTGTTGTTGTTGTTAATGTTGTGGTTGTTATTGGCGTTGTTAGTAGCTGTCATATGCCATTGGCCTCACAACAACACAAAAAAAAAACAAGACAGGAAGTCTAGCTACGTGTTGCCGAAGCTTATATACCATTCACATTGTAAATATTTAATCTGGTCATGATCAAATCTGGTCGGTGGGCTTGGGGCTACAGGGGATACTAGGATGAAAAACAACAAAGTTATCCCACTAAGTGGTCATTCCGGAACAATCGTTTATATGAGAGCTATATGATATAATTATCCGATGTGGATGAATCTCGACCTTAACCCGCGTGCAGACAAAAAAAGCAAATGGCAAAAATTTCAGCTGAGATCTTTGACGGATGGACATGATTATATTGACTCCCCTTGTAGTGCTGATCAACAATATATATACTTTATGTAGTCGGAAACATTTACTTCAATGCGTTGCAAACTTCATGACAAAATTAATATGCACTTACATATTTTGTGAAGGGTATAATAACAATAACTTTAAGTTGAAGAAATGAAATTTGCTTGAGTTTCAAATTTTTTAAATACTCTTGCTAAAAATAATATGTTTCAAATATTCTCAAAATGTTGGTGAGAATTCTTGCAGAAATAATTTGATTGAAAAAGTTTTTAGATATATGACGGATGTCTCTAAGATCAAATTTTAATAGTTTTCATTTATAAATATTATTGTTATGCGTCATTTAACTGAGCTTTTGCTACAATTATGTTGCAAGCAATTGAGTGCAGCACGTTGATAATTACAGACGACAATCTCAGGTAATAATATTATAAATATTCCTGAAAAGTATTGGCAAACCTGTTGATATGTTAATATAATTAAACATGAGCCTGAATTGATTGTTTAAACTTTATTCTTTATATTTAAATAATTTGATTTAAATGGTTCAAGGCAAAGGATACCAACACATGTTATAGCCAATGCAAAGGCGAAATATCATTTAATAAGTAAATTATTTTTCCAAATTGTTATTCACTTTCATCTGCCTTGCGGTTTGTTTACATTCTGACAAGTTGTTTAATTAGCCGAAGGAAACTCACTCTCACAGTTCCTTCAATTTCTTCGCGGTGTACAAAGCTTTATAAGTGCTAAATATGAAATGATGGTGAAGACTGCTGGGCTCTTTTGTATGAAAAAAATAATCACAGAACTGCGGAAACAAGACTGTCAAAATTTTGTATTTATTTCCTTAATACTCAATTGCCTCTTCAAGGCGTACGCCTTTGATAAAAGACCAACCGTCATATATAAATCTAAAGATCTTAAAATGCATCATCTGTGTGGCTACTCAAAATGCTTACATGCTTCGGCTCCCAGAGCTCTTTAGCTACGACGCAGAAGAAGACGAGTAAGAATGCTATAGTCGATATTCCGACTATAAGATAGTCGTACTCAGCATTTATATAATCTTCGACTCACTCGGAAGAATGATTTTTTTTATTTTTTGTTTTGTTTTTTTTGTGGTGCTTTTATACCTAAAGTTTTCTTACGCTTTTGTCTACAATTATTACCCGATCTTCATGAAGTTTAGCAAATCGGTAGATTATGTGCTAATACATATACAATATATAGGGTTTATATCAATTTTCGGGGACAAAATTTGAGAACAAACTTGATCTGTCGACACACTTGGAGAGTCTCCCTAGCGAGTCTACAGTCTCCAAGATTTAGCTGTTCCTACGGACGGACAGACGGACATGGCTAGATCTGTTGATGCTGAGTCTGTTGATGCTGATCAAGAAGATCAATAAAGTATGCTTCCGATTGAAAATATGTTGTTTGCAAATTACATTTTTTCACAAAGTCCTTTAAGATTTTCTTCATTTACTCTGGAAAGAGTGTACAGGCTTCGTCAGTTCCCTTCGTCATCTTGTTATATTGTGATTTCTTATGGAAATTGTTGTTGTCGCTTGCTTGTTTTGTGGTTGTTGTTACGAGTATTGGCGTCGACAGTCGTTAACCAAAAGCGAGAAATGTGCGTCACAACAATAACAATAACAACAACAAAATTGCTTTGGCTTATTTTATAATCAGAGCAATTTTCGAGTTGTCGCGCAAAGATTTTTTTGTATATATATATATATATATATATATGTATGTATTTCCGCATTTATATTTTCGTATTTTATGTTCGCGCCCTTTTTATTGACACAAATCATTTAGGTGTTTATACATTTCTCTTTGTGTGAGTGTGTGTGTGTGTGTGCTTGTTTGTGTGCCAGTTTTATTTGCTGTCAGGTATTTTGATATTTCAGTTTTGATTGGTTTGCGATTTATGCTGATATTTATTTATGCTTATTTGCTTTTGAATCGGAGTTAAAAAAGAAAAACCCCGATGTTTTCCAAAGAAATGGCCGGTCTTTCAATTGAAATTGGAAATGCAAAGCAAGATTGAAATTTAGTTAATAAACTGAATGCGTCGTGTATGTAAATTTTATTATATTTTGCCAATGCGTATTCATGAATTATTATTCTAGGAATAATTCGCTCGTATGAATAATAAATCAGACAATTATTCTACAAAATACTACAAAATGTATAAAAAAGTACACAAATTTAGAGCTTTTTCAGAATCGAATCAATTCTAACGAAAGTCGCTCATGAGGTAGCTCCAAATGGAAGCTATGATACAGAAGTTAGGATACAAACTCAAATGCAATCCTATTCTACAAAGTCACTTTGCAACTAATGCGATGCATTGCCATAAAGTTGAGGGAGTTTCAAGATCAACTCAAGATCCTTTACAACAATTCTTGCAGAAACGCTTCGTAGAATTGCCTACCGTTTTAACGGGGCGACAGCGTTTACAGCTGTCGCCGAGTGTGGTTCGGTATAAAAACCGAAGATCAAGGGAAGACACCAGTTAGTTGTGTGACGGATCTCGGTGCGACCGAAACTCGCTGCGCCTAAAGCGGTGGAAATGAACAGTAGAAATTATGTCGCTCCAACATATATATATTTACATGTTAGATTTTGGGGCTTAGAACTTGTTGTTGAAAATTGTCCATAAATTTAAATTGCATTTGAATGGAAGAGCAGTTTCATATACTTGGATGATAAACTGCCTTCACAATATTCATTTCATAACCGCAGTTCAAAACTTTTTGCTTAGTTAGTTATTTCAGTCGATTTCCCCCGTTCAATGTTTATTGTTTATCAAATTCGTTTTGGGCAAACAAAAAACAACCTCAAAACACAAAATTGGCTAACCCCTTTGGCTATTTTTGTGACGCTTGGCTGCATTGTTCGGGCAAACACATAGTTTTGGCTCCAAAAATTGTATCTAATTGATGTGGAATGTCGATGTCGATTTCCATGATGGATAGCGAAACTGATACTAAAATTGAAATCGATGCCACACAACTACAATGGCAACAAAAGGGGTCCACACAGAAACACACGCACACGCACACGCACACACACGATTATATGCTCCGATATGTACAAACAAGCAAAAGTCCTAGCTTTCCATTCATAAATCATATTTTGTTTTCCATTCTGTGCATAGTTGAAAATGGCAGAGCCAGAGAGCTGTTTGCTCTCGCTTGCCGCCACCGAAGAAAATACAAATATTTGCTATTGTTTGGGACATGCAAGAGCTTAAAGGATGACAATCATGTAGAAGAGAGAAAAGCAGCAGCACAGCATTTACGAGGAGATATAATGTGGACGCAAGCAGAGTTTTATATTTCCGGGTTAGTTTTTTGAATGACTTGCTGCTGTTTTATGCTGCTCTTAATAGGCCTGAAAGCAACTGCCAGCCGCATTGGCCAACTGACAGGATTGAATGAAACTTACAACAAATTAAATAAGTTTCAACGCATTTACCAAGTCATTTTCGTGCCAAGTTTCCCTCATGCTATTTGTGTTTCTGTTTAGTTTTATGATGGGGCTCCCGAGCGCCGCTAAGTATGCAAAACAAAATACATAACAATAGAAATCAGTTGAAAATATACATATTTGCAAAGGAAGGGCAGGGCAGGGGAGGAGCAGAGCAGAGCAGCAAAAACTTTGGCGCTTTCTTTGTTTGAAATTTGTTTCGCATTTGTAAGTTGAAATGCTTTTTTCTTGGCAAGCACAAATAAATGCAGAGCCTGCGGCCAAAGAAATTTCACTGTGTGTTGGACTCCAGAGAGTACCAGAGTCTGGCCTGGCCTGGCCTGGCCTTTTGTGTGTGTGTGTGTGTGTGTGTGTGTGTGTGGTGAGAGTTGTTTTATGCGAAGGCACGTTGGCTTCCAATGGAGCGAAAGAGGAAAATATATAGGGTGTATTGAAATTGGCGGAATAAGAAAATATATGTTAGTTTGGGATATTTTGAAAGTGATTATGGAAATTCAGTTCTTGGAAAGCGAATTTCGAATTTCAGGAATTGGATCTACCCACGATGCAGGACGGTGCCATATGTCATACATGCCACGAAAGTAAACAAATAAGGCATATATTATTCTCTGCTTCTGTAATTTTTGAGTCCATTTTCCTTTAATGAAAATTCTGCTTCTTTTGGGAGAACCCATTATATGCATGTGTATGTGTATGTATAATGTGTATGTGAGAACAAAACAAAGCGAAACGGAATGAAATAAAACTCGGCAGTTGAATTCACATCCGCCGTGACTTCTCTTTTACCAGACGCCATTGGCTTGCCTTTATTTTGCCAGATTTAATTTAATTTAACTTGCTTCATTTCTTATTTTTTATTATTTAGTTGTTTTTTTTTGTTGTATTTTGTTCCATTTTGCCTTAAACAAATTTGACCAAATACGTTTTGCCTCCACTTTATGGGCTGGACGGATGTTGTGAAGGTCGCCGTCGCCTCCCAAATCAATCTTATTGACACTTTAGAACACCCCCACAGAGCGCGTCCTGTCTGGCAGAGGCCTACTTTTGGGCTAAGACAAGCTCAATGACCGTATCATTTGTAGCAATTGAAGTGGAACCGGGGGAGCTTCAGTATGAGGGGGCATGGCTCTGGCGGATGGTTTATTATTGCAATTTGAGCGCTTTATGGGAATTGATGGGCGGGGCACAACATTGACAAATGCCAGCCGGGGCCATAAACGAAGCTTACAGATGTTGGGCTAAGATCTTGGACAGCAAGCAACAGCTTATTGTCAGACACTTAACAAAATGTTTTACTTTCAAAATGGAAATGGAAATGGTAGCCTAAATGAAGTTTCACAAATTTTTGGGCAGGGATTTCCTGTTTATCCCTTCAACTCTCTCTATAACTCGGCAAGCATATATTTCGATCTACTCAGCTGTCCTGATTTCGATCCACCCCATTCACTATCTGCTGTGCATTCAGCCGTTTCCAAATCTATTTCTTTATCCTACACACATCGTTTCAGCGCTAAGACAAGCCCAACTCCCTAAGGCAATAGAAAATTCATGTTCAGCCAGATTTCAGCCACAAATCCCGCACACAAATCTAACCAAAACCCATACATACGTATAGATGTACCTACATATATGTACACATGTTTGTCCATCCATCCCACGCTATATTGACAGGGGCAGGGCAGCAGCAACAACAAAATACGTATCCGTATCCGTATCGTGCTCAGTCGAGGACCTCGCTGAGTTATGACGTCCAACAGCTGCGCAAAACGACGCTGAGCCCAGCTTCAGCATCAGCAGCACCTCGACCAGGGCCAGCCAGCACATGAAGAAGCTGCCGGAGCGCAAAATATGTTGCATAAGCCCCCAGGGGGTACGGGCCCAGGGCCCAGGGCATGCTGGGCATGGGCAGGCAATATCATTTGGCAGCAGCCAATAACACACCATGGGAGGCGAGGGCACAAAATATGAGTTTGTTATTTTGCAGCAGCTGAGGAAAAGAGGAGAAACCTAAAGACCAAAATACCAAATGAAACGGCCAGGCGACAGTTGGGGCTTCCAGCAACTGCATTGTTTGCTAGGTAAAAATAGAAGCAAGCACGTAGTGTGTGCTCGCACTCGATCCGTGTGCACACAGACTCGTAGGTGGAAAATATATTGCAGTCATTTGAGGTGCCCATAAGTTGAACGTGGCCCATAGCTAAGATATTTATGCCAGTTAATAAAATTTAATTATGCAATCCCTATTTCTCTCCATCCACTTGCAGGCTACTTTCCCCTGGGCTCGGAGCACTGCCTGACCTGGATATGCCTGGATGTCTTATTTTGCACGGCCAGCATTATGCATTTGTGCACAATATCTGTGGATCGGTATCTATCGCTGCGTTACCCGATGCGATTTGGTCGAAATAAGACTAGGAGGCGAGTCACCCTGAAGATTGTCTTTGTGTGGTTGCTGAGCATTGCGATGAGCCTGCCACTGTGCTTGATGTACTCCAAGGTAAAGAAAACCTTCAAATTAATGGTATACTCTATATACTCTATAGATAACAACTACAAGTGAAGCAGCTGTCCACAGACAACAACTGGCAAAGATTTCATAGTCAGTCTTACATGCTCTGGCTTGTTAGAATTCACATAATTGTGGTGTTCAGGTGGTTAGGATAGCAGCCAAACGTTGCAGTTGTTGAGCAAAATGAAGAGATCATTTCAGAGCTGGAAAAAAATCCCAGAATTGCCAGCTCCCTCCCTTGGCATGTGATGTAGCACATGGCTTGATAAACTACGAAATCTTTGATATTTTTGTTTGTTTTGCATATCCTACCTTGGTGCTAACAATATGACCCACAACACGTCAAATTGTCCAATGGAGATCGAGGCTTTGGCAAGATAACAAAATACTAACAAACTATGTTTGATATTACATCTAAATGTGCTAGCATATAGCACACTCTCACACGCTTAATCTCCATTAAGAAACTGATAAGAGGAACACGCTCCACTCCGACGTCAATGTTAAGCAATGCTGCGATCTAAATATTACCAGCTTCCTCATAAAAAGAAAGGCTTTCGCTTAACACATAGACAGATCTATACACCAATACATTCAGGCCCAAATTAAAAAGAAATGAAAAGCAATTCACAATTTCAATTCATCTCCATTATATGAGGAATTCTGCATTCACCCGGTCATGAAACTCACACTAACTTAAATTCCATAATCGTATTATCTTTCCATCCGTAGAATCACGCCTCAGTGCTGGTCAATGGCACTTGCCAAATTCCAGATCCTGTTTATAAGCTGGTCGGCTCCATTGTTTGCTTCTACATACCGCTGGGCGTGATGCTGTTGACCTACTGCCTTACAGTGCGTCTGCTGGCCAGGCAGCAGCAGAATCTAGGCGGAGGGCAACCGACTGCGGCGGCTACACCAGGATGGGCTAGTGGATGGCTGGGACAGACGCCTGCCCTGGGTAAGCCAAAAATACAACTTTTATCTAGTTTAATAACACTCACACACACACACACACCGACATGCACACATACCCGTGCACATGCAACTGTCAGCGCTTAATGGAAATGGGAAAAATTTGCATTTGGTTTTTGGTTGCACTTTTTAGCACTTTTATTATAGTCAAAACTTTATATGACACTGGAATGACGTGGTGACGCTGGCTGTTCTATTCTACAAAGAATGTGGAGGATGGTTTCCTGGCCAGGCCAGGCCAACAGAAGTGTGCGAATTTCAGTTGAATGGCTGCACAAAGGCGCCTAAGCCGCAGAAAATGCAAACACAGGACACAGGAGCAGAGGACACAGACATAGGCATCCTCCACATTGAACATTGAACTGGGGCTGCCTGCGTGAGTGTGTGTGTGTGTCTATGTCTCGTTGGCTAATTTCTGTGATGGCCCACTCCCATATTACAGCCCCATACTCGTATGTGGAAGCCATCAACGTAAATGGCTTGTAATGCTTTGAAGAGGATTCGGCAAAGCATTTTTATCTCAAGTGCTTTGGAATTTTGAGAGCGGAAAAACAGTTTTTCCCAAAGCCAGTTGAAGTGCAAGGAAATCTAAACTTTACAAATAGAAAAATACAAGTGGTACTGGGAAATATCTATTTCTGTTGGACAGAAAAGTAACTCAAATTGTAAATATATAGTTTACATTTCCCTTTTGTATCTAAAAATAGCTTTTCATCTACCAGCAAAGCCAAAAATATGACAATTTAATTCACTTTATTTGATAGTTCTATGATTGTTTCGCTTTTACATTTTGTTTACATTTTTCATTAGAGTTCAGCTTTAATAAAGCTTTACGATTGAGCATTTTTGTATTTTCTATGACTCTTTAGGGTTACCAGACTTACTACTCAGTTGCTGAAGAGGCTGAAGTGATTCACCCATAAGGCTGACTATCTGTTATTTACTTTATGTTGTTGTTGTTGCTGACACTTTGATAGCCATAAAACAGTTGAAAATTAGAAAAAACGTCACTTTTCAAGCGGACCTCTTATTAAAACTAAATCAAAAAAATGTATATGATGAGCATATGCAATGGCAAGGCATATTGAACTGAGATGCTGCTGCATTGCAGAACAGGTCAATGAGTGGCAATTGAATCGGTGGAAGGCCCAACCCAATGCGAACCCGGTTGCCGTTGAATATTTCAAGGCTGTTCTGCATTCCTTGAATATGCAGCTGATATTTTGGGGTAGTAAGGAAACCATTACAAATTCAGCAATATACTTATAGTCCTTTTCTTACGCTAATTGAATTCAAAATTCTTCATGTGGAAGTACATATTTTGTGCATATATACATGCCTTATGAGCTTGACAAGTCCCCAGCTTATTATGGTGTTCTCAAAACTAAGATATTAGTAGAGAGAATAGATAGACAAGCTAAGAAGGGGTCTGGAATATATATAATCTTCAATGAAAATTACTTTAAAAAACACATATGCTATAGGATGGTGAGTTCGTTCAATAGAAAGGCAATACAATGAGGTGTGGTTTGCGCTTACATGCTGAATGCCAATCCATATACCACTCTTATATCCATCCATTAAATATCTTGATTGACTAATTTTCAAAAGATTCAAATGCAAATGTTAAAAACAAGCCTCCTCTCTCTCTCTCTCTCTTTATCACTTTTTACCGAACATATACGTACATATTATACAATTTTTCCACACCTCGATGCTTGGCAATAAATATTTCATTGGCGTTGTTCACATTTACACAAGCTAACACTCTTTCAACATTTTCTCCACACCAAATGTCAATGCCAATAATCAATAATACCCAAAAAGAAGACAAGCAAACACCAAACCAGTCAAGCAAATGCTCTGCGGATTGTTTTATACCCTTTCAAATAGCAAAGCATTTAAATCACATCTAAGACACTGCTGTAGGTAAAATAGTTTTCGGAATTACAAAGTTTTATTACGAAACTTTCCATCATGATGCTGGGCTTAGGTTCATTAACTAGTCAATCAGTTGGTAATTATCAGAATAGAAATTCATCGATCTTAAAGTTCAAGCATTCGCTTCGATTGTTTTGTTTTACCGGACTTCTTTAATAAGTCGATTATTGATCTTATGTTAAAGCTTTTGGCACTATTCTCTCTCTATTCTAGCCTAAAGCCTAACCAAGCGATAATTTTTAATATTTTGGTTTACATTTTCGTCTTGCAATACAAACGAGCCTCAGCATAGAAAGCCTGTAACTCGCTTTGCATGCATTTGCAAGCTTCATACTGAGTTATAACACCCGTTTGTAGGGAAAACTAAAGAAAATTTCACCAACTAAGCATATTTAATGGACTTTTAGTTCGTACTGCTGCGCTGCCGTATTGCAGGCCATTTGGTTGAGGAAATCGGGCGATCCCAAAGCCGTTGAGCATTTAACGGCGCATTGCGCTGTTCTCTTTCGCTTGAGTGTGCCGTGGTAACTGCATTAGTGTGCCTGTGTGTGTGTGTGTGTGTGAATGTGTTATTGCAGTTATTTTTTTAAGCTAAATCTCTGTAGTAAAGCGGTGGCATTTGGCACAGGAACGTGCTGTACATGCTTCGAGTGCTCTCTGGCTGTGTGTGTGTGTGTGTGTGTGTGCCAGCTCGTGCGAATTTATTAGCGCATTTGTGTGACTTGGTGTAGCATACTTTGCAGCGTTGACTGCAATTTAATGGCCAAGACTTTCACATTCCTCTTCTTTCTGTCTTTTGCAGAACGTCGTTGCACTTGGCGTCGCCTGCTGAAGCCGGGCCAGAGTCACGCCTCATCGGTGCTGCACGCTCATTCGGCGAATTCCACAGACACGGATCTCAGTACACTGGATAATCATGAGCTCTGGCTGCCAGACTCCAGGTAAGACCGACACAACATAATAATCGTCGGATGCCAAATGTTTACAATTGACTTTTGAAATTCCCTCTAAGCAGCATTAAGGAGCCTACGCCAACAACGATGACAGCTCTGCACCAATTTGGAGCCGAAATGCTAAAATTATCGCGTGGCCTCGAGTCAGTGGCTTCATCATCCACCACCGGCTCGCCCACCAAATCCGAATTTTCCATATCAAACCATCTGCAGTTTCCCTGCAGTCCGCAACGAAATGCCAGTCAGCAGCCACATCAGCAACAGCAGCAACCACATCCTGGAGGCGGCGGCAACTACCTGCTGCAGCCATCACCCAAGGGCAGGCAGGCTACAACAACATCGCTAGGATTCTCCACCACAACAATAGGGATGGAGCGCGAAAACACAGGGAATTCCTTGGCCAGCAGTCGATTGGGTGGCGAACAGAGCGATGGGTAAGTAAGTGGGGCACAGAGGAGGCTAATTGAAAAACTAATTGCGTAACAACTAGGACTGAGAAAACAACCAGGTCCTGGTTGAGGTTAACGTGAAGGCGCGACAAATTGAAGGCCATCAAATAAGCAAGAATGAAAATGGGGAAAAATCATAACGAAAATATAATGCTCTTAAAATTTATTTCAAATTTCAATTTTTAAGGCTTCAAAAGATTGTACGATTTTCGGAATAGTGAATCCAGTCGAAGGAATCCTTGAAAGTATCAAGAAAGTATTAATTGCAGTGCCGCTCAAGGTGGGCGATGTATTTTCGCCATATTTAACTACGAATTTCGGTGGAATTTCTTATCAATTTATCTGGAATAGTGCCATGCCTTTAGCCTTTAGAGCGGTCTTATAGATTTCTAAACAAAAACAAGTTTAATCGTTTCTTCGTCAAATAATAGCCCACAGCCTGAGTCTTGCAGGCCGCATAAGAAGTTTCTCTTACCCTGAAGGAAAGGCAACAATCCAAGCACAATACGAAATATTTACCAACTTCAAGTTGGGCTCACCTGACAAAAGGACAAACAGACAAACAAACCAACAAACAACAGGAGCGGGCCCAGCTGCAACCAGCAAACCGTTTACGGCCAAGAGGCGGAACTAAGGGAGTGAGACAGATCCTTTTCATTTCCAGTGCCAGTGTCCTTTTGTTGGCCATGCCCGACCGCACCAAAAGCCAAACCAAGCTCGGAGTCGTCTCCGTTTCTTTTGCTGTTGCCTTCGTCTTCGCCTCGATTATTTTGCTCTTTTTTAATTTCAATGTTGCTTTTCATTTTGGCGCCTTGCCTTTTATTGTCCTTCCGCCTTTGACTTGTGAAATTTTTTGTAATAATTAATTTTTGTTAACGTTTTAGCTGGCCTTTTTTCGTAGAGGCGTTAGCGGGGCTGCCGGGTGGCTGCTTATTTTAAATGGCGTTTGAGCTGCTCAAGTGATTTTTACGCCATCGTCGTCTCAGCTTTTGCTTGTTGCCCAAATGTGTTTCTCATTAATTTCTTCTAATTTTAGTTGACTGGTTTATGTTGGCATAGGAGATGCGTTGGCAAAATTCAATTAAAAATGAAAATTCCAAACAAAAATGCTGGGAATTTAATAAGCATTTCCAAATCTCTTTCAAAGCAGAGGCTGAAATAAACAAATAAATTTATAATGAACATAATTGCAAATTATTGTGAGAAGATTGCAGTAGCTCAAATGTGAAACACTAACGCAACACTCCACTTTGCTCATGTTCCTGAATCCTCGTGATTCTCATTAGCACATTTAGATGAATTGGATTGTCGGAGATGCTTCAGTAATGAAATAATGAAAGCATTTTGAAACTTAAGTTTATATATGTAATAACAGGAATGAGCGGGAGTTGACATAATATATTCATAGGGTTATGTAATAGGAATGGATTGACTAACTAACCAAATAATATTCCACGCAACCGGGTAGAGGGATTGCCACGAAGTGACTGCATGACTCTCTCACTGCGGCAAGCGCTCGGCCTGCTTCGGCGTGTGCATTCAATTACGTTCGACCCCATGTGCTGTGGCTGGAATCTACTCTTGATCCCGTTCTACTTGTTGTTGCACTTTTCCGTTCATTCAACTCATTCTAAAATTTCAAAGATTGGCCACGACCATCATCGGCAATTTTAGGCTTCTGCTAGACCCGAAGTATGAGCTTTCTAAAACCAAACTATTGATACAGTTTCACCTCACCTGACCCTCCACCTGTGTCTGTCGAACAAACTCTATTATATGCCAATTGCTGTTACTTTGTGAGAAGCATCTCAAATTTGCTTGTTTGCTGAACTTAAAGTCTTATAGTCTTCGAGATCTATCTGTTTATATGGATGGACAGACAAACATAGCTAAATAGACTCCGCATTGATGCTGATCAAAAATATATATCTTTTATGGGGTTGGAAGCGTTTCCTTCTGCCTGTTACATGCATTTGCGCGAACTCTACTCGTTTAGCTTTAACCGTTTAGCTTCAACGGATAAACTATATCAGCGTTTCCTCACCCACTTGACCTCGAGCTTGTTAAATAAAACACATTTGAAAAATTCTACACACACTCTCTTATACAAAGAAATTCAAATGAAATTAGACCAGCCATAGAATTTCTTATGGGTTATTCACCTAAACAAACTTGCCATTGACTGAGTTTAGTTGTTTACGTAGTCCACTTTTCACAGGCCATTGAAAGTTTTCCCTGAAATGGCCTCAATCAATTCCACCTAAGAGCCAAATTGTCCCAAATTCAGCTCCTGCTCCCACACTCTCGCCTCCATGCACTTCATCTTCATTGCCATCATTCTGACTGCGCTTTTTTGCCATGTTCGCTTTCATTGGCTGCTCCATTGTGCCTTCATATCTGCCAGTTTGTTTGACAGCTGAACGAATTTGCGCAATCAATAAATAAAATGGATTTTGGCTTTGGCTTTTTTAGCCAGCTCTCACTCTCGCTCTTCCCATGGCTTTTTGGCGCTCAATTTAAGCCAGCCATTGTCAGCTTGAATCGTGGTGAAAGCGGGCGGGGCGACATACAAAGGGGCTTTTAATTGTTTCGTCAATTTGTCGTCTCATGCATTTTTGACAAGGCTTAAAGAACTTAACAAATGATGTTGGCTGGTAGATGAATATACATGCCAGATATTCTAATTTTGTGAAATAAGAAACGAGCCTACCCAGTAAACATTTTCGAACTTCCATCATTGTTTTCATACCCATGCATGTATACTTGACCACCTGAGTAATTTCCTCCTTATATAAATCCAAGATGCGTAAAGGACATTTGGGTATAAGCCAAAATTACCATTCAAAGTGGCCCTTGGCTCTTTGGTAAATCGTGCACACTCAAGTGCCCAAATGCACTAAGGTTCTGGCCTCCATCCGAGTAGGCAATTGGCTAACCTAAATCTTATATTCGCTCATTGTATTATTGAGAGTTTATGTTTGTCATCAGAACTAATTCATGCTAAATAGAAGCTTTAATATGAACATTTGTTCAACTGGCGAACAAAACATTTCTAATCATTTAGATCGGGTATATATAAATATATCAAAACGCGATTGCCATTCAAAGTAGTCTGATGTTTCTCTGCATTGTTATTATCTGTCAAAGTTTTTAGATGGCCTTTTGTCGGATCGTTTTATGACAGCTATATCACATCCGATTTGTTTAATATTCATATATATCTATCTATATCTATATATAAATATATTGATAATAGGGTAACTGGATGGGAAAGGGAAAGATTAAAGGGTTCTGTGGGGCAGGTCGGCTGGGTGAACTCTCTTGAGCCTCCTTCTCATTCTTACTCCGTGGATACGTCTACTTCTTAAGAGCCTCTGCGCCAGCTGGTCAGGGTGATGTGCGAGTTTGTCTAAATATGCAGTAGATTGGCGATTGATCACATCCCCGATCCTCGGTACATGGAGTTCTTTGTCGATATCGCTGTTGCGTATGTACCATGCCGCACCAGAAATTCTGCGCAAGAATTGGGACTGCACAACACATATTTTATTAAGGTTCGACTTAGCCGCTATGCCGTATACCTGAATACCATATCTCCAAATGGGTGCCAGAATGACTTTGTAAATGAGCGTCTTGTTGGTTACTGACAGTTATTCCTGGCATTAAGAAGCCAAGCTAAACTGCTCGCCTTTCTCTTAAGATGCTTAACTGTATCAGTTGTATGGCACTGGAAATTTAGCCGCTTGTGCAGGGTGACTCCAAGATATTTGTGAGTATCCTTCTGGTCTAAGAGTTGACCATGTAAGAATACCCCAGGAGAGGTTTGCACTCTGAGAGTGTATGTGACTTCTACACACTTATCAATGTTTATGGCAATATTCCATCTACAGGCCCAGTTCTCAAATTTTTGTAAATAGATCTGGATGAGATCTGTAGCGGTGAAGACGCAACTGTCTCTGGCCAGTACCGCAGTGCTCTGGTCCGAGATCGGCATGTTGTCAGCTGAAGGCATGTCTTGCGTATACAGGCTGTAGGGGGTTACTCTGGGGTACACCAGCTCTGACCGTCTTTGCTTGAAAGGACACCCCGTCCTGAACAACCAGAAAGGATCGCTCGTGAAGAACAATTAGATAGAGCTGTGGATTAAGTAAATCTTTAGGTTTATGCAGGAGTCCTGCATGCCACACTCTATCAAATGCCTGCTGGATATCCAGATACGCTCCGACGACATACTCCTTTCCGTGGAATCCCTTAAGAATGAAGTTTACAACTCGTTGGAGTTGCTCGGGCGAAATGTATATAGTAGAATTTCGAACTTCCCGAAGACAACAATTCTTAACAAAATTTATTTTTCGCTTACTCAAGACAAAACCCAACACGTAAGTTATCTCAACAAAGATCTATCCACAAAAGGTACAAGCCTCAAAGATTAAACCTAAAACTAGCCGAATTCCTCATAGTTCAGTCTAAGGGTCTGATAAAATTATGTGGGAGACTTCGTTCTGGTTCGTAAGAGTGTGCAAGGACTTGCACGTTAAAAGTCCGGCTGTTATCAATTTTAGAATTCTTGGTTTTTGTCAATGTACATCTCAATTGGTTCTTATTATTTGTCATAGTTCTTGGGAATACGTTGAGAATTCCTGTTTTTTTTTGATTATGCATTTTACGTCCCAGGGGCATAGCATTCTAAGACTCCACATGGATTATATTTGTGAAATAAGATTGAATTGGAATCTTACGCAAGAGAAAATGTTTGCGGCATAAAGCTGACAGCGGAAGTGCGTATGCGTGTGTGCTCGTTCGTTTGTGCGCAGCTCCTAAAAGTTTGCTTCACTTTCTGTTTTGTTCATCCACATCCACATCCACATCTTCAGCCTTGCAGCCATGTCTTGATGAGCTTGCCAGCTGTTTAATTCCTTTGTGTGGCTGAAACAATAATAAACTCAACGCCAGCCTGGCTTTGTTTTCACTTGCATAATGAGAAGTTGACTTGCCAACCCTGCCTACTCAGGCCTGTCCGCATCCTTCCTCCTTGTCTCAACGCATCTCAATTTATGCGCGCGTCTCGTGCAAACAAATCAAAAGCGGGAAGGCTGCATAATGAGCTGACATCGCCCTTTGCTCAACCACCCACTTGCCCCCCATGTCTTCCTTCATTAGCAGCTATTACTGCTGCTCCTGCTGTTGTTGCTGCTACCGTTGCTGCTTCTGATCCCCCTGATGCCTCTTTTGTAGACCTCAAATGAAGTTAGCGGCTCAAATTTGCATGCAAAGCAAAATGAAAAGAAAGAAACCGCAAAGCCAGCGTTGAAATTCATGCGCTTTATTAAAATGAATGCGAAATGAGCTGAGGCAAACTGAGTGGCAACAGCAAAAATCCTAAAAAAAACGCACACACACAAAACTGTAGCAACAACAGAGAGAAACCCAAGTACAGCGGGCGGCAACAAAGCGCATTCTGTTTAACTTTCAACAACAAGGAACAAAAACGTTGCATACTTTTGTGCTCTCGTGTATGCCAGTTGACCACAAAGCACACGTGTATATGCAGGAGATACTGTTGCTTACTAACTTTTTATTTTTTGAGGACTAGTGGAACTCCAAGTTGGTCCGCTTGTTATTCGTATTCTGTTTATCAATCGGTTGAGCAATTTTAATTAAAAACGCACGGCATGGGGGGAAGAGGTGCTGAGTGCGGTTCGAAGGCGATGAAGAGCTGCATGCATAGAAAGTAAATATACAATTTTAACAGGAGAGGAAACCTAACTTTGGGTATAATAATATTCATTTGCAGATATATGAAAAGCAAGGAAGATAGATCCTTATAAAATATCATCAACAGACGTGGCGGCTTCCATAACATATTTTCTTAAGTATTAGCGCAAATAATTACCTTAAAATACCTTCTGATATAGAAACACAAGCAAATTATTTGTACAAACACATTCGCATTCCAAGAAATTTGCCACCAATGCCGGTCTGTCCCCTCTCTCTATCATTTCTGGAACACACGGCAAGCACAACTGGCGCTGCTTTGCATTCAAATCAAATTTTGTTAACGCCATCTGTCGTACAACGTTTTCATTTTAAATCATTTTTATATATATCAGCTATATGATATAGTGACCTGATCTTGACGATTTTTACATAGCTTAAAACAAAAATAAGTCTATAGTAACAATTTCAGAGAGTAGTTCAATGTTGAGCGAAACAGGCAGACGGACAGTCAGACAGACAGACGGACATGGTTATATGAACTCGGTTTGTCATGCTGATCAAGACCATATATGCTTTATGGCGCTGGTGTTACTTACCAATCAGCACGAAACTGTGTTCGTCTCATATTTAAGTGTTTAACGAACGCTCTGGCTAAACATATTGGTGGCCTTCATTAAAGTAAGTGGGGGGAGACACTCCAAAAATCTGTACAGCACAAGTTTCACCAAAGAAATTAGACCCGAAGCCTATTATTAATTTAAAATATAAATGTTATACCTCAGTTAAGCTACAATATATTTATGGTTACCTAATTTCGTGTCTCCTTATGTTTTTCGCTCTCTTTTCCACCACAGCACACTCTCGCAGCTATCCCAGCGCCTGCGTGCCTACACGAAACGCCGACGCGCCTCATCGGCCGTCTCTGGACGTGAACGTCGTGCTGGCACTGATGAGACTGAGGACGATCAGGAGACACCGACAGGTACACTTCGCAGACGCAAGCGATTCAACAGCTTACCCAAGAACGTGCTCTATCCACGCCACACAACCCTCCAGGAGAGTCTCGATTATGATGACGATGAAGTCGATGATGAGGAGGATCAGCCTTCGAAATCGACTTCGGCGAGCAAAGGCTGCCACTCCGATACGGAGGTAGAGCAGCTGCAGGCTAAGCAATATCGAGCCGGTGAGGCAGCTGGCGGCCAGTCAGGAGACTATCTGCAACTGCCGTCGGTGTGCACGTGCCCCTACTTTGGGGATCGGCCACCACAGAGTTGCGTGAAGACGGCAGAGGTGAAGATCGTCTCCTCCGCTATCAAGGTCACAACCACGAGCACAACGGCCGTGAGCAGCTCTCCCAGTGAAATGGAGCTGCTGTTATGCAGTACGGGCCCCAAGAAGGCCCTGACCTCCAGTGTAAGTATTGGAGCAGCTGGTGAAGCAACTACAACTACAGCAGGCGGAGCAGCAGGACCGTCTGGCGGAGTAGCAACCCTAAGTCCTCACTCGGCTCATCATCAGGGTAGTTCGCTGACAGTGCAGAGCGACAACAGTGGCTATCTGGCGGCTCCCGGTACGCCTTGTCCGGGAAGACGCAAGCTCAGCATCTCAAAGACTGCCTCTGTGGTTACCTGGGATGCGAGTCGTCATCGCCGGCGGGGAAGCAGCTTCGGAGGGGTGCGCACTTCTCTGGTGCTGACCCCGACCAAGACGATGACGGCCTCGACCAGCTCAAGCACACCCCTGCGCCGCTCGGCGACGTTACGGAGTCACCAGAATATGAACTACCAAGCAGGTGGAGCTGGGGATGGCAGCAACAAGTCAAGGACACCACAGTCCTCACCCTGCCTGTTGCAGCGTCAACAGACAGTACGTTCGCATCACTCAAGAAATTCCAGTGTCATCTCGAGGAACTCCTCCCGCCATGGCCGGATTATACTCCTAGAGCAGAAGGCCACCAAGGTACTGGGAGTGGTATTTTTCACCTTTGTCATACTCTGGTCGCCGTTCTTTGTGCTCAACCTGCTGCCAACGGTGTGTGCAGAGTGTGAGGAGCGCATCAGTCATTGGGTCTTCGATGTGGTCACTTGGCTGGGCTATGCCAGCTCCATGGTCAATCCCATTTTCTACACCATCTTCAACAAGGTCTTCAGACAGGCCTTCAAAAAGGTGCTGCTCTGCCGCTACTCGAGCACCAGCGCTTGGATGCCAAGCAGATAGCAGACTCCCATCAAGCCCGGCAAGCTGACAAAGCCAAACAAGCCCGTCAAGAATGCCAGCGTCGAGTTCCTAGATAACCCAGTGGTAGCTAGAGCCTCACGCCCAGCTCCTATCACTGGTGTCTTAAAACGTGGTGTAGGCAAAAATGGAGCTGGGGCTGGAGATGGGAGGCTGTCCTTTAGAACTACGAACTCCAACACTCAGAGAAAAATTGCAGTCTAAAATCAAGCTAAAACGAAAGAAATAGTACAATTTTTGAAGAAGTTTTCATTTCAAGATGAACTGAGACTTCAATTCCATCATTTCAACCCAATCGCGACGATATCTGCTAATACAAAACTTTCTACGACTTTCTTCAGACGCTCTTACAACACAATCTTTGCATATTTTTCATACAACTTGAGCTCGTTTTGCTTGATTTTGGCAAATAATTTCTCTGAGTGTATCGATAGGGCCCTCTGGGTCAGCTCTCATCTCCATACCCTAGTTCAAACAGTCCTCGGGTCCTTTAAACATGCGGTCCACCGCACAACGTGTCGTATGCACAATGTACGCTCTTAACTCTATATATATGTGTGTGTGTTTGCTTGCGCTCGCATTTGCGGGTGAGTCCTTGAGGCTTAAGCGCTTATGTGCCTCTAATTAATTTCAAATTCAATTTGCATGCCATTGAGACTGCCCCGAACACATGTCTGGCCAAGTCCAAGGCCACAGTGCCACAGTGCCACATTGGGGCTGCAAGCGGTTGTCCTGTAAGCGGTTGTCCTGTGGCTTAGTAGCATCTCTTAGCCATATCGTTCTCCAATTATGCTTCTCGAGAGCGTATTAAGCTTTGTGTTTGATATCATTGAAGGGTTGAGGTGGCTGAAAATTGTTTGAGAAAATGTTTATTAAGAAAATTGCACTGAGGGAATGTTTATCTGAATTTCGGGCAGAATCCAATGAAGCGTGTGGTCTGAGTAGGGTGCTTGTGGAGAAGAAACTTTAAGAAGGAGCGCAAGTAAAATGTAAATGTTAAATAATTTGATAAGAGAACTTCTTGTAATTCGGAGAAATTGGGTTATAAATTCCATTGGAATACTAAGGCTGCTCTGTTGTCCCCTTTAAAGTGTCAGGTTGAATTTCCTTAATACAAAATCGAGCGAAATACATATTGATCAAACAGCAGAGCAAGGTAGAGCTGCGAGTAACCACGGTAGCGACTTGCAGTTTGAGAAAGAGATAAAAAGAGAAAGTGTTCTATAAATTTTATCGTCTATCTATTCCCTTTCTATCTGCACCCTGACTTTCCTAAATATCCTGCATTTTCGCAATTCAAAGCTTTAGAAAATGTTTCGTTTTTTCCATATTTTAAACACTTTGAAAATTTCTCATTTGCCTCTATTTAGAAATTGAAATTTGTCATAGCCTGCAGAAAATATTGCCAGAATTCGTTAAAACAAATTGCAATCGAACAAGCAACAAATGAACAAACCTCATTCGACCATTTGCAGTTTTCCACTTAATTTATGGCAAATTTCAATCCACAAATTGCAAAAAATAACAAAAGGCTATGAAAAAAAAAATGGTAAAAATTATTAAGGCCAGCGCCACGTAGAGTGCTCTATGCGATTTGTGACTTTTGTTGTGGTTGTTTGGTAGCCTCCCGGCTTGCGATTTTTATTTGAAAAGTTAATTCATTTGCTTTTATTTTTGTATTTTTGTGGGGAAATGAAAAATTTCAGCTGGTCACGTAAGAGAAGTTGCTGGTGATGTTTTGATGGCACCCAAGGGCCGGAGTAGCTGGAGCAGCTGCTCGAAAGACATCAAACAAACGGCAAGAGGCATGCCAAGAACAGAAGCAACAACAGAAGAACAATAACAACAACAATGGCAATAATGAAAGCCATTTTGGCTGAAAGTTTGCAACATTCACCGACTTTAAAGCGCTACAAAGTAAGCAAAGATTTTCAAGAGAGATGCTTGCGATGGCAGAGCTGAATGCGGGGGGGAGGCAGGATGCTCAGATAGGTAATGACACCATTAGTGGCACCCACTCAAAGAGCTGCTCGATGACACCTCACGCGACACCGAGAACGATACTGAAACCGTCTGAAGGGTTTTTTTGACAAATTTTCAGTGGCCCGAACTCGCAACTAAGCACAGCGCTTGGGGCACTTGAAAATTTATAGCTATTTTATCGCCCGGCGGAAATATTTTTTTCCACTTCATTGAGGCAACGTAAGCGGAAGGCGTGAGGCGACAAAATCGGGGCAGTTGGGTCGGTAGTTCGCCTGGTAGGTCGGAAAGTAACGCACTCAAGAAACTTCATTGAACTTTAATAGCCTGGCCGCAGGGCAAACAACAAAAAGCAGCAGCAAAAACAGCAGCAACAGCAACAGACCAACAGACAGTCAACAGAGCTTACTTCCCTTTGGCTGCCCCAGGCACTTCCCTTGCCACTTCCTACTTCGCTTATGGCTCAACTTATTTTGCTTTGACATATGTTCGTTACAAAACAGGTCAAGATGGAGAAAAAACTGTTTGGCAAGCAACGATTTTTATATACACTTGGAAAGTTGATACGTCAAACTTCAAGGAAGTTTTCTAAATAACTATATATACTCTACTATATATAAAAATCGTTGTCCTGATTGGCTAGCTGATAAGGGGAGTAATGCATAGTCCAAACCAAAATAACTACGTGCAAAAGTTTTTATAAGCCTTTCCGAAAAGTATAAGCTGGAAGTGGGCTAAAATCGATGTCATAGATTGTATGGAACTGCACTTGCTTACTGCAAGCTTGTATACCTTAGGGCTCTGCTTTTAAACTCTTTAGCTTTAGCTTTGTATAGAACTAGAGAGATTTAAATGAGCTTTAATTGTGGCGTGTTGCTTAGTTATCCCAGTTGTCATCATTCTAATATTTCCATTTTATATTTTCAGGTAAGTCTTGGCTTAGACAATTTTAAGATTTCTAGACAACAAAATTTGAAAATTTTTTAAATTAGATAATTTGTTGTTTAACATTGAAATCACATTGTTCCTTTCAAAAGCTGCACTTTCACCTGGGTCGTAGCCATAATTGGCTACTTGGAACTCACTTAAAGCCAATATTCAGCTCACTTTTATCTAAAGAGCTCATAGAAGAGCTCTATAGAAGAGTGGTTTCATAAGCGAGCATCACGAACACATAAATAATATTGTGGACTCCACCAACTTTATGTCCGTACAAGCACAAAAAAATGTAGCATACTTTCCAGCTGCTAAGTAACTTCGTTATCAAATGTTCTTTCAACAGTTTAGAAATAAGCGTATTTATGTGCCTGCAAGCAGTTTTTTGTTATTTCGAAAACTCAATTTCGACTTGGACAGTTCTTGAGAACTTTATGAGCATTATTTTGTCTTATTAAAAAGTTGACATGTTGCCCGCTGGACCTGCTATTTGGTATTTGTTTCGCTGGTTTTTTTCACTTACAGCGTCTAGTTGGGAAAATAGTTATAGTCCAAGTTGAACAAATATCAGTCAAGAGTACACAATGAAACCCAAAAACACGCATATATACAAACAACACACACACACAAATAAGTAAACATTAAGCAAAACGAATTTAGAATCAAAAAAAGAAAAAAGAAGAAAAACTTCAGCTGAATCTGAGTTGGAGGCAATTCAATTAAGTGTAGTTTTTTTTGATGATTAAAATATGAAATTAATGCGTTATGTAATTTCAGTGAATATATATATGTATATGTATGTGTTAGTTGTATATGATAGATGTTATTTATGTGTCGAACATTTTGCATAAGTTAAGAAGGGGAGTATTGTGACAAAACGCTTTCACCAGTAGCTATGTATGTATGGCAAATGTAATGCATAACACCAATGCAATACATATACATACATACATATACATACATAATTGAGCTGTACTACAGGCTTATAAATATACAAGTATATGTGCTTTAGGTGCTGAAAATATTATTAAGTTTAAGAGTAGAGCGAACAAGCTGTACATAAGAAAATATTAAAAAAATCTATAAAATACAATAATACCCCTGGGGCATTAAAATCTATAATAGCTTCTGTATTATATATCTAGATTCTTGGATATCTAGATTACATAAATACTAACACTATCTTAGTTATGATGTTATAGTTAAGTTCAAGGAATGATATGATATGATATGTGATTAGCTAAGGGTCTGACAGATAGATGATTTGTGTTTTTTTTCAGGTAAATATCTATGTGTAATATAAGTTTCGGTTCCATATTCAAAGCACGTTTAGTCCTAAGTATGAACCACCAGTAACAAAACCACAAAAGAACAAAAAGGGTAACCGAGCATTTCTTGATCAGAACCTAAGGTTTCCACATATTTGGAGCGTATTAAGTATACAAATGGAATGGTATTTACTTAAAACTCTAAGTTTTGATGGAAATCCTTCGAATTTAAGTCGAATATTTAATGATGTTGTTGTAGATGTCTAGCATGTAAGCAGCTAAGGATATATCCATATGGTAATAGTTAATCCGATGAATATCTAAACTTGCAATATGGCTATGCTAAGAGTCCAACTGACATATCCCTTAACCCCCGCCCATTACCAGCAACTAAGTACGAGTAAACGTAAAGAAGAACTCATAAACTAAGTCACAGACACTGGAACCTAGTTAATGAAATATATGTGAAACATATTAGCTTTAATGCTTTCCCAATGCTATTTATAATTTGTATTAAATGTGCATTAAATCAAATAATCAACAGAGTTTTATTGCTACACACACACACACACACACATATTTTCACATATACATGAGAAGCACAAAAATCAATGTTTTCAATTGAGAAATCAACCGCAAAGCAGTTAATGGCTCTGATGAAGGCGTCAAAGTGGCGTTATTTAAAGCGAGCGAGCGCCAACAGAAAAGCAATAACACAGACCCCAGTTTTCATTTTCCATTTCCCATGTTATCGAAAATCCACACACACACATGCATTCTATTTGAAATTCCAGTCAATTAAGCAGCGGGAGAGCGAAACAAACGTTGAACAATTGTACACAGCTGGAAATGCTCTACACTTTCGAAATCTACACAATCACAGTTATAGTTAATGAAATAATACTCGTAAAAGATGGAAAACATATGAACTAATGAATGGAAAGCAAGAGTTGCCACTTTCCGCCAATAGTTTATGAAGAATCTTTGTGATAATTGCAAACAAGCAACGATCTATCTATATTTCTAGCCCGAGTTTCGCCCGTAACAAACTCGCGGCTTTGTCTCATGCGGGTTCGCTTGAACGAGCTGCGCATAAGAATTCTTTATTCAGAACCCAAAACATTAAGCAAGGGGTTTCAAGCGTTTTCGGGACTTTTGTTATTTTACTGTATTAATATAATATATATATATATATATATTAGAAACAGCAAGAATCACCTTTCTAGTTGCGCATGGTGATGGACACTTGCACAGCCACTAGACATCGTCAACGCCGTATTTAATTTTAAATTTAAATCGGATTCAATGCTGCGAACGCATCGCAGCGCAATCATTTCACTGATTTCACTCGCAGTTAAGACTTCAAATTGATTGCTCAAAGTTTCTGTGCTAATGGAGCAATAAATCGAATCAATTTGAGTAATTATAACTTGAAGTTTTCAAAAACATTAAAATATCAATGCTTTGCCACAAATAATGATCACAAATCTATCTTTAACTGTTATTATATACAAAAATTAAGAGTCAAAGCAAGTCTATATTTCTGCTAAAAGATGCCCGGCATGTACTATTAGTAATATATAACTCTGATACTCTGATATTTGTTTCGATGGGTGCTGCAATATTTTGATTTTTGAAAGATTTTGGAAAAGTGGCGATTGATTTATCAACATAATCTCCCTTTGGCTTGCTACACTTGACCCAGCGATGCTCCAACTTATTCAAGCCATCTGGATAAAAAGCTTTCTCGTGGTCAGCAAAGTAGGCTTCCGTGGCGGACTGAAAACGGTGGCCTTTCCTACCGATAGGACAGTCTACGCTGTCTTTTGCTTGCCATAGTGGCAGTGCATCGGGCGATGAGGCTAAGTACGTGTTGGACTTGCTTTTATTAAAGAAAAATATTAGGAAAAATAATATCGCGTACCTTTTGCCACAACCCAAATACTTTCACAAGAATATTGTTATTTTAAATTGAGCTAATTTCTCGAGAAGTGTACAAACAAATTTCGAATTGAATTTCATACAGACAGATATTGCGTATACGCAGCAGCACACTTAACATTCGCATTGAAAAGTTGTTCCAGCAGCAAACTTCGTAATAAAAATCCAAGGCCTTGCAATGCTTTTCAACTGCATTATCATAATTATTATTATTAGTAAAATCATAATTATTTTGAAGCTCTTGAATAGGAGGAGAAAAAAAAGGTAATACGATAATGCCTCTACTTCAAATTTGTAAGCCAAAGGAGGCCACAAAATTGCGCGAATGCGAAAAGCAAATCCCCGCAAACAAAGTGGTCGAGCAAACGCGGCAGCCAAACCCGTAAAAAATGAGCAAAGCCAAAATTGCGACTACTCAGCGTCTCTTAATTTTATTTCAGCTTTAAGAGCTCGTAAAGCAGTCTCCTCTAGTCAAGGGTGGAAAGGTGGTGGGGGGGGGGGGATTGGTGACTGAGCAGGCTATTTAATGGTGGACACCTTACCCCTTACCCCAACCGCCCGGCAAAAAAGTTACAGTAATAAACGGTTTTTTGTGTGACGGCAACTTGAAATTTTGTGCTGAAGTTTGCTCAGGGGGAGAACAAAAGCAAAAAAGAGAACAGAAGGAATGTTAACTTCCACTTTGTTGAAGTTTGTATACCATTCACATGTACAGACACTCCTATGGCAGCAATATGATATAGTGAAATGATCCATACTTAAAATCATGTGTTCAAAATTTCAACTTGGAATATTTTAAGTCAGCTGAGGTTAACACAGACCGACTTGTATAGCTATATCGACTCCTTCCTTCATGCTTAACAGGAATATATATATATATATATGTTTTATATGATCGGACACGCTTACTTCTGTGCATTGCAAACTTCATTACAAATTATAAAGCATTGCGTGAATAGTATAAAAAGGAATATAGTATGAAATACTGAAAAAAAGGCAAACACACATATCACAGTAGTGCACTTTCAGGCTTTGCGGCTCGCTTTTGAGATACTGCAGGTATGTGATATATATATTTATACACATATGCGGGCCTATATATACACAGTTGCATTCCCAACCCGCTCGTTAATGGATTTCTGCGTTAAATATTTCACGTTTCATCCTGCAGCCGTGCAAACACTGAAAGGATAAAAATGTGGGAATGCGAATGCTGTAAATGCATTGAAATCTGCAATGCTATGAAAAAAATAACATTCGGCCATTGTTTACTTGTTTATTGGTTGCAAATTCAACAAAGAAGTAAACAGTTGGCTTAAAATGTTTCATTTAAATCACATGAGCAGTACGAAGGAAATTTCAAAGTATATTCATAAGTCACAATAGGGAAAGTAATAGATTCGAATTTGTTGAATAATTTTTTATCTTATAATGTTTACACACAGGATAGAGAGTTGAAGCCTGGGTACATATGAAACTTCGGTCGGCCACTTTTTTATCATCCAGAAACGAATGATAGTCAGAGGGTGCAAGGTTCGGCCTATAAGGTGGATGCCTCAAAACTTCCGAAAGAAGCTGTGGATGGACGAAAGACAAACACAAACACTCAACATAGCCGGCCCTTTTTAGATGATTCCAAATTGCCATATTTGTTGATGTGGATCCGCCATCTTCTGACAACTTCCTTGCCGGTCGTGCTCTATCAGGTGCAAAATTTCATCGACTTTTCCAGTGACAGTCCGGACAGTGGGAGGTGCATCTTTTACATCGAAATTTCCGGAACGGAATCACATAGCCTATTTCTGCAGATATTTCACTCATATTTAAATCAGTATAAATTTCTTAACACGAACAATGAACTACACAGGTATCCACACAATACATTATGCGTCCTTTCAGACACGTTAGATTGGTGTTATGGATATGATATGATATGGATATGACACCAACACCATCTAGTGAGCTAGTGTGAGCTATTACAAAATTACAAATCTCAGGCCTCTTGCCGCCTTTTCTCTTGCTTATAATACGACTTATAGATATACATCAGTTGTAGAGATGGTCTTATATAGGAGGAGTTTCTAACTTAACACTGACATTTTAGAAGCTTTTCATAGAAACTAATTGAAATTCACATCGAATTAGGGCCGCCCATATGCAAAAACATACGTTTGAAATCATTCATAAAATTGAACAAGTCTGAAGCTATAAAACAAACTTAGTTTGGCTTGCTGAAATGGGCGTGGAAATGCACATTCGGCTCTTGCTTTTCTATGTAAAATACACGACACAATGGCAAAATGTGAGTGTATTTTGCACTATGTTAAAGTATCAAACGTCATTTTCCGGAATCTTCCGGAACTTTTAAAACGTAGCTTGATATTACTTTCGGTGTTTTTACATTAATTATCGAAGAATGCTTAATCTCTGTGATTTTAAGTAATTTCTTGTCAAATATGAGACCTTGTCCCGCACTCTCAGGCATCGTTTAAATTCGTCTTTTCTGAAATCCGCTTTGATCCATAAAATATGAGTTAAGCGCACACAATCGCATTTCTCATTAATTGCCATCAATTTTGCTTTGCATACTTTTGTGGCATTAAAAAACTGCACTTGTACATTATACACAGTGTTCGCTTGAATTTGCCCTTGGCATTCGGCAATATGAATCAATACACACAATGTACACACATTTATCAATGATGGAAACGGCACAATCGTGCCACCTGCCATGGCAAGCTATGTGTGTATGTGTGTACGTGTGGCTGTGTGTGTGTGTGTGTGTGTGTGTGTGTGTATTGGAGTGCAAGTGCGATTGCATTGATTTATGGCCACTGGCAGCTTGTTGCACATTTAATGGCCATTACGATTGGCTTTTGCAACAGCAACAACAGCAGCAACAACAGCAGCAACAACAACAGCAACTGTATTACGTACAATAAGCCTTAGCATATGGAATGAAATTTTGCCACATGTCAAAGCTACTGCATATTTGAATACAATCAATACAACAACAAAAGCAGCCCGATAATAGCATTATGGCAATCAAAAGCAAATGTCAACTGGGAGTCGCTGGGAGTGTTGACAACCTTGTAACTTCGAGAGTCTAATTGAATGCATAAATTTGAATGTGTTTGCTTAAACATGCAAGAAATTCAATCACAATCAGAGTTGCGTGTACTCTTTTATTATCCAGAAGAACAGAAGAATGTAAGTTTGATACACCAGAATAATTGGCTTTTTCAATAATTCAAATTTGAATTTGTAATATATAATTCTCCTGTTCTCCTCTAAATCTGCTGTCCATTACAAAAAAGAAAGTGTTAATATGAAGTTGTTTTGATGTCACAGAATTTACTAGCAATATTATTTAAGTAGTCTCCAAATTACAATATATTTTAATACCATTTAAGGACCGTTTCACATCCCATTAGCACAAATTGCCACTTCATCTGGCACTTCAAACGCAATTTCATTTTCACAAGTTCACTTTAGGCCTTGTTTTAAATGTCAGCTCATCTAACATTTTTACCATTCACTAACAATGTGAATGTATATTAACTTCGTCATGAAGTTTTAATCCACAGAGAAAGGAATTCCGACTATATAAGGTATATCTATTCTTGATCAGCCTAACAAGGGCATTTGACGTCAACCTAAACTAAACAAAAAGCAAACATTTCTCAAATTGCAACAGTTTTTTTCAGATTCAGATTAAACTACCAGGAAATTTGCCTTACAAGCAGAATGAGTGAGTTTAGCGAAGAGTCACCATCACTGCCAACAGCTGTGGAACGGGAGCAAGAGCAGAAGAAGCAAGAGCTAACAGCAAAAGAGGCATATTTCGCCAGCCTGGCGGAATGGGCAAAACAGGCAAAGATGCAGCAAAACGCAATGGCCATGTTCCCGCTGTATCTGGTGGCCAACTATCCTCAGATGTTTCCAATGACGCCAGCACAAGCACAAGGAATTGCCGCTACAAGATTGAGATTTGGTGCAGCAGCAGAAGTGCCTCTGCTAGGAGCTCCTGGCGCTGGCATTATAGCTGCTCCCCCTGTGCGACCGGCGCACAACTTCAACCCCTTTCGTGTTCTGGACGAGGGGCAGCAACAAGATATTATACGACGCTACGGCGGCTATGAGTACGTTGTGGCGCCCTTCTGGAAACGCGCCGTGGCCGAGGTTATCGATGTGCTCATACTGCTCATATTGAAGATAATTGTCATTTTCGCCGTCGTCAACTTTTTCGATCTGGACTACGACAAGGACGTGTTGCGCCATACCCTAGATCATGAGGATCCGTTCCTCGGTTTTTTTGACATCTCCATGTCACTGTCATCGGATCTGCTGCTCGTTGAACTGCTGAACAAGCTGACAGTGTGCTGCTATGAGACGCTGTGGACAGTCTGCTATAACGGAGCGACGCCAGGCAAATCGCTGATGAAGATACGCATACATTATGTTGAGGCCGTGTTACCGCTAGGCGTATTAGGACCAGTCGCCCCACAGTTCATTTTCCAGCCGCAGCGTGAACCACTGCGTGCCCTCCTCTGTCCTGCTGAGACGCCCACGTTCTTGCGTGCCTTCATGCGAGCCTTGGCCAAAAATCTATTGATGGCGCTAGTGTTTCCCATGTGTGTTGTGATGATATTCCTCAAGAACAATCGCACAGCCTACGATATCATCACAAAGACAATAGTCGTCGAGTCCAATTCAAATGCCGTGTTTCGCCGGCAGGCGCCGCAGCCACAGCCACAGCCAGCTCGTGCTCGTTAGCAGCAGCCGCACCAGTGCAGCGGTGGAGGTCAAATCCAACGCCAAATTGTGTACGGATTATACAAGCATATGCACACACGTCTACAGAAATATGTAAACTTATGTTACTGCTAAATTAAACAACGTTATCCAAATATATAACAGATATAGCAGATATAGTTGTTTCAACCCCGATATCTCAAGTCTTAAGAGCTGCAGACAGATGAGAGAGACAATTTCTACCAGATGCTCCTTATAGCTGCACGCTGATTGAGCTTACAAATCAGCTAGGATTGGATTGGATTCAGTGTGGACAACCATGTCATTTAGTTCCCAAAGAAGGAATTTTTTCAGTAGATAAGAAAGGCGCTCCATGAAATATTTGTAAATATTAAAAGGATTTGAATTTGAAAATCAAATTTTAAGCATATTGGACCATTGTACATTCTTTTACAACCACGATTACTATAGCCAAGACGTGAGCAGCGCTATCTCAATGTGAAGTAAAAGAATTGGAAAATACTGCCGACCCCTCTTTGCCCGCCGAATGAGTCCGATCTTAACAATTTTTATACTCGTAATCTAATGGACTAGACGAGTATATTGTATTCGTGCAAATGACCCCATAAAGTATGTATACTCTTGATCAGCATCAACAGCCGAGCCGATCTAGCCAAGTCCATCTGTCCATCCATCCGTCTGTCCGTCCGTATGAACAGCTAGATCTAGGAGACTGTAAGAGCTAGAGAGACCCATCTCTCCGTCCGCTATATACTTTTGGTTTCTTTTCTTCGTTTGACATTTTAGCACTTTCGCAAACAATATACATTATACATCAGCTTATTAATTACCAGTGTGACCAGATTCAGCCAGAGTTACCATTTTGAGGGCACTGCCACACTGCGTTGCCACATATTCACAGCATGTTAAAACGATATCAAATTGAACATGTGAATAAGAAATGTAATCAATATGCCAGACCTAAGCTTCTACTGCTTAATGAGTTCAACTTTACAGTGAAGACGTGATGACGGCTAACTATACTTTCTTAAAGCAATCTGTATATACAATTATGTGTCCTTAATGACAGGTTACTTATTGGAATTGAACCCAGATGCTGAAGTTATTCACACAACTTGGATTGAATACTTGGAATTTGGTTTGCAAAATAACAATTGCTACAGGATCAAAATCGAGGTAAGAATCTGTATGTATGTATAAATCTGTTATATAAACTGGTGATGCTCTTAACTTTTCATAAGATGTAAACATCATACATCATTTACCCACCGAACTGCGAGTGCTTTTACCATTTAAGGTTAGGTTTGCTTGGAATTCCCTAAGCTTCAATTTCAGCACCAATCTACTTGTTTCGTTTCGTTTGTATCGTTAGTGGTGTATCATATGTACATATGTATATGAATGATATTCAAGATATCTTGGGCAGCAACACATAAGTTGCCTAAGCATAAACAAGGCTGCAACACTTTGTTGTTATGCCAACATAATATATATAAAGCGGCGACTTTGTCTCAGCGCGGCTAACGCTAAGTGCCCTCTGCACATTTCAAGTGCAGACGAAATATGATCACACTTGATAACAGCGCCCGCCCAAATAGCCGAGTCAGCGTTCCCACGCTACATATGTGCATGCATGACACTCTCTGCCTGCCAGCAATGTTTCCGTTGCTTTACATAAACCTTTATATATAAGACTTGTAAAACGGCTGCGCTCGCTGCTTCACAGCTCGCAGCTCTAAGCTAAGAAATTCAATTAATAAAGAACCTACACGGAAGATCAGACGTCTTCTACTGTAATACAAATGCCGTATAGGCCTTCTAACCTAACATGGCGATCCTGTCTTAACAGTGGGCTTTTAAATCTGCGTGGTTCGTAGCGACGTGATTCAGAATATGGCGCAATATGCTTTGAATGTTGATTTCATAGTCAAGTGGGTCATCCAAATATGAGGTTATGCACGACTGGCCAAAGTGTTAGGCTTGCTATGGGAAGACCCTTTGCTACGCCATAGGTAGTTACGTTTGATTTAATTTAACTCTTCAACTAAGAAGGAAAATTGAACATTATCAGCTCTCATAAAGATGGGCAAGTTATGTCAGATGATGCATTGAATGAGGCAACATTTACTAACATTCTGTTCAAGAGATTACAAAAAGAATAAACACTAAATTAATTGAAAAACTCTTAAAATGGCAAGAAACTGCATAAGAAAACCTAGTGAAAGCATTCATAAATGTTATGCTATAAAGATCCGCTCTAATGACCGCACACACATCCCCAATTTGAAAGTCCGCTCAGCATACACACACCCAACTGTCTACGGCTACGCAGATTGGACTCTCTATGACAAATTATATGTGGCTTTTGTTGCTGGGATGGTTTCATTACATCTCCCTGTGCGTGTGTATGTGTGCGTATCTTTGTGCATGAGTATGATGTTCTTTGTATGGCTCGAAGACCAGCAACGCTACGGGTGGTTTTGCAATTTATGAAGCAGACTCGAACAGTCGCACACAAACACACACACAAACACACACACAAACACACACAAACAATTGCTGACTCTTCGCCTGCCTTTGTTATTGAGCTGCCACATTAGATATGCGACATATTGCACAAGGCAATTAAATTGTGAAATTCACAAATTGTATTTGATTATGTGCATAGCCAAAGGACGAGGGACTCCGCCCCGAAATGTGAATTCAAAATTAAATATTAGCAGCCTTAAATGAAATTCATCAAAGGTAGGCAAAGATGTGTAGACTCCGTTTGACTCTAGGGTTTAATTTTATTATGAACCAAATATGATGGCAGAGTAGGCCATAAAAGGCGACGAAGGGCAATAATTTTCAAATATATATTTTCTTAAAGCAGTTAAATTTCGGTATTAAAGGGCAAAATCAACATAAAATGTATAAAACAAGGCGGTTAGCTTAAGAGATTTCTACAAAGCTGCTTTTAACTTGGTTAGTATCTTCTACCAGGAAGGGATACACACAACTAAAACCGGTAAGGATCTGAATTGTGCTGGACATATTTAGTCATGGATGAGCGAGGCTACTTCTATTATCCAAATACTTTATTGCGACGGACTGGCTTGCATTCTACAGCAACAAATGATATCTCGACACACACTTGTTTACTATTCTCGTAGACAGAGAACGGAAAGATGCATGGAAGATCAACCCAAAGGGCAGTAGAATGGACTTTGAGATATGCATGACCTATCTAGCATTGGAGAACGATGGAACTGTTCTTCATCGCCACGACAAAAGTGGACTATGTGCCGTGTGTGACTACAGCAGCGTAAAGAAACCATGGACAATGATGATGCCACCAAGGACATGACCAACATGATATTGGAATGCAGAGGCGTAGCAGTAAGTAGCACACGTCAGTTATATATCAATCTCTATGGTGCAAGTGCTTACCAGATCTAGAAATTCAATCACTTCCCGGATAAGATATGCGACGAGTGCCTGAAGGAACTGCACGTTGCTTTCCTCAGAAGCCAGCTTATGCCACCCGAGGTAATCGAACAGCATGTAGAGCAAATGGATATTATTGCAGTAGCATCAGCTGAACCAAAAAACGTGCTGTATATATATTGTTGATCTGTATGACAAGGGGAATCGATATAAACATGTCCGTCCGTCCGGCTGTTTCGACATAAAGATCCCAAAAGTCTTAAAAGCTGCAGAGCTGAAATTTATACCAGATGCTTCATTTATCTGACCGCTGGTTAAATTCGTGTTTTATCCAGATGGGACAACTATATAATATAGCTCCCATATAACCGATTACTCCGATTATCGCAGATTCTCACTGGGCTTACCCTGAGTTAAGTTAAGTCAGGCAGAATAAAATGAAATGTCCTAAAAATCGGCGAAATATGCTGTATTAGAGGTTCGGTTCACTATGAAGACACAATATATTTTTAAGCGAAATTTACAACCATTTTCAGATGTACGAAAATTTTGTATTTTGTTCAAATTTTGGTTGGACAAATTGTATACTTTGCGGAAAGTATTTTATTGTATGATCAGAGCTTGCGAAACAATAGGAGCGGAAATCCAATTAGGCCAGCAAAAGTTCTAATTGAGCAGCCTAAACGCACTCGACTTGGCTGTGTACAACTATATTTATTCACACTGGATCTGGATCGGTGTGCAAGCGCAACACGAAGTTCCTAAACAACATCGACAAAAGCATCGATGTATCGCCATATAAAAGTGTTTCAGACGATTTCTTTGCGTTAACGTTGGCAGCCTTATTAGACTTTTACAGACAGATCTGTAGATGTAGACTCCCCTCGTGGGGCGTTAGATAGATTGAAGCCTGCAGACATACTTACCACCTTTTGTGTGCGTGCCTGAACTCGAACAACTAAACAAGATAAACTGAATACAAACAATTAGTTAACTAAAAGATTTACCAACTTTTGAGTAAAACAAAATCCAAGATCAGCATACACCGCTGCAACACCATTGTCTTAAACAAAGCTCTACATTAAATATAATTCGATTTGCAGCTGTCTTTAAGCAAAATGTTGAAGGTTGTTCAGCGGCTTTCCACTTCTGGCAATCAAAAAAGTTCTGGCTCTTTCATATCGTAGATTTTCAAAAGTTCTGGCAGCTGCTTCCGTGTGGGATGCGTGCCTGTAGTTGAGTTGGCATGCCGCCACAGCCTTTTGCCATTTTATTATATTGATTGCTTTCAATTAAAATGCTGCCAGCCGACCTACTGCCGCTGCCGCTGCCAAAAAAGTTGACACGGCATGCCTTTGCGTTAATTTAATTTCCCGAGACTACTTCAAAGTTGTCTACACCAGGGCCAATCTGCCCGTGAAGCTTGTGGCTGAGGCTGGCCTCGTCTTGTCAAAGCTATGCGGGTTCCCTTTGGCGCGCTGCCAGACCATTGGGACTGGGACTAGGCAGACATCCGGCTGGCAGTAGATTGTTATTCATTTAGTCCAACTTTTCGCCTACTGCGACTCTGCTTGAAAATAAATTAGTTTATAAACATATTTTCGCGCATTGCTGAGCAGAACCACAAACATTTTCCAAGTGCCTTCAATTGAGTT
Source organism: Hirtodrosophila duncani (assembly GCA_037043425.1). Classification (NCBI taxonomy): domain Eukaryota; kingdom Metazoa; phylum Arthropoda; class Insecta; order Diptera; family Drosophilidae; genus Hirtodrosophila; species Hirtodrosophila duncani. Next base: position 127,495 of record JBAMBM010000717.1, read on the forward strand.
GATGAAGTCGGTCCTGTTGCTTTTGGCGGCTCTTGGCTAAACAAATCTATGATAAACAAAAATCAGAGTTAAAAACAAATGCCCTGAAGTAGGTTATCCGTTTCATAATGACCAACGATAGAATTTGAAGCAAAACTTTGTAAGAAATCGAGCTTTGCTGAAATTAAATTCCTACTAATAAAATAGTAAAAGTTTGGAACACAATCTAGATTGTCATGCTTTCATGGTACTTTTTAAGTTCTTTATATTAGAGGCAGAGCTAAGCTAGAAGATGGATTGCTATTTAATTCGTTCCTTGAGGGTCCTGGAACAATCAACTCTTCTGTTGATTCTAGCCTACTATTTTATATATATCTATAGCAGAGGTAAGTCCATCCCATGGCATAGAAATAAAATGACTGCAGCTCCCAAGAGTCCCAAGAAAGCTTGGCACTAGCGATTAATTTTAAGACTTATTTTTGATCAATTCCAGCAAATTTATCTCAAATTTAATTCAATATCAACATCTCCTTTGTACACTTTAAGCCCATTTGCATTGTCCCAAACCATAAAAGAAATTACTTTACATTGTTAGAGCTTCAATGGTTCAATAGTTGTGTCCTTATCCACCGCCAAGTGCTGGCCAGAGAAACTTATTTTCATTTCTCCTTTTGTGTTTCTGAGGATTATTCTCACACGCTTAACTTGATTTGATTTGTTTGCCATTCCATTTGCATTGCATTGCGCTGTGCTCGAGTTCAAATCTCCATTTGTGCATTCGCATTGCGTTTTTTCCTCAATTTCCATACTTAACCAGCTACTTTGGTTATTGGAGCTTTGAGCTACAATCTGGGCTTCCATCTCATTATGGACAGTGAACTACCATTAAGCTTTCCTGCTGCTGCTGCTGCTGCTTCTGTACGCGTTGCCATGACATCGACTCAGATGCTGGTGAAGAAATATGGCAGGCACATTTATCTAGACTCTGGAAGCTGCTGTACATTGCGCTTATCAAATATCATGTAATATAAATGCCCTGCTGCTTCTGCTTCTGCTTCTTTTTCCTCTGCTCCTGCCCCTGCCCCTGCTCCTGCTCCTGCTGTCGATCCAAGCAGACACGCATAAAGGTAGTTAGCCGTTAAAAAGGTAAGCAAAAAAGTAAAAGGCATTTCCGCAGCGCAACTGAAATGAAACGAAAAACAGCATACAAAGTACAATACAAAGGAGCAAAAGAAGGTAATAATCTAAACGGTAACGGCGCCCCAAAGTAGGCAGCAAAAACTGAAACAAATGACTTACTATAAATACACACGTACCATGCTTATGGGCGCCATTCCAAAAGTTATGCCAAGTCACCAAAGAAAACTTTTTCCCCCAACCCGTATGTGTATTGGATTTTGGATTCTCGTGTGTGTGTGTGTGTGTGTGTGTATGTGAGAGCGCGCGTCTTTAGCACAATGAAAAATGCAAAGCGCAAATGAGTTGAAAACTTTGCCATAAGTTTGTGTGCGCACAGACACAGACACAAAATTAAAGTCGACTCTTAGGCGGTTTTTCGGGAAATCTCAGAAGTTTACGTAGACAATTTATGGTAAAAATAGATTTTTATAGTATATTAAACAATGTTCGAGGGTATGATAACTTTTTTATTGGCTGTCTGAAGACATTTAGAATGAATAATTGGCTTAGCTTCACTCATCTGTACTTAATCATTTGCCAAATAGTTCGTTTCTTGCATGAAGATCACTTTGTTCCTGTGCTATTGCTGACACTACACTAATCATTGGCATGAAGATCACTTTGTTCATGTGTTATTCCTGACTCCACACACGTTCCGGTCATGTGGGGCACATGGCTCCCTCTCACATAATCATTCACATTATTCACACTAAATTACTTACAATTTTCGACTCAATAAAATCAAGTAAAATTCAAAATCTTACCAAATAGATATAAATAGTTAAGGAATCAAGTCATGGGAAAATATTTAGAATCGATTAATTAAACAATAATTAATAATTAACCATGTCAACCAATTAAACTCTTTGTTTGGGACCAACCCGTAGTTTATGTCAATTGCATTTTTCACTTTCATATTCAATCATATATATATATATATAGATATATATAGATATATATATATATATATATAAGTATTATCTCTGCTTCTATCATGTTACATTTGACTTGATACATACATACTAGCTTAACTGAAACTTCTCACGCACGCAGGCACACATGTACAGGTATATTAACATAAGTCTGGACTTAAGCCGGCTGCAAATGTCGCTGCTTAGAAATGATTAAGTCAGTGTTACGTTCGAACCCCAAGGAAAGAGGCTGTTGTCTTTTAATCAACCAGGAATTAAGGCCAACAACGACGTTTGATTTTTGGCTCAATACTCCTTAGTGTGCTTAGTTACAATCAGGTAATAATGCTTTACTAAAATAGTAGTTTTGAATGGTTTAATTTTTTTTTAAATCCTTTAGAGCAAGTCCAGGCATCGAATTAATTGAGTTAAGGAGCACAAGTGTTTCAAATTTTGGCCACTCAGAGAGAATTAGTGTATTTTCCTTGAGAAAGGATATCCCACTTGTTATACCCTTGCAGTGGGTATTATAGTCTGTCTGTCTATGCGAACAGGTCTATCAGTTTCAGATCTATCGAGTTTACCATAGACTTATCGCTGCTGTAAGCTGCCCATATATCAAAATCGTCCAGATCTGACCACTATATCATATAGCTCACACATGACCCGCTGATTGGGAAAGAACTCTTAGTACAATGAATTTTTGTTGTCCAAATGAAACCTAATTTGGAACGTGTCAGTCTTAGAAGCCTCCACGTATGCTGACCGAATTTCAACCGAATCTGCAAGGGTATGTAAGCTTCGGATATCCGAAGTTAGCCTTCTTGGTTTCCATTAGATTTTGATCAAGGATGCGTTTTTGCCTACAAACCCTTTACATGAAGCATGCATTGTTGCATTGTCTTCTTATACTCGTACTCTAGTAGAGCAAAGGAGTATATTGTATTCGTGCAAATGTATGTAACAGGCAGAAGTTAGCATCTAAGACCTCATAAAGTATATAATTTCTTGATCAACATCAACAGCCAAGTCGATCTAGCCGTGTGTCCGTCTGTTCGTTTGTCCGTCCATATGAACATGTATATTTCGGAGACTATAAGAGCTAGAGTTAAAAAATTAAAATTTGGTATGAAGATTGCCCTTGTAGGGCGTCAGATCATGATTTCTGATTATCATCATGTTTGTGAAACTTAAATTCGTTGGTAGATTAAATTCGTTGCAAATCTAGGCTGAGATTTAGTTTTGTTTCGTCTCAGGAGAATGTCTGATATCCTGCTTACCTACCTACTACATCTTTCCACTTATCTAGACTAATAACACTTAAGGCTCTCCAAGATAATGCGTTGTTTTTGTCCAATTATTGTTAGGAAATTGCGTGGGAGGGGAACCAGAAATGTAAAAAAAATAGATGCGAGAGCAATAAAAGTGTTTGCACTAGTTTACTATTTGGCTTTATAAGAAGCTGCTTCTTCAAATTGTGTGTTGAAACGGACGGACGAACGGACGCATATATCTATATCGACTCCCTTTATATGCTCATAAGCTATATGTATACTTTGTATAGCCGGAAAGTTCAACATTTTGTATGAGTCCTGTTTTAACTCTATGATATATGATGTAGTAGCTCTCGTAATTCATATTCAAACCTGGTCGTCTTTATCAGGTGACTATCCGTTAGCAAAACACACACCGGCATAATTACTGCTGCATACTAAAGCGCACGTTGGTGGGAAGAGGATTTAAGACACAGCTGTTGCTACAAAATTTCAGGCAAACATGGAAAACGCGAATGCGCAAATAATATTTGCATTTAAGTCGACATGTTTTTAATGAGCTAAATAAATGTTGACACAGCCAGACACTAATTAATGAGTGGCTGGTGGAGGGGCACACATCCATTGCCGTGGCCCGCTTGAGCCAACCTTGACATTCAGGATCTCTTGGCGGCCAGCTTTTGCAGCAGCGTTAGGAAACTTACGGCCTGAGTGGTGACCTGAAATGTAAACTATGCTAGATTGGAATCATCATCATTAATATAGTTATGACCCACCGATCGCAGACGCTGAACATCCATCACATAGAACTTGCCGGCGGTGACTTGAACGGGTCGTTGAGTGTTTGCCAGGAAGATGAGCACTTCCTTGCGTATGTGATGAGCATGCTGCCACCAGTTGCCACGCCAGTAGGCTTCCCCAGCCCGCACACTGTGCCGACACAGAAGTTCGCCGCAGTAGGTAAACATGAGTAGCTCAAGGAATGTCAATACCAAATACTGCACTTGGTTGATCGTACGTAGCAAATCGCGTTTGCCAGACTCTGCGCCGGCAACTCCTCCGAAAACCAGCAAACAGAGTTGAATCGTTATCTGGAGGGATTTTATCAGACAATATGGGCTGAACAACTGCTCCAATTCCGCGGCACTGGACAGAATGAACCGATGCAGATGCACACATTCTACGAGAGCCGAACGCAGGGCCAAGTGGGGACTTGAATATGGCTGCGGCAAAGTGCGTGCAAGTCTCAACAGATCCGAGGGGTATTCTTCCAGCTGGTCATATTGATTACGCTCACTCGTCGAATCATCCAGTAGCAGCTGGCTTTGGATGACTCTAGGACAGATAAATAATGAGAGTAACTCTATCTGTAAGATTCTCTCAGCTTACTTCAATTTTGAGACCGGCTCGCCGGAGAGCAGCCTGGCATGTGTATCCAGGTTCTTCAGGCTGCAGTAGAGCACATCGAACTGGGCTAGCAGATACACCGACAACGTAACAAATAAGATGCCGCCATAACTAAAGACGGATCCAACCAAAAACTGGCCATACAGTTGGGTAACATACACTGGTCCGTAATACCCCTCGGCCAGGGCATCAAAAGGATACCAGCATTGCAATGGAAGTGTCCGCGAGCCCAACACCAGCGGGCTAAGTCCCCATAGAAACACGCCACTTAGGCACCAAGTCAGCCAGAAAACAAAGAACTTTCTTGCCCAGCAATAGGCTGCTCGGAAGTTGACGAAACTCACTCCAGCAAGTGAATGGTGACGGTAGTTCCTGTTGATTCTCTCCAGATACAGCTCCATCTGCCTGGACTTCACACACCAATAGGCACTAGCATAGGCCGTGAAGAAGTAGATGACCACCATGGTTAGGGCATCAGTAACTTTCGCCAGTTCCCCCGTTGGCAGAGCATCCAGCGTGGCCTTTGTGAATAAAAGTCCCAAATGTGAGGTGGCCAGTACGACGATAGCGCTATAAATCCATAGTAAGACTCGACAGATGGTGCGCGACCAGTTTGGCAACCACTTGGCCAGTTTCAGTGTTGGATTCAGCCCAATGAACTTTTGCAGCCTCATGAGTAGCCCAAAAAGCTGAGGCTCTCTGGGGGCATCATTCACTTCATCGTACCTGATGTCCGGATCAGTGCCGCCGTGGAATTGTTTACTAGCCATGGACATCACCTGAACATAAACTGTGGATATCTGAGGTCGCGATGCGGCTATTTAAAGGCTGCTCCACAAATTAATTCATTAATGAGACTTTCAAAGTTTGTTCAACTGAAGTGACGCCTCCGTGCCGCCTCCGTTTACTCTAATTATGTATGTCCAGGGACAGGGCGGATATCCTGGGTGTGCGGAACATATTTTAATTGCTGTTTAAATGTCTAATTGCTGCCCAAAAACTTAGTTAAAAGTGACAAAGATGAGGGACCAATTGCTCCTCAATTCAATTGGTGTAAGAATGAGAAGGAGAATCAATAATACCAATGGGATTTTCAAATACCATGAAAATGTAACAGAAAGTTCTGAGAAATTATATAGGTTCGTCTGTATTAGGGGTTTAGTAAATTAGAGCTTACAAAATGCAGGAGATTTCATGCAAAATTCCGAAAGCATAAGAAAATATTCATTAACAAGTTTAAAATTTAGTCCTTCATTTTTCATTTATAACCAAATTTGCTTAACAATATTGTTAAGATTTGTAAAAGCACTGAAATACATTAGTTTATGCTTCATCAGCTTGAACTAACCACCTGCAAACTTCTTCTCTCATTTCTTAGGGCTATCAGTCTGAAGTTTTGACTAAGCCCTTCCTTCTGCAGTAAGCTGTATAACTATATATTACAAATGTCTCCCATAGAACCTGAGAGATGCCTAGGATATATCTACAGATATGAATAAAGTAATGTAATGAATTTACTCTTAATTTAAAAGTTTCACTTGTGCAAAGTTCGACACAAGATTGTAAATAAACTATATTACTCCAAAAAAGAAAAGAAAGAAAGCTAATTAGGAAGACATTGACTGACGATTGAAATCGATCGGAAACATTAACAGACCCGAATGCCTTTTTTAAATTTCCCCAGTAGTTACTGATAAGTCGCGTTCACTAGCATTATTATTTAGAACTAATATCTAATTTGACCCATTGTACGGGAGATATAAACAAATAGCTCATTCCCTCATGGTCATATGCCTTTGATATATGCAGATAACTGCTCTGCTCTCTGTAATGTTATATGAAAACGCAGCTGCGCTAAGCACTTTTAAGGCCTGTAGCTCAGCTGCCTTTGGAATTATTAAATAGAACGAAAATAGCAACTAAACTGTGAAGTCTATGCTTTGAGTTATTTGGTGAACTCGGTCATTAAGTTCACAAACAGTTATTTTATATCCAACACAGCTCCTTTCGACTAACGAGAGGTCAGTGTCGTTGTGGTCTTATCAAAACTTACAAGAACGTTCAGATCACACAAAATAGGAAGTCACGCCATGGAATTATATTGAACGCTCGGAGAATGAAAGTTAATGAGGTGACTTAAACTTTAGGCATCTCAACAAAGTTGATACTTGATTTTACTTGAATATTTGCATATGACAAAGCTGTCCGTATGATGGGTGCCGCGATTGCTCAAGCTCTACCGTAACTGTAACTGTGTTACCACTCCAAAGAGGTGTTTGGGGATGTTCAGTCGCAATCCGGACGAGTTCTATCGTTCCCTTACCGTAGACTACACGTGGATTCATCATTCCACACCAGAAATCAAGGAACAATAAAAATTGCTGGTTTCTTCGTGAAGAATATCAAAATAAAGCACATTTTTTCTAATTGACGTGAACTTGTAGAACGAATATGAATATATTTAAACTCTTACTTAGGTATTAAAGGACTTGGACCTAGCTCAAAGTAAAAACCAAAAATCAAAAGGCCCTTTAATCGATTGATTTGAAGAAACCTTTGATAAAATAATCCTTTAAAGGCATGCATTCCCAAATGTCCCTTTTATATTATATTCTATTTTTATCGAGTTTATTAACTTTTTAAGATCAAAGTGCACTTTTTAGTTGTTGCCGACGCAATTAACCTCTCCTGATTAGCTGATCACTTCGTCCTTCTTATCAGCCAACTTTTGGAGCAGGGTTAAGAAACTAAAGGCTTGGGTGATCACCTGAAATTGAGATTTTTATATAAAACATTCTAAGATTATTTAATATTGAAATCCCTTACCGAACGTAGACGCTGAACGTCCATCACATAGAACTTGCCGGCGGTGATCCGAACAGGCCGTTGGCTGCTTGCCAGAAAGATTAGAACCTCCTTGCGTATGTACCGCGCATGTTGCCACCAATTGCCTCTCCCATAGGCCTCTCCACACCGCACACTGTGTCGATGCAACAACTCGCCGCAGTAAGTAAACATGAAGAGCTCGAAGAGAGTCAATCCCAGATACTGCAGCTGGTTGATTACACGCAGCACCTCACGACTGCCGGAGACGCCTACAAAAGCGAGCAGGCAAAGCTGAACCGTGATCTGCAGCGACTTTATTAGGCAATAGGGATTGTACAGCCGCTCCATCTCCGCGGCACTGAGCAGAATGAATCGATGCAGACGCACGCATTCCACAAATCCAAAATGCAGTACCATGGGCAGACTGAGCTGTGATTGTGATGGACGACGCAGTCTAGAGGTCAGCATTAGCAGATCAGAGGGATGCTCTTCCAGAACAACATATTGATTGAGCTCTTGCATCGAATCCTCAAGCAGGAGTTCATTTTGAAGGGCACTGAATCGCGTTCGGGCACAGATGTAAATGGACACAGATAGAATTTATGTCAACTCACCTCAGCTCCTTGAGGGTCTCACCAGAGAGCAACCTGGCATGTGCATCCAAATTCTTCAAGCTGCAGTAAAGCACATCGAACTGTGCCATGATCAGCACCGACAAGGCCACAAATAAGAAGCCACCAAAACTAAAGACGGACCCCACCAAAAACTGACCATAGAGCTGAGTGGCATATACCAGTCCATAATTGCTATCGGCTAGAGCATCAAAAGGATACCAACATTGGAGCGGAAGTTTTCCAGAGCCCACCACTAGAGGGGTAAGCCCCCATAGCAAAACTCCCGCAAGGCAGGAACTCAACCAGATGGCTGCGAAATTCCTGGCCCAGCAATAGGCAGCTCTGCAGCTGACGAAGCTCACCCCCGCAAGAGAATGGTGTCTGTATTCCCTGTTAAACCATTCCAGATACACCACCAACTTCCTGGAGTAAGCACACCAATAAGTAGCGGCATAGGCCGTAAAGAAGTAGATGATCATCATGGTCAATGCATCTGTAATGTCCTCCAGTACACCCGTGGGCAGAGCATCCACCGTTGACTTTGTGAAGAGCAATCCAAAGTGCAATGGTGTGACCACAACCACGAAGCAATAAATCCAGCCAAGTACTCGACGAACGGGACGCAGCCATGTGGGCAACCAATTACCCATCTGTGGTTCCGGATTTAAGCCGAATAGCACCTGAAATCTTAATTGCAGTCCAAAGAGATGTTTCTCTCGGGGCGCATCCTTTGACCCATCATATCTGATATGGGGATCAACACCTCCGTGGAACTGCAGGCTAGCCATGACCATTAACTGAATATGGTTAAGGCCGCGTTGCGTCTATTTATAGGTTTGTCCTAACACAGTGGCGTCCGCAGCGATACAAATTGTGTGAATCCAATTCCCAAAGAACTTTTTGAATACAAAGGTAACGTTCGATCATAATTCAGCATGGTGGAGGTCCCTCCCTAACCAAAAACTGAGTAAAATAACCTTCCAACGCCACTGTCCAACCATGTGCATTAATAAACTTTCAATCAGTCGCCTAATTATGCATTCCCTTCTCCCTTGTTCTATGGTGGAGGAGGAATGAGTCAGTAATTGGAATAATTGCAAAGTGGTCAGCCTAGGAGCACAGAAACATGGGTCATTTCATGGTAATGATACTTAAAAATGCATCGCAGCAGTGTGAGGTTTTGAATCGAAATTAAGGTGGTAGCCGGTTCCCCGGTTTCTCAGTCCGAAGTACCTAAATCTTGTTGGCTTCGCCTGTAGCATTGACCAAAACAAATTGGTATTAACACCGGGAAAAGCTTGAGCCTTTCCAATCATTTTCCTTTAAGTACTTATAACTAGATAGGCTAACTTCGGGTAACCGATCCTTGCAGAACTAAAAACAAGAAAGAAAATAGTCTAATACGTATTTCCTTCACCTGAAGCAATAGGCAGCGAAACAATTAGAATAAATAAAAGTCTTTGGTGAAAATTATATGTCGAAGCTTCAAAACTGAGAGAGTAGTTCGCATAGAAACAGTCGGACAGATAGACTACCAGACAGATGGATATGACTATATCGACTCAGCTTGTCATGCTGATCAAGAAACTTTATAGAATATAAATGGCATAAGGATATAAAACGGCGTGGTGATAGCTACTTTTGCAAAGGATCATTCTTTCCCGTTGCCACTTGGTAAATGGCGAATTTATTTGCATTCGCATATAAACTCGAATTTATTTGCATTCGCATATAAACTTTTACCACTTTTTTGAACCTAACCATATTGTAACAGTAAATAGTCCATATAAGTTTATAAGTTTATCCAACTTTTACTCTACTTACACAAAATTATTTGGCAAACTTTTAGAGTCGTCAAATTAATGCATTTCTATACAAACTTTGACCTGACTCTGGTGGACTTGCAGGTGCGTCATTAGATCTTAATAATGTGAAAATCTCTTTGCTTTTTTAAAAGAAGAGCTCAGGGGTTTCATTGATATCTTTCATAAGTTGATTTGATTCAGGAAGAAGATAATGTTAGTTAAGTCAAAATCAACAATATATTATAATTAAATAAGAGCTTGTCTCGGAATCATTTTTCTAGGTCTTATCATCAATAGGTTGGTTTACTTGAATGGAATCTTGTTTTAATTAACATTATAACGTAATATATTATATCAGGTAGATGCAGAGGATTGTTATTAGCGAGCCATCTAAGTAACTTAATCTTGCTCAAGTAATTCCGAAGCCAATGTAAGTTGATTTTGAAACAAGTAATTAATCTTGCTCAAGTAATTCCGAAGCCAATGTAAGTTGATTTTGAAACAAGTAATTCTGAGTAAAAATACACTTTATAATTTACAATTATACATGTAGTTCTCGCGACAAGCTTCTAGTGTTCATTTAACAACAACTTTAGTTTCTTCTTTTTAGTGCATTCAAATAAAAGCTTGAATGGAATATGGAAGTCTTCCATATTGAATTTATAATGAATTTGCTTAGACAACAATATTATCGTATGCAAAATTTCAGTTCAATTGGTTGAGGATAACTTTTGCAGAATTTTTTCTTTACCTACAAACATACACCTGAAGTTAACATGAAAGGAAGGCTAGCTTCGGCTAGCCGATTCGGCAATGCCAAATACCCTTTATACCATACACTCCGTAAATGAGGGCTCTTCAAATGGACACGAACCGAATTTCGTTTGAAAACAAAGAAGCTTTGCTATTGAGTGTCTATTCTGAAAAAATCGGTTGTTTGGGCGCTCTATGATATAGTGTCCCGATCTAAATCAAATTTGATTAGCGGGTGTGGGGCTCCACGATGGATACTTTATTCCGTAACAATCGGTTGTATGGGCTAGATATAGTAGTCCCTTGATAACTAACAGCTGTAGCGAAGATTTGATTAGGCGGGTGTGGGGCTCCACAGATGGATACTTTATTCCGTGACGGTCGGTTGTATGGCAGCAATAGTGGATATAGTAGTTCGATCTGGTGAATCTCGAACTTAACCAGCGTGTAGACAAAGGAAGCATTTGCAAAACATGGTCCAGCTCTGTAGCTTTGAAGACTTCTAACAGGCGGCCACGAGTTACATCGATTTCCCTTATCATGATGGTCAGAAATATATATGCTTTATACAGTCGGAAACGCTTTCTTCTGTTAATAACCATCACAATTTCTTATGAATGGGTAAAAAATTCTGAAATCGTTAGATAAATAATCGTATTTAAAAGTATTTAAAGGATTTTATCAAAACTTAAGGAACAACCCATGTATGTATTGGTAAAACTAATTACTTGTCGCATAGCGAACCCTTTAAGGTCTAATTAAACGCGGTTTCTCCCAGCAAATGTAATTAACATGATCGCAGGTTCTAGCAATGTAATTAAAGATCGAGAGCACTAATTTCGCAAGCAATTGTTGCCACCTGCCAGGAAGGTGGCATGGCATGGCATGGAAAGGTATGCAAAGTTCGCGGGCTAATTAGCATACAATATGAGCTACCCGTGTTTAGTTCTTCCTTTTGGTGGTTCCCATACCTATCGGCTTGTGTGCAGAACAAAGTCAACAATTTCTATTTTCGATTAGGCTAAGGCCAACTCGCTTAACATTCAATAGGTACTCGTATGAAGCAGCTATTGTTAGACAGTTTGAAATTATTATATGGGAAGTTCTTGCTGGTTTCCATGAACTTGGCAGGTGGTCTGTAATTGTGGCCATTAAACTGTTATTGATTTTTTCACTATGCAAAAATCGGAGAGAGCATTTTTAGAAGCTAAAAGTTTAGTAGGAGAACCCAAATGTGTATGTGATCAGTTTTACGGATCTCTGGAAAATGTTCGCCTATTTATTAAGACTACTCACATTTGCTTCATTGTGCTTAGGCAAAACGAAGGCATTTGCAGTGAGAAAAAAAAAATACAAAGCCGATGGCATTCTTCCAAAACGAAACGAAAAGAAGAAAGAGTATTAAAGGCCATCACCGTCAACTCCACAGATATTATTCCTTTCCCCAATTGAATGAAATTCTTACTGACGACACACACAGATGCCATGCATAATGTCACACATTTGACTTCCTTAAATGAAACATTTGGTAAAATGGTAATTTGCCAGTCAATTGACTCCAGGGGCTTTCAATGCAACACCTTCGGACTAATTTCTGTGTTGCTCCGTCAAGTGAAACAATCAACAACCTCAGCCAACTTGGAAGACAACATTGAACGAAGCGTTGCCGATTGCCAAATTGCATAAATTATTGATAGAAAATTGAGCTTGCAGAATGCACATAATATTTTAAGCTCAAAGGCCACTTTGATTAAACTTCCGTCACTAGATCAAAGTGTCGTTCGCCATGAATTATACACATCATTGCAATTATTTAGTGACTCTTTCAGGTGTTATTATTACAAATTTTCAAGAAAGGTCATCGCTGACGCAAACGACAGATGTGAGCTGCGTGGGATTGGCTTGTGGCTGAGCTGAGTTAAAAATACTTGCCACTCACGCATATTTTATTAGATTCAGCATTTAAGAACAGAGCTGCCAAGGTATTACATGACAAACAATTACCATAATAACTGTGTTTGCTGATGTTACCAGTTTGGTTTACTTAGGTGGTTTTTAGCCGTCAGCAGGTATTCAAAGGATCGACTATTCCTTGACCTTAAGTGTGGTGCAAACTTATCAAGAATTCTATATAAACGTCAGACACTCCTTTGGAATAGTCATGCATAAACTGTGGCATGTAGCAACTGTGGCTCAATGGGAAAGTCGTCTGATAGGTCTGTTAACCGATGAAGCTGTCCAACTAGTCCAACCAATTCTCCGAAGATAACTTTATTCTCACAATCAACACTATCACAAGAACTACAAGAGCAAACTATGTGGTATCACGCAGGACATTACTTATTATTTAAGCTACCAATGCAGTGACTGCCCATTATATAATCCCTTTCTTCGGCCACTCGTATCCGTTAACCAAAAATCCTGAGGCGTAGTCTTGCAGTTTTGAGTGCGCTTCAGATGAATGCAAACAAATTTAATTCCTACTTTCATTTTCTGGCTGAATTTATTTTTGGGCAACCAAGACGAAATTGTTACACACTGTTGGCATAATGAGGCACGAAAAGCTGGCAGCAGCAGCAGACTCGAGCTGAAGGACGACCAGAGTTTAAGACTGAGTTATCTCGGCTGCTTTACAGCTACTTGTCCAAATTGTTGCCGGGTTGTAAAAGAAGCGAACAACTTTACTCAGAAGGCTGCTCCAGAGTCTCAGTCTGGCAAAGTTGGGCATAAATTTTGCATGCCAGTCACTTACATGTGTAGGTCCTTTTTCTGGGTCTGACTCTGCACCGCACGCATGTCAAGATGAGTCCCGACTCTTGGGCTAAAATTTACCTGCTGTGATTTATTCAATCAACTTGTGCGTCGCGCCAACAGCTCGAGTTGCTTTTATTATTAAGACATCTTTGTTGTAGATGCTGCCGCTCCTGGTGCCGCCTCGCCTTATGCGAATTTAATGTCACTTGGCTGGCTGAGCAAACTTTCCTGCCACATTTAATCTGCATAATTTTTATGGAAAATTACAAAAACGCCTAAACAGACGACAATGTAAACGATTGCGATACGTATTTGAGCCGCAGGCAGGTATACTTATTGTCATTGTGACGTATACGCAATATGGAAACCCCACAATTATCTTGCCTTTGTTTGGGGACTCACTTTAATTGTTCGAGCGCACGCGGCGTTTGCATAATGAAAAAGAGAAATTACACTGGATTCTTTAAATATAATATTACAGTAGGCAGCAAGGGTTTTCAATTAGCACTGCTCTGCCTTTCTGTCACTCAAAATTTACTTGGAATGTGTATGTATATGTACGTATGTGTGCGCGAATGACCCTCCACTAGCAGGCAAAGCGGTTGACTAGGCAGTAGACAATTACCACCTCTGCATGAAATGGAGATAGCAAAATACTTGTATAGGGGTCAATTGCCACCGCTGCATAACAAATCGTCAGTCCTTCGTTAGTCTCTTTGTAAATAACGAAGAACGTTTACATAGCATGACTAAAATTTGTCAGTCCCTTTGCTAATTGAAAAGTATTTGCATTTCATATGTTCAATTTATATTTAAGAATGAATCTTCTTAATGATAATGTTTTAGGATCCCTTTCTTTTACAGTTGACAGTTCATCGGATTTGTGGATTTGGGGTACTTCTCCGTCCGATTTTCTCATCACAATTTATTCAACCTTCATCGGGTCCTTGGGTTTCTCAATTACAATTACGTTAACAGTCATCAGTTACACAGATGAAGACAAGTAAGAACGCTACAGTCATGCTTGCTCGACAGTTGAATACACAGAACCTAGTAAGCTTCTATATTATATAGCAGACTGATCCTGATCAAATTCGTTCGAAGAACTTGAGAACGCCGAAAATGGATACAAACCAGGTTCGGATTGATTAAAATGAGAAAAAGTATGAACGCTATGGTCGATATTCCGACTATAAGATACTCGTACTCAGCATTTATTCAATATTTGACACACTCAGAGTCGATATATCCGTCTGTCTCTCTGTCTGTCCGCCTGTTTATATGCGAACTAGTCTCTCAGTTTTAAAGCTATCGATCTGAAATCAATATATACTTATTTCTGCTCTAAGCTGCTCATATGTAAAAATCGTCCAAATCGGACCACTATATACCTCCCATATAATTGAGCGATTTACAATTAAAACTGTTAGTAGAAAAACCTGTTTGTTTTTTACCCGAATCGAAACAAATTTTGTAATTGTCAGAAGCTTTTAGAAGCTTCCACGTCTCCTGATTTGATTCGGATTGGACAACTATATCTTAGACTTTCCATATGAGATAACAATCTCTTATTATAAATAGTATCGCAGTTCGCAATTACGCTGTGTGTGAGAGGGAGAGAGCCTTAGAGTTCACAATCAAATCAGCAGAATGCTATCTCATTCTAACCTCCAAAGCAATAGAATATATGCGGGAGGTATAAAAGTATATACGTATGATTTTATAATTGAATAAATGTGTGTATGTATAAGTGTATATATGGAACGGGGGCTCGTTTATTGAATTTGATCATTGGCGAGCTAAAAAGGTATCCTTTCTAATTAAAGTTCATATTTCTGCAAGGGTATGTAAGCTTCGGGTACCCAAAGTTGGACAT
Source organism: Hirtodrosophila duncani (assembly GCA_037043425.1). Taxonomy (NCBI): domain Eukaryota; kingdom Metazoa; phylum Arthropoda; class Insecta; order Diptera; family Drosophilidae; genus Hirtodrosophila; species Hirtodrosophila duncani. The sequence goes on from JBAMBM010000717.1 coordinate 142,873, forward strand.
TTTCTCTTATTTGTTCACATCAAACTAATTTCCTTTTCCCAAAAATTCGTTTTATGAGCAGCTAGTAAACATTTCACCTCTGTAGTTCTTAACACTTTCCAGGGGTTGAAGCAGATAAAAATACAGACATACGGGCATTTCTATATGGTATCCCCTCGACATGCTGGTCAAGAATGTCATTTTGAAAGAACACAGCAAAAATTCATGGGCTTTCTATACTTTATAGCTAATGTCTCGTTGGTTTCAAATCTAGCAAAACACTTAAAAAATCTATTAGCCGTTGAATTATTCCCTATCTTCGCACAAAGGTACACAAATAAACATATAAATTCAAGCGCTTACACATTCACTTCTCTAAATCTCTGGACGGAAATGCTTCCTTCCTAATATACATTGACATATTTTGTGATTGATGTAATACAGGCTAAAGTTAAATTACTCAAAGTCTTGCTCTTGTCTTTCGATCACACATTAATTAAACACATTTTGTCCCGCTCGCGTTACAATATCTTGTTCAATATCCAATTGGATGAGAAAAATAGAGTTGATTATCAATGAGTTGGCCATCATCAAAGCAAGGGCTCGATTCATGTTAAAAAGTCCAAGAACGGATAGGTTAAGTTTATATCGTGTCAACTGCAGTTGAAACCTTTCGAACTGGAATGAAATACAAAAATTTGCCTTCAATCATAATTGATTAACTGATGATCAGTCACAATGGACAACTCACCGCATTCTCGAGCCGTTTATCCAAGCCGGGAGGTAACACAGTGCGCTCTGCTAACAGCCTTACCATCTCCGCGTGAACATCCAGCACATGGAAACCTACATTACCGCTAATGTAAACATCGGCGTAGTAGAAAATATTAGCTAACATGATGACAATGAAGGTAGCACTGTCACTGCTGTTGTACTTGAAGGTGACGAAGGTGAAGTAAATGGTAAATATCAACATCATGTAGGTGATGACGGTCATGCAGAAGCTTTGCAGCCCAAATACTTTGTTCATATTGCACACCAAGGCCTGCAGCTGTGATTGGGTCAATGCAATCTTGTCCAAGCGATCGGCCAAGGAGCAGCAGTTGGTCATAAAGGCACCCTCTCGATGGCCGTGTGTAATCAACGAATCTGTTTCGGTCAACAGTTGACGCAGATCCTCATTCAGCAGAATATAGTGACCATGAACATTCAACTTGGCGAAGTAACTTTCAGCAATAATCACATTGAGCAGGGCTGTGGTGAAATTGAAAACAATCACACCCAAGGTCAATTGAATGTTGTAGGCGCCGGGAATGGAGCTTAAAATAACAAGGAACAGGACGACATCTGTCAAACTGCAAGTGAGGACTTTGCTGATGATACCCCGTCGCCACATTCTCGCCACCCATGGTTTCTCCACATACAATCGCCAAAAACCGTAAAATAAGCCGATGAGCTGTTTCCGTTGCCACCAGCGATGGATCAGCGACATCACCACACCGAGAAGCCTGATGCACATCATTGCCAGGAACACATACTCGTGCAGCATTTTCGTTTTCGAGAACATCACCTGAGTAAAATTCTTGGAGCACAGTGGAACCAGGCTAATTACAAGAATATTGACAACTGCCGCATAGATCGTTGCCCGTGGGGTAACACGCGCTCGACCAGTCCCCAGGTCAATCTCGAAATGTATAACTCCAATGAAGCGGGCATAGTAGTAACACATCCGCAGGAGGATTGCGACCGGATTGGGCATTGTAAAACACTGAACTATATTTTCCATTTTCAATTTTCAACTAGTCGCATGTGTAATTAATATTTCCATTGAAGCGAATAGCTTAATTAACTGATAAGATGGAAGGTGAGAATCGCTCTCTTGGGAGGCTCATTGGCAACACTGTGAAGCACAATTCCTTTTATTGAAAACTGCTACTACACATTTCTGATGCGGTTAGAGCCAAGTCCAGACCGCCCAGGCAGCCTTTGACTGACAGAAATTTGTAATTTTTAGGAGTTCGTCGTTGTCCATATATAGTAGTAGTCACTATATCCAACAACAGTACGGGAAAAAACATAATTTAAGCTTCGGCATCATCAGATCTCAGGAGTTGCTCAACAACTCTAGCTTATTGCTAGCTACCTGATCATTATACCTTGCGGAAGTTATTATAAATTTGTCACGACATTTGTAACGCATAGAAAAAAGCATCTCCGACCCCATTAAGCTTATATATTCATGATCAGTATGACAAGCCGAGTCGATATTGCCATGTCCATATAATCTCTCAGTAGCTGTTGAGTTGGCCAAAGTTTATCCAGATCGGACCACTATCTCATACAGCCGAGCGATTCGGAACGAACTTTAAGTGCACCAAATATGTTGGCTTTTCATCTGAATCGAACCAAATTTAGTAAGTGTCGGTATAAAGAGCTTCCACATGTGATGACCAAAGTTGATCCCGGTCAGACCACATTATACAGCTTCCAAATAACCAACCGATTCAGACTGAACTCTTAGTATACCTGATTCTTTCGTTTTGTATCCGGATTGAATCAAATTTGGAAGGTGTCTTTGAAGGCTAAATGAATTTCAACCGAATCTGCAAGGGTATGTAAGCCTTGGTTACCCGAAGTTAGCTCTCCTCTATTGTTTTAATACTAGAACCAACTCAGAATTATAAGCTTTGAAACTAAATTATAAAGTTAATAATAATATATATCTAATTTCATAGATTTAGCAAAAGTAGTCAACAAATTTAAACTTTTTTTTTAATTTTTTGACATAGAATAATAATTATTTCAATTATTACAGCTGTCTGTCTACTGTTTTGCTCGGCTCTCTTAGGATTCGATTTTAGTAGTAGTTTTTTGTCATGAAGAAATCTGCTCTTCGTTGGCAATGAAATGTGTAAATTGGTGAAAACCCCGAAATTCCAGCGCGACTCTGGAATCTAACGGGCAATTATATGGTAAGCTTTTCCTTATTTGGGTGCGTATTTTCTAACCCTTTTGTGTTACCAGGCTCAGTAAAAACCTTTGATAATGTATAGAATCGGAAACGGTTCCCTTTGCCTCTTACATACACTTACGCAAATACAATATATTCTTTGATCTACGAGTACGAATATCTTATAGGCGATATTTCGACTAGCGTTTTTACTTGTTTTTGTTGTAAAACTCTTGGCAAGTAAGAACGCGAGCCAAACACTAAACAGCCGTTTTTTGTGATATTCGAAATTATTTTTATTATTATTATTGCTATTCTATAAACTTGGCAATGCTTATATATGAAATTTACTTTGAAACCGTTCTTTGCATTATGTTTCATTCGCTTTTAAATCCTCCTTTAAAGCTGATAAGTTTCTTTTCTGTAGAAACTCGAAAGGAAGTTCATGAACAATAACATCAAGTTTACAAATCATCAACAGTTCCGAAGATCAAATAGTTAAAGGAAAATTCAGAATTATGCTGCAAGTATTTCTAACCATTTCTCAGATATAATTGAGGAATCATTTGAACAAGATGATGAAATTAGCTTTTATAAGCCACATTCTAATTATAAGAATAAAGAATCTTTTTGAAAAGATTGTAACAAGCTTCTACTTATGCAAATACTTATTAGACAGGTATTAAATGTGCCAACATCATCCGCTAGGGATCGGGCCTCAATGGGAAACAAATTTCACCGGGAACGATTTTGTTTCACGATCCGATTTCTAATGAAAACTTATATTGCTATTTAGTTTTTTTATTGAAATTTAACCAAATTTGGCGTTTATGTGTCTTTGAAGCATAGACGTAGGTAGGCCCTATAGCCTGTTGACCAAATTTTATTGAGATCTGCAACTAAATCATATAGGCTTCAAAGAACCAATTTTCTCATAATGAGCACATATTAGGAATATTTCTTTGCTCTTCATTGAAATCAATTAAAACTCAATTTGTATCGATTTTGACAAGCCCGTTGACCGAATTTGATCAGGATCAGTCTGCTATATGATAAGTAGTCAGTTTACCAGATAGCAAGCTCCACTGTAGAGGTCCTACTTGTTTCATACTACACAGTATTTTGGATATTGAATCAGGTATCTTATTAGATCAACCGTTGATCATCACAGGATTTGGTTAGCCTCCGCAGTTGACCGCCGCCACCCCACCCCAAAAAAAACATAAACAAAAACAATTTTCATACTTTTCAGTGTGTCGAATATTGAAAAAACGCTGCGTACGAATATCTTATAGTCGGAATATCGACTATAGCGTTCTTACTTGTTTTCTTTTTTGAAGAAGAAGCAGAATATAACCAACTTAAACATTATTATAATATATCATATCCCATTGGATGAGAAAAGTAGATGTGATTATCAGAGAGTTGCTCATAATCAGGATTAGTGTTCGGTTGACGTCGAACATACCAAGAAATGATATTTTGGGCTTATTAAGCATCAGCTGTAGTTGTAAACCTTCAAACTGAAACAAAACGGAAGTGTTTTATATAAGTTATTCATAATCTTTTATGTTCTGCACTCACCGCATTTTCGAGTCGTAGATCCAACACGGGAGGCATCAACGTGCGTTCTGCTAACAGCTTTACCATCTCTTCATGGATATCCAGAGCATAGAACATCATATAGGCAAAGAGGTAAATGTCCGTGTAGTAAAAAACATTAGCAAATATGATAAGAATGGTGCTTCTGCCACTTATGCGGTGGTATCTGAATATACCATAGGTGAAATAGCAATTGGATAGCGAAGATATGTAGGTAATGCAAATCATGCAGAGGCCTTGCAGTCCGAACACTTTTACCATGCCACGCAGGAGGCGCTGCAACTGCCATTGGGTTGCTGCAATCCTGTCCAGGCGATCTGCCAGAGAGCAGCATTTGGTCATAAAGACCCCTTTTCGATATCCGGATTGAAACTGGAGAATCAGCGAGTTTGTTTCGGCCAACACTTCACGCAGATCCTCATTAAGTAGAATATGGTGCCTATGCACATTCAGCATAGCAAAGTAGCCTTGATCGATGGTCTCTTGGACTAACACCGCCACTAAGTTGAAGGTAAAAGCACCCAATAGCAGAGTGGTGCTTAAACTGCCACGAAGAGAGTCCACAATAACAGCGAGCTGCATGCATTCCGACATAAATCCAAAGAAGTGCTTACTGATGACACCTCGTCTCCACATTCTCATCACCCAGGGCTTCTCCATGGAGAGGCGGCAAAAGCCGTGAATTAAACTGATGAGCAGCTCTCGTTGCGACCAGCGATGGATCAATGATAGCATCATGCATCCAAACCTTAACCAAAACATTCCCAAAAACACATACTCATGCAGCCGATTAGCCTGTGTCCACACCACTTGAGCCGGATTGCTGCCGGAAAATTGATAGGGGACCATAGTTAAGCACAGTGCATTCATCACTGCTGCATATACTGTGGCGGTTCGGGTGATGCAAGCTCGACCTGTCTGCATGTCGATTTCGAAATTGAGCACTCCAATAATGCGGCCATAGTAGTATTTTATCCGCAATATGACCGTGACCAAATCAGGCATTTTTTAACACTGGAACACAAGTTTCACATTCGGCAGAGAGCCGGAATTCCTCTGCCATGTGGTGTCATTAATAAGCTCATCGATAAGAAGCAGCCTAATAACCTGATAACTGATTACACTAAAGGATAGATAAATATACTAGAGGGGTAATTGTTGTGCTGGCAAACTCACTCAGAGAACGCATATGTATTCCATTATTTTAATTAAATATTGTCATGGCAATTAGTAGAAATGAGTAGTTTGCGCTTACCGGCCATTCAAAACATACAAGCCTGGACATTTTCACTCCAATACAAAGGAGAAGAACTCGGCTTGGCTTGCAGAAGCTTAGATACCATTCAAAGTATAGAACAATTATGATCGCAAGAACAAGTAAGAGTCGACAGTTAAATACTCTGTACCTAATAAGCTGCTATATAATATAGCAGAGCGCTCCTGATCAACTTCAGTCAAGCGAATTGGGGCCTCCTAAAATCGATACAAGCCAAATTTAATTTAACACATATTGGGTTCATTCCGAAATAATAAATCAATACAAAATTTAGACATTCTAAGTGCTAGCTGCGTTGCGATACAGGTTTTTTTTAAATATTCAGAGAATTATCAAAGAAAACTGGTTTAACTACATGAGTATAGTTCCACAGGAACATGAAATTATATTAACATTGTTGCATGCAGAGAGGAACAAAGTTTTTAGTTATTCTACAGAGTACGTTAAATGAAGTTGGTTCATCAAATCAGGAGAATCAACTTCTTCATTAAATACTCGTAGCTTATGTATAATGATGACACTAAGCACATTTCTACGGTCTATTATAGACAGGACAGACCAAGGAAGCCTAAAAGAAAAGTTATTAATATAATAGATAAATTAATTGTATATGTATATATAATACATAGGCGATGGCTTTCCAGTCAAGTGAAAATGGGATTTGCCTTTCATCACATATGGCTAATTAATAAAGGAAAATCGATAACCCACTTTGTAGAAGCGAGGACCAAGAACAAGTGTGAATCAAAAATGATACTGATCAGCGCTTAGTAATCATGATCTCCTTAACTGCTTGAAGAACCAGAAAAAAGTAACTAAACTAGTGCTAAAATAATTTTTGAAAAGAATATTCTTACAGCTAAATTGCTACAGAATCTGTATTTGAAAAATCTCTCCTGGATTATAGCTTACAAAAGAACATTAGGTAATAAAAATGCAATGTCTATGGGTTAGCCCATGTGGTATAAATACTAAACGAAAAGGTTCTCGTACTTGCCTGGTATATTAAGACAGAATATTTACTTTTATAATTGGCTTGAGACATATTTTTAAATCCTTAAATGACCAACTTGAGCCTGACAGGATGCACGTTGACAGTTCGTTTTTTATTGCTGATGAGGAGGAGAGTGGCTGCACGTTGTAATTAGATAATCTTGCTGCATTGTTAAATATCTTTCAAGTTTCTTTTTATGACCGCCGATGCATCTGAATTACATCAAGTTTATTACATTTCCTTGTCCGTGTAAAATGTGTTTCATATGATTATATTTTTACTTATGTTTTTATGTGAGTACATTTCTTCGCTTAAGTGGACTGTAATCCCTTAGCTTGGAAACCTTACATTTTATAGGTCTGAAACTTTATTAATATATTTCATACAGTTGAAACTTTACTTATTTTGCAGGTTTCAAACTTTACTTATATGAAATACAATTAGCCGTTGTTAATTTTTGAACACATAAATAATTTTTCCAAATGGTTATTTACTTTAATCGGCCACACGATTCGGCTACATTTGATATTGATATAAATCGATATTTACAGAGTTTCGGAGTCTCATTTAACACATATTGATCAGAAGAGGGGGACCAGTCCATACCCACTGTGATATAGAGTTTATATATTATAAACATCCCTAATACTGCTCCATATCCAATTGGATGAGATAAATTGAGTTGATTATAAGTGAGTTGGCCATAATCATGACAAGGGCTCGATCCATATTAACAAGTCCAAATAAGGATAGCTGCAGTTTCTCTCGTGCCATCTGCAATTGAAAGCTTTCGAACTGAAATTAATGGAAATTACTTTCGCTGATTTACGACTATCAACTGCATTTCACACTAACCGCGGTCTCAAGTCTTACATCCAGTCCGGGGGGCAGAAGGGCACGTTCCGCTAACAGTCTCACCATTTCCTCATGGACATCCAGCACATAGAACATCAAGTACATGACAAGGTAAGCATCCGAATAGTAAAAAATACTTGCCAATACAATGAGAATGCCGCTTCCCTCATTTAAGCTGTCATATTTAAAGATTCCGAAAGCAAAGTAAATTGAGGCTATCGACGACATGTACATGATGGTGGTCATACAGAGGCCTTGAAGTCCAAAAACTTTTCCCATGCTACGCAAAAGGCTCTGCAGCTGCCATTGGGTTGACGCAATCCTGTCCAGGCGATCGGCCAAAGAGCAGCATTTGGTCACAAAGACACCTTTTCGTTGTCCAGATTGAAACTGAAGAATCAGCGTATTGGTTTCGGCCAGCACTTGACGAAGATCTTCATTAAGTAGAATATAGTGGCCATGGAGATTCAGCATGGCAAAGTAGTTTTGAGAAATGATGATGTGCAGAAGAGTCGTAAGCGAACTGAAGAAGAATACACTCAGGACAATTTTGGTGTTTACGCTGCCATGAATTGAATTCAAAACAACAGCCATTTGGAAAAACTCCGACAAACATCCGCAGACGAACTTGCTGATGACACCCCGTCGCCACATTCTCATCACCCAGGGCTTCTCTAGGAACAAACGCCGAAAGCCGCAAATAATGCTAATGAGCAGCTCCCGCTGCCACCAGCGGTGGATCAAAGATATCGCTACACAGCCAAACTTGATGCACACCATTGCCAGATACACATACTCGTGCAGCCTATTGGCCCGTGTCCAGGCCACCTTTGCCAAATTGCTGCGGGACACATGCAAGGGAACCAAGCTTAAAAGCAATACGTTCGCCACTGCCGCATAGATGGTAGCCGTTGGGGTGATGCTTGTTCGACCTGTCCGCATGTCCATCTCAAAATGGATAACTCCAATAAAACGGGCATAATAGTAACTTATCCGCAGCAGGACCGTGACCAGATCAGGCATTGTAACACACTGAATCCCATTCATTTCCTGAAGCGACAGCTTGTGACGCTCCATTTGTGCTAAATATAGACTCATTCATGGAATCGGCTTAATTAACTGATAACTGATTATGGAAAAGGGCAGATAAACAATGGGGATAATCATGGTCGAGGGCATTGATACTTCAGTCAATTATGTTAATTAAATATGATAATGACGTATGCGAAGTATATCCTTGTATTGTTTGTCTAGTTGAAGTTTAAAAGCCATTGATATCAGGCAAGCTCACGGCTATTGTTGAAAAGGAATTAGGAATTTCATCGTGACAAAGTTATAATAGCCTCTGCAAGGATATACACTGCTCGTCTGCTTGCTTTTCATTCACGGAATCGAATAATAACAAATATCAGAAATTCTTTCATTAATTTGTATTCATTACTCTTTGCTCGGGAATCGACAAAAAAAATACGTTTGGGTGTTGTCATGCACAACTCGTCGTATACGCAATTTTAATTAACATGTCGGGAATACAAACGAATTTTCACGAATATTTTGCCAGCTGGCAAAATATTTTGAGAGCTTTGTCTATCAACTCAATTGGCCACGCCCACATTGGCGACGCCTCCAATTGCATTTTGTAGCTACGAAACTTTTTAATTAATTGTGTTGGCGAATTTTAGTTTTTTTTTTTTTTTAATTTGCCAAGTTCAAAGCTTTAATTGCAAATGAAATGTTGCAGAGTGGACAAAAAGAAAGGAGAGAAGAGAGATGTGTTGGTTGGCTTCCTGGGCCGCAGCAACAAGGCCAATTGGCAGTGTGCTAGGTCCACTAACGTGAGCTGACCTAGAGTCCTGTCAATCAGTTGGCCATTTGTTTGAGAAGCGGCTCCGGGCCGGGGGCTGACGAGCAGACTCGCGGATGGATTGGTGGTTCAACAGGCAGCAGTCACGCGCATCTCCTGCTTCATGTTTGCTAATTTATGCAACACTGCAGCCACAGGCGAAAGGCAATCGAAAAGTTTCCAACTGTCACGGCAACGTGTACGTGGGTACGGCGAGAATGGGAACTTTCGCACCCTCGTCACACTTTCAACCAGCCTCAACGCCTCCATTGTTTTTGTTGCCTGCAACTTTTCGCCTCGATTCCTACGCCCACATTCATTACACATTGATGGCAATGTGGTTGCAGCGCCTTTCCACCATCCATTACAGACAACAGTTGCCTTTCCATTTCCTTCTGCCTTTTTTCGCAAAACAATTTGTCAAACAACGACAAGCAAAAAAGTGATCTTATGAGACATAAAATACTACCCGAGTATACTGTACATTGCGATGTTTTGCCAAAACTGTGTAAGAAAATATCAAACTCAGAAGATCAAAATCAATAGCTAGTTATCAAACAGTGATCCAAGGACTTATGTTTTCAGTATTTAACGGAGAAAAATATCACAAAAGTGGTGTGTGCTCGAGTGCAAGAAGTAACTTTTAGCTATTCTAGGTAAATATGCACACTTATATATAAGCAAGTTTGGTGAATTAGTGGACTGTATAATATGTATAATATGTTTATATGCGCTTTTTTTTCCTTGTATTTTAACTAAGCTTATAATCGGTGAGACTTGTTGAATTAGATTTAGTTACTGGCTTAGGACGCAATGTGATAGATTCGGGAGTGAGTCTCAGACTATGTCAACAGCGCTTGGGAGTGTGTTCCAGACTAACTGGACACAATGTTGTTTATATTAAACTGAATTAACAATTGTATATCCAAGTGTTTATTAGTTCATCCACACAACGATAATCCATATAGAAATACATATATATGAGAGGTCTGTATGAATGCATTCGCAACTTCAAATGAATCTGAAAATATGTACACATTTTATATATAATTACTCTCTTTTCTCTCCCTATTCTGACTCAATGACCAATTGGATATCCACACATAAGTAAAACCATAAAACTGAGGGAACTGACATTTTCACACAAGTTGGAGTTTGTGGTTTACGTATGTAATAAGGTGCCATTTTTCTAAGTTTCGACCCCAAATTGGTCGAAGTACAATCTTATATAATTCTAGCTAACCTGGCGAGCGTCGCTACGCCTACTCCTGTTGATCTATGTTTATTGTATTTGTTTTTTTGTGGCTGTCTTGCTTTACAAACTAACATTGCTAAAATATATCGATATATACCCATATCAATATATATTCGTCTATCGATATTTTTATGCAGACATAAAGATAACGATATACATCTACCGATGACTCGAGATAATGATGAATATATATTGAAAACACCGTGTATCGATATAAAGTAATCGATAACTCGATATATCGATAAATATCTATAAGTAACTCGATATATCGGTAACTCAATATAGCGATAACTCTATATATAGATATTCCACACCGATATATAACTCTACCTTTCCTGGCCGACCCTAGTCTACTGTGAAAATATCATGGCAATCGCCCAAATACGAGCAAAGATTTTCAATTTTCGCTTATATAAAGGGGTCATGTTACGCCCAAAGCCATATATAGACCTTAAACTTCTCCTGGTCGATATTCGTATATATAAAAATTTCATTGCAATCGGTCCAACAGGTTCAAAGATATGAATAATTTTTCTTATCACCTACATAGGGGCTGTGCCACACCGATTTTTCTTGTCCTTCCCTTGGTCTGTATAAGTATACGGAAAGAAATCCATGACGATCGGTCCAAAAGATTAGGAGCCTATAAAGGACAGACAGACTAACAGACAGACTTTCTTTTATATATATAAATATATATATATATATATATATCTGCTACTAAATGCTATACAACTACTGTAGCATACCTTATAGTACATAATTTGTATAGACGACGAGAAGCTTCAGCAGCTAAGCAACAACAAAACCACGAGCACACATTTACTCAGGCAAGAACTCTCGTTTTCTCTTTTTATTATTTTGTCTTTTCCTTCGTTGCGTCTTATACATTTTCACTCCTTTCATTCCGTTGACCCTAAAAAAGCTCGACCAGCACTGGAAAAAGTTTCTACTTTAATGCAACTCTTTTATTGAAATTCTTATTGTTAACGAAGGTACATACACGGGGCTGACGAAGTAATACAGCGGTGGCGATTGTTTGTTATCCAAGACATTCAGCCCTAAGTCAGTCAGTCTACAATAACTAACTGATAGTATTTACTGAGGCCTTAGGAGGGAGACGAACAGACTGATATATATCTATAGATAGCTCGCTCACCTTGTTAGCTCGTTTGTTGGCCACTTTTTGTCAGTTTTGCCGGGAAAGTTGTTAATGCAATTTTGTTAAATCGTTTGTTGGCCCGTGATTTCGTTTTTGACTCCTATGCACGAAAATAGTTTAGTGGAAAAGGCCGAAATATAATTTATGGCTTACTTGGAAATACGGGTTTTTCTCGTTTTTCTTGCCAAGTGCCAGGAAACTTTTCGAGCTGCCAAATTGAGTTAAGAGTTTTTAGGTGGTCTAAAGTTGGGCGGGAGAAACCACACAACACACACACAAACACACTCGAACGTGCACACAGGCGCACATACGGCTAATTCAATTTGAGGTAAGCGGCAAACACTTTAAGTACGCCCCCGGACATCAAACTATAATAACAATTAGCATTAGCTGAGCCATTGATGAAGTCCCAGTCCCCAGTTCTCTTCCTGTTCCTTCTAAGCCATTGCATTGCTATTTTGTGGCTTGTTGTGTGCGCTAGTTAATGCTGGCCAAGATTTACTTTCGGTGGTCGCCTGTCTCGTAAAACAAGAATAAACGTAATTACACTGCACGGGCAGAAGGCGAAGCAGGAGCAGGAGCAGGAGCAGCAACTGAGTGTTAATGCGGTTTAGCGCCTCGACTTAGACGGCCGTTTGTTTATGAGCCTCATGCCTCAATTAGTTAGCACTGTAACATGCGGGCTTTCGCCAAAGATTTAACTGATATTAACATACTTTCATACACACACAAACATAGTTATATATATGTGGCTAAACAGGATCTTTTCTAATTTGCGGCTAAAGTGGTGAACATTTAAGAGCATTTAATGTGTTTTAATGAAGATTTTATAATTAAGTCAGTTTTTGCATAGTTTGAAAATCATAATCTTCTTTTATATTCATCTATCTTCATCAAGTCCTTCTTTCGTTGCCGCAAGTGTTTCACTACTCAACTAAACAAGGAGTCGCAACACATTTATCTAATACTTACGCTAAGGTCCATTGAGATTTGAAACCTGCGGAAGTACAGGTCTTATTCTTTCCTCTTGTTATTCCAGTATTATTCGTTGAGTTGAAATCCCAGTAAGCAGTATCCTTTTGTGTTCTGTTCTGGGTTCCTTTGATAGTCCCCAGACAGATACATACCATCGCAGGGTCAGTCTACTGAATGCATTTAGAATTTAGACTAATATATGCATGTGTATTTGTGTCACTTGAACTTTGTGCTTTTCATACTACTCATATTACTTGTACTCAGTTTTCCTGCTAATGAAATTCTCTTCAGTATTTTGCCAATTAATTTTGTTTTTAATATTTTCCATTTCATTACACGCCACTCGTTTCTGCACATGGCGTATACATAATCTTGTACTTCTAGCTCAATTAGTGATTCTGCTGCTGCTACTGCTGCTGCATTTGCATCCATCCAATTAGCTGCAACGCATCACATGTGCTCATTAAAATCAGCTTATACTCGCATATGCCAACAGTCCACTCTCAAATGAAAATGTAGATTACAAAACCTTCAATACTGCAGCAGCGAAATCTGATCTGAATAACCATGAGCAGGTTAGTGGGGGGCAAAGAGGAGCTGGAGGCGGTACAGAGCAGCACAATGGACCTTATCTTATTTCAACCCGGCTACTTACTTATACATTCACAATTAATCGCATTATGCAGACTGTCGGCTTGAATTAAAGCTGCATAGAACAACGAAACCAGAACCCAAAGTGGAATCCAACTTCATGTCAAACTTGTACAAATAACTGGTCGACAGTCAATTAATGCTCCCTTTTGCTACTGCCTCTGCTTCTGCCGAAAAATCCATCTAAATATTTTATTATGAGCCAGCATTTCGTCTTGATTATTATGTGGGCGTAGGGGCGTGGTCAGAGGCCCACTAGGCAACGGTGAACGTGAACGGGGGCCGACGCATAACTAATTGAAAACTTGCAAAACTTTTGCTCATTAATAATAAGCCCGGCCAGAGAGAGAGCGAGCTCAAATCCGCCCAAGAGCCATGCGATGTATTTACTTAGGAGTCGCCTCTCGATTATAACTTGGCTTTTATACCCTTGCAATGGTTACTACAATTTTGTTACCATATTTGACACTTGTGTTTTATGCAGCAAATTTATACTACCTGTGCTTCCTTTTATTTCTCTGTTTATTTTTCCATTTCAGGCAACTACAAGATACAAGTCGTCCCCTTCAATCCATTCCTAAGACAACTTATTGTTGGTTTGCTTGCATTCCATGGGCTCTTGCTTTCCCAATTCACGTATCCTCATATACATATGAAGAGTATACAACATTCGACAGACCGAAAGCTACAACTTCCTTCGCCTTGTTGGGGAGTTCGTCCTTTCAGCACACCCCTCATTTGGTTTGATTTGTTATAAATGATTTAATTACTTATTGCAAAGCGCTTGGAAAGCTATTATTAAGTTGGATGCCCGCCAGGCGACCCAGACACTGAACACGCGTATTCGTATTAGATTAATGTTCTGATTACACAAGGTTACCGTCCGCCCACCCCTAGCCACGCCTTCGATCCCTTCTTGTATGTTGAAGCGTTAACGAGTCGCAAACGTTTATTGCAGACTTTTCAGGGCTCGTTGAGAGGCTTCTAAGGCCGACAACGCAACGTTAAGGACGCTGCCACTGCCGTCAGGCGCAGACCATTGAATTATGCATATTTCGTTGCATCTCAGCAAACGAGATGAAGATGAACTGAATAAAACGGGCTTGAGAGGAGCAAGGCGAGAAGCAAGCAGTAAAATTAATTTATGTAACACAAGTCGAAGATAAGGAAAGCGCCGGGGGAAGAGTTATTGTGGTGCAGATGTAATTGGAAAGCTGTTGGATGAAGCCATCTGAGGTAAGTCTCGGATTAAATGCACCTTGACTCTAAGTTACTTTGAAGCATTTTAAAGCCACAAAAGCGATTTATCTTGACATAATTTTTATCTTATAATAATAATAATAATTTAATTCGTAATGAGTCAGCAAGGGGAAATATATAAATCTTAATCCTCATTTAATTCTCTCTCCTCCTCCTACATTTGGAGATCAGTGGGATGTAATGTAATGAAGGAACCTGGTTGGGAGATCCAATGGATGGCACCTTTAGAGTCTTCTCTTTCTTGGTTTGGTAGTTAGTCGTCTGGCTATCGCGTTAGGGTGCCCACGCAAGGCGTTGCAGGTAATTCGATGCATGTAGTTGCACTACACCGCCCACTTTAGGGACCTTTAGATCTCTTTCGGCATATTCGCCTTAGGATTTTTGATTGAGCAACTCTAATTTTATTTAAATTTGATTTTGCCGCAATGCCTTAAATTTGTAGTACATATTTCCATATGGAACTCAGAATGGACTTGTAAACCGCCACTTTGCTGTACAATGACAGCTTATTTCTCGGAGCCAGTGACCACGCCATCTTTCCGGCCTTTGCAATTACCGATTGCCGAACCATTGTTGTATGGGCTCGGAAATTTAGTTCCCTGTCCAGTGCGACACCTAAATATTTGTGAGAGCTCTTGTGCGTAAGGGTGAAGCCCAGCATCGTAATGTCACTGCATGACAATATCCTTGTAGCAAAGGTAACATTTGCGAATTTGCTGATGTTCATTTCACAGATCAGTCCTCAAAGCTGCGCACGTATTGCTGCAAGGCTTTCATAGCTAGAATAATGCTTGGACTTCTGGTCAACACAGCAGTGTCATCTGCGTAGGTTGCTATCAGGTTGCTATCAGCGCATCGTTCTCATCTAATCTAGCTATAACGCTTGAGGTAGGCATATCGGCTGTAAATAGTATGTATAGCGTAGGACCAAGAACACTTGAGGGACGCCTGCGCAGATTGGGCGCTTCGAGGATTTTGCGCCATCGATAACAACTCTGTAGCTTCTGTCCTTAAAAAAGCTACTTACAAGCTGGAATAGATGCGGTATTAGGATGTTCTTCAGTTTAAAGAGGAGGCCATCATGCCACACCCTGTCAAAAGCTTGCTGAATATCCATGAACACAGCTACTGAATACATTTTTTGCTTCACTGCATCTAGGGCAAAGTTAACCACACGATGAACCACAAACTGCAACTTTGGAATTCTTTAAATAACGGGCTTGAGCTGCAGAATACCGTTGAGGATCACCCTTTCCGTCATTTTTCCTAGCGCTGAGAATAGACTAATTAGTCTGTATCCATCGACTTCCTTGTGTTTCTCTGGTTTTGGTACCATGGTGATCAGTGCGGTTTTCCAGCTGGTTGGGAAGTGACCCATCCTAAGTATGCTATTGAGTTGCACAACTATGAACGGCAAGGCTTTCGTTGGGTAGTAGTTTTAAGGTCCTGATATCCAGAGAATCCTCACCAGGAGAGTTTTTGGCTGCACCACCTCTTGCACCTCTTGAATGGCATTGCTGGCAAGAACATTTGGAACGGCATATCCAATAGTAGCTCAACAGACCTTTGCGTCACCGCAGATGATAGACTAAAAGGTTTAAATCTTTCCTCTAGGCAGTCTGCAAACATTTCGGCCTTCTGCTGACTGGAGTAACACCAACCGCCTGCCGGGTCTTTGATTGGAGTTTTCGGAATGACAAAAGTTTCTCTTTCTCTCCAGAGAGTATAGTTGAGGGATGCATCCGGACCAGAACTTTCTACAATGTCATCAATTTTTCTTTGCTTGACTTTTGCAAGAACCTTTTGAAAACGGTTTGATAATCTTAAGTCGATTTGATGTATACGAATATCACGAATGAATTATTAAAACAATATTTATTGTTTTGCTTGTGAAAGTATGCAACAATTCTTCCAAGTCCAAATAATTTGTAGCAATCCCCAAATGGTAAAAACTTGAGCATACTTTTAGGACGGAGAGACAATACAAAGATTCCAGTTCATTGTTTTAAGATTATTTCAAGCACTTTTAACGTACATGAAAAACTCGCAAACATACTTATATATGTGAAGATATGCCATGCGGGTTGAAAGGTAAAATGATAATAATATTAACATAAACAACAAATTACCTTTTGTATTATCATTCATATTTTAATTAATTTTAATAAGATTTAATAACTTTTCATGTTATTATAAAATAAATTAATATTTGTATAAATTATTGGAAGCTCCACTTTGATTATTAAGATCATGACTTATCACTTTTATACAATACAGGGACTAATCTATAGGACCAAAGTTCACAATTCCAAAAATCCATTAAACAAGCTAGCACGCTTAATTGTGTCTAAATATAAAAAAATATTTAAATATAAAAAAATATAAAATAAATATAAAAAAAATGTAAATATTTAATATTTGCAAAAGAATCCAATTAATTAAATGAAATTAATTTCAATGCAAGTTTATTCAATGATATACTAAATATCAAGGTTACAGAGTGTGAACATGCCCACATATGCCCTTTCATTTGCATCTACCTAAATGCCCCATTAATGTGAATCCAATATAATTTTGAAGAACTTCAAAATTTAATATAAGTTTGCGATCTAATCGCAGAAGAACTGATAGGATCTCAGATGTTTCCATACACAACTTCGACCTGGCACTGCAAACATGGATGAATTTGAAAGCCTTGACGCTGCTGAACAAAATAAGTTAGACGAAGGGATCCTCACATCTGCATGATAGTTTAAAGTACAGAGCTTCGATTAGATGCTAAAGCTTAATATAAATATTGTTCGCATTTGGCATCGGCTGCTACGTGAATTTGAGACTATTATTGGCACAACGCACTTTAGGAACAAGCTAGGGAAATATATAAAAAATAATTAAAAACAAAAGTAATAATAATCGTAATACATAAATAATATATTATTTAAAATTACACTTATAAATTCAAGAAATGATTCAACACAATGTGACTAGCTCAATAAATTATGAGTTGCTTTAGGATGATAAACGTAAATAAACATAAAGCTCTTCTAACTTTCACACATAAATTTCAGTCAAAATGGTATGATTTACCATACTTGTACTTGTTGTGGACATAATCTTCATACCTCATTAAAGTAGAAAAATGAAAAAAATTAATTCATAAAAAAAATTAAAATAAAAAATTCCTTCGAGCCGGATTTGAACCAGCGACCTATGGATTTCTATTGATTTCTAGCCAACTACAGTCCACCGCTCTACCAACTGAGCTATCGAAGGTTGGATTATTCCGCCGTCAATGCGAGTTTTGAGTGTGTGTGCGAGTGAAACAACTAGTTGCGTGCGAGTTATAAATAGACTCATAACAACAAATTCGTAATTTAAATGCGATCGGACCGCTTTAGTTTCAATAGTCTCAAATCAAATCAACTGTAAACCTTGAATGTTGATAAAAATACGTACAATCTATATGAAAATGTGAGTATTTATGTACATACTCAGATTTTAAAATGAAAATCACTTTGAAGTAACGAAATATTGTTTGGGTTTTAAATTAAAATATTTGTTTATTACAAAAATTAAAAGATTTGATCTAGTTTTCTGATTGCTTAATTAATACGCATAAATAACTAAAGCCTCATTTACATGCGACAGCGACATGCGTACGTATGCATTTTTGGGAAACTCGGACGACTGCTAGTTTATGCGGTGAATGTGAAATCATTGACTCAAGATCTTTATGTGCTCAGAGTCTCACGCATATTAGAAGTTTTGATGTGCAGACGCCAGTTGCTGTCCTTTAGGAATTTCCACTGGTACTCAGCAGTCCTGCTGTGGGAAGTTTCAGAACAAAATGGCTTAATATGCCGATGCGATAAACCGAATTATTATATTAATTTATTATATTTATATATAAGGCGACAACTACAAGATACAAGCTCTTTAGCTAGTGGTGCACATAATGAAGTAATTGTAAATCTAAGGGCACACGATGAGAAAGATAATAAGATACATGGTTTATAGCCAGTTAAAGGTTAAATATCATATCATATCACACATGCCCTTAAATGCGAATATTTTAGCTTTATTTTACATATAACTTTTTGTGGTCGCTTTTTGAAGAATTCGTCTATGAAATTCACTCGAGAACATTTTTGTATAGCAATTTATAATGACTTTCGGTGTTGATTTTCAAGAGATGAAGTCTTATCTCTTGTTATTATGAAAAGCTGGTACAATGAGTTGAGTCATGTTCGTCCTTTGCTCCATGAGGGTCTTCTAAGAATGGTTTTGAGCCAGAAACAAGTGTGGATGTGTTTGAACTGATTATGCCAGATTATCATATGACATGCCGTTAGATTGCGACATCTTCAATTGAAACGAAGAAGTGTTGATGCAACACACCCACGGTGATGTAAAATACTTTTACGATATCATATCAGGTGACGAATCATGAATCTAATTAATTGGAAGTATAGGTTTTTCAAAAAGTGTCAAATCAACAAAAGTTGTACGCAGACAAAGCACTTAAGAGAAAATTATCGTTTGCTTCTTCTCAAAAACCGGACAGGGAACTACCATATCATTATAGAAAGGTAAGATGATTAATTCTGAATGATAAACAATTTCTTATTTGCTAAAAGTTTTTGGAAAACAGCCACCAAAGACTGACTGTCCTTCACCAAGGTAATCGATAATGAGTCGAATCAGTTTAACAGTTTTGATTTGGCACCTAATGACCACTCTCTGTTGTTCATATGCCAAAAAACAAATACAAACTTAACCTTTTTTTTGACGAAAATAAGCTGTTGCAGTGTTGAAAAGCTCATTTTAGAGGTACAACCTTTGGATAGGCGAAAATGCTTCGAAAATTAGTATTCAAGCATGCGTTGATTCCGAAATAATCGGTTATATTGGAGCTATATGACATAATAGTCCGATCTAGATGACACTCGAACTTAACCAGCGTGCAGGCAAAGGAAGCATCTGGTAAGCTTTGTAGCTTTTAAGACTTCTGAGATCTCTGTGTTGAAACAGACGGACGGACATGGTTATATCGATTCTCGTTGTCATGCTGATCAGGGATATATATACTTTATACAGTCGGAAACGCTTCCTTAGTATACAAATTGTATGTTCCTTTATGCCTAGACAAAAAATATATAGGGCAGCCCTCGTACACAAGCTTCGGCAAATCCGAAATCAGCTTTCTTGTTGTTCATTTAAATTGCTAATGTAATTCTCATATTTGCACAAACATTCCCTCATACGTATTTATATGCAAATCACAGTTCCACTGTTTGTTTTGAACCAATCATCACTGTACTTTTAACCCCAGCTTGGCAACATATTGATAAGGCAAGTCAGCGCTGCTGCTTCTACAAATTGAAATTGATGAATTTGCTGAGTTGCAAAAACAACACCACTTTTGTCTCAACTCACTCCTCCCTCTACCATGTAAACAAAGTCTTACCAATTTGCTATATTTCAGGGAAAGTTGACCAGTTTGTTGCCATTTGGCCCGTTTGCAATTCAATCAATTACCGTTAGGTTACGTATACGCAACGTATGCGGAAGCAGGAAGATGGAGGGAAACAACTTTGGCCATCAGAGTCATTTGCGTCAGCTAACGAAGTGCAGGTACTCGTGCTCGCCTTCGCCCTCGCCCTCGCCCTCGACCAAAGTGAATTATTGTGCAAGTTTGAACAAATTCAATTTGCGATGAAGAAAATGCAACAAAAATTACATTTTTAATTGGAAAATTACAGTAGGAATACGAGTAAATAGGTGGAAGGAGCAGGAGTAACAGTAGCTCTGGCATGCGGCTTGAGCATCAGGTGTGCCTTCTCACCACTTGGCATAAAGGGTAATCTTTCAGTTTGAGCGAGATGTTGCCTTTGACCTGCAATTCGTCGAGACTGGCCGCAGTGCTGATGCGATAGCTGCGAAAAATCTTCGCCAGCAACAGCTTCATCAGCAGCTGGGCATAGCGATAGCCAATGCACATGCGCAGCCCCTTGGTGAAGGGCACAAAGGCGAAGGCATGTCGCGAGGCAGCTGCTTCAGGCCCGAAATGTGCCTCTGGATTATAGCTACGTGCCTGAACTCCCCAGACACGCTCATCCCTTTGCATATTGTAGATATCGATGCCAATTTGTGTGCCGCTTGGAATCAGAAGCTGCTCGCCATCTTTAGTTAGCTGCAGGTCCTGTGCTGCTTGACGTAGGACCATGGGCACGGGGGCAAACAGTCGCATGGCCTCGTTGATGACCATTTCTGTGTAGGTGAGGCGCTCCAGTTGCTCCATACTGATATCGCCTTGGCTTGGTAGCTCAGCGCAGAGTTCCTCATAAAGCTTCTCTTGATATTCTGGATGCATGGCCAGGCAGAGGATGCTAAAATAAAGAGCTGTGGATGTGGTTTCGAAGGTCTGAAAGGAGATTTGATGTCAAAGCAAGTTTGAAAATTTTTAGATTCGGAAAAAAACGTTCCCTAAAGCCTAGGAAACTTTGCGTTATTTGCTTTTCCAGCGAATCAGGATGCTGCCCTTTGAGTGAGTGTAACTTACAGCTGCGATAATAACATTGGCCTCATCTCTGACATCTTGCCAACTTAGCTGACCACGCTCCACATGCTCCCTCATCTGTTCAATGAAAATCGACTTTGACTTGCTTCTATGATGCTGATGTCCTTCCTGTTCCTGTTCCAGCTCCTTGTTCGTGTCCCGCCTCTGAACGCCTACAATGGGCTGCAGCAGCTGAATCAAGGTGAGAAAAGTTGTTAAGCAAGAGCCATGTGTTGGGGGCGTTCGCTTACCTGCTCCACAAAGCCAAAGAGGACGCCAACAACCTTCTGTTGGCGTCCAAAGAGTCGCGACCGTCGATAGATGAGCTCGGGATATAGCCAGGGCGACAACATACGCTTCACACACACCTCGGTTATCCTGCCAACGAAATGTAGCAAAATGTTGAAGCCACTACAAAAGATGGGTTGACTAACGGTGGCTGCTTCTGTTGTGGGAATTTGCATAGTCAGAACCAAATCCTGCCCATACTCATCACACACACAGAGAAAACCAACGCCCGTCGGAATGTATTAGCCATGGCTGAGTGGTTACAAAAGCTGCAAGATTGTAATTAGCTAATAGGTAAGACAACGTTCATAGGAGGCGGTGGAGGTGGTGGAGGTGCTGGAGGCGAAGATGAAACTAAAGACAGCGTTGAAGCTGATGGTGGCACTGGCTCTTGACAGGTGAGTGTTGTGCTAAGGACAACTGAAATTCGAGCGAGCTGCTTTTGCGGTTGGGACTTTAAAGAGCAATGCAAAGATGTGAAATCCTGGTTTTCGTTGAGATTAAGGAAATGGTGGAGATGCAGGCCTGGGAGAGAGTATACCAATTATGTAAGCAGGGGATTACTTAGGTGAGTGGATATTTTATTGGGAAGATTGAGGGATTGTTAAGCTTCATTTAAGCTTCAGTATCTGGCTGTGATATGAATCACTTTATAAGCCACTAAGGAACTAACTTTGCGATTGTCATTAATTACGTTGTCAACTTTAAATGGTTTTCGAGTTCACTTTCTGATAGCATAGACCAAATAATGTGGATGAAGGATAATGTACTGGTATCCTGTAAGCATTACAAGCTTCGTAGCCTTTCAATTGATATCAACTGGATTAACGTGACGAAAATGGGCGAACCACTTATCTCTATCTTTCAAGTTTTCCACTTTGAACCACGGTTCGCTTTCGCCAAAATCGTTTCAAGATATCACGCACTCAGATTATTATTAAAACAAAATTTGGTCTGTGTTTTTGCTTTAACTAAGCAGCCGTCATTTAAATAAGTTCTATGTTGAGTTCATCGGAGCTTGAAGGCCCTTCCTTCAAATTCCTTTAAACGTTCGAGAATACTGACGACTGGAGTATTTAGGGCGGCAATGGCATGCTGAAGCGCAACAAGTACGACTGCTATTGAGCTGTCCTGGAATGATGCATTAGGCGTACGTAGATGGTAAGGTCTTTAACAGGGTGTCGAAGATGCCGAGATGGGCGTCTCTCTTCCTGATCTGGCTTGTTTTGTTCTTGAGATGACTGACGATTTGTGTGGCCGGTCTGTGCCTGACCTGGTGAACTTTCTTGTTTCTTGTGCTGTTTCCATGCTGTTTTAAATGAGCAGCTTCTGAAAAGAGGAGCCCTTATTGTTGGGAATGAAGTCGCTTTTCTATGGGGCTAGTTTGTGGCGAGTGCCTTTGGAGCAATTGGAGCAGTATTTATGGTTGTCTTTCTGCAATTCGATTATCTAAGATCCTCCAGTACCTTCGCTTGGCAGTGGTTTGTGTAAGTTGGAACCATTTTGACTTCGTAATAGTGACGGTCACCCTCCCTGTTCAGTAGAGTCTGAAGTTTGGGTAAGTCCTCAATCCCAGGCACTGATATAGGTCTCGGCTTGGGCGTCTTTTTAGCTTGCACAGTGCCTGAAGTGCAAGGATGCTGAACTGGAGCAAGCTGAACGGAATCTGTCCCACCCTGAGTGGTAGCCATTGCGACAGATGTATTCCCCGGTGTGGCAGGAACGCCAAACTATTTAGTTTTGGTGTGCAGGAGCCTCTGGCACCAGGCTGCCAGGGGAATAGCGGCTGTGTACAAATAGGCGCGTCCTTAAGCCTGGTAGGAGGTAGCAGAAGGGCAGCCTTTTGCTTCTCAAGCGCAGTGGTATGGTCCACATTCTTGCTTGATTATCCTAAATCCACGAATAGGGCATGTCCTACATGGGAAGCGACAGGGAAGACTGTAGAGGCAGTTGATTGGTACCTTCCGACCATGTTGTTATAGTAGCTGTCCCTGTCGTTCTTTCACCGCAATGGTTTCGGCCTCAGCTAGAGAAAGCTGAGTAAAGAGACGAGGTTGGTGCCTGCGCCGAGTGATCAGTGAGAAAACCATTAAGGATATTCATCTGCTCGTTTCTGTCTTTCTTGAATTCAGGACATTTCACTATCACCTATAAGGGTTGGTCTAATAGAGTCTGGTGAATAAGAGCCAGTACGGGTAGATCTTCCAGTCTTTTTGTTGGTTTTTGATGATTATTGATTTGTTGGTGACCCGATTCTCATGGTCAGCATCTGCAAATCTGCTAGAAGGGATGGTGGCATACATACTGTCCATATTTTTACACTTAAAGCGTCCAGGTGGCCAAGTTTATGGGTCAGCATGATTAGCTCCCATATTTTAAAATTTTCATAAAAATCAAACTTGTGTGAACGAAACTGAAATCATTCCAAAACTTACCCATTATAGGCCTCAAAAATGGTCGTGGAACCGTCATGCTGGAAATTCATTTTCTGGCCCATGGTTGTTTCTAACAAAAGTTTTACATTTGCCTTATAGTGGGAGTCCGTGTCACTATAAATTCCACATATTACTTACGACAAGCTGCTTCCAATACAATTTTCTTCAAAATCTGATAGATCTCCAGACTCTTGCCAAGCACTACTCCTTCCAGTTCTAGCTTGTCTAGCAGCACCTCTGCTTCGGCATTGAAAATGGGCAAGAAATTGCACAGAATCTGTCGTCCAAAGGCGGGATTAATAAGGCGGCGATGTTTATGCCATCGCAGAGCTAAGAAAGAGTTACCCCATAAGCCGATCTATGCATTGGTTGAAAGCCCGAAATTGTAGCACTCACAGCTGGATGTGAAGAGGCCATCGCCAATGGCTGAGCTCATGAATCGATAGAAATCGCCCTTATTGGTGCAGTGCGTCGAATTGAAGATTTGCTCCACAGTTTGTGGGTCGTTGACATAAAGAAAACAATTAATGCCCATCCAGGAGATGAATGGAGCCTTATACTTATGCGACAGTCCATCCATATACTGAAGAAATTCTGCAACAATTAATTGGCATTATATCTCTATCTCTATCTCTCTGTTTCCTCCTTTACTTACTCTCCGGATTCATCATTTGCAGACCCATGCCAATGAAGGGCCAACCAATGGGTCCCCTCAGTTGCCAGGCTGCCTTGTAAAAACGTCGTCTGCTCCATAGAAAATATAACCACAAGAGCAGCAGCCAGCTGAACAGAATGATGCAGGCCAGCATGTCGCGACCGGCCGACCGACCCCAATCGAAATTAATAGTTTAATGTCCAACGTTCCGAGACATACTGAAGCCCAACCGGAGAGTAGGCCCAGCCAAGTCTAGCTATCCACAATCGCAGTCCTAATAGATATTTTGCGTTTACTTTCGACCCGTCCATTCAGTTTTGTATATGTATGAATAGACTCGAGGATTACGCATTTGTGGCACTTGATTAGGCACTTTCCATGCCAGCCACGTTTCCTGGGCCTCCCTAATGACCACGTTACCATGCGAGACGCGTGCCCCACCAAATTATGCGAGTCAATAATATGCAATAGACAATGGGCAGGTTAGAAACACCAAAGTGCAAATGAAACCGAAACTAGCAAATACTCTGCAGCATACAGCTGCAGGGGGACCTTAGGGGGACCTTATCTATCTTTATTGACATATATGCTCTAATGCTTTCTAAATTTTTTGCATGGCCAATTATGTTTTCTGCATAATTCCAAAAATTCTAGGCCAATATATGTATTTCCCAATGCTTTCAAACAGTTACCTAAGAACTAAAGCTCTCAAGAGCTATCAGCTTCTACTTTGGCATGAGTTCAGCCTGCACAACCGTTTGCGTTCGGCTCCCAGGGCTATAAGTGGCAATTGATTCATCTTTGTTTTTGAGTATTAATAATATCGAAGACTTAAGTAAGTTAAATGTTCTTGTTGCAAAGCATTCCATTGCCCGAATGTATCCTCACAGGTTGCAGAGCATCCAGTTGTTACTTTGTATGTATGTTGTACTTAGGCTTATTTTGATTTATTAATTGGTTAATTATTGGGTCAAGCAGATATACATGTCATGCATGATTCGATGGCTCTGGGTTTCAAGAGTAAACGAATGAAATCGACTTTGAGAACATTTGTGAAATGACAAAGATAAGGCGTTAGTTGTGGGCTAACAAAGTCACATTGCAAACAATCCCACAATCTTAAACAATTAGAACATGACAACCAGATTTTGAGCGGGAATATTTTATATTATTTATTTATATATATAAAGCTCTTTGTCCTGATTGACTGACTGACTTAGTATCAACGCACAAGTCAAACGGAAAGAGGTAGGATGCTAACATTTTTACACAAGGTATAGTTGATGGCCTGCACGAGCACTAAGAAGCCATTTCGTCAACTGCAAGCGGGTCAAAATGAAGGTTAAAGGTTGTATGGAGACAAACGATGCAGTGTTCTTATCTTGGCACCTGAATCATTGGTCAGATCGGAATGAAATTTATACAATATACCAATAGCGGCCAGGGAAAGATCAAGAGAAAACTATCGACACATATCGTTTCCTAAAATATTCAAAATGTACTAATACCGACTCACAGACAATCCGATATATCTATATATATATATCGTTTGAAAAGCAAATTCATCGATTTACATATCGATAATTTATTTGGAATCAGTTTTAGTACACTTATACCATAGGTACAGGGTATAAAATTAGCCCGGGCAACGCCGAATGAACGCGACACATTTTTTCGAGAACGCAAACAAAATATTTCACTGGGGCCGAATTCGTTGAAAGGGCTGGATGTGACAACAATTTGTGCTAGATATCAGAACTGTACGTATGAGCACCCAGACGTTGTGTTGATATGTGACTAATGGCACCGAAGATATTCATATTGTTGAAAACTCTCATAAGGCATCCGAAATGGTAAACTAGTTGTGGGATAATAAAAACGAGGAAGCAAGCTTATTTCCTCTGTTCCTTTGTTCGACACCTTTTATATTAAACCATGAAAAGATCAGATTTTTGGGATCTTCTCTTTGTCACCATTCACTCTCTCCCTGAAAATTGTTGTTGCAAATACTCATCCCCAATGCGCATTGCCTGGCGACTGCTTCGGCTCACAGTACTCACGCTTTCCCGCTAACTACAATGAGAGCAAGTAAGGAGCATTCTTACCGAATGAATATTGCATGAGAACTATACCAATAGGTAAAATACTCATAAGGAAACCGCAAATTCACCGTTCATTCTTGAGCTCAGTGAATTGACAGCAGTTTGCATTCATTGAGAAATCCTCTCTTTACTCTTAAAGTTGCCGAAGGCGACACTTTCTCTGTGTTCTCGAACAGTTCTCTGGTGTTCATGTACGAGGCTATACAAATGTTTACAAGTGGTGCATCAGCAGCAGAAGATATGGTCAAAGCTTTGAAGAAAATTGTGTTTGCAAATCGTCCAATTGCCATAAGAGAAGTTCCTGAGAATGTAGGCATATCAGCCGGCAATTTTTTCGGATGTTTCTGAATTTTTATCCGAAGAACCGTCGCATGACCATCACTCAGGAGCTCTAGAATGAAGTCAGTGATGATCCCGATTTGCTCGAAGGTGTCATAACTGGTGACGAATCATAGGTATGGTTATGAGGTCGCAATCAAACCCCAATTGTTCTAATAAAACCATCCAGAAGAGCCAAGAACGGAAAAATAGAAAATCGTCGACCACAACGAAATACGTCTAACCTTTTCATCAGTCTACAACAAACTAAGCATGCTATGTAATTGAAACTACGAACATTTGCTAGGTACATGTGTACCAACACAACAACAACAAATCGATAATCGAATCGTACGATAATAAATTTCCCCATGTGGGATTACCCATTATAGACACGTCCGACCATCTCGGATGGGAATTGCAATTGTAAAGATTTTTCTAGAGTTTTTTAATATAATATTTATTTGCTATTGGATTGTTGCTTTTTACAAATTGTTTTAGGTTTAACAATATAATTTACTGTTTACGCGTTCACAATTTGTGTGTGTGTTTTCTTTTCAAATTTCATTTATGGTGTTTTGTTTACGCTTTATTTGTTGTGTTAATTTTCTTTTTTGAGGAGGGGCTTCTGTTGGGATTAGGTGTTAAGCTGTGTATTCATTTAATAATTATTTATTTAGTTAGTTAAGTTGTTAGGTTGAAGTTTTAATGGAACTTTCTAGGCAAGATTCGCAAGTGGGGCATGATAAGGAGATTGCCATTTAGTATGTCTGGCACATCTCTCCGCTTATAAGCTGACTCTCATTCTACAAATGCTCGTTCTTATGTATCTAAGCCGTACAAAATGTTGCACCCTGTTTTTGAGAATAATCTACCATAAGTTTAAAAAGTTTGTCAAAGTTTAAACCTTTAAATTTTCTTTTTTTGTGGACGTTGCGTTTTCAGTTTTGTCAGTTGGTAAGCTTTAGATCTTTTGTTTTATTTGTTGTTTTTTTTTTTTTGCAAGTATTTTGCTTACGTTTATATTTTTTAAAGGCCATGGGATTGTAAGTATTTGGAAGCCAATGCATAGAGTTTTGGTGTTTCAAATTTCATTGGGGGGACATAACTTAGCTTAGTTTAGTTTGGTTTAGTTTAGTTTAGCATGCTAACTGCGACTACAGTAGGTGACTTGATATAAATATGTATTTATTTAGTATATGTCTCCTATATACACGACTCATATGCCTAAGCCATTTCATAGTTTGTTTAAAAAAATTAAACTCCTTTTATTGTCAAAATATATGACGACTTGCGACTCAACGATTGCATTTTACCTGGCATTTTCATTCTCCTCCTCCACATTTAGTTGTACAATACGCTTACTAATTGCTTTAGGCTTAAGTTAATTTAAGGTTTGCATATTTTATATCAAAAGTATTCTGTTAGGTTGATTTGGGCTTGTCCAATATGCACTATGATTAAGTTTGCTTAGCCCAATGGCCCTCTTTCATACGGCATATGTGTGTCTGGTAGACCTTTAATATATATGTGTTTTCTTAGAAACTTTACATAATTGCAGTTCATTTATTTGTATATGTTTATAAACATGTTTATACCCCTGCAGTTATTAGACATTATATGGATTTATAAACTGATCAAAACATTTTGCAAAAGGGATCTTATACTTATTAATTAATGATTATAAAGCCAAACTATTTCATTTATTAAACTTACTGTTCTTTTTATTGTAGTTGCAGGTTAAATATTTTGTGTAAATAATACAGGTTGGGATAAAAGAAAACCACTATTTTCACACTATTCGTCACACTGATGTTGGGCGTTTTGGAAAGCTTGGATTCCGCTTTAAGACACTTTGTTGTTCGATTTTTGATAGGGCGATTCGATTGTGAGACAAATTTTATTAAACATGGAGACATGGAGAAATATTTTACATTTTCTTTATGATAAAGACGAAAATTCAAGCATGGCGGCTGAAATTGAGAACGAGGTAATAATATCTATTCCTATCTCGAATAATAATGCTTATTGAAGGTTCCATTATCGTTCTGGAAATTTCGACGTTAAAGATGCACCTAGCAATGGTTCGGAAGCAGACCGACATGTCAGCAGCATGATCCAAAAACAGTTTGAATCCATTTACCAAATGCTGGATTTAGAAATAAGATATATGTAAGGGTGCCTCACGAGTTGTCATTCCTTAAACGGATGGTGACTGCTGATTAAAAATGTGTCCCATACCACAATGTCTTGAGAAAACGATTCTGGTCAAGTGTGGTGAATCCGCTGAAATGGTATCCTAGCCAGGGCTAACATCCAGCAGGGTTTGAAAGCGAATCATCTACCATGAGCTACTTCCATATGGGCAAACGCTCAACTCTAGTATCAACCTCTAGTATGAACAATTAGACCATTTCAGGATTAAAATAGACCAGAAGCAACCAACATTGCATAGGAAATAGGCGTTGTACGCTAGACCACACATATCAATAATGAACTTGAGCAGCTTGGATGGGAAGTTTTAATGCACCCACCCATATTTTATTCAGCAACAATCGGTACTATGGGTTATGATATAGTTGCTTAATCCGAATGAAATTTGATCAGCAGACGTCTTTTTTTCTAAGACTGATACATTATCTGGCATTAATATGATACAGTGGTCCGACCTGATAGACTTTTGATAATTTGGAAAATGGGCGTATTCATTAGACACTCTTGGTCATAGATCAGCGTGATCAGTCCGGCAGGAAAAGTTAGGAGCTGTAGCACGCCTATAATACATACATGATCTCCTTATTCGCTAGGGGAGTTTTGAGAGTACAATTTGGCAACTCTAGCTGATGGATGACTCCGCTGCTGATTTAAAAAAAATTTCGTCTACAATTGTTATCCGATCTTAATGAAACTTGGCAAATCGGTAGATTGTGCTTATACATATACAAACAAGTTTCAACTAAATGCGGTTTGCGGGGGCCGGAGGAGGCATGGCAAAATTTAAAACCAAGCTTGATCTGACGCCCCACAAGGTGAGTCTACATACCAAATTGGGTCTCGCTAGCTCTTGAAGTCTCCGAGATCTAGGTGTTCATACGAACGAACGGAAGGACGGACGGACAGGCGGACATGGCTAGATCGGCTCGGCTGTTGATGCTGATCAAGAATAAATACTTTATGGGGTCTTAGATGCTTCCTTCTGCCTGTTACATACAATACATTCGCTTACTCTACTAGAGTACGAGTATAAGAAGTCTACGCAAATACTATATACCCTGGTACTCTACGAGAGTTTCGGGTATAAATGTATATACCAATTGCCTATAAACGAACAGTAAATTAATTGAAATAGTTCGGTTTTACAATCAGCCCGTTTTTTAATAAGCATAAGGGATAAATTAAATATATACTAATTTTTGTGATATTTTTAAAAAATAATTAAATGCACTTGTAACCTGTCTATGGCGTTTCAAATCTTTAAACATAAACAATTATAAGGGTGTGTCCCAGAAACTCTAGAAACTGATATTTTCTCATGTGAACACTTTCAATTATAATTTAATTTACATGAAAAATGTAAAGGCTATAGCAAATGTTGAACGCTCAAAACACCTCCAAATGCCTTACAAAGGAAATCAATTTAGTAGTAGTTGAGTTTTTCTCCTGCTTCGTACTAAGGTAAACAAATGATCTTATAAATTCAAGTGTCACATTAATTTCTACAAATCTCTAAAGATTCCCTTAACACCCCTCATATAGATGGTTTCAAATTAGAGGTCTGCATGGCTTCATTCATAATTTGAGCTCAAATGAATTAATTCGACTGCTGTCGAATTGAAAGAAGTGGCATTCTGTGGAAAGTGCAAAACATAAAGAAAAAATGTAACATTGCTTAAATTATTCGAATATTTTGAAATTTTCACTGCATTGTTAACCTTTGTTTTATATTTTCGGTCGCAAAAAGGAGTTTAGGTGACGAAAATAAAGACGTCAGCGAGCCTGTAAGTGTTTTTGCGGAAATGCATTTGTACATAGCCATAACTACTTATAAATGAAAATGAATATTGAAACGAAATCGCATTCTCACTCATGCGTCTTAGTGTCATTTAGTAGGAGCGTTGTCGGAGTCTTAGACTCACACACAAACTCATTCGTTCGGCTTCGCATTCAACTTTACTCAACTCATTCGCGCATTTCTGAATACCTCTATTTCAAATGTAAACCCCCAAAGAAGTCTCAAAGAGAAATGTATCTTGTAGCCTTAGGAGTTTTTCTCTAACTTCGTACAAAGGGACTTAAGTCCAACCTACAAAATCTTTAGAAATTTCTGTGACACCATAGGGGGTGTCACAGTTTCATTTTGAAAGCAAACCAAAGTCTAAACCAACAGCTCAAACAGCTGCTTTGTATATGCCGAAGCCCTAATTTGGCGGTCAATTTTAATTGGATTTTTATTGAGATCTTATTAAAAATATATTTATTTATTTATTTGTTTTTTTTTTTGTTTATGTCATAATGCTTTATTGTTTTTGTTTTAATTTTGAAGCACTTAATGCGCGTTAATGTACGCACAATTATTTATGCATTTAATTAATTAGTTCAATTTTTTATACACTTAGCAACCGTATGCCAAAAAAACGCTGTAGGCAAATAGGTGTATAAATTGTTTTTTTGTTTTTGTTTTTTGTTTTGTTTCTTTTGTTTTTGGACGCATTGTGGCCTGTGTTGTTGTTGCTTTTGCTTTTGTTGCTGTTTACATGTTTACTCTATATGCAAATTGTACAAATATATATCCACATATATATATATATGTTCATGTATAATATGTATACAAAATAAACTTTTGCTTTCACATTGGCGCTTGCATAAAAAATCTTAAATCCACAATAAAAAAAATAAAAAATAAAAGCAATAAACACAAAAATGTTACAATAAACTGGCATGGCATAATTTTTGCAGACGGGGGCGTAGACGGTGCAATTGTTTGTGTATACGAGGTGTGTTCAAAAAGTAAGGCGATTTGTTCTTGTTGTTGTGTTGGTATACATGTCCCGAGCATGTGTTCACAGTTTCAAGTATATATCATACTTAGATTGTTTTGTGCTCGGCGATGTTCCATTATAATAAAAAATGCAATCAAGGGCTCTAAAACACTTGATATATTGACAGTGGCGTACGGAGAGTATCCTCTATGTAAAAACAAATGTTTACAAGTGGTACAAACTCTTCCAAGATGGCCGAGAAGATGCTGACGAGGAACCTCGCTCTAGACACTTCAGCACATCAACAACAGATAAGAAGTTGCTGAAGATGATTCGGGCATGATGCGTGTGTCAGCGTAGTTTGTACCGAAACTTCTGAATTTTGGTCTCTATGAGCATCGCTCAGAAGCCAAAAAGAACACGACAATCCTGCTTCAGCCACCATATTCACCGGACTTCGCGCCCTGTGAGTTGTTTCAGTTCCCAAAAAATTAAAAAGACCTATGAAAGGACGGAGATTTGCAACGATTGATGAAATAAAAACTGCACCGATAGAGGAGCTCAAGGCTATTCCAAAAGGTGCCTATAAGAAGTGCTTTGAAGATTTGAAAAAGCGTTTGCACAAGTGCTTTGTATCTGAATAGGATAACTTTAAAGGGGACAATATAAATGTTGATGAATAAAAACAATATTTTTTCATAAAAATATGTCACCTTATTTTTTAAACACACCTCGTATATTCATTTGAATGTGTGTGTGTGTAAGGAAGCGTGGCCTGGGCCAGGTGTCGAAGCATTCTTGTGCATGGGTGTGTGTTAAAGCTAGGCTACGGTATCCCGAAAACAATCCGTCTGCCGCCAAACACTTGCTCTATCTCCCTCTCTCTCTCTCTGTCTCTTTATCTTTACATTTTTTAATGCACGTTCAATTTGTTGCATTATTCAATTGATTAAGTTTAAATTGTAGTTGTTGGATTTTGTTTATATATTTAAATATATATTTATATATGCATATAATATTTATAATTTCTCTTTATACTTAGGCACAATAAATTATTTATGTATTTTGTTTTGTTTTCGCTTTTTGTTTTAGCTGCAACTTTTTGTTGTTTTTGTTTCACTAAATATCTTTTATTTAAAACTAAATACTACGCATAAAAACGTATGTGTATGCATGTATGTGTGTGTGTGTGTGCATATGTTGGTGTTGTATATGTGTAGTTTATTAGGTTGATTTAATATATTTTTGCATTTATTTTACAATAATTTCTACTACAGTTTAAAAATGCAGCCGCATGGCAAATATTTAAAGCTTTTCACAATCATTTTGTTTATGCAAAAAAAAAAAAACAAAAATAATACATATATGCTTATATATATATATATAAAATATAAGAAAAAGGAGAAATTATACAATTGCTTCAAAATAACTAACGCAAAATCATAGAGACCTATATTGTTTATTGTGTTGTTGTTGTTGCTTTTGTTTTTGTTTTTGTTTATTAGTTTAGGTTTTTGTAGTTAACATTTTTGTTGTGTTTTGTTGTTTCGTTTAGCTACAAAATTTGTTACAAATATTGCTTAG
The DNA here is from genome assembly GCA_037043425.1 of Hirtodrosophila duncani. Lineage (NCBI taxonomy): Eukaryota > Metazoa > Arthropoda > Insecta > Diptera > Drosophilidae > Hirtodrosophila > Hirtodrosophila duncani. The sequence continues at coordinate 176,595 of JBAMBM010000717.1, forward strand.
GTTTGCTTTGTTTGTTTGTTATTTCTAACAGTTGTTTGTTGCCTTGTTGTTGATGTCGTTTTCTTTTTTGTTAACAATCTTAAACAAATCCTTCGTTCTAAAATGCAAACTTGACTAACTTAAAATGTAATTACAAACAGGCCAAATAGTTTGCCCAAAACATACATGCATACAACACATAGAGGACACATTTTTATATAGAATGATTTATACAAAAAATTTCGTAAGCAATCGGACTCCAGGGAACGAAGCTAGCCCATGTTGCTTTTGTGTTGGATTGACCTTACAAGCTTTATTATAAGTTTGCCTTGATTTTCCTATATGTGTCTAAGCTTCGCAAATTGAAAATAACAATTGACAAAACATTGAAGCGCACAAGGGAGAAGCACATTTGTCGATGCTTTCAGCGAAGCGCGGCCGCTGTCGGGAGAGACACATCGGACTTCGCATTTGATTCGGCCAACAGCTTCCTTCGCTGGGGTCCCATTGCTTGCGAATTTTGTTGTATAAATCACTTTATATAAAAATGGGTCCTCTTATATGCTTACTGCCCAAACAAATGCTGTATGGCACAAATCATTTGCTTGTTTCTCCATTTACAAGACACATTCCTATCCTTTCTTCTTTTGTTTTTGTCGTTTTGTTAAACGTTTCACTAAACAAACATAATTGTTTGCATTTCCTTTACACATTCTCACAAAACATTCAGTTCTCACAATACAAAAATTATATTTCATGCACTTTCACTTTACACTGTTTTTTTGTTTTAGCGGGCTCAAGGTCGAACACAAAATGTTAGAATATTACAGAGGTCGCTAACAAATAAATTGAAAACTCTTTTGTTTTGTTTTCTGTTTTTGCTTTTAGTTTAACAAAATACGCGCTACGCTCAAGTTTAAGTTTACTACGAATGCTACAAAGTAGACAACAATTTATGTTTTATGTATGTATGTATATATATATATTTATATATATAGTTTTGCTTTCTCTTATGTTGTTGTTTCTGTTTCCACTTAGTTTATTTATGACTTGCTTTCCACATAACCTGCAATTTGATTAACTTTCTGCTGGCTGATTGGCCGTAAACTGTGTGATGCCATCGCTCTCCATGGACTCGAGCACATCGGCCACATAGGCAGCCACATCGGTGTGACTTGTCTCGCCGCGACGTATGAAGGGCATCTCCAGCAGACGGCTGTACTTGGGTCGATCGCTTTCCTTTTTGATGAGACTGCAAATGCGAAGAGATTCCCAAAATTAATGAGATTGCCGTTTCGGAGGACATATCGGTCAGCTTACCAAGTGTTTACGAACTCCACAAACTCCTTAGAGAACTCCATGCCATTGTACGAGATCTGCAAACGGGGCGGTTCACCTTGCACCACCTGCAGGTAAATATTCAAAATCAGTAAAATGCATTCCATAAGTCTATGAATACACAGGCTGTCTTTTATACTTCGGGAATGAGATTTCTAGTTGGGTATTTCCACCATCCAAGACCGCTCTCGGCCGTAATTTTCTACCCAAAAACCATTGTGTTTCTAAGGACTGTACCGAAAAGAAACTGCACACTTCTCACTCACAAAGAGATTTCTTGAAATGACAATGTGTTGCAAACGGGGCGGTTCACCTTGCACCACCTGCAGGTAAATATTCAAAATCAGTAAAATGCATTCCATAAGTCTATGAATACACAGGCTGTCTTTTATACTTCGGGAATGAGATTTCTAGTTGGGTATTTCCACCATCCAAGACCGCTCTCGGCCGTAATTTTCTACCCAAAAACCATTGTGTTTCTAAGGACTGTACCGAAAAGAAACTGCACACTTCTCACTCACAAAGAGATTTCTTGAAATGACAATGTGTTGTATACATATATATATACATATAACAGTTAGTGTATCAGAATGCACGCGCAAAATATTTAAAGGTAATTAGAAAGAAGTTTGCTTCGCCTATTGTGACAGCTGAAGGAAATACGTTTTAGACTAATAAGTTTCCTTTCCCTTTTATAGTTCAGCAAGGGTATATAAGTGTCGGGTTTTGGCGAAGTTTGCCTTCTTCTTCCAGAACAATCGGTTGTATGGTAGCTATTTTATATAGCTCTCCGATCTTGATCAGAAAAGGCAAGCAGACGTATTGTCTAAGTGTTCAGTCCCGAATAATCGGTTATGTGGGAGCTATATGATACAATTGTCCGATCTTGATCAGATCAGGCCAGTGGACGGCGTTTATTGAAATTGATACAAACCGAGTTTGGTTTGATTTGGATGAAAATCAGAATAGTTATGCTGCTAAGTGTTCATTCCGGAACAATCGGTTATATGGGAACTATATGAATAGTCGTTTGATCTGGATGAAACTCGAACTTAACCAGGGTGCAGGCAAAAGAAGCATTTCAGCCTGTAGATTTTAAGACTTCTGAGATCTTTGTGACGAAGCAAACAAACATGGTTATATCGATTCCCCTTTTCATGCTGATCAATAATATATATACTTTATACAGTCGGAAACGCTTCCTTCTGTGTGCAAACTTGCAAACTTCCTGACAAAATTCATATACCATTTTGTGAATGGTATGAAAATACAGCCGCTGTTCCTCAAAAGCCGTAACTGGCAACGAATCTGGGATGTATGCGTTTAAGCCGCCGACTTTATGGGTCAAATCTGTTTCTTCGATCAGACTAAAGAAACGTTGAATGGTCAACTCTGATCAATTGCTTGCCAAGGGATCTCAAAGAATTGAATAAAATCGGCTCACACAGAAGGCTTTTTGAACAGCCAAAGCGTGAAATTAACTGGACTGTTGAGTTCAAATCGAGGTTTTAGGGGCACCCAACACAACTTAAGTTTGCTCTTGTAGGTGTGTAAGCAGACACCAAGCTTTACACTGCAATTTAGCCTGTACAGCGTACGCTGTAATATTTTCCAATAAAATGACTTTCATTGTGCGGCACATCGCCATTAATATGACGGATGAAAAATATAGCCTCCCATTCTTCGTTAAAAATTTTTTGGCTCAGTGAATTTTAAGCAGTTCCGCAGAGTGAACTTCTTCGATGTCTTAAAGCAAACTGAACAGCAACAGCCGAATGCAAAGGAAGACTTTTTGTACATGTAGTTTCTGACTCTAAGGCTAGACACAGTAGATAGGAGCTTGCCCACCGCTGTTTTAGAGTAGAGGTCGGCAGAAAATTCAATCACATTTTGGCATTGTGTATAAACAAACTTTGCTTGCTTGCTCATTGCCGGAGCCACACGATAAGACATTCGTATAGGTCATCTTATTTATAGTATTCACAATAGATAGGAGCTTGCTTATGTAAACGTGTATCAATTTTCATTGAACAAATTTTCCTTCTATCCGATCGTACCGTTTATCTAAAGATCACAATATGATAAATATTGTTGTTCGAATATACATAATAATACTAAATACCCTAAATACCAAGATGATTAACATTACATTCTTGATGTGATATTCATTTAGGACAGCCCAAATCATCTCATTTTGTCCCTATCCCACCTATCCTAAAGCTTCGCGTTCCGATATTCTCAAATGCAGTCACTCCAAGTCGTCAGTCAATATTGTTTTGTGTTTGTTAAGAGTAAGCACATTTTCAAAATTCAGTAGTTCATGTACAAGCATTGAAAAGCCAAACATTCAAGGCACCTGTCCGCGACAGACGAATCGTCAATTACTCGGTAACCACCATTAGTGACCGCCCTATTAATTTGCGTGGCCTTTGACTAAAGTATTTAATAGTAAGTATTTATAGTATAGTATAGTATCTACACCGTTGCACTACAATTCGTCAGTCTTTAATGTGTCCCTTGGTAAATAGGGTCAATCAATATAAGATATAATAGCTTGGCAGGGTTATTATGATTATGTGGCGATAAGCATAAGAGGGCGCAACTTCTGCAACCATGTATACCTTCTTTTAGACAAAATGCGGGGCAGTCCTTACAGTTTCAAATCTATTAAGCTGAACGTAGAACCAAACCTACACATCTGTCTACTATATGAAATTGCTATCATAATAATGATCGATGTCGATTATCCAGATACGAAGATTATCAGCAAAATTGTTCTAATTCTAAGCCGTCCAAAGTATTCTAGCGGGAAAACCTTTCCAACATTACTCAAGCATTCCTATTTTCGCTCTCCCAATATGACATTATGGCAATTGGTTTTTGGGCGTTACTCATTTAGGTATTTCAATGGTCTCCCAGGTTATCTCACCTGACACAGCTGCTCAAATACCGAGTCCCATTTGCGATATGGAAACGTGCCCGTGGCCACTTCCATCAGGGTAATACCCAAAGACCAAACATCGCTGCGCACATCGTAGCCCCTGGCTCGCTCTGGATCAATGCGCTCCGGCTGCCAAATAATACGAATAAGTAAGCTTCTTTGTTGTCACAATATAAGGAGTCATTAGACCACTCACCGCCATGTAGGGCCTGCAGCCTGCATCCTTAGTCTTGGCTATTGAGTCCACTAACTGACCGGAGATGCCGAAATCACAAAGCTTGATGTCACCGCGTCGATGTAAAAGTATGTTGCTCGGCTTCACATCCCGATGAATAATCTTAAGCTCTTCCTTCAGATAGTTGAGGGCATTCACAGTCGCCACCGTTATCTTGGCCAGTATGGATTCGGGTATATGGCGCTCCTTATACGAGAATATGTACTTGTAGAATTTGTCCAGCGAGGTGTCCATCAGCTCCATGCATATCCAGCAGTCGCCCTCCTTGAACAGTGCTCCATAGAACTGCACAATGTAGATGCACTCGTTTGACTTCATCACCACCTCGAGATCCATAAGAAGCTGCTTTTGCTCCTTCTCATCTACCGTTGAGCGAATTCGCTTTACTGCCATGACTCTATCCAATTTCTTGAATATCATCTTGTTGACGGCACCAAAAGCTCCGCGGCCGATTTCACCTAGATCCTCCAGATCATCCGAAGTAAATTGATGTGTGTTTTCGGCACCTTCACCAAACTGCAGCTTGCCACAGGCCTGCTGTCGTATGCGTTCGCGATGCCGATCCGTGGCCGAGTTAGGAACCGGGGCCACAGTTGGCACACAGCTGCTGCTGCTACTGCTGCAGGCAAAGCTACTCGTTGCGGGATGGGCCTGTGGTTGGGCGCCAAAACGAAGCGCCACATTGTTGTGTTGCGAGGAGGAACTTGAGCCCGACGATGTGGAACCGGAACCCGACGAAGATGACGATGTGGACGTGGACGATGGCGGATGGCGTATGCTGAGGTTGTTCAGATTGAGCTGATCAGGTGGAATGCGGGACCGGCTGGGTCCACCTAGTGGGCGCACACAGAAAAGTCGGTAAAAGTTTAGATTTTCTGTTTTTTTTTTTACTTTTTTTTCTTATCAACTGCAATTCTTTCTATAGATAGAGAGGCATGCGTCAGTGCTTGTGCTACCGATGTGCATGTATGTGGGTATGGGTATGTATGTGTTTGCGTGCATGTGTGATTATCTCTGCGTGTGTATGTGTGTGTGCATTTGTGCGTGGGCAGCTATGTATTTCATTACATTACTCACTTGCAAACAAATTTTTGGGGCGCTCGGCCATTGTGATCTCGGTCCTGGTGCGGCTGCTTTGCCTCCAGTAGCCAAAAGTATTGCCTCCTTTGTTGCCAAAGGACGTTTTCTGTCGTTTGGTCTTTTTCAAGTGGGCGCGGCCAAAAACAAAAACAGAAACGCTGACCGCAGCAACTGAAGAACGGCCGCTGAACTATGGCCAACTTTTGTGTGGATAATTTGAGTTTATAACTCAACTATATATTTAACGTTGGCTTGCACATTTATGCGCTGTTTTTACACTTTCGTTTTACATTTACATAAATAGTTGATATTATATCGATAATCGATATGGCTATAGCCGCTGCTCCAAATATCGATAGTGAGTGAATGTGAGTTCAAGTGATAGTTAATTGTAAGCCATCGATTAATGCAATGCTATGTGAAATGACAAAAACTCCTCCAAATATCGACAGTGAGTGGATGTTAGTAATAGTTAACCGTATCGCATCGATTAATGCAATGCTATCGCAAACGACAAACAGTTTGAGTCTTCATAACCTGCGTAATCATAATCATGTCCAACTCCATTAGTATTGCACGGAGAAGCTACAAGTTATTCGTGGGTAACTTGCCCTGGACCATCAGCAGCAGGGAGCTGAAGGAATATTTCTCACGGTACGGGCATGTGGCCAACGCTGAAGTGGTCTTCGACAAACAGTTGGGCATTTCGAAGCACTATGGATTCGTCTCATTCGCCACAGGAGATGCACTGAACATGGCCACTAATCAAAACACTCATTTTCTGGAGGGCCGGGTGCTTAACGTACAGCGGGCCAACGATTAAAGCTTCACCTGCACTGAGTATCCGAAAAATAGCCAAGAGTTTTTTAATATCAAAGTTCAAGGAACAGTAATAGTAAATTACAAATATTATTTGGAGCCGTGTGGAAGATATTGCTTGTAGTTAGTGCCTACGGCCTCCTGCACATTGGCATAGCCCAGCTTGCTGATTAGTCCCGAGAGTTCATCCTTAATTTGCTCCACCAGCTCAGGCCCTTCATAAACAAGGGCCGTGTATAGCTGGACAAAGGAAGCTCCTGCCTCAATCTTTTCATAGGCATCATGGCCAGAGGAAACGCCACCAACTCCAACAATTGGTACTTTGCCTTCGGTGAGGGAATACATCTGGGCAATCATCTGGGTGGAGCGAGCGCGCAGCGGTGCTCCGCTCAACCCACCGCCCTCCACGGCCAGCTTGGTCTCCTGGAGATTGTCGCGCGCTAGCGTTGTGTTGGACACGATGAGGCCGTCAACGCGGCTTTTCTTTTTCTTGATCACCATGGCAATGTCCCTCATGTCTGAGAGTTCCAGATCGGGAGACAATTTCAGAAGTATTGGTATGTTCCTGTTATTGCGAAGATCCGCACGAGCTTTGTTGACTTCTTCCAACAATTCCTCCAGCCGCTCCTTGCTCTGCATATCGCGCAGGCCTTTGGTATTCGGACTGCTCACATTCACCACGAGGTAGTCGGCAACGGGTCCGAAAGTTTTTACTCCCTGCACGTAATCACTGATGGGGGTCTTGGTGTTGCGATTGCGTCCCAGATTAACACCCACCACGCCATTGAAATCCTCCTGCTGGCGCACTTTGCGCAGGCGCTCTAGCACAGCCGAGTGGCCTTCACTGTTAAAGCCATAGCGATTGATTATAGCCTTGTCATCGGTCAGTCGAAAAACACGTGGTTTAGGATTGCCCTCTTGCGCTGTTGGTGTCACAGTGCCCACCTCAATAAAGCCAAAGCCAATGTCTTTCAGCCCGCCAATCGCCTCCGCGTTTTTGTCGAAGCCGGCGGCAATGCCAATGGGATTGCTGAGCAACCGGCCATAGAACGAGGTGTGCAAATTCAAATCGTCCTGGTACTCCGAGACGGGATACATGCGATGCTTGCAAGCCCACACCGCCAATTTGTGGCTGGCCTCGGCCGGCATTATGCGCACAGCCGGCATCACAAAGGTGCTAAACAGGTGATCCTGGTTCTTGTATGCAGTCAAACCCACGAACAGGGCCGTGGCCCCTGCCGTCACAATGCCCAGCGAGCGAAGGCGTCCCTTAAGAGAGCAGTTTGCATTTACAATTTAAAAATATTTTTTATTCAATTCCGCTGTCTACTTACCATTTTTGCCAACACTGTTTTGCGAAAATCGTCCATCGTTATAGTGTGCTAAATCGGTTGACGTTGACCGACCAATATTACAAGCGGATCTCCAAATCTGACTGAATTTGCCTGATTTTTTTCAGTGTCATATTCTTAAGAATTTACTAAAATTTAATAATTTTGACTAGAAAAAATGATTTCGTTGCTAGGAAAGTGAATGAACACAAAAAGGTTGATTCTTTTTTTTATCAACAACTGGTAAATAAGACCAAAAGCCTTTGGATGGATGATCAGCCAAATTAGCTTTTATATTTAGTGGACCACATGTACCAGGTGAGTGCGACCAAGTTTAATTTTTACTAAGTTGCATTTATTAACATCAGAGTTTATGACATGATTGAAGTTGTTCGCAATTCTTGTTCAACAATTCAAATTTTGCTTTATTTTTATTTCACTCTGTTGAATGAATTAAAATAATATATGATAACATCGGTTGCATTAGAAACCACCCGTAGAAAATCACCAATATCCAATAATTATGATAATATAATTTAATGTAGAATTTCTATTACTTTTAACTAGTTTTGTGAATTTTTTAATTATAATTGAGAATAATTATTAACATTTCATGAACATGAACTAGTTAAAATGTTCATGTTAACCTAAATGAGCCACATTTGCCCAACACTTAGGGGATGGCTGCGATGTGCGGATATATCGATAGAAACATCGCATACTCTCGATTAATATGTACATAATGTGAAAGCGCATCTTCAGCTGGCAGCTGTGGCCTGAATCATTTGTTTTGATGAAATGAAACAAATGTGAATAACAAATAATAGCAGGGAATTCAAATTTGGCAAACAGCAACATGAAAGGCGGCACTTTTCGCAATACGCAATGGGATCCCACGTTGCTGACGTCACAAATCATATCGATGCAGTTTTGCGTATATTTCACGCTGGGCGTACTTGTGTATGTGGCCAACAAGTTGTCTGGCGAAAACTACACGCTGGATCATCTATTCGAGTATCATGTGGGTAGAGGAAACTCTATATACGTAATAGTTTCATAATAATAGCTCCATCACCCAATGCAGGAAATACACATATACGATCTGGGCGGTCGTCTGGTGATTTGTGCCTTTGTGCTAAATGCTTTTGTGGCTTCACTAGCTTTGTGGTGCATTGTGCGGCGGGCCAAGCTGTGCCTTGACTTTAGGTGCGTCTCCACATATATGCCAGCTCGTGCTAGACATTTGCTAATCACTAATTTTTTTTGCAGCTGCACATTCCATGTGCTGCATTTGCTCGTCTGCTGGTGGTACAATCGCTCCTTTCCCGCCAATGCGTCCTGGTGGCTGCTCAATGTCATCACTGGCACTATTATGTGCATAGGCGGTGAATTTCTGTGCCTGCAAACGGAAATGAAGGAGATTCCCGTTGGATATGCGGCGCTAAATCAAAAGTCCGATGTTTGATAAGCGCCTTCAGCTGTTTTGTGATTTGTTTCCAAGCTTTCCAAAGCGACCACTTTCTCTATATGTAATTTATTGTTAAACTAGTTAAGAATACTTAGCATATACGCCGTACAGTGTACGCACTTCTATTGTGCAACCTAATGGAATATTTGGTATATAAACGGCAATCCTCGTTTCAGCTTCAGCTCCTGTGGCACTGCCTGTGGCGGCAGGAAATACTTGAACGTTACGGACTCATTCATGTTATGACCGCTGTGGCTCCCGTTGTTGGTGTTGTTGTAGGCGATTAGCGTCCAGCACCAGTAGCTCAAGCCCAACATAAAAATGGTAATAAGAGAGCCGAGCAGAAGCAGCGTCCACCATGGACTCCGTTGCGACTTGTACATGTTGCTGAACTGAACACCGAGTCACCGATGCCTGTAACACAACGTCCGCCGATCAGCGTGTCGTGAGATTGACACAGTTGTTTTCCAAATTTACTTAAAATTTTCGTAATTAAACAAAAACAACAAACAGTGGTTTTTGATTTGCGATACAGATCGTCGCCGTCGGTTGGTGCACCAGCTCTCTTGGGTTTATGCGCACTAAGCTGTGGCTTCGGCAAATGCGGGAATACTACTCTTCAAGGGCGTAGCAAGCGGGGGGCTCCAGAAGTAAAGAATCTGATTAGTTTGTCAAATCTAATCTAATTAGAGCCAAGCACGTCGTCGATTGTTGCCGTTGACTGGCCTGCGTGTTGTCTCCAGCTACAGTGAGCTTTAATTTATGACAATTGACGATCGTCGCTCAACGCTGGACCTTTTTTATGGCACACTGCTGCTTGGACATAATTTGAATATTCAATTAGTAGCTTCTCCACTGCTCAACATTCTAGGTATACGATGTGGGTTGATTTGAACCGTAACAACTTTACGCTAAAGTGAACAAAGCTTTGATTACGGAGATGTGTGCACATACAAATACATATCACTATCATTTTCATCCGGCGTTGCCCGGGTTCTTTTTTTTATAACATTCACAAAAAATGTGAATGTATATTAATTTTGTCATGAATTTTGTATAAAGATCATGCATATATCCTTGATAAGTATGACGAGAGGATTCTATATGGCTATGTCTGTCCGTCTGTGTGTTTCAACCCCGATATCTCAGAGGTCTTAAGAGCTATAGAGTTGCAATTTTTACAAGACGCTCCTTATACGCTGATTGAGTTGATGCGGATTGGATTGGATTCCGTTTGGACAACCGTGTCAGTTAGTATGTGGTGTAAAACGGGAACGCCTGCGCGAGAAGTAAAGAAGTAAATTGCAAAATACTGCTGCCTAATCTTCTCGCCGAACGAACCTTTAATAGCCAAGATATCGGAGACTATAAGAGCTAGAGTAACCCAATTTAGTATGTAGGCTCCCCTAATGTTACCTCAGATCAAGTTTGTTTTACAATTTTGATACATTTAGTTGAAACTCAGTTTATATATGTATAAGTACACAAATTTCATTAAAATCGGATAAAAATTGTAGGCAAAATCGTAAAAAACATTTTCTATGAGAACACCAAACTTGATCTGACTCCCCACAAGGGTAGTCTACATACCAAATTGGGTAACTCTAGCTCTTATAGTACGGACGGGCGGACGGACAGCCGAACATGGCTAGATCGACTCGGCTGTTGCTCCTGATCAATAATATATATACTTTTTGGGGCCTTAGACGCTTCCTTCTGCCTGTTACATACATTTGCACGAATACAATATACTCGCTTACTCTACTAGAGTACGAGTATAAAAACAAGATTTTAAAAGATGAGCTTATGTAATAAGCTATTGATGAAAGCTTTAAAACTGGGACACTGGTTCACATAGTAGAAAAAGACTAAAGACGACGTTTTTGTTAATTAATATTTTAAATAGTTTATGGGCTCAGAGATGATTTTTGCAATGCGTGACCAAACCAGTAATGTACTCTGAATTTCGATGTTCCTCTTTTAGGTGTTCACTGTTGAGAGAGTTCGCTCCCAAAATCTGGAACTTGAAGACGAGAGAGATAATTATTTTCTAGGCCACAACAGCTTTGCTGCTGCTCTTTATGATATATCAGTTAAAATTGTGATATTCGCTGTGAGCTTTCGACTGAGCTAGGCAATATCGGGTCCGGGTATCTATCTTGGGCATCTACTGATGTACTTTATCTATGTAAATTCTTTGATTCTGTTTGTATAACAGACTCTCTCCCTATTTCACTATCATACTCACACTCTGAAAATGCACTCACAATACCTTAGTCTGATCTAACTGTCACCCTTATTGCATTTACGCCATCAACTGTAATTTGATTCTTATCATATCGCTACGCCACAATCTAAATTTAAACTCAAACAAGGGCCGCTGTCTCTAAGCACCAACAAATTGTAAACCTAAACAAGAAGGAAAGTCTAGCTTCGGCTTGCCGAACGTTATATACCATTCAAAGGTGTAATTGAACTTAAAATTTCTTTTGTTCATAGCTTCACGTAGCAACTGAGAGACACCACGATATGTAAAGCTCATTCGGCGAGAAGAATGGGCAGAAATATTTTGCAATTTACTTCATACACAAGCGGATCCTCTCGAGCGTGTTAGCGGGCTTCACATCACTATATATATGGCTCGTTCGGCGGGCAATGCAATTGAAATTGTTCTCCTACTTGCAGAAGGGGGTACTACTGTATTCCGTTCCCATTCTGCGTCATGAAATCGCAAGATCCGGCGATGCTGGCAGTGGGTTCATACATTAAGATCGCATTGTGCCTGTGTTATTCCACTCCTCTCATGCGTTTCAGCGGCTTTCTTCTTGTGAGAACTATATAGAGGAGTGTAGGATGCCAAAATACAACGCAACCTCATAAAGTATATGTATTCTTAATCATTATGAGCCGAGTCAATATAGCCATGTCTATCAGTCTGTTTCTATGAGAACTTGTCTCTCAGTTTTAGAGCTATAGAGTTGAAATTTTTAACATTGTCTTCTTTCTGCTGTAAGCTGCTCATTTGCCAGTTCGGATCACTAAATCGACCGATTCGCAAAGAACTCTTAGTTCACCAAAATTTGTTCTTTTTTATTCAAATTGAACGTATGCTGACTGAATTTCAACCGAATCTGCAAGGGTATAAAAGCTTCGGTTACCAGAAGTTAGCTTTCCTTTCTTGTTTTTTTTTATGGCATTCTCTTCGATTTTCTCTTCTGAAACAATCGGTTCTATGGCAGCAAAATTATTTGGTTGTCCAAACTGAATCTTAAACTCAACCAGCATGCAAGTAAACTTCTGAGATCTGGTAGGAACCGCTTCATGCTGTGAGCTGCAGCAAGCTTCATGACACATTCACATTCTTTTGTGAATATAATAAATACACAACAAAACATGTAAGAATGCTATAGTCCAAATTCCGCCTATAAGATACTCGTACTCACCATCTATTACAGACAATACAATATACTCGCTTCTGCGAGTACGAGTATAATATTAAGTTTGAATGAAAGAGACTGGAGGCTAAAACAACCTTTGAGTCAAAATTAGCCTTTCTGTTTTTATCAACATTGTAGATGTTTTGAGTGCTCAAAAACTGTTGCGTGAGATTTACCTAAATGCAGGACAGTCTACCTTCAGCAGTTGTTTCCCCTATTTTTCCAGAAACTTCTAGCCCATAAGTAATTGTTTACCATTCACAATTGACCATCTTACGTTGTTATAATCAGATCTCACGATGTGACAACATGCCAATCTTGCATTTTCAGTTCAGGGACTGGATCGATGTTTCTTGAAAAAAAAAACAATTGAACTACGACCACGATTGAATTCACTATACCAGCGATATACTGTGAAACTGAGCTCATCGATACTTTCTTGTGAAGATAATCCACGTCGAAAGTTGAGAATTATAATCCAACGAAAATCTTCTCTTGAAATTTCCATATTTTTGGCCAAATACATCGAATACATTATCGTTGTGATTACTTTTATGCTAAAAATGCCAAACTTCAATGACATTAATGTTGCCAGTTCCCTAAATATAAATAGTATCCCTCGTATACTCTATATAGAGTTCGATTATAATAAGTTGCTCCAAGCCACCAAACAGTCCACTAATTCATCAAACATTGTGAAATAAAAAGTTTTCATAATCTTTTGTCATTTGCTAATTTATTCAATTTATTTTTAGCAAACTTGTTTTTTTTTTTGGTTTTTTAATATTTTGTTTTTGCATTTGTGTGTGTGTGAAGATTTTGTCGTTTTCATATTGTACATAATATATCGATCGGTTTATATATATATATATATACTTTAGGTATAGTGTGTGTGTAAGTATTATCTAGATTTTATGCCGTTTGTTTAAAATCATCAATTGAAGTTCAAGTTCTTGCGCCTTTATCCATTATCATCAGCGGTTTGTTTGTTTTTTTTTTTATCGATATCGTTTATCATTTCTATCAATATTGATAAGATATTCTAAGTAAAATATATATATGCATTATATATATATATATATATACATATATATGTACGTGTGTATGTGAGAAAGTAACTTTGTTTTTACCTAAAGGACAAAAATCTAAACAAAAAGTTGCAATTTACTTAAAAATTCTTAATATTTCGTTAGTTAGCATATTTGAATTTTTTTTTTAAATGTTTGTAATTGTTATTTTGTAAACTTGATTTCTTATCTTTTTTTTGAATAAAATTGAAATAGTTTTTGCAAAAATTGTTATAGCTGGGCCTTACTGTGTGTGTGTGTGTACGCCTATTAAATGTTTATATTTGACTTCATATGGAGGATTGTTGTTGTTACAATCTATACAGATGATGAATGAAGAATGCCCCGGATTGGGGCTGACTTCACCCTATTATATATATATATATATAAATATATATATATTGCATAAATTGTGTGTGGAATTGAAACAATTTATTCTTTTAAGCTTTCGATATTGTTAAAGTGTGTGTGTGTGTGTGTGGGTGAATTTATTTTAAGGATGTTTTGCTAAATATGAATATATTATACGTGTGTGTATGTTGGGTATGTTGCGTTGCGCACAGACAGTTTCTCTTTCACATTTGATGCTCCTATATATATATATATATATGTATATATAGTTGTTATGTCTTTTCAACTGTTTGCTCTGGTTTCCATTCTTATTCATATTTATCTCCATTTTTTTTTGTTGCTATTCGTCTTCGGTTTATGTTGACATTCTAATAATTACGAGAGGTGCGCTGCTGCTGCTGTCGTGACATGCTGCGGGCAGGTGCCGGGGCGGCGTACACAGCCTGTGAAGGGGGGCCCTGATGGAAAGATTGATGGAGAGTAGGAGAAGCAGCCCTTGCTCATTGACCCCACCAGTCGGGGCCATTGCTTGAGTGCGAAGCGCCGCCGCCGTAGGAGCCGCCATAGGAGCCACCACCACCACCACCGCTGCCGCCGCCACTGCTGCCATAGAAGCCGCCTCCACCAGAGTTGCCACCTGTGTTTGGGGGGAGGGGGAAGAGACAATTAGTACCCCGAAATTGACTCCCACTGAAGCTTATAAGTATTTGTGGCCACTCACCGAACTTACCATACGAGTTGCCATTGCTGCGATAGTTGCCGCCACCTCCGCCGGCGCCACCAGAACCACTGCTGCGGGTTGGGCCACCGGTGCGTCCACCGCCGCCTCCACCAGAGCTCTGGCGATAATCGCGAGAGCCAAACCCGCCGCCATAGCGAGAACCACCACCGCCGCCGCCGCGACGTTTAGCTCCACCATGTCCACGATCCGAGCTGAGCATATCCTCGAGGAAATTGGGTATCTCCTGCTTTGTCTCAATGAGCAGCTCGAGTAGATCGGAGCAGATGTTGCGATTCTTCTCATTGAAGAAGGATGTGGCAACGCCCAGGTTGCCCATACGACCAGTGCGGCCAATGCGATGCACATACTCCTCCACATCGGATGGCAGATCAAAATTGATGACATGCTTGACATGCGGAATGTCCAATCCTCGAGCGGCCACAGCTGTAGCCACCAGAATGGGGCAGTCGCCGGATCGGAAGCAACGCAATGCCTCCTCGCGCTCCTTTTGTGTGCGATCACCGTGGATACTGGTCACTGGATGATTGCACTGATAGAGGAACTCTTCGAGAGAATCAGCCCCCTTCTTGGTCTCCACGAAGATCAGCGTCAGACTGTCCTTGCAGTACTCGGGCCCGTCGCGAATGGATGACAGCAAATCCAACAGATATGATCGCTTGTCCTGGTCGTATACCCACAATATGGTCTGAGTAATGTTCTCAGAAGTGGAACCGACGCGTCCCACTGCCAGGAAAATATAGTTGCTGAGAAAGTCGCTGGCCAGCTCCTGAATTTGCTTAGGGAATGTGGCCGAGAACATGAGCGTCTGGCGCTGGCCGGTGGGCGGCATGTTTAGCTGCTCCACGATGCGGCGGATCTGTGGCTCGAAGCCCATGTCTAACATGCGATCGGCCTCGTCCAGCACTAGGAATCGAATGTTCTCGAGGCCCACTTTGCCGCGGGTAATCATATCTTCCAATCGTCCTGGTGTGGCCACGATCAGGTGGCACCCCCTGTCCAGCTCACGCATCTGCTCGCTGGTATTGTTGCCGCCATAGAGGACGGCCGGACGCATGCGAGAGCGGTATGCGAACTTCTTGGCCTCCTCGAAAATTTGAGTGGCCAGCTCGCGGGTCGGCGCCAGCACCAGACCCAGCGGATACTGTTTGCGCCGGCTGTACTGGCGATTGCTTTGCGGCGGTGCCGACAATCCATGCTCGTACATCTGATTGAGGATCGGGAGCAGGAAGGCAGCCGTCTTGCCAGAGCCAGTCTGGGCACAAGCCATCAGATCCCTGCCGCTGATGATGATCGGTATGGCGTACTTTTGAACCGGTGTCGGTTTGTCATAACGCGCCAAATTCACATTATTACGGATAATTTCCGTCAGCTGCACGTCATCGAACGATGTGATATGCGGGGGCACGCTCTGGCCCGTCGCCTCCACGGGTATATCCTCGTATTTGTCAAAATTGATACCGGTATTGCCGACGCCGAACAACTCCTGCTCCAGACGCTCATCTCGGGCGCCCAGTTTTGTGTAGTCGACGTTGCCTCCTCCTCCGCCTCCCTCCTTCCAGCGACTGTTGTAGCCGCCACCGCCGCCGCCGCGATTGTTAAAGCTTCTGTTGCCTCCGCCGGGAGCTGCGCCCTCAGCGGGTGCGCCCTCGAAGCCAACGGGACGCTCCGGTTCCTGCCAACGATCATTGCGTGGCTGCTGACCCTCTTCCGCCTGCTCGTTGGGGCCGTTGCTGGTACCGGCTCCCCCGCGATACGAGGGACCGCGTCGGTCACCAAAACCGCGTCCGCCGCCGCCTCCGCGATTCCAATCACCACCACGACGCGAATCGAAGTCACCTAAAGTCAAACGAATCATGAGTTAGGTAAGTTGCAAATGCACATTTCACCAAATCCTTGTTTCTCCTGCGTCATTCTTACCGTTGTAATTATCTTCGTAACGATTGTTTCCGCGCCTTCCGCCGCCGCCTTGTCCACCAAAACTTCCGTAGTCGCCGCTTTGGCGATTGAAGCCCCGATTACCACCGCGATCTCCGCCTCTGCGATAATCCCCGCCGCGCTGTTGCGGGTCCCTGTTGTCCTGACGCGGAGCTCTCGAATCAAAGCCCTGGCCTCCTTGGCTTTCTAAATCCGCGTTATTATTGCCACCACCACCACGAAGATGAGGGGGCACATAAACACCACCGGTGACCGAATTAGTGGAAGTCTTGCTTGTTATGGGGCCGCTATAGTCAGCCGAGCCGCCATTCAAGTCCAGACCAGCAACCTGTAAAGCAAATGAAATCGATAAGGTGAGAGGGACAAAAACATAGGAAAGATGGTTTTCTACGATACATCAAAGCGCATCAAAAGCATGTGCGAATTTAAAAACTAAATATATACAAATATAAGTAGAACATTTCAATATTTCTCCCACTTAAGATTGTAAAACGTCATTTGTCTTTTGCGACAAAGGCCATCGTGTAAACATAGTATCAATTCTCAATCTCAAGTTCAACGAATTGCAAGTTGATCCCGGGCCAAGTCAACCAACCTCATTGTAATAAACAAGTTTTCAGCTGAAATACAAATCTCAATCCACGAAGTCTTCTCGTGCTCCCCCATTCCCGGGCGGTCCCCGCTTAGCAACATGCGCTATTTTTCCACCATTTCTTTGAAGCGCGACGTGTATAGAGAAGAGAGCCGCCGTACATATACACACAACCACGAGCAGACAAAAATACACATATACAAACACACACAGAGCGCAACTAGTTTAAAGCTTTGAAATCTCGATGCTGTCAATCTGGGGGCGAACAGAAGAAGCATTTACTCCCTAGCAACAACAACAAAGGATGCCACCCACATACATACATGCACGCATATATACATATGTGCATACATATACATCGCCACGCTTTTGGTACAAAGTTTTCTTGAAAATAGAGCAAATGTAAGCCAGAGTGGAACATAAGCCAGTCCGTTGTGGATCTTGTTTCCACATACAAGAGAATACAGGGTGACCTCAACTATTGAACCAGGCTTACCAAATTAATGCTTCATTGCGTACTGAAACTTGCAATGAGCAGTTACTTCATTACTGTTTAGTTTATGAAAGGAATAAAATTATAATCATGAAAACTGTCTGTGCCTGTACTTCCAAGATGTATAAGGAACCTATAAAAGCAGTCAACGTCGACGCCTTATAAATAAATTTGACGAATACCATTGACTTGTAGAGGTAAGGCAATATTGAATACACATTCCGAATGCGATTAACTTGACCTCTGCACTTAAAATAGAATATTATGTATTTTCCCATATGAATATCGTGTATAGAGGGTGATATGAATTTTACATTGAACCACACATCTGGCAACCCTGTTTTACAAGACAGCTTCCACATGTCCGCGCAATATTTAAAGAGAGCGAGAGAACGCAAGGCACTCAATCTCATTCACCAACGAACACACACATGGTTTAGAATTGCGGCTCGCTCGCATGCATACATATACACATGCACACATCGCAACTTACGTACATACATATCAAATTGGAGGCAAGCAAAAAAAAATATTATACAAAAGAAATTACAAATGGGGAAAAAAGTTAGCCTACATACATAGGCACACGGAGAAAGACATGGCAGAATACTCGCACGTAGATGATTTACCGTTGGCTGAATAATGTACAAGCTTGGCAACACGCTAGACAGCTAGACATTTGTATGTTATGAAATCAATAATTTTTTTTAGCCGAACATTTGCCAATAAACCATGGTCGACCGCATGAGCATCACCGACATAGACACATATATACACACACACACACACACACAAGCACAAACACACAGTTATACTTTTCCAAATTATAAACCCCTCATCGAACACTACTTTACTTACTTGCTGCTCTAGACCTGTGCCATTTTGGTTAATAGCATTACTCATATTATCCTCCAATCAGTTGCTTATTTTTTCTTGCTTTCCGTTTAGGAAAATTTGCGTACACTTGCAATTTGAGAAAATGGTATATGTAAATTGTGTTATTTTTCTCTTTCGTGTTGTTGCACTTCGTGTCTATACGTTTTCTTTAGTTTTTCCTTCACCGACAACTTCTTACGTTCCACAAGCTACTGCGTTGCGTTCTTGATGTGAAATTTTAAAAGGGGTCTGTACGTTTTCTCACAGACAGTTCTTTTATCAAAACTTTTGTTTAATTTACTTGGCCTGCTTGTGCCACACGACAATTACAAGCGTTTGTAATTGTGCTGCGCTTGAAAATTTTACTTTTCCTACGCGTTCGCGTTTTCTGCTTCAGACGCGTGTCTAAATCACAAAAATGGTGGTCTTGTGCGATGATTGTGAGTCAGCACGATTGCCTATCGGCAATCGAAAGTGGCAAGCGATACTTGCGTTAACAGGCCGATACTTGCGCACTTCGACTAGATGGCCGACACAGGGCTGAATTTGATTGATAATTTTGGCGGCAGTTTTCCGTTTGCTTTAAATTTACTCAGACTTAGTTGCAAAACTCATTTGTTTCTCTAGCCAAATGGGTATGTGCTGGGTATTGCTTGTGCTATTGCGTAATGCTGTTCTGCTTTTTAATGGAAGAGAAATGTTGTGCAGTTAAAATTTTGTATTAATTTGGCCAAAATGTATTGTGTCTATGTCTATGTGATATTTACTAGTTCTTTCCAAGCTTTACGCCTTTGTTTTTTAAATAGTTGAAACAAATTTCAAAGGGTTTCGCCTATCATTAACAAATTTTTAGACATCTGATTCATTACGATACACGTTGGCGGGCAGATTGACGGGCTGCTTATCAGTGAAAACTTATCGTCCTGACGTACTTAACTGACAATGCATCCGGAACATGAACTCGACAACTCGAAATTAACCAAACTGATGGTCAAATTTACGGTTCACAAATGTATGTATTTTATTCTTGTTTGTTAACTCTGGCAATCTAGATGAAGTTTGATAGGTAGGCTGTTGAATTCGTCTGTTAAAATAAAGCTAGAAGTTAACCAAATTGTTCAGTAAAAAATTATTAAAAGTATGCTGCAAGGGACCAAGAAGAGTCATAAGGATGGCTACTCACATTCCTCAAAATCCGACGATATTTGCGAGCTGGAAGTCACAAATCAAGCTCCAAGCCGACGACTCGTTTCGCTCATCGTGACCATATCTCGTACGTCCCGCAATGAGGAATGTATTTATAATATGCTATTAAATGGGGTGAATATCTTTCGCATTAACTTCTCGCATGACTCGCATGAAAATCACGCCGAGACCATTGCGTTGGTCCGCGCCTGCGTAGATCGATTTAGGAAAGAGAAGGGTCACAGATGCATTGTGGCTTTTGCCGCTGATATGCGTGGTCCACAGATACGCACTGGCCTCTTGGAGGCGGGCAGTGAGCTAAGCCTGTGTGCTGGCGACACCATACGCCTCTCGGTCAATCCGGATTTGTACGCCAAGGGCAACAAGGAGGCCATTTATGTGGACTATGAAAATATCATTAACATCACGAAACCGGGCGATCGCATCTTTGTCAACGAGGGCAAGTTGTTGCTCACCGTCTTGGAGGTGAGTGATGATGCACTCGTCTGCGAGCTGGTAAACGATGGCGCTCTGCACAACAACTGCAATGTAATAATACCGGAGGTGGAGAACGACTTGCCTTCGGTCTCCGAGAGGGACATGTTCGACATAAAGTTTAGTTTGAACGCCAACGTAGACTTCTTGTTCGCCTCTGCTGTGCGCAGTGCCAAGAACATCCAGGAGTTGCGAAATGTGCTGGGTGAGAAGGGCAAACACGTGAGGATCATAGCCAAGCTGGACAGCAAAATTAGTGTGAGCCGCATAGCGGAGATAATGCGTGCAGCGGATGGGCTGCTCTTCTCCCGCGCAGATCTGGCAATTCAGATACCCAAAGAGCAGCTGGTAATACTGCAAAAGTCCATTGCAGCTCAATGCAATAGGGCGGGCAAGCCGATCATCATTGCGTCCCATATGCTGGAGTCTATGCGTCATCTGCCATATCCCACACGCCCCGAGTGCTTCGATCTCACCAATGCAGTTATTGATGGCGCCGACTGCATTATGTTATCCTCGGAGACAGCCATTGGCCGATTTCCCAGCGAAACTGTAAAAGTCTGCGATAATTTGTGTCTCGAAGCTGATAAAGTCCTATGGTATCGGAATCTGTTTGACGATCTGGTAAGGGAAAGGCATGGGGAACTAGATGCGGCTCATTCGATGGCCATTACAGCCATCGAGATGGTCAAGCGCTGCAGTGCTACGCTTGTTGTGGTGCTCACGACATCAGGACGCTCGGCCGCCCTGCTGGCCAGATTCCACCCTCGTTGCCCGGTGCTGGCAATTACACGCTGCGAGCGTTCGGCGCGTTGGCTCTACCTGCACCGTGGCATAATACCAGTGCTCTTCATGGACAATCCCAAAGAGGAATTTGTAAGCGATGTGGATGCGCGAGTCTCATTTGCGCTCACCATTGCCAAGAAGAATGAGTTGGTTAAAACTGGTGATCCTGTCATTATTGTCAGTGGCTGGAAAGGTGCTGCAGGATACACCAACAACGTTCGCGTGGTGTATGCATTATTCGAGCCTGATCGCATCGACTGCCTCCTACGTGCTGACCGTCGTCAAGCCAATAAGTGGTCCATAAGAGCGCCGGCAAAGCAAAGTCCAGGTAAGACCTTCACAAAATTTGTAGCACTGCGAATTTCTGAAAATGCTCATTACATGTGTTGCATGAAAACAAGGCGCACCCAAACACCTGGAAAAGAAAGGATAATATGGACCGATCGCCATGAAATTTTTACAGTTTACTACCAGCGTAATGGGGAAGATCAAGGTATATCGGCATAGGAAAACCGATAGATGAGTATGGGTATATATCGTTTTTTTTTTTTTTTTAATTTATTAATATGGACAAAAAAAACATACTGTGCCAGGAATGGATAATCCTGTGTATGCGATAGAGGCCTACTTCAGCGCCCCGGGACACAGACACTACCATAAATACACGAACAAGCACAACTACAAAAAAATGCAATCTTTATATATTAAAATGAATTTCTGTTTGTCTATCTGTCCTTTATTGGCGCCTAAACTATTAGACCGATCGGTATGGAATTTTTACTGTATACCAATACAGACCAGGGGAAGATACATGGCTTTATGTCGTTTTGGCGTGGCACTGCCACCTTATATAGGCGATAATACTAATTCGTCATATCTTGGCACCTATTGGACCGATTGCAATGAAAGTTTTACAGTATAGTAATATCGACCACGGGAATGTCAAGGACTATATATCGCTTTGGAAAAATAGGCGTGGCACCGAACCAAACGTATATCGATTATGTATATCGATCTTTTTGTTATCGATACGTGTAATGATATATTACTTTAACGCTAATATTTATTGATATATTGGGTTATCTAAATATGTCGATCGATATATTGAATTATCGACATATATATATTTATATATACATCAATGCATTCAGTTATCGATATATGTATATAGATCAATTTTATTATCTATACATTGAGTCTTCGATATGTGTACAAAGATATCTTGAATTATCGGTACATGTATATCGACATCTCTCTATCTCTATCTATAAAGATATCGTTAGACGAATATATATTGATATCAATATCAGTATATATCGATACATTTTATTGTGAAACTTGAACTATGAAGAATGTTTGAATTGGAGAACGGCAGCTACTGTGCTGGTGTTTAAGAAAACGGTGGTCAGAGTTTTTGAGTAACATATTTGGGATAGCGGGCTCACGGTCATTAGTGAGCGGAAAACGACGATTGCTTCCCATAGCCTATGAAAATTTATTAGGAGTCCATCGGACCCAGCTTCTCACTACATCTAACAGCAGCAAAAACCAATTATTAAAGCTAGAGGTTGGCTAGAGGTTTGAGTAAGTATGGCCAACAAAACACTGGTGGGTGCCTCATAACGAATTGAGTCGCGAGATTTCGCAGTATCGCTTAGCATAGTTAACGGCAGTTCCCTTGGCTTGCGACGGCCAGCTTCGCTCTCTCACTTATCGCGCTTATCGCTCAGCATAGTTCTGTTTTCTTACGACGTCAAGCATGGCATGCACTTTGCCATTGCATTATCAACAGCAAAACCCGACTCACCTTGTCATGCTGGTCAAGAATATATATACTTTATATGGTCGGAAATACTTCCTTTGCCTGTTAATACATTTGTTGTATTCTACGACAGAGACCTGCAAGTTCAGATTGCATTAGGATACACGAAAAAAGTATTAGCCCACCTACTTCTTTTGGTACATAGAGATCCCCATATAACGAAAATTAACAAAAGAACGTTTTCTATGGTCTACTTACCTAACTCTAGCTCTTATAGTCTCCGAGATCTAGGCGTTCACACGGACGGACAGACGGGCATGCCTAGATCGACTCGGCTGTTGCTCCTTTATGGGGTCTTAGACGCTCCCTTGTGCCTGTTACATACATTTGCACGAATGCAATATACTCGTTTGCTCTACTACAATTAAAAAGTTAATATTTTTCAATATATTTCTGTGTGTACATCCATAAAATACTTACCAATTATTATAAGCATTGATTACTTGTTTGCATTTCTCTTCAATTTATACTATAAGCCTTTCAAATCTATAAAGAAATCGAAATTAGAATAATCTAATAATGCATTTGCACCAATTAGCACTTATTCCGGTATTCTCTTTAGATGTTTGCACGACAAATTAGCAAGACCATTGAGCCATTTGTGTTTTTCGTGAAGTGAAACGAAAGCAATAGCAAAAGCGATGACCCACTTTTAGAGTTATACATGATATTTTAAGAATTAACCATGGTAAGGTTAAGGCAGGATTCAGTCAAAATTAACCCTCAACGTATCCATTCGATAATCACACATCCATTTTTATAGACCCTACTCGTAAAGCAAAAGCCATGTTGGAATCGTTCAAGTAAACTTTATTAAACTTTATTAAGTATATATGTATATTCTTGATGTCTGTCTGTCTGTCTGTCTGTGTGAACAACTAGATCTCGGAGACTATAAGAGCTAGAGTCACAAAGTTTTGTATGTAGACTCCCCTTGATCAAGTTTGTTTTAAAAAACTATATCTCCTTCAATTTTCAAGATATGAGTGTGATTTTCTATGAAGTAACTAAATTTTGTTAAAATCTGTTAAGAAGCAACGTCAGAATTAGCAATAACATTCTACTTTAGTTGTATAATTTACGCCATCCAGCTTGAATAAGAATATTTGTGTCTCCCTCCCACTAACACATGTTCTTGTTGAACTTGCTTGTAGGAAGCGGGGTGTATAAGCAGCTGCTGCGGAGCTTTTCTGCATTGATGGGATATGAGCAAGTGCAATTCAATTAAATAAATTTAAAGCTGGGTTACTGTTCTTATTATTCTTGCTATTTAGGATAAAGACGTTCTGCCAAAACAAAATATGTACATTTTCCTCACACGTGTGGTTGTATTGGTGCTGTCCCTTTCCTTGTCCACTTTTTGACTTTGACTCAGTCAATGAAGAAAATCAAAGGAAAATCTCGAAATTTTAGAGGCACTCATTTGACGCGCTCGCTTGACATATGCTGCAGCTGTGGCAAAAAGGTTTTCTTTCTACCTGCTCAAGCAAAGGTTATAGAAGCGGGTTAGGCCTATCACAAAGTGTGGCATACTTTTGAGTGTTGAATAAATGCTGAATACGAGTATTCTTATAGTCGGAATATCTACTATGGCGTTTCTACTTGTTTTTTTGTGCTTTTTGTGCTTGAAGCTTTACAGCTGTGCGAATGTTCATATAAAAGACCAAACATTCCTGACATCAGACATCACCTGACATCATCCATTCGTCCCCGGTTCAATTCTTTTCAAACTTGACTTTGACTTTTGAGGGCATTTTTGTATTGATTCAAGTAAGAAACTCTTCATTTTGTTTCTGAGTGTAGTTTTGTGTTATATGTGTGAGCTTTCGCTAGATCAGCTTGTCATTATGAAATTTCAGATCTCTTAAATTGGAGTTTATTGGTGAAATGCTTAAACTTTGAATTGTCGATGGATTTTATGGGAAGCATAAAATGTGACCGAATCGAATCGAATAAAGAACGTATTTTGGCATGAGTTTTGGCTCGGATCAAATTGTTAACAGATAAGTGGAGAAAAGTTTTTAGCATGACAACATAATTCCACACCTTCTTGACCAATCATGACAATTCTCTGTCCCTATGGTAATTCTCTAAATTGAAACTGCATTTGTTGAAGAGTGAAAAGAGATAAAATTTTATTAGAATAAACAGGGCAAGTTAAAAGTTAAGGTTTTTGAATATGTGAATAATGTGTGTGTATATAGTTATTTGTTTGATATTTTAATACTGTAATTTGTTGAATAATATTATTGAAGTACAAATACGCATTTTGTAATGAATGTGTGTACAAATTGTACTTCAATCTAAATGCTACTGGTATGTTTGCTCTTTGTCAAGTTCATTTACAATTTGGTCTCTAAAGACTCGATTCTTCTCCATACGTGCTAGGCAAGGACAATTTTGTTTTTAATAATTAAAAGATTTAATAGTTAAGTTATTAGGAGAGATTAATTTGTTTTAATAAGTTTAATAAATGCTTGATTATTATCCTTTGTACCACACTGATCGATTGTCAAAGGCAATTCATTTTATAAAGAGATTAAAGAGATTGAAAACTAACAAATTTTTAAGATTTTCCGTCGTCATTTTGCATTTTGAGTGTAGCCTAGAGTATTTGGGCATCTTAGTTCTCTAAAAATCTAAAGCAAAAGCATTTTAAGCACATTTTTGGAAAGCCAGCTAAGATTCTTTGATTAAAGATAAATATCTAATGGAGAATAAATATTATTCAAATCTTCGATTAAGGAAAAATTTGAATATTTTTAGTTATAATTAAAAATTGTTGATAAATATTAGTTAATAAATTGACTAAAAGAGTTAAATTTAAGTTAAATTTGGTTACTTTACGCGTTCCATTATAAGAGAGACCGAGAGAGAGAGAGAGTTTGTGTAATCCTTTTGCGATCCTTTTGCGTTTTTTCCTTCTGTTTTTTACTTGGTCTTCTTGACCATATTAGCAATGCGTTCTTCCACCTGCAGCAACTCTTGCCAAAAATTGAAGGACATCCAAATTGGTAGTATTGGCTCCTTATCGAGTATGTACAAGAGTTCAGCACGCCTGCGTCTGTCTCTGTCTAAGGCGCAGCAGTCCATCTGGTGACCTCCAAAGGCGGCTTCCATTTTGGTTGCTGCCTGATGTGCTGCTGGCGGCTCCATGTTGACTTCCCCTTTGTGTGCTGCACTGCAACTGAGTTCTAAGCGGAAAATCAGTGTGCTTTTATACCACATCCTGGGCAACTATTCTATTGCATTTGGCTTTCAAATGGTCCACGTGAATGCCACTTAATTAGGAGCATAACTAAGCTAAGTTATGCCACTTGTTTGCAATGCGCTTATTGGTTTTTGTACTCATAAGCCAAACAAGGATATATGCGAGCTATCAAGTGGTCAGAGCTTAATCGTCCATACGCTAATTGGCCACTTGGAGTCAAGCATCTGTATCTGCATCTGTCCAAGTCCAAGCAATGCAGTTTAACTTTCAAGCATGACGCTGGCCTGTTGTCCTGTCATTTGGTAGATTACACACTCTGGTTGACTTAGACGAGGGTGTGAGGTTGTGGTGGGGCTTGTGTAAAAAGGACAAATGAAAAGGAACTGAAGGTCTGCTAAGGCTTCCTTTTTAAGATATTATTACTATTTAAAAAGCAAATTTAAATTTACTGTCTATTCCTTTCTGTTTAGTAGAACCTAAGGAGGAGCAACAAGGACAGCTTTGTTTAATGCTTATCTGGTTTATTAATTTTGTCAGGACAGGAAGTCTGTCCGTCGTCCGTTCGTCTGTTTCAACTCCAAGATCTCAGAAGTCTTCCTTTGTTTGCACGCTTAGTTAGAGTCTTAGTCCGATTGGACAACTATATCACATAGCTACCAAATAACCGATTGTTCCGGAATGAACACTTAGGAGCATAGCTTTTCTGTTTTTCATCCAAATCAAACCAAATTCTGCTTGTATCCCTTGTATACACTGTATCCCCACTCCCACCAACCAGATTTGATCTAGATCGGTGATTATTTGTTTTCCCTTTGGGGTTCTATTCTTGCCCGCTGGCGACCAATTGGTTGACTTGGCCGGGTCGACCCAGTGCATGGGTGAGATTTATAAAAGGCATGACTAAAGAGTATCACAATGGCAAGCCCTAGAAAACCCACACTTTAGCTGTGCAAATATCTTGCTCTCATCATTAAATTGTCGTGAACTTTATGGAAATATACCATAAGTGCAAGAAACCCTAACAAAAGCTCTATTAGTCAAGGTCCTCCTTAAACTGTCAGAAGAACAAAGAACTGCACCCACAATTAGGCTTATGATCAATTGAGGCGAGACATGCAAATGAAAAGGAAACCTTGGCGACACGTTGACAGGCAAGCAACAGTAAATCGCACATGGAAAACCCTGAGTCTGCGCTACAGGCCGCACACAATGGGCAATAAACACACACATAAACAAAAGATGATCATAGCTGAAGAAGCTCAAGCAACCAGCAGGTAATTTACACACGTGAAGAGGCGCAGCTGCGCAGGCGCCCATGAGCTTGCAACCTGCTCAAACATGTTGGCCAACGAACCAGAGTCGCAACCGGTCTGAAGCATTTCTTTCGGCGAGGTTTCTAGCTCCGTCGAGTTGCAGCAAAATGGGTCAGGCTATATAAAGCCAAGTTCAAGGCGATCGCCGTTTCAGACGGCAGCAAGCAGCGAACACGCGAAGCGAAATTCGACACTCGACTTTGACTTCTATCGAAAGACAAATGAAAGTATTTTGGCCAACAAAAAATTGTTGAGAAAAGAAATTGGCGTTTCTTACGGTGGAACAAGTGAATTGTGCTTGACAATCGCGTGCAAAATTGTATATTTTTGTGAAAAATCAACTGGTGCTAAGACTAGGCCTCTGCGTGTTTTTTTGGAAAATTTGAATTTTATTGCAGCCAAAACTGCAAATTCCAGCGAACTATATTGCCAGACTGCAGATAAAAACAGAGGTGAGTCATTGAATTGGAAATAATTTTCCAATTTTACATATTTGTGATTATTTGGGCGCTGAAGAGTCGAAAGTCAAGGTTAAAATTGAAAATTCATAAAAGGATTGATAAATGCTGGCTGAAAAATAATTTTCGGTTTTCGCTCACTCGCGACCTTGAGCCTGCTAATACCAAATATTGAGAAAAATACAGCTGGCTAACAACAAAATTTAGCTTTAATAGAATAATCAAGGCACTAAAATCACAAAATCATAAGATATCCTTAGCAGCTTCAATGAATCCATTCCTTATAAAAGTAATCTTTTATTGATCAAATTTATTTGTGTAATAATTATAATATTATTTTATTTCAAAATTCATAAATTGAACATGTATAATATTAAACGTAATAACAAATAAAGAAGGCTTTATATTATATATTTGTCCGATCTGAATCAGATTAGGCCAACGGACTTGGATCCGTCTCAAATGGATTCAAACCAAATTGAATCGAATTTTGTTTGGATGAAAAACACAAAAATATTTGCCACTAAGTCTTCACTCTGGAACGTTCGGTTATATGGGATATATGATATAGTGTATGATGATATTAAAAGAAATCGGGCTATAGCTTTTAACACTTCTGAGATCGTGGGGTAGAAACAGGCGGTCGGACGGCCAGACGGACATGGTTAAATCGACTCCCCTTATTTGATACAATCGAAATCGCTAGCTAAAATCTCACATATCTCACATCTACATATTAACTGGGCTTTTCTCATCCATTGCGATCAATCATTGAGATTTAAGTTTGAACTCTCTTGCCATACTTACTATATATCTATGATCTATATATCTATGATCTTCAGCTGGCTGGCTGACTGACACCGTTTGTCCAAAAATTGCAATCTCACATGTGTTGCACCTATCACATGTCAGTCGAGCTCTACAATTCGTATTAGAAAGTTATTTACAAATGTCCGCAGTCCGCCACACGATGCGGCCATACTCATCGATGTCCATATTGCAGCGTCTCGTGTGTTTGGCCAACAAATTGGGACGGCACGACAATAACAACAACTGTAATTTGGGTCAGGCCAAGAAATAACAGAACTTGAAGCATAAATTCACAACAACAGCAACAACAACAGCCGACCAAAAACGGCGTCCAAAAAGAATTTCTGTTAAGCGAGTTAACAACTTTGCATGAAAAAGCAACGCAAACAAACCTGAATGGTGGCAGCAAGTCAGGGTGAAAAGGGGGTTGAGGCGCGGGTTCAGTGACAGGCTAGAGCTGTTGAAGCCTCAAACTTGTCAAAAGAGAGGTGCCAAGAGTTGAGTTGGAAAGCCAAGCCCAGGTCTGTTAATGTCAAACCCAAGGCACATGTGCGTAGTCAGGGGATGGGGATGAGTTGTGGTCAGCATGATAATTGGCATCCCGCAAAGGGAAAATGGAATTGGATTAAGAATTTCATGAGCATAACAGAATGTAGGTGAATTAGACTCGGAAAGTAGAGCTTGAAAACTATCGATTACTTGGCAAGCTTCTTGTAATGCATCGAAAATAAGCAATGAATGAATCTATAGTTTATGTTCGATGAATTTGCTAAGGATGTCCAAAAAAATGTCCTACCTCATTCATTCATTCTAAATGCTGCTTCCCACTTTGATATCCTTAGCCACGTCCATGGACATGCACATGCATTGAGCCAAGCAATAAGAGCAACATCATCAATGGCCCAAATTGGCGCCCCGCCCTCTGTTATTCAAAGAATTTCATTGTCATCCACACCTACCCACACACACACACTCACACATCCACACCAAAAGTCTTTGGCCTTGATTCTAGGCCACTGCATCCTCAGCCCTACTCTGTTCTGTGAGCTGCTAATAAACACCCTGACAGCAAGTGGAGCAAACAGTTTGTGGTGTTTGCTTTATCTACCCAATTGCCCATGAAAGACCAAGTTTTCCTCAACGAGGATTTGTCTGTTTTAATTTCCTAACCCATTTTCCTACAAACCACACTGCCTGGCTCAATTTGTCGAGCAAAATTCCAAGACTCTTTAAGACTCTTTATTTATATTTGTTTTCTTAGGCTTTGCCTACCCTAAAGCAAGTTTTTTGATTTTGTTTTTTTGTAGCTTTCATTCATGCAAGGCATTCGGCTGCGGCTAAGATGTGGTTGTTGTTGTTGTTGTTATTTTTCTTTGGCATTTTGCGGCTGCTATGTTATTTTTTGTCGTCATGCCTTTGCCGTGACGCTGTTGTTGTTGTTGTAGTTGTTAAAGCTGTCTTTGAATTGGCGGTGAAAGTTTTGCTTGATTATGTTAAATTGTATTTAAAATACATTTTTTCCCAAACATTTCTTGGAAATAAATATTATCAATCAGCAATTCAATTTAAAAAAATAATAAATTTAAATTTTATTTAATTTTATTTTTGACTAAATGAATAATTATCAATAAATAAATATAAAATAATAAATATCAATATGGCTAGAAATGAATTGAATTCATTATTGAAATAAAATTAAATTAAATTTTATTTTTGGCTAAATAAATAAATATCAATTTATGATTTATTTTGCAGTGAAGACAATATAACGTCTATGTGAATGTTTTGTTTGTATCCAAAAATATTGCAGGTGTTTTATATTTGTCGCAATTTTATGAAATTCAAATCTTTCGGTTTGTACAAGTTTGGAATTTATGAGAGAATATTTTCTTCTTTTCAAAATTTTCCACTTATACTTTACTTTGAGTTTTCTTCAATTCGTTGAAAATATAATTTTTCCTTCGAATTTTATGTTAAATTATAATTCTAGAAAATCTTTTCATTTCAATAACACAAATTATTAGTTTTATTATAATAAAAATGTGTATTTTTAGCCCTTTTACTTTGATCGCAAGTGGGATTTCTAGCTTAAAAATAAATTTAAAAATAAATTTCAAATATTCATTTTTATGCCATTTTTTTTCATGAATGAAATATATGTTTCAATGACAAGTTATCTATATAAGCTCTTGTATATACAAAATTTTTAATATTTTTTACAAAATTACAAAAAATTATGCAATGCAGATAATATTTCTGTTGTTAATAAACTCATGTTTTGTTGTTGTTTTCTACATAGAATTATTATACTTTTGATTCTTTTATCGATTCTTTGGAATCATGGATATCATATCCTTCATCAGGCATAAGGCTATACTTTGGCAAGACAGACAGACAGACAAGACAGGGATAGATGTTGTATTTACATTTAAAGGTCTCTGTTAATTCTAAGGTCTTAAGTGGGGAAGGTCTTTATCAAAACCTAATCCTTAAGCAATAGTTGCGAAGGTCATTCAACCTGAGTCCTGAGAGAGCTCTTTTAATTAAATCTTTTCTTATTTTCTTTTATTAAATAATCAAGTTAAATTTATTAGTTGTTAACCCTCATATCAGATTGGGAACTTGCAAATTTTCTACGTAGACAGATGAATCATTTTGGAATAATTTTAAAATTTAAATGATTTTGTTTAGTTAAATATAGTTAAATCGGTTAAAGATTAATTTTAATATGTTGAAATCCAACTGACAACTAAACTATCAGTGCTTACTAAATAAAAACATTCTCAAATAGAAATCTCGCTAAAACAAACCAAAAATCTTCAAATTTGTTTAGCCTATAGACAGTATTATAAATCTATTGCTTCTATATATAGATTGATTGAGGTGCAAACAAATTCAATAATAATATTAATGTTGAAATCAATCTAAGTAAAGCTAAATAATTCTAGTCCTGCTGTTATATTAGATTGAATAAAATATGTAACGATTTTATTAGTAGAATGTTTATTAAATTTAAAATTCATTTACAAAATTGTCAAGTCACAACTTGTGTCATTTCATTTATTCTACTTTGCAAATTTATAATTTTCATATGAATAGCAATGCTTGGAAAATTTAAATTAAATATCCACAATCCTTATAAAGCAACGTACTGCATTTTGTGCAGTTTTTAAAGTTTATAAAGCAGAAATAAAAACTATGCCATATGAATTAAAGTTGATTTTACTTCAGTCACACTTGGCTATCTGTGACAGTTGCAATTTAGGCAACAACAACAACAACTGCAGTGCACTAATAACAATAGCTATAATAATAACAGCAACAACAGCAACAACAACAACAACAACATGCTCTGCCAAATGCAATTTGTTCTGCTTTCATGCAACTAAGAGATGATGATGATTGCCACTTTTTGGGGTCAGTAAAAGTAAGCGTTTTCTTGAGTTGAATGTAACTTTTCCTTGACAAAATATAACATTTTCAAAATGTATGAACATTTATATTTATACATCTATGCATATATTAGCTGCATCATGTGTTGCATCACATGTGTAAGCCGTTAGCTGCATAAAAAGTGTTAAACAATATTAGCTCGCCGGTCAAAAGTGTTACCAAATCGACGCTGGGATTCATGCATTTCCCGAAATCAAATTAAAATGCAGCTCAGCCAATGGACAGCTACACAGACAGACTACAGTTACTACCGTTAGTCAGCAGCGGTCGGCTTGAGCTGGCCGAGCGACAGGTCCAAACGAAAGACTTAAGACACAAACCTGCTGGAAAGTACTGTCTGTTTACGCAAATTGAGGTTAACCTCAATTATGCTTAACGCAGGGTGTAATTGTGTGCGGCTGACCCTTGGAAATGTTTACTTTTGATTTTAATTATGCCGCCTTGCTGTGCCTTCTCTCGCATTTCTCGTATTCTTGGCTAAAAAGAAAGTGAAACGTGCACACTGCCTGCCGTTAAGTTTCACTTGGCCGAAAACCAGTCAATGACTTGTTGGTTTTGCCAGAAAAAAATCTGACTTCGAGGCCCTGGCCCAGGCACAGAATGAATCACAATCACAGCTCAACGCTCAGCATCGGTGTCGGCGTCACAGCCACAATCAGTTTCAGTCTCAGTCCCAGTCTTCCAATTCGATGTTGGATGAAGTGGAAAGGCAGCAAGAAGCATCGGCAGCCACAAGGCAACCCAACATAGGCTGGGACTGGTTGGTCTGTTCGCTTCGTTTGCTCAGTTGCCGCAAATCACGAACAGTTTTGCCGCTTTCTCATCTTTGACTTTGACCGCTGGAGCGCCGCACGCCACACTAAAACCCGAAAGTGAGCCAAAAAAATAATAATATAAAAGAAAGAAAAAATGAACTCACTTGACTATGAAAAATGTGCAGGCATAAAATACGGTTATATATTTCTCCCTCACCCACATTTGAGCAGAGTTTTGCGAAAGAACTGCAACTGCTGTTAAGCCGCCTACTCTTTCCCTCTGTGCTCTTGTGACCACGCACGCCTCCATTTGGCTAACGTTAGTTTTTCTCTCTCTCTCTCTGTCTTTCTTTCTACACTTTCTAATTTCTGACCAACTGTAATTGTAAGTATTTCAAATGTAATTGCGGCTAGTTAGTTTTGCTGGCGATTCTCCACCTCCTCGCCAAATTGTGTTTGATATAAAAAATTATATTTTAAGTGGCCACATTTAATTTACCTACATTCTGGCTTTGGCCATGAAAGTAAAAGTTGCGTGCGAATTTCTAATTTATTATGAACGGATGATGAGGTTCATGTATATCGTACATATATATATTTATAGCACTTGCACTGAGGCATAACTGAGTGAATCTGAATTGCTGTTGCTGTTGATTGCCAGGCAATTATGCATATTGAGAGAGATGCTTCAATTACATAAGGAATGAAGTCATTAACTTTGGTGGGGCACTAGAATATGTGATATATGTGAGGTGAACTTGATTTGATTGATTGATTGATAGACCTTCAACTTGTTTGCCAACCGCATCAGCTTGGGGCGGCTCAAGAGAACTCTCTCTTCTGCAAGTTTTCTAAGAAATGTGTTCCTGTCTTTACAACCTTCGTTCTAATTATACTGAAAGTAATATTAGCCAATGACTCTCCCATGCAACTAACTTAATGATTGTTCCTCTGGACCAAGTTTTAATTAGAGAGATATAGAGATGTTGTTCTTTGGAGGTCACGAAATTTGTGTATCCTCATTTAAATTGACTTTG
This sequence comes from Hirtodrosophila duncani, assembly GCA_037043425.1. NCBI lineage: Eukaryota > Metazoa > Arthropoda > Insecta > Diptera > Drosophilidae > Hirtodrosophila > Hirtodrosophila duncani. The sequence goes on from JBAMBM010000717.1 coordinate 210,604, forward strand.
TGTTTGCCATTTCTCATCTACTCATTTCTACTCATTCATGAGAATATTCAATCTTCAAGCAATTATAAGAACTGTTGCTTTTGACCGACATGGTAAAATGTATACTTCTTCAATGACCAACATAAAAGAGGAACAGTTGAACCCAATTCCGCCTAACACAGCCCTTCTCAATCCTGAGGGCGTCACAGTACGGCAGATATAATAGCTCTTCTTCTTGTTCTGCTTATAAACAAAAAATAAGTTCAGCGTCCGCGGTCCAGCAGGTGGTACCTTTTGAGTCTCCGGATGGTGGTGCTGTTCAAGGGATCCAAGGGAAAGACCTTTGGGAAAAGTGGGCTTCGGACACGAGGAGGATGTCGACATGGTTGGTCTTGATACAGTGCTCGATCTCGGCTCTGCTCTTACACAGACCGTTCGCATTCCATAGGACGATATGGAGATTTACTTGCATTGCTTGGCCAGTAGTGACGTGAGCCGTTGCGTCCTGGCTGCAAATTGTTCAAGCACCTTCTCCATCATAACTTCTAGACGGTGGAGTGTAGTGTTTGGCTGAGCCGTGTCGACTGGGGTCCACGTAGAGCACTTTGAAAGTGACACGGCATTCTGTTGCTTTTCTTGCCTCTCTCTATCTCACACACACAGGGCAGTGTTCATACTATTTGGTCAGCAAAAGAAAATTTGTTAGCGCCATTTGTCGTTCATTCTAAATCAGTCAAAAACCCTAGACGGTCTCCTTGTCAGCAACGGCCAGCGGCAGGTGATTTTTAAACATACAAACAAGTAAATGATGTCTCTCTTACAATTTAGTGAGAGGGGCGATGAGATAAAACGTCATTGACCATCTCTTTCTCACTCACACACAGCCTAATCGCCACAGCGCTATGGTTTCTTTGAGATGACATTTTACATTACTATATGATATAGTTGTTGTATATCATAGAGTTGTTCGATCCAAATGAAATTTGGAGCTATCTAAAACTGACCTGTACCAAATTTGGTTCAATTCGGTTTCATTCAATTCAATTCAGATTCAATTCAGAAAGGCTGTGTCTATATGCGGGCTATGTGATATAGTGTTCCGATCTTGATTTCTACATGGGAAGCTTACAAGTCAATAGCTACAAATTTGACGGACTAGGCATGGGTATATTGGGTCGGCTTGTTATGCTGATCATGGTTATATACACTTTATGGGGACGGAGATGCTTCCTTCTATGCTTTATAGTAGCCTCTGCCAGGGTATAATTAACCGACATGGATCCATCAATCCGTCTGTCGTCCATGTGCAGGTCGTCTACTACTATTACTACTGTAGAGCTTAGACTACGGCTCATGTTGACTCAAATACCGATCTATAGAATTTCTGCCTAGAGATTTTTAAGCCTGTCATCCAGGCTGTTGATGACAACTAAGCGTCTGCTTTACGAAGCAGCTCCTTGAGAATTGAACAACTTCCTAGTAAAAGCCAGAGGTCAAAATATGAGCTCCCCTACGAGATTTTATGCAGTGCCAATTTACAAATTTATTGGACACGTTATGGTCGAGATGCTTGTATATACGCATTGTCCTAGCACGTCACCTGTGAAGTCTCACCCATAATGCCTTCGTTTTTAGAATATTGAGTAACGTGCCTTGAAACACCTTGCCGTGCTCAAAGAAGGAGATATATGTTATAACACAGCAAGGGACCAGTATCTACTTGCCCCCAAACATAAAAACTTTCCCATAAGTAAATTCTCTACTTTAATATGAAGCATTGACATTAGTCTTTACATTGCACTAAGAATTGCATTCAATTTTGGGATTGCCTTTGCATTATTGAGGGAGTTTTAGGTAACAGTGGAATTTTGAGGAAACTGCGTTGTTGAACGAATCCCCCGCTCAGGCTTCAGAATCCTGCACGGATTTCATATAATACCTCATATCAGATCATTCGTATGTCAGTTAATACTGAACTTGTACATTTTTGTTTAAAAAACAAAGGCAGGAAGCGGACTTCAGCTACCCAAACCTTATAAACCCCATGCAGAACTATAAAAGGGAAAGAAAAGTTAGTAGTCTATTTCCTTCAGCTGTAGCAATAGGCAGCGAAGCAATCTTCTTTCAAATTTTCAATCATACATGCAACACATTCACATTCCAAGTAAAGTCTTTGTGAGTGACAGAGACAGAGCACAATTACGCTGCTTGGCGTGCAAATAAAATTTTGTTAGCGCCATCTATTGTACAGACTGTTCATATATATGTCCTTATTTGGGAGCTAGATGTTAAAGTGGTCCGATCTTTATGATTTACAGCAATAATTAGGTGAAAATTGTGTTGGATTTATGTATTAATATGTGTATGTCCCTGCTTATATATGTATCGAGTTTGTAAACAGTTCTTATCGGATCCTAATGAAATACGGAAGATCGAAAGAAAATGTTCTTATACATATAGAAAACAGAGTTCTAACTAAATTTGTCAAAATTTGTGGAAGATATAAAGATTTCATCGTGGGCATGGCAAATTTCTAAAGCGAACTTGATCTGACGCCTCACCAGGGGAGTCTGCATATCAAATTTGGTGACACTAGCTTTTATAGTGTGTTCATCTGGACGGACGGATCCCTTTTACTCAATATAGAGTACGACTATAAATATGAATGTTAATTATAAATTTCAGCTTTACCCCAGCTCACGTTTTGTTCAATTTAATAAACGCTAAAAGCCTAAAAATATGTTGGATGATATGATATTGCCATGCAACCAAAGGAAATTGCCGTTGCACGTTTCGTATCGCTTTCTAAATTTACATCAAGACAATAATTTGAGGAGCCATAATTTGGGACTTCTATAGAAAATTGTGTCACAAAACCATAAAACTATTAATCAAGCAAATGCAGAGATTGAAACTAAAGCTGATGATGGTGAATGAATTTTGTTTAAACATATTCGTTTTTCTATGCATAATTATAGTGTGTGCGAAAGAATTTACATGTCTGTGGCACAAACCTGATACATCATCGGCTTGACCTTATTCTTGAGGCAAGCCAAGCCAAGCCAAGCCAAGCTGTCAGCTCGGCCAGCAATTAAATGGAAATCAATGCATTCTCATGCCCCATGGCCAGCCATTGGCATTCAACTTGCCTCGCTCTTTATTAATTTAACGGGAACATGTTGCATGACATGTGAGAAACTACCGCTAGCCGGTCTACAAGTTGAACTGGTTCTTGGTGCACTTGTTTTTCTTTCCATTGCCACACAAATGCGTGGCCGGCCAGCCATTCCCATTCCCATTCGCATTCCCATTCCTGCTCAGCGGCAGCGGCAGGCATTGATTAGCGTTTGAGTATCAGAAAAAGTTCTGTTTTCCCAGCAGTTGGCTAATTTCCATACTCAGATCGGATCGACACATTACCAGTGTTAGCGCATTTACAGCAACTGAAATTTGCAGCTAGTCGCATGCACTTGCCCAGCGTTTGCGGCTTTCTAATGAAGCCATCAACTGGAGCTGGCTTCCTAGTCTTGACCAATTGCCCAGCTCATCTTGGCTTTGGCTTTGGCTTTGGCATTGGAACAGGTTCAGTTTGACCGAGCTAGGCAATAAGTGGAAGCAGTTAGACTTGTTTCTATTGTTTCGGAAGTGACTTTGTTATCTTTTCTTTTTTCTTTTCTTTTCTTTTTTTTCAATTACACGCAACAACTTTCTTATTTCTTTTCATGGAAATTTGTTGTCAAATTGGGCGTGTGAAATGGAAATTTCTATGACTAAATTCACACAATGGAATGCTTAGAAAGGCGAGCCAATCACCAATCAATTGATGAAAGTCATTTAGCAAATATTTGTGCAATTTGATGGCAATTAATCATTAAGGTTAAGGCTTAACCTGTTTAGGCTTGCTTCTGTTTCAAACTAAGCTGCTCACTAATAGTATTGACACTGTCTTCTCAGTTGGTTATCCTGAAATGAATTCTGCGCTCCTCCTTAAAGAATTAGGTCAAACTTGTCATGTAACTGCTCGTGGCTCTGTTAAATATTTTAGCTTTAATTTTCAGCCCAACCTCGACTCATTTGAATGCCCAAATCGTGTACAGGTTCAAAATACTTACATATTTACACAATGGCAATGTGAAAGTGTTATGCGTTTGCCTTGTATCTCTCTTGAATTCAAATTTCAAATTTCAAACGAATGACTTAAGCAACAAACTTGTTTGCTTTGCATTGTTGCAGGAGGTGCTCAGCCGTCGCCATGTTCGATCAACGCAAAGTTTACGCCTATCTGCTGCTCACCTTAGTGGCCAGCAACTGTCTGCTACTCACCTATGCCTATCCACAGCAGGAGGTGCAACGGCGCCAGCTGCAGGTGACTCAGTCGCCGGTTTATCGGGATGAGGGCAGCGCCAGCGGACGCAAGTTTGCGGTGAAACCGAACGCCTCCAAGAAGGTGGCACTGGACGACATCGAAGACGATATCGAGGGCAATCAGATACAGGAGAGTGTGGGCGGACCCGGCGGCTTCACCTGGTCAAACATGTTGTCCACAGTGATGACCATGTTCTTCAATGGCGCCACCAATGCTCCCACCAAATCAGAAGATGTCGACGGCTCCATTGGACTGGGTGGCAGCCCCTGGGCTAATGTTATCTCTATGGGTAGGTGGAGAGACAGATTTCGTTGTTTTCCAATAATAATATTCTCTCCATAGGCCTGCGCATCATTAACACTTTGCTTGGCGGCGGAGCTCCCAGCGATGGCATCGATAAGGTCGACAACGGCGGCTCACCCATGCAGGTAAGACTTGAAGCTCTCTCTCTATAACTTGGTGTACTTTTTTGACGCTTTTGTGCCATTTGCTAAGCTTTGTAATTGTTAATTGTTGATATTTAAAAAACAAAAATAAAAAACTACTCATTTGGGCTTGGTTTGGTCTTCTCTCTCTGTTTTGTTTTGTTCTGTTTTTGTTGTTGATTTCCTGCTACTATTCTCCTCCACCTAAACAACTCGCACAGGGCATCTTGGCGGCTGTGCTGTCGTCCGTGTTGGGCACCAGAGATCCAGATCAAGTCAACTCGATGGCCAAGCAAGCTGGCGAGGTAAAGTCACAACATAAACACAAACTCAAATAATATTTGCACTATGCAACAAGTTTAGGTGCCAGACATATGCACATTAGAGAGCCACAACTTAGGCTTAATTGTTGGTTGAATCAGTGAATGAATCCAAAGGATGTTTAGAGAATATCAATAGATATAGAATAGGCAAGGAGATACTAAAGTCCATCAAGAGAAGCGGCCAGAAGAGATCCTGAAAGATCAGATCTTAGAATTATTAGTGAAATTATCTACAAAAATGGTCTGTGTAAGTTTTGAACTGAACTCAGCTTTCGGCATTAGAAGAGATTCAAGATTTTGGGGCTTTCAAGGCCTTTTCTATTGGATTTCCTTCCAGTATTCCCATATGATGTTAAACTAGCTATACAATGTGAATCTTTACCTTTTTGTGATAGACAACTCCCGTTTTTGTTAGGATATCTCTTGTCTCCGCAGCACACTCCGATCTCCATTGCTGAAGTTCAAGTCTGGTGCCAAATTCTTGTTGCAAAGTGTTGCCTATGTAAATTCCATTCACACACACATAACACACACACACACAGACACACACGCATACACTCGCACTCTGACACGCTGCTATAATCATAAATATTGGCACAACACTGCAGAAACTAATTAACTAATCCCTCCTACCTGACCCCTTCTTTCACACATACACACATACACTTACACAATTCTCACTTCACACCATAAAACACTCAACACTTGCCTTCGCCCATCCACAGTTCATACAGATCGTGATGAATCTGCTGGACGCCTTGAAGACATCATTCTCGCATCGCTCGCTCACCGCTCGCTCCATGGGCAAACGTGACTCGGTCAGTGACGCCGCCGTCGCTGGGATTGCTCTGATGAAGGGCTATGTGCGCACCTATCGCAGCTCGGAGGACAAGTGCCTGCAGCGCTACATGTGCGATGCCAACACAGACTGTGTGCGCGAAATTGGCGGCAGCAGCATCTTCTGCCAGCTGGGATCGTAAGTAGTCCAGCGCCAAATGATGCGTATTGCTCTAATCCCATGTGCCTTTGCAGATATGCCACCAGCTATTTGCTGGGCCGCACCAGCAATACCAGCTTCGAGCAGCTGTACGATGCGGGACGCAGGGGACGCTCCGGCTTCGACTGCCACCAGTTGTACCTGGAGTGCAATGAGGTCTAGATCTAAGTCCATGTGGTGCATCTGCATCTGTGACTCCGAACTGCCCGCTGTTTAGTGCTTATGACTGGACTTCCTTAAAGTAAACTAAATTAATTTATGTACTTATTTGAAACTAGGTTTTAGCTATTTATATTATTTATTTAAATTCCGTATTTATTTATGGTGTCTATGCCATGCCCATGTCCATGCGCATAGACTAACACAAACACAAACCCAAACACAAACACAAACAAAGCCAAGTCGCGTTTTCTGCAATGAGTACGAAGAAAATGAATAAAAAGTAAAACTCGAAAATGCCATCTGCTCTTTGTTAATTTCATTTCTATTTGATTGAAGCTTAAAATCTGATCAAAGTAAATCAGCATTGAATGGTATATCGATTTCGTTCATATTCCCTGTAATGAAATTTCAATAATTTTGTTCAACGCTCTGCGATAAATACGAACGTAGAAGCGTCTATTTCCATTCTATTTACAGGGTGATACAAAATTTCAAAGCTCGATTAAAAAGAAAAAAAAGAATATTGAATTTTGGTATTGTTTTATTTTGGTCCTGCTTTATAGATCCTTTGAAAGTGTTCAACAATCATGCTACTATTATTATTGCACTAAATCAGGCAAGTAAGCGCAATTGGCTTTGTCCGTGCACTGGTTTGTTATCCCATCAAAGGACTTCAATATCTTGGCCACGAGACTAGAATGAATCCGTTCGCCTTATCGTAAGAAATTTGAATGGAAAATGGAATAGAAAAATGAAATAGTATAACAAGCTCTGAAAAGGCAGATGACAACAAGCTTGTAGCGCTTCAAAGATGCCGCTTGCCTTTGCAACGCGCCGCATGTTGGTCATATTCTTGGATGACAAGCTGTTAAGTATTGAACAAACGCACAGCCATACAAATTATAGAAGTTGGCCTGCAGAAGCTCCTCCACCATCATCCGTTAATGGACATCGACAGAATCCTGTATCCGCCTAATTGTTTGAGTACAAATGTGGCAACGTTCAAAGAGTCCCTGTTTTTCATCGAAGATGAGGGTTCGAATAGCCGAAGCTTATATACCATTCACATTGTAAATATATAACCGATCTGGATCAGTGGACACAATTGATACAAGGGATACAAAGTGAAAAGTTATATGGGAGCTATATAATATGGTTGTTCGATCTTGATCAGGTCAGACCACTGAAATGGATACAAACCGAATTTGGTTTGATTTCGATGAAGAACAGAAAAGTTATGCCCCTAAGTGTTCGGTGTGGAACAATCGGCTATATGGTAGCCATTTGATATAGTTGTCCAATCTTGATGAAACTCGAACTTACGTCAGCATGCAGACAAAAGAAGCATCTGGTAGCTGTGTAGCTTTTCAGACTTCTGAGATCTTTGTCTTAAAACAGACGGACAGACGGACGGCTGGTCATGGTTATATCGATTCCTCGTGTCATGCTGATCAAGAATATGTATACTTTATGGAATTGGAAGCATCTTTCTTTCTATTCGTACAAATATCGTGACTAAGCTGGAATACCCTCTGCAAGATTTGAAAGATATTTTGCAGACTGTCGTACTTCCTTGGACTTTCCAACAAGACTCAAAACCTAGCCAGCAGAGCAAGTGCTGCCAAAGAATCCAATTTCGAAATTCAAAGCTCGCCAAGAATGGCTGCATATTCTCCGGATCTTGATTCCATGGACTATATATAGCGTTTGGTCGGTTTGAGAAGGAAGGGTCTGAGCTGACATAACACTCAGGAGTCCCTTCTCCAGATCTTAATTCCATGGACTATATCGTTTGGTCGATTTGAGAGGCAAGGGTCTGAGCTGGCATGACACTTTGGAGTCCCTAAATGAAAGTGTACTTTAAGAGTGGGGTCTGCCGAAAATTTTCGTGAGCGTGTCTACTTTGAAAAACCAAGAATTTTAACAACTTTTTACAACTTCTCATTGTTAGTCTTTGACTTTAATATTTTCAGATTTTAAATTTAAACTGTAACTGTTGCCTTCATTTGTGAAAAACAAAAGCTGCCTGCTTGAACATTTTTGACAACATTCAGCTTTTGTCAGTATACAGTGTGCACAAATTCTTGCACGCAAGCGGTAGAAGCTGTTCAAGTGGTCAACAAGCAGTTCAACAAGCAGTACATTGGAAGCAGGGTAATTGCTGTCCGTTGCTTTTTAAAACAATTTCACGCCTTAATTGAATATATTAATATTAATATTAAGGGTTTTGAGTTAGAATGTCCAGTGGCAATGCAGACTTAGAGTTTGGAAGACTTAGAGTTTGTGCTTCGGTAAGTGCATCCTTTGAGACAAGCACATACTTGGTAAAGTCGAAGATAGCTTTCCCATTTTCTTTGATTTTAGTTGTAATAAGATAATTGTGTCATGAACCCGAACAGATTCTAAAGCTATGCTATGTTAAATCAGGCTTGTGACTACTAATTCCAACTCGGACACTTGACTTGTTTCCGCTGTAAACCAAACCATAAGGCGACCCAGGTGTAGCTGAAGATTAACCTAAACCGAACCGATATTTAGAGTAATTTGTAATTTTGCGCTGTTCGGGTTTATTACACAAGCTCAGTAAGCTAAAGCTGAAGCAAACTTTAATTCCTATTGCCAATTCAGTGCCAAGATTTGTTCTTAATTACTAATTAGCAAAATCAAGGACATGCTGGATCAACTCTCATTCCTCAACAGCCAAAGACAATATTCATATTGTCGCAAGCTCCTTTTTGGCAATAATTCAAGTACAATGGAGTAGATATATGTATATAACACACCTACTGCTCCCCTGTGCCCACCCCACACGTTGGCAACACTGTCTGCCTAAAAAGTTGCCGCCTTTTCAGAGTTTCTTTAACAACTTTTAACAGGCCAATGTACGTTTGCATAAGTGTGTATCTGCGTGCATGTATCTACATGCAATTTGGGAAACAAGCAGCTGAAGTTTTGATAAGGCTGGCAAGCCTAACAGACAACAGAACAGAGGGGAACATAACACGAACACGAGGGTTGCCATTGCGCAGCTGCAGAAGCTGGAAAGTTTTGATAAATGTCACAGAACAGCTGAAATTTATTGCAAAACCAGCAACGCCGACGCAAAGAAACTTTGGTATGCAAATGCAGTCAGCAGCTCAACGTTGAACGAGAGCATATCTTCAACGTCTATAGGAATATATATCTAGATATATACATACATATATATGCAGACAAGTTGTTTTAAAACTAACCCACTTTTAATGGGCGTAGATGTAGCCGGAACGGCAACATTTTGTCCAAAAGACGCTGGCTAAGGCATCTGCATCTGCATTCAGAATGCGCCACCGCCAGCCGCCTCCAAAAGTTATGATTAATTTGTGCGCCCAAGTTTTGCCGTTTACCCGAAACTTGTCTATCAGTCGGTCGGTCGGTCTGTCTGTCCGTCCGTCCGTCTTGTCCGACAGTGTGCCTGTCCTGTCTATGCCTGTTCACAATGAGGTTCCAGAACTGCTTGCTTCCACTATCTGGGGGCAGCAGCAGCAGGAGGCAGGAGCATTGGGAACATCAGCATGCCAGTAACAGTAATTAAAGGAGTTGGAGCTTTGGACCAGCTGACTGCCTGCCTCTGCCTGCACCTTCCCCCGCCTGCCTGCCTGCCTGCGTCGCTTAAAATTCCATTTAATTACGTTGAGTGTTAAATATCTTTAGTGCGCTAATTAGAACTGGCTCAAAGTTTTGGACAACAACTGCAAATTCAGTCGCAGACTTCGTCATCCTTTGCCACGTCTTCTAGCTGCAATTTATTATAGCCACAGCATCCGCCGCACCACCACCGCCACCGCCATCGTTATAGAAATAGAACAGCCACACTACCTCTACCACCAACTCGTGCCAAAGAACTCTTAAATTAAACAATCGAATTTGGCCAACGAACTAACTTGTTCAGCATTTGGAATAAAAGTAAATGCCAAAGCATTACTGGGCATTCAGCTTAAATTGTTTTCGCAGATTATAATTTACTTAGCCAACTTGTTCAAGGACTTTCGTCTTGCCTAAGTCTGTTTTAGAGTTAGATTGTTAGACAGCAATTACATTTATTTATTTAGCCGAATCAGAGTTGTCTACATTTTCCTCAATGGAAAAGTTTCATTGACTAATTATTTCACAGATATCATAGAGTAAAGAAAAAACACGAGAGTAAGGCTAACTTCGGGTACCAGAAGCATATATACCCTCGCAGATTTATAAAGAGGAAAGAACACATCGATGTTTATGATTTTACGGTGAAAATTGTAAGTCGATAGATTCAAAACTGATATAGAAACAGACGGACAGACAAGCAGACAGATGAACAGACAGACGGAAATGGGCATATCAGCTCGGCTTGTCATGCTGATCAAGAATATACATATACTATATGGAGTCGCCTTACAAATATCGTAACAAAATTGGCATGGATATAATGAAGCATCTTCTGTAACATTCTAAATCTTAAGATGGATCTTAAGATCTTAACTAATCCCATCAATCCATCAATCTCATTACTAAAGTTCAAGTTGAAATTAGTTAAGAAACTACGTTAAAAGCAATCCGGGGTCTCCATAGATAAGTATTACATATTTACAACTTCCTCCGATTCAGCGTCCCACAGATTTCCTAATTAAATAAGGCGCCGAGTCATTCAGAGTCGTCTTTCCCTTACAAGGCAACAATGAGAAACGAAGGGTTTAAATACGTGTTGAGCAAACAGCAGAGCTGGAAGAGATGGAGTGAACATGGAGGAGGTAGAAGGAAAAGTTAACCAACAGAAAGGAGAGAGCACAAAGAGGAGTGTGTTGAGAGGGAGCGAAGAAGCAGAAAGGCTATGAAATGATATGCTAAATGAAGAGGACAGAGGAGAAAATATGAGGAAGGCAGTAGAGTAAGAGAGAGAGAGAGATAGATAGAGAGAGAGAGAGAGGGTAGAAAGAGAAGGGAGGCAAAGAAAACAAAAGAATGAGAAACAAAAGAATGAGAAGTGTGTTGAAAGGGAGCAGAACAGATATGATATATGAACAGGAAAGAGTAGAAGATATGAAGACAAAGAGAGGGGAGAGTCTATCTAGAAAGATAAGTGAGACATGAGGAAAGCAACAACAGATGGAGAAGTGAAATAAGAGGAGGCAAAAAAAACAAGAAGATAAATGAAGAAGGCAGAGAAGAAAATATGTAGATAAACAAAGCCAGCGAGTCGAAACAAGGCAAAAGACATAAAGGGAAGGTAGAAGAAGAACACAGAGAAAATGGACAAAAGATTCAGCAAAGAAAGACTGCCGTTTTCTCCTCTACAAAAGCTATATAAAAACCTTAATTCCGACCGATTTACTGGCTGGACTTGCGAGTGGGTCTAAAAGTGGGGTCTACACTTGTATGGAAATGCATTTGCTTTCTACATATGAAACAATGCTGCCTATAAAAGTAGGCAAGCCACAAGGGATTACAATAGCGAAGGGTGCTCTACGTGGAAATGGCTCCAATTGATTCGCCCATTTCCAGTGTAAATGCAGTTTAAATGACAGATACAATTTTGCATCCTCACATAATGTAAGTCGCCTATGCCAATTAAGTAAACGCTTCAAGCAATTGTTTTCCGAAACGAAATAAATTATCAGAGAACAATTTCCTAACTTCAAGTTTCATATAAAAACTTTGCAGATTCCATGAGTATAAACAGCTGCCAGGCAATGGGAATGGCAATGGCAATGGCAATGGCATTTTCCTGCATATCTCAACCAATGTATGCACATGGATGATGATGACGATGACGATGATGGCCCCTGGGTATTTGTGGTAACTCGTTTGAGAAAACAAAAAAGGTAAATTTGCCCCACAGAGCCAATGCCAAAGTCAGTTATTATTATTATTTGTCAAATGTGTTTTGATTTGTTTCGATAGCCGGTTTTATGGGCAGACAAAAGTGCAAATCAAATACTGGCAAACAATATGCGTTAATACAGGGTGGCTTTGTTTTTAAATCCTGAAGGCATTTGCATATTTTTTTCTATGAAGCTGAAAAACAAAAAAAGGAGGGCTATTAAAAATTTGTATGTTTGCAAACAACAATTTCCTGGTCGATGAAAACAGAGCATGTTCAGCAGGTGACAAGTGCGAGGCTGATGATGCTGATGCTGATGCTGACAACTGCAACGGGGAAAGGCAACAGCAAAAACAATAACCGAAATGTACACGGAAAAGTTGATCCAAGCGAACCACAACTAACCACTGCCGGAGGGCGCTCAGCGGCATTGGCGCCCCGTCAGTTAAATCGATACACTATAAACGACATAAAACCAATACCGAATGACACTGTGCACCGAATTTGCCTTTTGGCTTTCACGTGTGTCTGTGTCTGCGCTGCGAGTGGGTACGGGTGAGGGTGAGGGTGATGTTGATGGTGACGGTGACGGTGACCCGAATCCGAGCCTCCAGCCCCAGTGATGTGTGCTTGTACGTGTGGCCATGTGAGTGGGTGTGGGCCATGTCAGTAGCCTGTCAGCAACAGCAACAGCAACAGCATCACACTCAAACCATCACCATCAACACAGCAACACCAACACTCTGCCGAAATACGTGGCGTTATTGGCTTTTGGGCGTCACACCGGAAAAATCACAAGGCGCCACGAACTCGTCGACAACGTTGGTGGCTGTTCCACGGGCTCGGGCCTGGCTTCAAATTGAAGCACTCTAGGAGGTCGCGGTTCGCGCGATGTGGCCGCCGCCACCGTGTCGCACATGCAAACATAAACATTTTGAAAATGAGCTCCACATTTACCCACCGATTTTTATCGGATTTGTCATACAAACAATATTATGACTTCAAATCCGTTAGAAATAATAAAAAGTTTTTAAAAGTTAAGAGGGGATCTTCAGATGAAATGGAACGTAGGAGTATACTTCTGTTGGAGCATGTGTGTAGTTGAGAGTTAAGCTTGTGTAGGCTAGGTTCTGGAATATATTTACATAAAACATTTCCCAAGGAAATCGTAGAGGAAAGCTAGCAAGGGTAGGCTTACCCTTGCAGAAATCTTTCAAAATGCAGACATACTGAATTTGGTTCAATTCCAATTAGAGAGAACAAATCAGAGCCTTAGTCGAATTCCGACTATAAGATACTCCTACTCAGACCACTTTTTGCGGACAAACCCCAAACGAAACACAGTCTTTAATTTAAGGAACTGTCAATACAATTTCATTAACTGCATGAAGTAATGTCAGTGGCTTGTAGCATCCTGCAACATGCTTCTAAACAACCTGCAATATGTTTACAAAGACAATTTGGCTCGCAGCAACAATGCCATGGCAAGCTCTGGCAACATTCTGTATGACAACTGGGGTGTATGTATGCATATATGCTGATTAAGAATATATATACTATATATAACAATGCAACAGTCGTTGAATACCCTGTAGCTAATAATCTTCTCTACCATATAGTAACCCCCTTTTGATCAACTTCGGTCGACTGACTTGGGGAATCCTAAAAGAGATGCAAAAAAATTTGGTTTGATTTGGATGAAAAACAAACATTTTGAGTTCATTCCGAAAAAACCAGTTCTATGGGAGCCTTTAGAACTGATAAGATCCAAATTTGGTTTAATTTCAATGAAAAAGAAAATGAATAGAAAATGAAAATCCAAATTTAAATTCTCCATCTCTTATAGTTTCCAAGATCTATGTTTTCATATTTAATACTATCGGAGGGATGGACAGGCGAAAATGAACAGATCGATTCGTCTTGATTCGACTTTATGGGGTCGCAAACGCTTTCTTCTGCCTGTTACCTACATTGCAATAACTTTACCATTAGAACGAGGGGCGCAATTTATATTATAACAAACATTTGAATAACTAATTTATTTCCCTTGATTATCAATAGTCTTTTGCATTCATTCAAACCATTCTGCTATGACAAGTTTTTCCATTCCTCTTGAGACACCTTCATAACCTGGCTTTTGAACGCTTCAACTGCTTATTCGGCGCTCGTAAATCGCTAATCTTTGAAATTCGGCAACTATAAGAAGTCATTGGGTGCCAAATCAGAACTGTACGGACGATGAATCATCAATTCGATGTTTTGATTGCTCAAAAATTCACCCGTTTGACGAGATGTGTGAGAGCTCGCATTGTCATGATGGAGAATGATTTGTCTTTGGCGGTTGGTTTGACAATTGACCGTCCCACGTTGCTTAAGCAGAACAGTGGCAATTGCTTCGCTGTGCTTCTTCCACGAACAACTTTTATTGCACTTGGCTCGTTTTGGAATGCTCACCCGGTCGATTGCTGTTTTGTTTCCAGGTCATAAAGACATATCCATGATTCTTCGTGATTTCATAGATGTCTTTTGAAGTGCCACGGTAGAACTTTTCTATCATTTCGTTACACCAATCCGACTTGAACCTGTTTTTGAGAGATTGATAAATTATGGTTTAACCAACGAGAGCAAGTTTTTGTACAAATAAGTCCTCATGCAAAATCAAATGTTTTGAAGTGGAACTGAGGTGCAAGGATGCCTCTCTCTCACGATATGTCATATCAGTCACGCATTTCATCAATGTATTTTGGACGATTTTGGACGACCTTCTCGGAATTTGTCGGCGACCGATCTAAGACCACGATTGAATTCACCATATCAGCGTTATAAATTTTGATTTTGCTTTATCGCCATACAAAGAACTGAGTTCATCGACACACTCTTGTTGAGATAATCCACTTGGAAAGTTGTGAAAAATAATCCAAATTGATTTTCTCTACTCACTGTAAACAAAACAAATAGCACTTGTACATCAAAACGTTGTGAGTACGTGTACGCTATAAAATGTCAAACTTTATTATGGTGCTGCCAGATTTTAACTGTTGACATTAGTGTTGCCAGTTACCGAAATATAAAAGGTATTCCTCTTAAGAATATCTTATAGTCGTAAGAACTTCGTAAGAATTCCTGAGATCTTTGGGTTAAAACAGACGGGCGGACAGACTGACATGGCTATAATATATAAATATTTATAATGGAAAACGCTCTGATAAAATCCTGACAAAACTAATATGCCATCACAATGATAAGTGAGAAAAAATAGCTTATTTTCATCATCTATGCGCAGACAATTTTGGGAACTGTCCTATCCTTATCTTACGTATTTCGAGTAAACTATAGAAACCCTAACAGAAAACTTGATTTGGTTTCTCAAAATCTTAGTTCATCCTGCAGAGTTTCCGCATCATATGCATCACTGTGCTGGTCCTAAGATATTTGATTTTTGCTGTCCAATTGACATTCTATTTCCATACTGCCAAGCGAACATTCGATTTTTGAATTGGTATTTTTTTTTTGATTTTTTTTTGCTGCGCACAGACATTCCAATTTCTTGGCCATTTTATATATATTTTTTTTTTGAAATTTCCAACTATAAAATGGTCAAAGTAGAACTTGCTAGCGTATGTGTGTGCCTCCTCGCTTTCGCTGTCGACTTTTATGGCGTTTTCAGTTACGTGTTTAGGTCACGTAACGTAAATTATTGAGAGTCCTACGCTTGTTGTGTGAAATGTGCGGATTTCGGTTTTGAATTATTTAAAAAGGGTTTAAGGCCCCTAAATATTTAATTGAAATGTGCACACAAGTGCTCCAACTTCAGCTAGCTGGCGCTGTTGGTGCTGTTGGTGCTTCTGCTCCTGTTTTTGCTTTGTACTTCCTGTCCGGTCTGTGCACGGTCGGTCGTGGTTAATCTGCGGTTTCGTTTGCATTTGACATAATGCTCCTTTTTCAGTGTGCTAGGAAACCATTTTATTTTGGGTACGAAATATCGCAAAACCATTTGGCTACTAACTACTTTCCGTTTGGCCCCCATGCGGCTCGTTTGTTACGGCTCAGGCCGTGCGGATGTGGGCCGCTGGGTGGCTGTGTGCCTAGGCTGCCTAGGCTGGCCCTGGACTAGGCTCGGTCTCCTATCGTCCAATCAGCTAACTGCCTTCCTAAGGATGCTGGCTTTTGTGGCAGTTGATGTGAACAAGCTGCTTCGGCTACAAAACATACATTTTAAATCTTAGAGTTTGCTTCTTATTATGCGCTACAATAAGTATAAGTTCTAAAGTTAAGGTTGTATGGAATACCAAGAAGAGAAGGCAAGAGGGAGCTGACAAGAATTCTAGGAAAAACCAAAAGCAAAATAATTAAAACTATTAAGTCTTGGAATATAAATTAGCAATAAAGATATAACAATGTATATAATAAGTAAGAGCATTTGGTTTTTGTGAGATTCAGTCTAGAAAAATAATTCTTAGGAAATATGACAAGAAAAAAGACAAGGAATTGTTGAATTTAGGCCAAGACTGTTTTCAAATCATTCAAATAACTTATAAACAGCTGCCATAAACGCTAAGGATGGTGATGCCGAATCAGACTATGGACCATTTTCACATCTGAATTCAGTAGGGGTTAGTTAACGAGAAGGCAATTGGGTTTCTCATTTCCAGTTAATAAGAATGTGAAATACTTCCAGGAAATTTAATGGTTTTTAAATTAACGCTTCCTATATATATGCTCACGATTCTTGCGCTTCCAAGCAGCAGGCCTAGATCCGTCAATGGCCTGAGAACATATATATCCATATCCAATGCCACGACAACTCTTAGCAACAGAGGGCAGACCTCGAAGCTCATGGTGCTTATGTACATGCTTGCAGATCCAGTTAATTTTCGGATATCGGCAAATGGGATTATGATGGGTATCTACCAGAACTACCTCAAAGTACTTATAGGTAGCGTCTTGGATAACCTAATAGATTTTGAGAACATGTAAACCACCAAGTCTGCGTCCAACTCGATCTTCAGCAATAGATTGCAATCCACCATATGGCTTCATCATGAAGTCTCAGCCATGGCTTTACGGCTAGCCGCAGGTGCAGCTTTTAGGCGCTGGTCTTTTACGACCACCACAAAACCTTCATTTGGCAGGATATCCTAAACGACACGCCTTAACAGGACGAGTCGGCCTGGGAGAACGATACAGCTTTGTCAGCTGGAGGTACTGCCATATACGAATCCGAAGCACATGGCGCTTCCTCCTGTACAATTTTTTCATATATCGGTAGGCTCCCATTTCCGATGTTTAATCTTATTCTTATTCGATCGTAATGAACTTGAACAAGCCGGTAGATAATGTGCTTATTCATATATAAATCGAGTTTTAACTAAATGTGTCAAGACTTGTGAGAGATATAAGGTTTTTTATCGATTTCCGAGGGGGCGTGGCGAAACTCTAAAGCAAACTTGATATGCCTGTTCACTAGGTGAGTCTACACCACCAAGTTTGGTAACTTCAGCTCTTATAGTCTCTTATAGATCTATGTGTTCATCCGGACAGACGAACGGACATCTACACAAATACAATGCACTCGCTTACTCTTAATATAGAGCGAGTGTAAAAATGCCTTCCAAATTAGACAAATCTGTACCTTTCGATAGTATTCTATAACCCTAAAGAATTGCCTTAAAAATTAACTAGTTGAACATGACATTCTCCTATCATAGCCATCATTACCATCTCCTGAAGTGGATTCCACAGCCATTATAATTGCATTCGCACAGCATATAGGAAATTCCCGTTAGCCGAAGCATTCGCAAAGCGGACATACGCATTTCAGCTGCTGCCGGAAGGCGGCCTCCCCACACGAATGGCCTTCATTTCTGACAGTTTTGTATCGAACTTATCGACAGGATCTGCTGTTTCAGTTACGACAAACAGGCAAACAGCTTTCGCCGCCGCTGTTGAACAGGAACAGGAAATACAATTGGCAAGTAGTGAAATACATATATACATAGTATATATATATATATATATATATATATATATACTTTAGACTTGTTCCCCTCACAAATTGCTTAAATTGGAAAATTGCTGGCGCTGCAGTTGTGGGCTGCTGCTCCGTGGGGAATCTGGTGAGTGGGTGCGTGTGGTGGTCCACTAGCCTCGCAAACGCCTAGGAATTTTTTTGATAAAAAAAATAAATATATATATATATTGCATTTATCTTTTATTGGTTGCCTTTTCGTATGGCATTCGCTGGCTGCTGCTGCTGCCAGCCTGCCTGCCATCAAATCAATATTCGATTGATGCCAATACTATTATCTTTTTATTATGGCCATTTATTTGTGGCGCTCGACAGAGGCAGAAGACCAAGTTCCCCCCAATGTGTTCAATTTGGTATCTAGTTTTCATGCCGCTGGTTAAAGTTGCCGAATTGATTCAATTGTCTGAGCAAATTAGCAGCAAAATTAATTAATTGATAAGGTTCGATTCCAACGAACTTGTACCAAAATTGATGGCAATATGCGAGGCGATGTCAATATGTCAAAATCCAACAGATTGGCGGTTGATAAATAGACAAAACCTTCTTACGCTGAAGAAGTATCTTTAAGTTGAATGCTGGCCATGTACAGACATACATCGTTAGCCATTGTGTGGCTTCCATTGTATAGTCGATGGAGGCCATGTGTAAGGTGACATTTTCCATCAACAATTCAATAAGTTTCTGCATCGCATCGCTGATGAAAAACCATTACAATGAGAAATAGCAAACACGTTTAGTTTCCATAGGAGATTTGCCTTCGCAGAAGCCAAAGTTATTGAAGACGGCCATCATCAGCTTGGACTCCTTAGACAGTGAATTCAATACCAAATAGAGAGAGAAGTATGCATCCAGGAAAAACACACACAGTTGGCCATAATTTCTGCGGAAGCTGTCTAGACGAGAAGTAGCTAAAGGTCATTTCCATCTTTAGCTTTTTTGTATAAGGTCCAGCTTTAAAGTTAAGAAGCTTATAATTTCTCATCTGCTAAATCTTCAAGGACAACTATCCACCAAAGTATAACCCAAAATAAACCTTAATCATAGAGACGTGCCTTTAGGTTAGGGATGGCCACTGAGATCAAAACATCGAAACGTGCTCGTCTCCTCTTCAATATCGTCAGTGGGCTTATATAAGAAGGATTGCGCAAGCCTGTGGTGTGGTCCCAGAAACAAGACTCCTTTGAGTCAGACTTCAGCGCATTAGTTGACTCTTTGGTGAAAGTCTTGATCAAAAAATGCAAATGTAAAGTCACATTTTAGCAAACCAAGGGACTTCCGATATAGATTTTCTCAAATCGGCGATCTAAAACCATTGATGTGTTTAGTTTTTCGATGTTTGACTCAACATTAATACATGGACAAAACATCGTGAACAAAAAACATGGGACAACATCGATGTTTACCGTCAAAAACTTGGATGATTCGGTAAACGTCGTTGTTCTTGGACATCCCTACTTTAGATGAACCAGCTATTCGCATTTCTGCTCACACAATTATTTACCTCGAACGAATAGTTTATCCCTTGAACAGATGACGAAGTAAGTACTTTATGAATCTAAGTTCTCAAGTAGAGATAAAATATAAATACAATCAATCCAAAGTAATATAAATTTCTATTATTTGCCAAAGACTTGCCCACTTTCAGTTGAATATGCCACGTCTCTCCACTCTGAGGGCCATAAACCCAAAAAAAAGCTCAGCTCTTAACCCTTTTTCAAAGGCTTAAGCCAGCGCCAGTGCCATTCCAACATTAGCTTGAGGCAATCTCTTTATCTCATCGATAAACAGTGTATAACCATCAGACGTCTCTTTTTATGCCAAAATAAATTTTCCACTTGCATCAGCAGTTGTTACAAAGTACGGCCAATGCGAATATTTGCTTAAGAATGTCATAAAACAGCGTAGAGCCAAGGCCAAGAGGAGCACAATAGAAGAGCCTAGTACAAGTGCTCGAGCATAATAAAAATTGGTACAATTTTAGCCAGCAGCAGTTGGCCAGCCCCGAGGCTAAGAAATCGCCAGTTTATGTTAAGGCATAAATATGGCAGCGTCATAAAAAAGTTTCACCAATCCGGGGGCCGCATAAAGCCACCTTATTGGCTTTTTAATTGTACTTGGCCAAAATGTACTTTATTGGCCTTTGAACGCTTTTCCGCGTGGCATTCAAAATGAAAACAATTGTCGGCTGTCGGTTGTCGGTTGCTTCGGCTACTCAATAAGTGCCAAGTTTAAGCATAAACACGACGCCACAAAATACTGAAATTACTTTTATTCATGCAGCTGTTGTTCTTGCTACAAGTGTTATTTCTGTAGCATTGTGAAAATTTCAAATTAAATTTTTTACCTCAATTGGCTTAATTAAAGCCCCAAGGTAAACGGTTGTATAGAGTTTATGAGCAAATAAAGTGGCTAGGGAAAATAGCCTTAAAACCACAAACTTTCCCAGACAAATCGGGGCAATGTCCGACTGCGACTGCTTATATATATTCATATAGGTAAACCCGGCAAACATATACAAATTCACAAACTTCGTTGGACAACATTTTACACAAATGTGAGTAGACCTTGCTTTGCTGGGGAGGATAAATATGACCTGTTTTGGGCCTCTCTGTTTAAATAGAAATTTTCAATTTTAATTGTATAATTTTTATTTTTACTTGTATTTATTATTGTGTAAATCTATTTTTTGTATTTTATAAATATTTAAAAATATTATTTAAAATTTTATATATATAATTAAGTTAGGTTTTTATGCAATATTTATATATATTTTTTTTAATTCCTAATAACTTTTTGTAGATTCAAAGTTTCCAACGTCGAAACTTTTTTTTTTTAATATTTTAAAGGTCATTTTTTTATATTTTATTATTTTATGAATAATTTATTTATTTTTTAAATATTTCTAATATTTTTTTTTTAAATTATTTGATGTGTTTTGTTAAAATTTATATAATTTTATAATTTTGAATTTACGGATCTCTGGCCAATTATTTGCAAATGTATTTTTGTGGCCATCTATCAGCATATAATTTTATGAAGTTGTTTCTAAAATGTCTGCAGGGCATACACATAACATAAACAGTGTGATTGTGTGTGTGTGTGTGGTGCATTCATTAGTGTGAAACGTCTACTTAAGCCATTCATGTTTTATTTAATGCTGTCAAACACAAATCCAGATTGTACTTATTTGCTAATTTTCTCCACAGTCAACAAAACATATATAGATATATACATTCTCGAACATATATAATACATTGCTCTGCATTTGCTTATTTTTTGGGTGAATGAACTTATCTCCTACTCGTACTCCTACTGCTGCTGCTGCAAAAAAAAAAAAAACGAAACTTTTACAATCGCTCAATCTTCCCCACGTGGCACGAGAAGGAAACTACTTGGCGAACATCAGGCGAACTTTGTGACTTTAAATATTCATTTTCCGCACAGTCTGCGTCAGATACCATTTCTGTTTTTTTGGTTACTTTTTTTTAGCTACTCGTATCTAAAAATAAAGACTCTTGGTTATATTTGTAACTTTGATCAAAAATGGTGTGTGGACGAGAAGACTTGAAAGCAATGAAAACAAGCAGGGAAGGCGAATCTTGAGCAGATTCATGGCTGCCTGAAATAAGTATGTATATAAGTATGCAATTATGTTTGTCTGGTGATTTTCTTGATTTTTCTAGATTTCCAGATAGTTCAGTTGAACTCCATAACAGTAGAGAAATAGAGTGACGACACTTATAAGTATGATAAAATATGCTTTTTTCGCCAGACATTTTCAGAATATATTTTGTTCTGCTTGTAAATGGATCTTGTCTGTAAGAGGATAAAGGGATATGCTATAACAGCATCATAAGCTGGACTTTGTTAAGTATTTCAGAATAGTCAAACTGCGACTTATCAAGAAGCTGGACACATATTTCATTGGACTAACAGCAAACCCTTCTCTAACAACACCCTGTACACGCTCATGTCTTCCGTAGACACTGCTCCAGCTATACGGCATGGCTAAGTTATGTTCATGTTATCCATGTTTGGTAACAAATTTTCTGTTAGAAAGCTTGTTATTTGGCCTTTCACGTGCTTATCAGGAGGCCAACATCATCGTCGTCATCATCATAATTTTGTGTTCGCTTATCGAACGCCAAAAAGTTAAGAATAATGTTCACTTCAACATTTGCTCATAGTTTTGTGGACGCTGCGGCAGTGCGAGGGGGGCAGAGGGGATAAGACTATGGCCATAAATAGCAAACATAACTTTTGCAAAGAATTTGATGTTCTCTGCTGTTTTTTTTTGGCGGCGCTTTGTTTGTTTTTCTCTCCATTTTTTGCTACTTTGCCATTCTTATGGTAGAAAGTTGGGCCTAGGCCTGGGCGGGCGAGCATCCGGACTTCGGTTTACATAACGGGCTATGTAAATATTATGTGAGGGCCATGGTAAATGGGTTTGTTCAACACATTCGCCCCTCCCCAACCAAACCAAGAGCGAGGTATTTGTTGTTATTGGTACACTTAGTTTCAACTCCTGCCAGCTGCTTTACTTGTTTGCAAAACATTCGAGCCCAGAATTGCATTTCGGGTTGCACATTTGCTGGCAAATGCAAATTTGCAAATATTTATACATATATATGTACATACATATGTACGTATATATATATATATATATACAGTGGCAATGCAAATTCATCAGCACTAATAGGCGCCCCCACAACAATGTGAACAACATGAACATGAGCGTGCCAATCAAACATTGCCACTTGCCACTGCCTATCTGGCCCCTTGGTGCCCGCAAAAAAGGCGCCACTGATAGCTATGATAGCTCCCATTTGGGGCCTGCCTGATACGCTGCGGTGGCGGCTCGTTGGGCCAACGATTGCAACAGCACTGGCCTCGACAGCCAGCAGCAATGTCGATGTGAAGGCTGTTGGTAATGATTTGCATTTACGCGCATTACGCACTGAAACCAAATCCACCATTGGACAGCTAAGAGGAGGCAGTGTTGGCTTTGATATGGGCCTGGGCATAAGCCAGTCTGGCTGGTTTGGCCGTTCTTCGGACGAGCCGCTGATGCTAATGCGAAATGATTTGAATTCCCTCGCAATTTTCTGCTTGTAATTTATCTTCATCAAATTCAAATGTTTTAGATGCACTGCGATAAGCGAATGAATACGAACTGACAAACAGCAGCCGCAGCCACACAATCATGTGGCCGGTTTGATAATGAAGGTTAATGCCATGACCAAATCTGGATAGTTTTTTTTCTAGAATTATTTTAGACTCTTGTTTTTAGCTATATCATAGAACAAGTTTAAATATTTGTACAATTGTATACGAATTCCAGCCAATCCCCTCCAAAGTTTACCTCCACATTGACCTTGAGCAGAATCAACCATAATTTGTCTATTGCCATTGGCAGTTATTTCAACTGATTGAAAGTTATTTGGCTTGTTTTGTAATTCAATTACATAAACTTTGCTTCGAATTTAAGGCCAGACTCAACAACTTTACCCCAACAGCAGGAAGCGGCGGCCATGCTTATTTATTTACTTTGGACATTTAAGAGCTTCGGTTGGTCGCTGTACACGCTTATTTACTGTTTGCCGAAATGCGAAACCGCAAACACAACTAAACCAAGTCCAGTCAACACAAAACCACCAGGCGAAACCACTCATTGCTCTTTCCCAGTCAGCCCACTCCCCCGCAAACAAACCAAATAAGCAGAGAGCCAGGCCGGTGTGGTACAATGGAGGAGGCTGAGTTAGGGGTTAGGTGCTTGGCATCGCCTGCATGAGAAAAAGTTAAACCAAAATACTTTACTCAACTTAAATGCCTTTCAAAAGAAATAGTCCTAAGACGACGCAGGACATGCTGGGACGATGGAAGGCGTAAGGCAGGGAAAAGGCCAACCAACACGGAAGAGCAAAATATGTAAAAAGGCGCCAGAGGATAAGGCTGAAGTGAGAGTGAATGCATAAATATGGGCACGGGGAGGACCCTTAGACATCAGGCATCAAACATCAAAAAGCATAAAACACACACAGACACAGACACAAACACAGACACACGCATGCACTCACACATTACAAACAGAGAGCTGGGCAGCTGCAACTGGAGCTGGATGGCCAAGAGGCTAGCCTTGGTTCTAACACAATTACTTGGGCGTGCCACTGTGGTTGCAGAAACACACAAAAGTGGGAAGACAATTTGTCTAAGAGGTGCATATTTAATAGCCTAAAGTTTTCTGGAAATATAGATGTATATTTAATTTTCTTTCTTCAAATATTAAGCAATTTTCATTGAATTAATCTTGTAGGGAAATTTCATAACAATTTTGTTCTCCTTTTTAGCTTACTTAGGCAATTTACATTAATATCAAATGTACACCAAATATTCGTATGAGTTTAGGTCATCTACGAATGTATAGTTACATTCTATTACTTAATAATCTCGAGTTAAAAATTCCAAAAAAATGCAATGACAACTTGAGTACGAGTACGATAGATAGAGATTGATAGAGAGCATGAGAGAAAGAAGCAGCAAGAGGCAGACACACATATATACACAACAAACAGACAGACTACTAGCTGCTAGGTGTCGCTGCACGAAGAATATCCTCTTCGCTTATCTCCCGCTTCTTCCACGCGTCCACCCAAATTGAGTTTTGACTTTCAGTTGCGATGAAAAGGCGCTCGCTGAACTTGCTGTTGACTAACATCATCGTTGACGATTTACCTAATTACGAAAGCAAATGCTAAATGCGGCCTTTCGCTGAACTTAAGAATAAACTGTAGTTTTTTGGTGATTGTCTAGAGAGATTTTCTAGAATCGAATGCTAAGACTCACTCAACCAAAATGTTTTTATATCAAGTCTGATAGAAAATGTTAATTTCCAAATATCCTATTCAAATGTTATATAGAAAGCATGCATTCTGCATTATATATAAGCATGCATCCTCCAACAGAGGTTTCAAGTGCTCATTCTTGAACAGAAATAGTTAGAATTACCAATGACAATCAAAATTCTTATATATATTATCATTTACCACTTTCATTTGCGTTTCCAAACCACAGTGCATAGGGTGGACATGTTGCCAAGTGAAAAAAACAAAAAAAAAAAAACAAGAGGGGAAGGCTATCTTCGGATACTCGAACATTTTATACCCTTGCAGAACTATGAAAACGATTGAAACTTAGCAATCTTCAGTTTTTTCAGCTATAGCAATAGGCAGCGAAGCAATCTTCTTTCTAATTACCCTTCAATATTTTGTGAGTGCATTCTTATATAGAAACACACATCTACGTATACATGTACATACATACAACACATTCGTATTCCAAGAAATCTGTTTGTGAATGAGAGAGACACTGAGCATAGGGCTGGAAAAATTAACACTGCTTGGCTTTCAAATACAATTTTGTTAGCGCCATCTATTGTACAGAGTTTTCATTAATATGTCCTTATATGGGAGCTGTATATTAAAGTATGTAGTCTGATATTTATGATCGGCAGCTGCAGCTTAGAGGAGAAATAAGTCTATGGTAAAAATTTCAAGTCAATAGCTCATAAGCTGAGAGACAACTTCGCAGAGAACAAATTTACAGACAGGCGAACAGTCAGATGGAGTCGGCTTGTCATGTTGATCAAGAATATATATGCTTTATGTATGCGTTACAAATATCGTGACAAAATCATAGTAGCCTCTGCAAGGGTATTAAAAAGATGGCACACAAGCACGATGACCGTCAAGTCAGTACGGGATGTCATTCTGTGCACTCGCCTCCTGCTTCCTATGTAGTTTTTAGTCATTATTTTCATTTTCACTTTCTATTTGTTATTTTTTTTGTATATTTTTTTGCTGGTTTCGCCCTTGTCTTTCTTCTTCCTACCTCACCCACACAGCAGTTCTCAATGGCTACGCAAAAAAGTGAAAAGTCGTTCAAGTCATGTCCGAGTTGTTCTTTTCAAAATAATAGCAAAAAATTACTTCTGAAGATGGTCAACAACGTCAACGTACAAAATGTAGATGCGGATGCGGAAAAAACTGAAAGGAGCAAGTAGTAGTATCATATTTTATGAAATTCCATTGGAGGCACCAACATCCTTATTTGATGTTGCCCTTTATGAAATTACTTTTGAGTAATTTGATTGCTGTACAAAGAATCGTCTTGACTTACTTAGTATCTGAAGTGAAGCAGCTAGATTGAACTGAAATAATATTCACATTTCATGAAATTTATGCGTGCATAAATAAGTAAGTGCATTTTTCATGTTATCAGAAATAAATTGGCCAAATATGAGTGAGAATATTGCATTACATATTACGAAAATCTTATAGTAAAAGTAAACTTAAATTTGAATTTGACTTACGTTAATTTTGGTATAAACATTTTGAAATAAACGAAACTGTACACTTTGGATGATAAGCAAATTTAATATCCGAAAGTGGTGGAGGTTGTTTATATTTCCACTTTTACCATTTCATTTATCTTCTCTTTTTGTACTCTGTTTCTCAAAAGGGTAAAGGAGTATATCAAAACTGGCCATGGGAATGCTACTTTTCATTAGACTTTAGGCACAAAACTTGGTACGTAGAAGTATAAAGAGTTCTAGGCAGTTTATATATATATATATATATATATTAGTAAGCGATTTTCCTGCTACCTTTGCTAAGGGTAACATCTCACATATGCTAAGAGTTGAAAAAACATAATTTAACTAATAATGATTCCATGATTCCAGCCTACCCATTGCCATGGCAACCTAAGCACTTCAGAAGCAAAGCCACTTCACATTAGGGAAGCAAAACTCTACTTTACGGCTTTAAAGGTCCACCCACGATCCAAACCAAAACGCCGCACGCAGATCGCAGAAGACTACCAACGACCCAAACTAAAAGTTACTTATGAAAAAGCATGCACATATATGTATATACGTGATGAAGATTGAATGGGCTACCTATTCGTCACGTCTTCTGACCGGAGCACCTTTTTATTTTTTTCTACGAGCAGCGCTTCACAAAAGATCACCTCATGTCTCATTTACTTTACGTTCATTCTTAATATATAGCTATATAGTTAATATAGCCATTTCTTTCACTCGATAGCAGTTCCCCCAGCGCAAGCTTCAAGTCACCCATAGCCTCTGTTCGGCTTTTCTAACACTTTTGGCGCCTCTCTGCTTGACGAACCCTGATCTGATCCACTCTCTGATTACTCTCCTTGCACTCTGATTGCTCAACAGAGTATCTCACTGTAGAGCACTGTCTACTGTTGCATTCCAGCTTGTCGTTCTTGTGCATTAATGCGCCTCCTTTATTCCGAGTGGAACGCTTCCAACTGGCTTCATTTGGTTTGTCTTCTCCTACCCTGATGCCATCCGCACTCCGTTCTCCGTTCTGGCTGTCGCCACTCAGTCATCAGCATCAGCAACATAGTGACAAATATTTACTGCCTTTTGTTATTGTTTGTCTTATTTTCTTTCCTTCGTTGTGCTTTTCGTGCTTACCAGCAAATTGCCCTTTTAGCCCCGCTCTTCCTCTCACCCCACACACTGCTCTTGTTCAGCGACAAATTTTACGTGTTGTTTCGGGTTTGCTCCATTTTCAACTGCCTGAGATGTGATTTCCGCTGCAATAAAAAAAAGAAGTAGACTTGACTACCTTAAAGTCTTTATGACCCTGTTTGGATGTTTGAATGTCGACTTGAATTCGCCCGGTTTATGATTACGGTGTTTTTATGCGCTCCCGGCTTGTTTGGCCATAAGAGTCATCATTTTATTTAGGCCACTGACGGCAGCGGTTTTGGGTGTTGAGTTAGGTCATCCTTAGTCTGTATATCTTGTCTGATTGCCACCATTTTTAGACCAGAAATATTACCATAAAATATTAAATTATAAATGCATAAACTTGGAGGCAATTTCTTGATCCTTTTGGGTTACTGGTTTTGGTGAAGCAGGCAAATTTGAGGAGGTCCATCAAGCTAAGTAGATTTAATTTGGCCACGAAGGTAAGAAGGCAAGTAAGCCGAGCTTTGGCGTTAAGACTATTTAGATGTGTTTATGAAAATAATATTGAAATTAGTTAAAATTAACCTAAACTATATCCTTCACTTAATAGTACAATGAATTGGATCTGCGGCTAGCAAAGAGGTCAAAGGCTCATGTAGGACTCTCTCCTATGTATTGACATTGCACAGTCTGTATGCGCGATGCAGTTTGTCGAATATAATGGTGGCCATGGTGTTTACCGCTGATCAATTTAAGCCAGACTCTAGCATGATGTTCAAAAGGTTACAAGCGGCTGGCATCCTACCCACCCTCATTCGTTCCTGAACGACGGACAATCGAAAACCACATGTTGTGCATCATGTCTGACCCTCTGCCCGATGCAATCCGTACGTATCGTCTGAGTGCTTAAACCTGTACAGATAAGAATTCAAACAGCCAAACAGCCGTGTCCCGTCAACAGTTGCGTGAAATGGTATGGATCCACCTACATATATTTGGGATAAGATCTTCCTTTTGGGCGATCTCTCCCATCGCTCCTGCCAACTCTGGATTGTGATCTCTCGTAGCAGGGCCTTTTGCATTCGGGAGCTGGCAGTCGCACCTCGTTCATCTCCAACGCTATCAAGTCGAATGGCAACTACTAGTGACCAGCACCATCTCAGCATTGTGTCAGGTCCTTCTCCTCTAGCTACCCTTTGAGTAGGCCGTATGGCCACATTTGTAATGGCCGCCGCGTCATCTATGTGTTTTGCTACGGTAATTAGTGCAACATCGTCTGCAAACGCGATGAGCGTTGCTCCGCGATGTAGTTGTAACTTCAGTAGCCCATTGTACATAATGTTCCACAGCATGGGGCCAATTATGGACCCCTGGGGAACGCCTCTGGTGATTGTGTGTTGCATTTCCCCTTCATCAATAGTGATTTTTCGTATTTGGCGATGCCTTTGGACGGCTTGTTAGAAAACTGCTCGAGCAGGGATTCCGAATCAAGAGCAAGCATGATCAAATCCCCAAAATACAAAAAAGCTGAATTGGTCTTCACCAAACTAACACAAAACTAGACAAAAGAAATACACATTTGGATTTCTCGTATAAGCATCCGCTTGCAAAGATACTAAGGCTCGTTTTCATATCTTCCCAATACAGCTTACTTCTACTTAATCCAACATTCGGATGCATCTGCGCGTTAAACAAATATTTCTAAGCTTCCGAACAAAAAATTAACACTATCTCAGCATTGTTTTTATACTCGTACTCTATATAGAGTAAATTAATATATTGTATTCATATAGTTACCCCATAAAGTATAAACCGCGGAGTCCATCTAATCCCGTCTGTCCGTTCATCTGTGTGAACACCTAGATGTCGTAGACTATAAGAGCTAGAGTATGTATACTCCTCAAGTGTAAACGCAGATCAAGTTCGTTTTAGAATTTTGCCACGCCCACTCGCGCCCTCGTAAATCGATAAAAACCCTATATCTTCCACATTTTCTGACACATTAAGTTGAAACTTGGCTTGTATAAGCACATTATCTACTGAATTTCATTGAGATCGGATACGAAGCGTAGACAAAATAGCCATAAAAGTTTCCCATGAAATTAATTCATAATTATTTACACTCAATCATACAAGCATTAGCCTGGACATACATACATGAATATACATACACATACATGATTTGGGAGTGAGTGAGTGAGAGAGACAGACATCATTCTGCTGTTTTGATTCTAATTGATAGCAGCTATTATCTTACCAGCGGGCGCCCACTTAACATTTTTGTTATTTAAAATGGACCTTCGGAATTTCCACTATATCGTTCGCACTTGTTTACCAGTGTGACCAGTTTGAGTACGTTTTGCCAGCCATTCGAAGGGGCATAGCCACAAAGCGTTGCCATCCATCTATTCAGAAAATTGTAACAATTTTGATCAAATCGAGTTAGGAAACGTAATTTATCTGCCCCCATTCTGTTGAGGATGAATTGTGAATATAATTTTTCAGAAATATTTTCAAACATTTTTAACTTTAATCTAATATATTTTCGAGTCCCCCAAAGAAATCAGAATTAATACACATTCCATTTGACTTTGGCACTATTAATTTATTGAACTTGACTTTAGTTGTTAATTTGATTTTCAGATTTTGATCGTAATCTAATTATTGATTTATTTCACAACTTCAAGGGGTGGCGGGGGAGAAAATGTCACACACATAGTTTAACATATGTTTTAATGCAGCGTTTACGCCATTTTCACTTTGATTATAACTAGAAATTCATATTTAAGTTCAATCCATTTGGTTTTCATAGTTGCGAATTATACAACACATACACACATTCGATAATCGTGATAATTTAACTTAGTTTTAGAAAGTTTAACCTCCTGCTCATGTCCCAGATGCTATTTACAATTTTGCCTTTTAATTAATACGAGTTTCTAACCTAAATTACGTAACTGCACACGGAGCAAAGCTTACAAATAATTGAAGACCGACCGACCCATGTTCAATAACCGAGTCACGTCCTGTACAGCGGCAGTCCCTGCATTCCCAATCCCAGTTGTCCAAGCAGTCCGAGTCCGGGCAGCAGCCTCAGGGCCAGCAGGAACGTGCCCTGCTGCGTTCGCGAAGCTGTTGACATGATGGCCGATGCGGAGTATTCACCTGTTGGGCAAACGATGTGGCGACAGTTGCCATTAATATGAATCATTAAACTTGCTGACAAAATAATTCACAAGCACATACACTCACACACACACTCACACACACTCGCACCCACACATGAATGAATGTTTAGAAAAGACTTAAGACTCACCGCTCAGTACGTGAAGGTCAACAGAGACGGATACACTGTTCGATGGCTGGCACGTATAATTGCCGGAATCCTCCTTGCGCACCAGCGGTATAATTAATGAGCCGATCTGCAATTAATGTTTATTTAACCATCAAGCACATGTCGCATTTGGTAAGCAGTAACAACACTGTGCAACAAAATTATTAACATTTGGCCTTTTAGCCTTCTTGAAGGAATTCGGTTTAACTTATGAATGTATGCAGGAAATGAAACCATTTATGAACTTGAAAACATTTTCAAGGACATCCAGAAGTCTCTTTAGGGATAAATAGAAGTTGAACATCAAACTTGTTAATGGATCTTATTTTCTCGAAAATATTTAACAAAATAAAAATTTCTCATATTTGCTAAACAATTTTTGATATGACCACGATTTCACCCATATTTTGTTTGAATATTTTAAAACGGCCTCTTAGTGCTCGCCCATACATTAAAATGTTAATTGAGAACGAATTTCAGTCGCCTAGCTCTTATGGTGTGCATCGGACTGGCACAATATTAACAAACAGATGTGCCCAGCTCATTGGATATGCCGATGATATTGACTTAATCGGTCGGACCAGGTGTGATATTATTGGTCCCTTTGGTGCGGTCAAAAGGGAATCAGCCAAAGTAGGTCTAGCGTCATATATGAGCATAACGAAGTGTATATTGTACTCCAGCAGGAAATCGCGACATCTTGATTCTCAGCTGACTGCAGGGAACTGTAACTTTGAATCTCAACAACAACGATATCGTCAGCCTGGTGAGTAAGCGGCGAACAGGTGCTACTATGGACAACAGGTGCTACTATGGACTCAGTAAGCAATTTAACAGTAGAGCTCTCTCTCGACAGACGAAACTAACACTTTACAAAGACTCATACTTCTGGCACTTGCTCTTGTAGTGTTCAAGAGGAAAATTCTTCGCAAGATCTTCGGTCTTATATGCGTTGGCGTTACTTATCGTATACTATGGAAAGATCAGCTATAGGAGCTGTACGGCTACATCGAAGTGGTTAGGTGAATGAACACTTCGGAGCAGCAGATGCAGATGCAGCTGCTCTTGTAGTGTTCAAGAGGAAAATTCTTCGCAAGATCTTTGGTCCTATATGCGTTGGCGATACTTGTTGTATACTATGGGAAGATCAGCTATAGGAGCTGTACGGCTACATCGATGTGGTCAGGTGAATGAACACTTCGAGAGTTCGCTGGCTGGGTCATGTCGTATGTATGAATGAAGAAAGTCCAGCTCGGACAGTACTCGATGCTTTAGTTGGTGGACAACGGAGGAGAGGAAGACCAAGTGACTGAAGCCCTGACATAACGTGGTGTTACCAATTGGAGGCAAATCGAGCATCTGGCCAGATCCAGTAGGTTTGTTTATGCCACATGCTGATACTACTATTATCTGTATATAAATCTCTTTGTCCTGACTGACAAATTTCACATAACTTACAGTTAACGGCGAAAGAACACACTAAGAAGCCGTTTTGCCAAATTTCGATTGCAAGTTGCTCAAAATCGACATCAAAGTTCGTAAGAAAATAGAAATTTGTAACTTTTTCTTAGTATTTTTTAACGAAAGTTGGTATTTAAATGCATTGGATAAGGCAAAGCATGACCCATTGTCACGGCCCGTTTATAGAGTGTCTAGAGAAGTACAAATTATTACCCAGGCAAAGTCGGGTAAGCTTGCTAGTTCATTAATATTTACCTTTGTCTTTGATACAAAAAGGCTCTGCACATTTTTGTTGTAAAATATGTTGAATTTTCCAAAAACTTACCGTATTTTGATTATCACCCACAGTACCAAATATATTTCGATCGATTTGCGTATACCAACCCGTGTGGTCATCGCTCTCGCTCACTTTCTTCTGGCCACGAAACCAAATGATGTACTTTGGCGGATCCAGAGTGCCGCGAACGATACAATGCAGCGCCACCTTACTGCCTGCCTTGACGAAGCGGCTCTGGTCACCAATAAGCTCAGTCTTGGGGGCTAATATAAATTATATAGCATGAGTTCTTCATACAAAAGACATATCTGAGCTACTTACTGACTATATCCAGATGCACTTTGGCACTTAGCTTGGGCTCTGTGGCCATTTGGCATTCATACCAGCCCGCATCAGTTGGCTGCACGTATTTGATTTGCAGCGACCAGGTGTAGTCATGATCCTCTTGGTAGATGGATTGGAAACGCTCATCGGCTATGAAAGTTGTCTCGTCCACGCTGATGATGTGCTCATCACGCATACGCACCCAGGACACTGGCTTGTCTGAGAGACGATGGATCTAAATGAAATTTGGAATTTGGGGTGAGAAATCAGTTAAGAATGATTAAGTGCAAGCTCCGGATTCCGAATCATACTCATATACATTTACATTATAGAATTGGACAATCATTCTTTTCATTTCCAAATGCATGAAGTCAGCTTTATAAATAATTTTAAACATATTTTCCATTTTCAACTTCTGAAGTGTTCTTGAGGTAAAAACACTCAGACTCACTGTTTTGATTGCAAGTCATGTTGAATAGAGAAAACATGTTTTTATATCTACATACATACATTCACTTACACATATTCACATTCACTTACACTCACACTTACACTTACAGTTACACTTAACTTGAATAACATCATTTCAGGATTGCTTACAATTCTTAAATTCTTAATACAACCTCAAGTTGTGCAAGTGGTGGCTTGGCCAGGACGAGTTGAAGGGCTTAATGGCACAAATAGTGCCAAGTAACCGGCATCCTGAGCTGTCTGTTTTTGAATTTCCTTTTAATTTCACCGGACCGTAGATAAAACTAGCATTTACATATTGTACAACACACTCACACACAGCCACACACAAACATGAAACACAGATGCAGAGACACACTTATTTGCATACATATAGACTGCACAATGTAAGTATATGTATATGTATATGTATACATGTATGTGTGTGTATGTACGCAAACATTTTTACAACAAATAAGAAAAAGACAAAACCAGCAAAGACATCACATTTACATGCGTAGTTGTTGTGTGAGTTGGCTTTCTTTCTATCTCTCTCTCTCTCTCTCTCTCTCTCTCTCTCTCTCTCTCTTTCATACGATGTGGTTTCGGTTTAACAAAGCCCAGAAAAACGCGCTATAAAAAATAAATTGTATGAATGTTAACGGTAAATAGAAGCTGGGGCCTGGTTTACGTTTACGTCATAAAAATAAACGTAAACAGAATGAATTGTTGATATGCAAATGAAATTATGCTGATCTGGGCAACAGCTTTTGGCTCAGACTCAGACTGCCAAAGCCAGAGGCAAAGGCAAAGGCGAAGGTAACCATCAGCCGTCAGCCGCCAGCGCCAGGCCGCTTTGTATCTTGGCCAGAATCTCAAAACGAATGCGAAGATGAAACCAAAACGCAAAACACAACAACTATGAACGCGTGAGGTTAAAACGATATGCTGGTATCCCCAAACCATTCTATGCTCAGCTGTAGACCGTATGGGACTTCCGGGGAAACTAAATCTGATGTTTTGGTCGTTAATTTGGCTTAGGGATTTGGCTGAGCCATATCGTTAACGCCAGACTTTGAACTTGATTAGACGGGCAAAAATTTGTCAGCAATGTTTGTTTGCTTTTGTGGTAAATTAGATAGCTTTGATATATCTGAGTTTATTGTTTTCTAGTATTATAGATATTCCATTGGAATAAGAATTAAGTTCATTCAGCATTTATTAGTAGCATATATGAGGATGAAGAGTTGAAGATAAAATATATCCGAGCCGGGGTATCGCAAGATATTCCAAACACTATCTACATTTTAGACTTTCAATCATTCCTGAGATAAGACTCATGATGACTTGGCATTCTTTAACTGAAGCTTACCAAGTCCCTGCTTTGGCAGTTTATCAGAATTAGTTAAGCTTGAGAGAGCCCTGCCTTAGCATATTGGCATCAATATAGCTCGCACGTCTAGTTCAATGGGGACGTCGTCTTCTCTGACATTACAATAAGAAACCTAAGTCTAATATGCTTGGCGGAATATTCGCACAGGATCCACATATAACGCGAAAAGGTGGAATTGAAAGAATGCATAATCGATACAAAATCAACTGCCTCTTTTAATTTAACTCCAATATGAGTTTAGAAAAACAAATTCCTCCTCAAAAAAAGCTATCCTGAAACTGTTCTGAAGTTATGGTCTTGCGTTTAAGTTGACAAATTGGGATGCACCTGCACCCAGTGGATCTTTTCCCTTGAAAACGCCTACTAACTATATAAGCCTCAGTTTTAATCATACAATTCGCTTACTTTTGTTTTGGGTGCAATATTTTATTAGGAATCTCTAAAGATCTTGTTATGGAAGGTCGTGAGTGAGCGAAAATAAGTTGGGTCTTGTTTTTCCATCTGATATTGAAATACTTTTAGCAGTCCTTCGGATTCCATGGTTTCTGCCTCATCTCACTTTATTTGACAGCAGCAAATTCGTAAACAAAAACCAAAAATTGAAGTTTGGGCTCAACTCTACAGCTGTTTCACGACCCGCCAGAGTCCATCATCAGAAGTCTTGCAGCTTAACAACTCCATCTTGTCATTGCAATAGTTGCATTTTCATAGTTTTCTATGGAAACTTTCAAATAGAAAATGAATTTAAACTGTTCTACAAAAAATGAACCTAATTTGGAGTCTAGCTATAAATTTTTAACATTTAATTTTGACATTTACTTTAATTTTTCTTCTCCTAAAACGGCAAAGGTTCGCTAGCTGTTTTACTAATCAGCCAACATTGATGAGGCTCCCAGGAACATAGTGTGAGGACACGGATCGTTAATCATTTATTTAAATTACAAACTTTTAACTATAAAATGGTGAAAGTTTCATTGTATTAGAAGGAGGGACCCTTAAGAGTTCACCATTAAGTGTTGGTTTGCCATAAAGAACAACTCTCTCCAGAGGCAAAATGTTGACTAAAACTGAATGAAAATGTAACAGAAAATGTTGCAAACTATGCATATGTCTACTTATATCCATTCTGATGCTAACTGATATTGCAAAAATAGCGTTTGAATATAATATAAATATTCATAAATTATGGATACCAAAAATGCAAACATCCCATTTTACATAGAATGCTGAAATCTTCAAAAATTGTTGCTGCATGTCAAGTTTTCCCTCTTTTTGAGCAATTGAGAATTTGCCTGACCTTGATATATGGATTTTCAAGGTTGTTAAACTTAAATTTTCAGATCCGCTAAAGCTAAAAAAATGCTTGCTTTACCAAGGAATAAGTAAGCTGTCTACTTTTTACAGACACAATTTTGTCATAAGAATTGGAATCAAATTTAAAAAAACTGGTCATAATATTTCCACTTCCATTAAATTCTTTGCCTTGCTATGAACAAATATAATTCAGACTTTAAATTTAAAAATGAAAACAATTTTAATGTCTTATTAAGTACTCCTTAAAGCTCATGAAAATTTAGTCGCCCACACACACACGGATACGCCTTCAGACGATTAGATAACATTCGCGCAAACCCACAGACATTGGATTCTGATGACGCACAAAAGCGTCATTCACATCTAAGCCTCTGCAATGGATCCGACTTGTGGATGTTGGATTCTGGTTACTGGCAACTGGATACTATATATAACTGAGTACAGTGCCTGGGGCTCACCTGACATGGCATGTATGCGTGATTTCCCAACTGCGCCGTGATGTTTAGCACTGGCATTGTCAGATTCTTGCGCGGCTGTTGTCCCGGCTGCAGTTGGCCATTGTAGGAGGCCAAATACGAATGCTGCTCATTAAACATTTGTTGACGCTGCTGCTCCGGCGACAACGTCACTGTCTCCGGACTGACAGTGGAGGCGGCCGCAGCTGCAGCTGCAGCGGCGGCTGCTGCCCTGGCTGCCTCAGCTGCAGCCTCAGCGGCGCGGTAAGCTGGTAGATCCGCAGCCGCGAATACTGGAAACGGCGGCAAAAACGTGGGTATGGAGAAGCCCTTAGTCAATGAATCAGCGCTGCCCGGATACGGATGCGGATGCGGCAGCAGCAGCACTGCTGCATTCTCTTGCTCCGCCGCCTCGTTCGAGGACAGCGCTGTCGACCTTTCAATAGAGTTGTGGGCATCCGTTTCCTTTGCCAGCGTGGCCATTTGGAGTGCCAGCTCGGTTGGTGCTGGTGCTGGTGCTGGTGCGTCTGCCATTGATGTTGATGTCGGAAAAATGGTTGATATGGACATCTTTGATGTCGCTGTGGACGTTGTTGGAGTTCTTGCCGTTGCCGTTGCTGTGGCTGTGGCTGTTTGCTTTTCAGCCTCCGATGTGGGCGATGTAGTTGGACCAATTTGCGCTGACTTGTTCGTCCTGCTTGTTGTTGCTGCTAATGTTTGGGCTGTTGATGACATTGCCAAGCTCCTGCCTAAGTCCTGACCCATGCCAAGGGCTGTGCCCCCTGCACTTGTTGTTATTGTTGTTGCTGTGGATGCCACCACTGATGCTGAGGCTGCTGTTGCTGTTGGTTTTTTCGCAGTTGCCATGTGGCTGGCTGTCGTAATTAGATCGTTTTGTGTTGTCATTGGCCTATCTGGCAAAGTGGATCTCTGCGATGTCATTAGCTGTGTGCCAGTGGCCTGGCCTGAGCTGGATGAGCAGGTGACAAGGTCTGTTGGATAGAAACGAAAGCACACAAGATTACCATACCATAAGCATTGAATAAGCCGCTCCCACGGGCTTGTATGAAAACATTTAAATTTCTTTTTTTTTTTTAATTTTATAAAGATAAATATTTAAGTAACAGCCTGGCTTAAAGGGAACGCTGAAAATACATAGAAAAATGTATGGATTTTCTGCTTAAGCTTGTCGATTACAAGTTTTCCCAAATATTAATTGTATAAAGCAAATACCTTAAAATGTTAATCGTAATTATTTAGCTTTGCCTTTGGTAACATAATTGATAAGATTCAATTCTCCAGTCAAGTTTATTTAAAGGAAAGTCCTAAATAAATATCTAATTACAAAATCCTTCAAAATTTGCAAAAGAAAGAAACCAAAAACCAAATTCTAAGTAAATGCTTTTTAGACATATTAAGGAAACCTAAGAAAAAAAAAAGTAAGAAAGCTATGCTCGATATTCCGACTATAATATACTCGTACTGGTTTTTTACAACTATTATGGGATCGTAATGAAATTTGTCAAAATGGTAGATCATGTGCTTAGACGTATATAACCCGTATATCAACAATCGTGGAATATAACAAGGCTTCATCGATTTGAGCGATTTTAAAACAAATTTGATCTGCCTGTACTTTAGGCTAGTCCAAATACCTAAGATGGCTGACTCTAGCTCTAGCTTGTATAGACGGACAAGGCTAAATCGACTCCCCTGTTGATGCTGATCAAGAATATATATATACTTCATATGTACAATATACTCCACTCTATATATAGAGCACGAGTATAAAAATAATTATTAAACAAGCAAACATGGCCAGCAGCACAACGTCTCCCACATCTCCTTCAGTGTTGCCAACTCTGTCCAATGCAGAGTAGAGTAGTCGTACGTACATACACAGTTTGTTTTAGTTAATTTTCAATTACGCTTTTATGCTAATTAAAAGCATAAAATTTTGGCGCTTAATGTCACTGATGTGGCTGCGCCTAGCGGTGGCTTTCATTTTCGGTGCAAATTAAAACAAACTTTTTGCTTTTCCTTTTGGCCACACTTTCCGTTACAGTTGCCTAACAATTTTGTGCGAAAGGAAAGAAGGAAAACCAAAACTACTGGATAATTTATATACCACTGTATGAAATTTAAATCATTATGATAATGAAGCAGAACTTTTTGAAATTGCAATTGACTTTTTTGTTTTTTGTATGAATATTTTTATTTATTTTTCATATTACAACTAATATTAAAATAATTGAATTTGAAAGAAGCAAGGAACATATGAATGAGTACATCCAAATGTAATAATAAATCAGACATCTACATGTTATATATATATAATAAGAAAGAACGTTATAGTCTTGTCTCACTCACTATCTCTTGCATATTGGACAGACAGACATCTATATGAATACAATGCACTCGCTTAGGCAACAGATAGACAAGGTTAAATCGACTCCACTGTTCATGCTGATCAAGAATATATATACTTTACGGGCTCGGAAACGCTTCCTTTTGCCTGTTATATACATTTGCACGAATACTC
Organism: Hirtodrosophila duncani; assembly: GCA_037043425.1. Classification (NCBI taxonomy): domain Eukaryota; kingdom Metazoa; phylum Arthropoda; class Insecta; order Diptera; family Drosophilidae; genus Hirtodrosophila; species Hirtodrosophila duncani. The sequence goes on from JBAMBM010000717.1 coordinate 249,775, forward strand.
TATATAGAGTGCGAGTCCCTCTATAAGAAAATAAGGTTTTGTACCGAAAGTTTCACAAACAATATTTCTACAAATATCGAATAGCTTTGGCATGGGTAGCACAGAAGTCCGAAAAAAAACAGCTAGAAGACTACTTCTCAAGTACGTGCATCTAAAATAGTTGAGCACCGAGAGGCCAGTCTCTTAGACGCCAACTGAGAAGGGGCTGCTTCCTCGTATTCCAATGATATTAAAAGAAGCGTCTTTTGATTTTTTTTCAGCTGCAACTTGCATTTGCTATGACGATAAACGAGGCACAGGGGCAAGTTGCTACAAAAATTTAATCTTAATTTGGGAAATCCGTGTTTCTCACATGGACAGCTCCACGCGGTTGGAAATCATCAAATGATAACTTCCAATAAAAACGTTCCATTTTGAGCCTATTTTCCTAGTTATTTTCAAGTGTTCCCAAAGTAAATGGCTCAGAATATTGTCAAAATGATATAAATCTTATATTTATATATATTTGATAACAATATGCTGCATTATGCTTAACTATAAATCCATGCCATGCCGTGAAATGAGGCATTTGCCAAACAAAATCAACTGAATCAGCGGAAGAGTAACATTTTAACTATTAATTTTATTGCCAAAACTGCGGCTGTATCCCACTCCAAAGCCAAAGTAAATAAAATGAAAATGCATAAATAATATGATATATGCATTTGTAAATATTTACATTTTATTACATTTATGCTTTGGCCGGCTTCACAATATAAATTGAGTTTCGCTGGAAGTCAAACGAATCGTTCAAATTTTAATTATTACAAATTGTGAATTTATGTTTCTCTAAATGCCAATTTCATTGAGCTCGGGCCGAGTCAAAACAAATATATCTACAAATGCATACAAAAAATAGTGATATATTTTCAAAATAAACAAACAAACAGCAACTGGCTCAAAAGCTTGCCCCTGCCGCCTCGCCGCAAATAGAAATAAATTGTATGGCAATAAAGTTTTACAAAGTATATTAAAAGATTACAAGCTAATCACTTCAGGCAATGAATTTTAAAATTTTTTCTCGGCTTCAAACTAGGATGTGTGTGTCCTTGCCACCAAACGCACAGTTTGCTCAATGATTAGCCTCCCACATTCGCAGTCGCTTTTCAACTTTGCGCAACAAAGTTTCCCTACACCACAAAACTCAAAAGGACATGCTTAGCCTGAGGGCCCATTGACAGGCGAAGGAAAGGCAAAGGAAAATTGGAGCAGAAGAGAAAAAAAAATGAAATGACGAGGGCGTGAACTCAGCAGCAGCGAAGTCGAAAGTCATTCAAGCAAAAAGTTTAGCAAGGCTCAGAAACTTAAGCAGGACAACACAGCCAGACGTTGTCAAAGTGTTAAACAAGGAACAAGTTGGCCTGCCCATTTTCCTTGATTTTTTGCCCCATGCAGACGCAGATACTCCGTATTCGTACATTTCAAATGCAAAATGAGTGCAACGGACGTGAAAAGAGCATAGAAACTAAAAGTGTCTGCGATTATTACGCTAGAATGAACGAATGAACGGGTATGTCTCTGCTTAAGCAAGTGCTATGTTCTTATGCATTTTGACACTACAGAAAAATCAGAAATATTGTAAGATATTTCTACGAAATTTGAGTTTTAAAAGGAGTCTTTTTTTTTACTACCCTGAAGAAATTGGTTCTTTTCCTTGCAGTTAAAAAACATGTCCCAAAGGACCACAAAGTACAGGTATTTCTTTTCATATGCTGATTGACCGTTTACTTGTTATCACAAACTTGACTTAAAAACAAGAATTGAAATCATTTAACTTTTGAAACACGCTTTGAAATTACCAAAAAGTAGATTTTTCGGTTGAAAGTTCAAGTGAAATAAATCCCAGAATTATCATTTCTTTATAATAATTCCCTTCTAACCCAGTTTAAAGCACTTCCTACATTCCTGAGCAAGCGTTAAGTACAACTTTTGGGTTCCACTTCTTCTACCAATTGGCTGAGTTGGTGTAACCCAAATAAAGTCACATTCCAGCGCCTGGTTTAATGGTAACCTTGGGCTTAGGCTCAGCGGACGAGATTTCATCGCCTTGATAACCGGAATTTGCATTTTTAAATTATTTCATTTCAGTTGCTTGTCAGGCCATGATTTAGGTAAAAGTCTACCTGCCGCAGCTACACTTGATTCCTTCTCGTTCTGTGAGGTTATTTTTTTTTATTTTAGTCCAACCAAATTCTACGTGTTTCGGTTGCACACACACAAAGTTTTCAGTTTTCCAAAAAAAAAAGAATATCGCAAGCCGCATAAATTTTCCTACGAAATCATTTTGGACGAATGTGAATGCGTGCGATTTGGGCATGTTGATAAGGTTTTCGGTTGCCGTTGGGCGGGAAAAGAGAAGAAGAAAAAGGTAAAACGCGACCGGCCGAAACATTCAAATTGAAAATGCCAAGTGTCTCGAAATAGTAAATTTAAAATTCAATCTTGGCCTTGTCGTGGCAGGGCAGGGACTGCACTTTTTGCACAATATGCGGCTTTTCGGTTTACTGGTTTTCTTGGTTTGTCACGATAAAAATCTATAGACAACCCTTGGCCTCAGTCAAAGTTAGCTCTTTGCCAAGGGTTTTTGCTTTCAATTAAAACCGATTAAGTATTTTTCAGTCTGTGGACAAAAATCGAAGACAAATAGTAATCTGCTGCTTGCCTGCAATCAAAACAGTTTTGTGATACTCAAAGGGCTTACTGTAAGGAATTGAAGAATAAATACTAAAAAGGACGAATGAAAAAATACGGCAGCTTAAAAGGTTCGACCATGAGATATGCTGTAATTGAAGCGACAACACAGAAGAACTTAAGTAGAGGAAATATGTTGCACAATCCCTAGCAAAAACAAGTAAGGATTAAATGAAATTTTATCAGTATTGAGATATCACAAAGAAAAGAGTATGGAATTCTGTTCGATTTTAATAAGAATTCAAGAGCAAGCAACTGAATAATCTTCATGAAATGCAGCAGAGTATTAAAGGCAGCAAGATTTCATAGGAATGCTTCCAGAAAAAATGAAGTATTTTGTACTTGAATTAAGAAAATATGTACTAAGTTCGAAAATTCTTAATTTATGCATTAATTTCAAGAACTTTTTTTAAAGTCCGAAAATTTTTATATTAAGAATGTATTGACCAAGTCAAATACGTTTCGAACTAAAATAAAGAATGACTAATTCCGATTTTTCATTCTTTGGCTCAAAAAGATTATGCTTCTAAGTTTTTGATATCATTCTTTACATTCCTTTACTTTGTCTAAAGATGTGGAGATGGGTAAGTTGTACATCTAGAATTGTATGAAAATTTCAAGAACAATTTCGCCTAAAGGTTTTTCTCTAACGCACAGGGAGTCTCAACCTTCTAGCTCTAAAATCGTTTGTAGTGTAAATAATTTTGAGAATTTCATTATTAAATTTTAATCACGCCTTTTAATTACGCCTCCTCCTGTTGATCCTGTTTATTGCTGTGCTAGTGATCGAGTTCTTCAATGTGTTATCTGCATTTACAATGTACCCAAAGTTTTTGTGGTATTTTAGAAGTTTTTTAGAGTGGATTTGTAACGGCAAGAAAAAGGTTTCAATATATACCGATATCGATAAATAATCTTTTATCGATATCTTTATGTAGACGGAAAGATATCCATACACATATATCTATAGTGTAATGTGTCGATAAACATGATTGATAACTAAATATATCGATAGGCATATGCCGATAACTCAGCATATTGGTATACATATATCAGCAACTATAATATATACACTATAAACATTATTGACAACTAAATATATCGATACTCAAATATCGATAACTCAATATTATGTATGCAAATACAACCCTATATCGATGTTAATATTAAATAGTTCGATAGTTCGACATATCGATATTCCAAACCGATGTATAGCTCGACTTTCTCCTGTCTGGTGTTAGTCTACTGTAAATATTTCATGGCAATCTGTTCAATGGGTGCACAGATGTGACTAATTTGTTAATATTGCTTATATAAGGGGGTTGTGTTACGCCCATTTTTCAAAAGCGATAAATAGCAATTGACAGTCTCCTGGTCAATATTCCCATACTGTAAGAATCGGTTCTTCGGGGGAAAAGTTGTCTCGAATTTTCATTACAGCCAATATGCCCTTGACGTCCCCCGAGTCGACATTAGTGTACCGTAAACATTTCATGGCGATCGGTTCAATAATAGGTGCAAAGATAAGACGAATTTGTAGTATCGCCTATATGATCTTCCCCTGGTCCCTGTGTTTCCCATCTAAATCGACACTTTCTCATTGACAACTCTATAAGAATAATCAATCCCCAGCAAAAGAAATCTGGTCATAAGAGAAATAAATAATATTCAAATCAATAACAAATATCTTAGCCATTATAAGCCTCATCACAAGGCTTACATCAAATGAATATACTCCTTCTTCAGAGGTAAAGAGTATAGAAAAACACAAGCTTTTACCTTTGAGTTGGTTGCATGCCACTTTTGTGGTACATTGAGTATTTGTAATTTGAGTAGAGTAAGTGAAAGGGGGATAGAATGGGGGAAGTGGCAACTATTTTGTCTGTGTGCTTTGGCCCTTAAGCCGATTAATTTCCTAGAATGCAACGCGAAGCAAAATCAAAGTGTTCTTTCTTATTTTTGTAGACTGTTTCGTGGCAACCAAAAACTCGATAACCCAGGCACCCCATATGTACCACATATGAAGTGCGAGCTTGCGCTTGAGTGTGTGTGTGTGTATGATTCAACCATTTATTACACTTGATGACAAAAAGGAGCAGAAACAAGCTCAGTTTCGAGTAGGTAAACGCCCATCGGCCAACTAAGACCTGTTTGGGTAAGGCCCAAGCTAAGCCAAACAAAAACAAAGGCAAGACGACAATACAGGCACAGGATGTTAGTAGTAGGATGCCAGCAGGACATGTAAGCGAAACGTGCAATAACACTTAAATTGTTTTTGTTTGCGGCGAGTTAGTTGAATTGCCAATCCCCCCCTTCAGCCTTTGCCAACGGGCATTGGCATGGTAAGTGGCTTTGCTTCTTTAGCCTGAGCATCGGCTCTACTTCATCCACTTCAGCATTGCCGGCAGTTTATGTTGTAAAACGCCTACACAGCAGGAACAGCACCAGTTCTAAAGGTTTATATTTTAAGCTTGTCCCCCGAATGAACTCCTCCGCACAGCTGCTGCTGCTGTCGATGCCTGGGGCTACGCGGCAGTTGGTTGTCGAAACTTGCACGCAAACTGAATAGTAATGCCCCAAAATTAGGCAAAGGATGGTCCAAAAATTACTCAAATTAGGCTTCAACCGAATAACCGATGGATGCAAAGTGCTAAAAAATACGGAACCTAACTCAGATACATACTCGTACACCCACACACACACACGCACACACCACACATACAGATAGATGTGTGTATGCAAATTTTGGATAGCTAAATATGTGGGCCACATCATGCGACCTCATCAGCATTGTCCATTTCAACATCAGTAGCTGTAAAATGCAGAAGTGTTGGAGTTAAATTGTTTAACCAATTTTAGTACTGTTAAATATTTAAATATTTAGATTGTTAAATTAAAATTAAGTTTTTAGCGCAGTTCGAAGCCAATCGAGTCATCGGTGATAAATTCTTTGTGCGTTATCTGTTGAGCCAACAGCCTAAATAAACAACAACACCAACTAATTTTCTGATAAACAAACAATATCACAATGACGCCCCACATACCCCCTATTAAAAATTAATAGAATTAAGGAATGCTAGAATAATCATATTAAGTACCAAATCATTCACACAACATATTGAATACAATTGGTGCAAGGTAAATGTTAATAGCTCCTAACATAACTTTCTAAACGTATCTAAAGGTGGCATCAATGGCATCGTTGACCTTCCAGAAGCAAACATTATTATTAAAAATTTCTAAATCTAAATCAAGACAAAAACAAAAAAGACAGGAAACAGGCCTAATAGTACACTCACATTTGGAACCCTAGAGCTCCCTCCTATCCGAAATACCAAAATTTAGCCGTCCTCAGCCAATTAGATGCAGGAACTGTGGCCGCTATGGCATTGTAACGGACAATTGCAAAGGTACAAATCCCTGTAACATTGGATTGGGGCAACACAGCCAATATCGACCCACATTCAGAGGAAATATGCACACAGTTTTAATGCTGCATCAATTGCAAGGAAAACCATAAGCCCAACTACACCCATCTTCATAAAACAAGCCATACGAATACTGGAGAAAACTGACATGATGCAAACTATCCTCATTTATAAAGAACGTTGTGAAAACAGCACACTCACATAAGCATGAACAGCAAGCTCATCCGCCTCTAACACCCGACATCTCTAACGAAAATCACCTAGAAAATTAAACAAAACAATTAAGGACGCTATAGTCGAAATTCCAACTATACCCGGTACTCAGTTACTTCATTTCGTAACAGGGCAAAAACACATTTAATCACCCCCTTTCCCCTGTTTTAACAACACGATAAAATTCCAATTGGATTGAACCATTGAACAGTCAAATTTCAGTAATTCAGAAGCTCTATGTGTTATAGAATACAAACTCTATGTGTTCATCTGGACGGACAGACGGACATGGCTAGATCGACTTGGCTGTTGATGCTGATCAAGAATATATATACTTCATGGTGTAGGAAACGCTTCCTTTTGTCTGTTAATAAGATTTGATCTGTTTAGAAAGTTGGATTTTATGGAATAGCCAAAAACTAAGAACACGTTTTGCAAACACCACACACAAATGGGTAAAATTTGAGTCAATATTTGAATAGACATTCATTATTTTGCTGCTTAGTTCTTATACAAGCCATTACTTTATAAGTTGCAACCAAGCTTCAATGTCCTCATCGATGTACCCCGTTTTAGCTTGCATCGTGGGCGGACTTTAAATCTGAAATTGATTGATGAATGATGACAATTTGTTTTCAATTGACAGTGCTCTACTTCTGTTTAGCAAACTGACTGGTTTTTCTGTTGTTTCGATTTATCTCTGCTTGGACTGATATATACATTTTCCACTGTTGTTTTCTAGCTTATTGCCTTAGTCTAGTGCCAAGCAGCAAATCCATCTCATACCCAGTATTTCGAGTACCTAGTAGAGTAGATAACTTTGAAGGCCACAAAACCACTATTTCGTTTATATATAAATCGTAATAATTAAAAATAATCTCTTCATTAAAAAAGAGAAACGCTTATCCAAGTGCTTCTCCACAAATCTTTAGCTTAACTTGCACATTCATTCATTCACTCAAGGTCAAAGATATGTAAGACTGTTTAGTACATCCTCCACTTACATCATCATCAGCGAAATATAAACGCGTTGCGCACTTTGCTGATTTGGCGCTGCAGTCTGGCTCACTGACCCGTTAAAGGTCAATGATATAGTAAGTTTAATATTCACATCTTCCTGCTGCTCATCAACATCTGCCCCTCCCATCATCTGCAGGGCTTAGCGTCAGTTTTCGGCCATTCTGTGTGCGTTTCGCGAACATCATTAGCGAAGTATTACGCGGCCTCTCATATCAGCTTCGGCTTTGGCCAAAAAGTGGCACAACTTTTTTATGTGTTTCGGTGTAATTATAAAAAATATGCGTCTGTAATTCTGCGCCGCCGAGGGCAAAAAAGTAATTACATATCCAATAAAAAGTCGTGGTAGTTGAAAGGACAAAGTGGCGCTTGGATGGGCCGACGGGAAATGGGCAACGGCAACGGGATAACGGCTGCCATTGCCACTGCGAATGCGGTCATAATTAAAAATCCAACGGGCCACGTACGGAGGAGCGTCTGGATTAGACGTCGGCCACTTGACTCTCACTCAGTTGCCGTTGCCGCAATCTGAATCCGATGTTTATGTGCGAACATGCAAACCAACACCAGCTTAGCCCGGCTCAGCCCAGAGCCGAGCACCCAACTCCAGATCCAGATTCATCTCCACTAAACACCACGAAGAACACACATAAAAGCGAAACTTTTCATCGGGGAGCACTTTGTGTTATGGGCGCCTCGAGTGCGCATAAAACACACGCCAGCCAGCTATCTCAAGTCGCTGAAGGCGACTCCTATCCAGGATAGTTTACGCTAGCTCACAGCTCAGCTCTATGTGTGGTTGACAATATCTTAATACACAGTTTTCTTGTCGTTGTTGTTGTTGTTGTTTTTGTTTCTGTTTAGTGGATGTCATTTTAATGAGGCTCCTTGGGGCGCAGTTCATAAGCAATTTGAACGGTTGCCTTAGTTAGATAGCAGCTACTTAGCTGGCCCCTAGCTCGGGCATCGAGGCCAGCCCCAGCCTCAGGCCAGGGTTAGGTAATTAAAGCTAAACTGTACAAAATGAGGATGAGTTTGCTGCTGGAGGATGGACATGGACATGGTCAGTGGGGGGAGTGGAACGAAAAGAAATGAAATTAACAAATTAAAATTAACATATTCGTTTAGTTGAGACAAAACGAAATTCTGTTGAAGTAAATTGTTGGCTATTTTAATTGGCATATCACTGAGGACTGCAATCAATACTAGTGATGAAAGCAGCAACAATATAAAGGTACATTTTTCGTTATTTTAAACTCACTCATCGCTTTTCTTTTGGCTTCTGAATGATAAGACATCATGAGGAGTATTTTAAAAGTCTACTGTTATGGCTATCATTCTCCTCAAACCAACTGCCTTAGGCCATTGTATCGTTCTACGGTGAGGCCACTGTTCCGTTTCTTTACGGTATCCCTCTATACCCAACATCTCTTTTCTGGCCCGAGGCTGAGGCTTGACGTGGTTACTTACTTTACGCCAAGGATCGCTGTGCAGAGGCTCCTTTGTTGCAGTCCAATTTCTGCTTGGCTTTAATGTCAATTAAAATATGCGTAATTGACAGTATTGATGGTAAAGAATGACAAATTGATTGAAAAAGAACAGAGGAAGGCTAGCTTCGGATGTCCGAAGTCTTCATACACTTGCAGTAAGTTTTTCAAATGTCGACAACAAGTTTTCCATACAAATTGTTAGTTTTGAATGGTAGTTTATGTGGGAGCTATATGATATAGTAGCCTGATCGGCTCTTTCAATGCATATATACTGAATTAACTTTGATTTCGATAAAAAAAAAACCACGCAAAAGTCAGGAGGAATCATGCATGTGATAAAGCTATTGGATCTGTTCGACTTATACCCTGTACCTATGGAACAAGGGTTAAAGTTATTGCAACAGGCAGAAGGAAGCATTTCTAGTCCCATAAAGTATATAAATTCTTGATCAGCATTACAAACAGACTCGATCTAGGCATGCCCGACTCTCTCCCCACAGATGTATGAAAATCTAGATCTTGCAAGAGATCGGTAAGACATAGAGGAGACTTCAAATTAGCATATTTATTTTCTATAAAAATGTACTCAGATCAATTGGGTGTTGGACTTGTAGGGGGGGTTGTGGCTGTCCCAAAAAGTGAGCATGTCATATGGAGATCATAAACTTGATCTGCCACATTTAAAATCACTATAAGTTATAGCTGCCTTTTTAATGATTTTTCGAAACACAGAGATGAACATTGCCATCTGAACTAGAGGTGGCAAACTATCGATAGTCGGCAGCATCGATGGCCGCTGATAAATTTTCCAAAAACATCGATGACCGCCAATAGTTTTTTCAAAGCCATCGATAGTGGACGATAGTGGCATCGATAGTGTCCTGCCTTGCTAAAGACTCGCTCTGACTCCACAAATATTTGAGCATTAGTGTTTTAATTGAAGGAAAATCCATCTTGTTAAGTCAAGCGACGCCACAAATAAAGAAAAACGCGAAATTTATTTCAGTGATGTGTAAACAGAACCATCGATAACACTATCTTCAGTGCGGCATCATCGATAGGAGTCCGAGTCGATAGTGTCGATAGTGCTCCACCATTGATAGTAGGCCGATTGTTTCCTACCTCTAATCTGAACTCTCGTTATTAAACTGGTCAAGGATATTGCCTATTGCCCTTTACATACATTGCCATAAATTGAATGCATATACCCTTGTATCAAAAGTGAAATCGATACCCTGAGAGCAGCTTAAGTCCATCAAGTTGTTAGCTATTGAATGGCTGTCTTGAGCAGAATGTCCACCCTTGATTGGTTTCACTTAACAGCCTTAATATATTTTTGAAAGAATTGATGAAGTAACACGACAATTTATTGAAGATTTAAAATTCTATATCAAATATCTATTGAGGCTCATAACATTTGTCTAAATTGTTTTTTCGTGAATTCAATGAGGCTACAATAAGTAAATCAATTATGCCATAGCCGCGGTACAAGCGACCCACATTCCGGCCAGACCATCATCAGCTCATAGCCTCTGCTGTCATAAATTATGCGACTATTTTAATTATTTATGCATTTTCCGTTTTGCATTGTTGCTGGCTGACATTTAAACGCAAGTGCATAAATGGTTGTCATAAAAAATTGAAATTGTATTCAAAGAGCATTTTGTCGTTGTCGATCAATAAACAATTACCGACGCCTTTTTACGCAGCATCAACAGAGAATCGCACTCGCATAAATAAATAAACAGGCTGCTAAAGGCGAAATCAAAAATCTTATAGAAATTGTATCTGTGTATCTATATGGCAGATGTACATAGATTGCCATGCAAATGCAAATACAAATATACAAAATGTTTGCTACCCATTAGAGACACATTTGCATTAGGGGGTGGCACTGGGCAGGGTGGGGGCAGGACAAGGCGCTGTTTGTTATATGAGTAGTCATGGGTAGGGTGTTTGTAGGGCAGCCAGATAGGGGATACAGCCATTGTTGTTGCTGTTGCTGTTGCTGCTGCTGATGCTGCTGTTGATGCTGTGTAGAATGTTGTGTTTAGTGAAAATTGCTTCAGCAATTTTCTTGTAGTCATTCAAAGTGAAACATATGTTGGGTGTCACTGTTAAAAATATATATGTGCATGCCTGTAACATGAAGACAAATAGAAATGCCAGTGCGATTGCCACAAGTAAGTGGCACCAGCAGCTCGCGTGGGTAATGTTCAATGGCACTCGACAAAGCGTCGCCGTCTACCCAACCCAACCCAACTCAAGCCCCACCACCAACCCACTGCTCCTGCTGCTGCTGCTGCTGTTTGTATTTCTACACTGGCCCGTCCTTTTCAGAGTTTACTGCCTGTTTCTTTCACGCCCACTTAGCCCTTTGTCTCACACTCGCACTTACCACGGGCACGAGCACGGGCACCACACAGAGGATTCGCTTTTTGGTGGCACTGCCTCAATTTATTTTTATAGCATCGTGTTTTGTGTGGGGATACGTTTGGGTGTGTGCGTTTGCGTGTACGTGTGTGGCAAAAGAAGTTTTCGCTTTCGGCTTCTGTTTCAGTGGGGCAAATTGAAATTTGGAGCATTGCCCAGTGTTGCGTTGCGTACACGCACCATTGTACGAGTAGTATTGTACATTTTACCTTCCCGGGGTATGTGGGGGGTATGTGGCTATAATAACTACTATGAACTGCCTTGAAGTGTGGCATGTGCCTGCGAAACATTAACAAGTGGCAGTTTATTTGCGTGTGCGGCACGTGAAACATTTATTTATTATTAAATAATCTGGACATAAATTTAAGACTTTACTTTATTGCAATTGTTAAATATGGATGGCGGCTTAAAGGGAAACCAATCTCAAAATCTCTTAAGTGAGAGTACCTCTACGATCCCTTTCTTGCAACTGAGAATAATTTTGGGAAACGAAAAAGCTATCGATATCGATAATAGCTTCAATTTGATATTGATATTGAATTTGCCAAAAGGGGATGCCGAATTGCATAAATATTGCCACGTTGTATTTCCAATTCAAAACGTTTGTATGTAAATTTTCAAAAAGCTCAAGTCGATTTAACTATTAGACTTATTTCCTCAAACCAAATTTGATGTAGAAATGAAATTGTTTCACTTTCGTTTCACATATTTTCTGACTTATTCACATTCATTTCACTTTTTTTAACATTTCTCTTTGTCGACCTGTCCTTATCGTTATCAATTCATATTCTTTCCACGTGATTATGCATTATAAATTAAACCAATGAGAATCTCTAGAAATAATCAAAATTTGAAGCCACATGGAATTTGCATTTTCGCTTTCATTATTTCGAAAATTGTTCCGGGGATGAGATTTAAATTTTTGTGGCTTCATTAAATTGGCTGCCGCGGTGCTGCCGCACGGACTGCCAAGTGGCCTCGTCCTTTATAAATCAAGAAAAATAATTATGCGAATCTGGTCGACATTGTAATATCTGTTTTGGCTTTTCCGCAATGCTCTTTATCTTAGCGCTTTTATTGCTGGTAACTAAATATTGACCCTCCCGCTCGCTTTTCTGCCTCTATCAGTTGTCCAGCCAGCGCCGGCGGCGTTGCCCATAAATAAGTACCAGGCGTCGCCAAAACAAAACATTTTTCATCAGGCACAGGTCCTTTTACAGGGCTTGGGCTCTTGTTTTGGTGGCCCCTGGCTCGGCGTGTGCTCGGCGAATATTTCATAAATTTCATCGTTGGCTGAGCAGACCCTAGGTCCGGGTCCCTATAGACCAACCGACCAACCTACCGACCGGCCGGCCGACCATCGTTTCGTTAGCCATTGCAGCGGCCTTTGTGTTTTTTGGGTAGGCTTTCACACTACCATGCTGTGACAGGACGACGACAGTGCGAAGGACATTGAGCTCACATAAGACTCCTCGTTGCCAGTGAGTCTTCCCCCCTTCCTTTTGGCTCAGCTGCACTTTGTCATTGTGTGTACGTCTACGTCTACGGTTCTCGAACAATTACACGCCCCTGCCACCAAGCCCACATCCACACTTGTTGTTGCCATTGTTTTGAATGTTGTCATCGTTGCCGTTGCCGTTGCCATCGTTGCTGCCCTGATTGTCCTGTGCTTACCTTGTGTGCCGTCTTTGATTGCTCGGAACGACATTAGAGCTGTGACAGCCCTCCGCTGACCCTCTGAATAATTTAAGCTCTCATTTCTCAGCCAAAAGAGCAGCTTGAACCGGAATGTGCTGCCCGCTGCCCGCTGCCGCTGCCGCTGCCTCGTGCAGAAAATTGTTGCTTCGTGGTATCAAATACACGCAAGTATGCTACACTGCACAGTGGGCAAACATCGTTAAGGTCGAGTAAGGTGGAGAGATGAAGTTGATGGGATTGTAAACAATGTGAATCGAATTTGGATATTATGCGTAGAAAGAAATTATGGAAATGTTGTCATATTAAAATCGTAGTCTTATTACATGATATAGCTTGATCATCAAAATACAAGTTCCGGCTTTGATTATACCATTTATTATTGAGGCTGGACCAAACCCAACTGTATAATATCGGTTCATTGTAAAAACGGAGTCCTTATTTGGAATGAGTTACTCCAAACTGACCAAGTTGTGCTTCTGATGAAATCGATTAAAGTTCATATAAATATCATGCTCCTAATACTTATTACTATAGAACAGAAAAACAGTGCAAAAACTGAAAGTTTGGATAGGAAAATTGAAAGAAAACCAAACAAGAACGCTATAGTCCACTTCCGACTTCGTACTTAGACCACTTTTTGTAGACAAACCCCGATTTTTGCCATTTAATGAACTGTTAAAACGATTCCGTTAACTTATCAACTACATAAAGTAATTAAAAGTTGCTTGTAGCATCCTGCAACATGTTTGTAAGCATCCTGCAACCATGCTTAAAAGACAATTTGGCTCGCGGCAACAATGTTGATGGCATGTTTGCAACCCTCCTCACTGCCATACCAATGATATGGCATGTATGTCCGATATTGCATAGATTTATAAATACATTTTATGGTAACGTTTTTAGCAATTTTGTCTACAATTCTTATCCGATTATAATGAAAATCGGAAGGGTATGTGCTTATACTTGTATAAAACGAATTTTAGTTTTATCCCTCAAAAATTGTGGGAGAAAAAGTTGAAAACAAACTTGATCTGACGCATCACGAGTGGAGTCTACATACCAAATTTGGTGACTCTAGCTCTTATAGTCTCCGAGATCTAACTGTTCATACAGATGAACAGACTGGCACGGCTAGATCAACTCATCTGTTGATGCTGATCAGGAATATATATACTTTAGAGGATCTTTATAGAGTACGAGTATACAAAGATGGTAATTGTCTCAAAATGGTGAGTAAGACTAACTCAGGAAGTAAGCATACAAGTCCAGCATTCAGAGTCCGTGCTCTCAATAACAAAGGGTTTCCTATGGTCGTTGAAACAAATGCTCAGCCCGCTCCAGCAAATATTAATGTCCGAGTCCGAGATTGAGTTCTTAAACCTAATGGAAGTTTGGGTCGATCTGGATTGGGTAATACTTAAACCTATAAACTGTCCTTACTGGCTGGCTTAATGGCGAACAACGCTCAGCCCAAACGCTGAAGCTAAGGAAGCTCATAAGTTGGTTATGTTTGAAAATGCAGAACAAGGCAGGTTGGATTATAATCTACGTTTGATCTATAAATGTAAGATTTATTTAAAAGTGGGTAAAGCCACTTCCTTCTATAAAACTGGAGAAACTTTTCGAAGATTTTAGCTTTGCTACTTCTTACAGATATTCCTGGTTGAACAAAAACTTCAAAATGTAGCCCCCAACATATGAGATAAGTCAAAAATGTTGTAGAAACTTGATGATGTAGAAACCATGACCTATGCCTGCTGCTTCTGCAGACCCAGCGCCAGAATTTTGCCATAGTTATGGTTTTTTTGTTGCCGTTGGCTCTCATGTCAAACGTCGGTGTGGGGGCGTCGGCAGAGGTCAACCGACATGTGTATGCCCTTAGCGCATATGGTGTTGTTGTTGTTCTTTATGCTACGGGGATGTCTGGCCGCAGACCCATTTATAATTTATGAAGGTAAACAAACACTCGTGGTGCTTGTAGGGCAACCAGAACACGACTTTACTCGACACGCCAACCCCGGACCCCTCTGCACCTACTCGACTATGTGTGGCCTCGCCACTTTAGGGCATTAAAGGATTTTGGCATTTTGCTAGCGGTGTTTGTTAAACATTTTGAAATTGCCAGGCGTGCCGCAAGTCCAAAGTTTTGGAGTTAGTCCACCTGTAGCAATTTCCACTACGGCTGCAACTATTCAAACTTTGGCACATTCGCGAAATTAGCAGAATGAACAAAGAACAAGCACACACAGATGAAGAAAGAGAGAGGGAGAGGTACGCAAATCTACAAAACTCTTTACACAAAATCCCCGAAAATTACAAAATTCAGGGAGGAAAACCAGCTGCAGGACAAACTTCACTTATTTGGCATAACGAGCTGCACTCAAAACTTTTTTGAAAAGCGCATTTGGGACTGAAACAGATGAGCAAGCGGTAGCTCAGCCACTGTTCCGTCCCCTCTTTGGCCCACCAACTATTGGACAAATGAATTCCCCCTCCAGCAGGGGCCTGGACATGGACATGCCACTGAAAATGTGTTTATTAAACATTTTTGGCAAGTTTTCAATTTCGTTAATGTTTTCTCCGCATTACAAATGTTGTTCTCGCTTTTGGGCCAGATTCTTGTTCTGACCTGGGATGCATTGGCTGAGGTTGAGTATAGCGGAGGAACTCCTTAAGCGAAGCGTGCATTAAGCGAATTTATTGTTTTATTTTTGCCATGAATATAATCGGGGGGCAGTTGCAGTTGCAGCTGTGTGGAGTTTGGTAACTACGAGTTTAAGTGTTTTCCTTGCCATCTCAATAGGGGCGTGGCAGCATCCGGTTCCGGGTTAAGAACCTAGCAATTGCCTCTCGTTAATTGTGGCAGAGAATGGGCCGAGCAGCGCTTGAAAGTTTGCTAAAACAACTTTGTATGCGCTTACATACATACTTACATATTTATATCGCTGTTTACCTTAATTTTCAAACAATTCTACAAACTAAGTGGGAAGTTTGCCCCTAAAGCAGTCACGGCTTGTTGGTCCCTTTGCTTGCTTTGCCAAAAGCTAAAATAGCTCGGTTTTCTCGGTTGAGATTAGTGCCACACGCTCAAAGCAATTGGAACTGGAATAGAAATGTGATCGCGAAACCAAATACGATCCAGATCCAGGCCTGCCCCTCATGAATGAGAAATGTTTTGTCGCATTCTGAGAAATTCAAATTTCTTCCTGCGGGAAAAACACATCTTTGGAGGAGATTGAAATATAATCGAGAATATATAAAACAAAATTGTCTTTCAATCAACACTCAGGCCTGAAGTCATTTGGCAATGCTCATGAATGAATCCGGAAGTGATTTCGAGACCACCCCCTTCTCTTCACTTCTCTTAAGTACCACAAAAGTAGCAAGTTCCGAGTCGTGATAAGGTATCTAAAGTATCAAAAGTACCTTAACGATTGTCTGCATTTTAAAAGGTTTTTGCAGAGGTATGTAAACTTCGAGCATTTGAAGCTCGAAGAAGAAGCACGCCGATGCCATCGATATAACCAATGTAAACATCGTTGCGATTTGTTAAGGATGCAGCTTCTCCTTATGATTCCATACCTAATGGCTACTCAAGTGCCTTTTGGGGTCGAAAGACTAACAATACCAAACTTGGGTCCTCGGGAATAGGGTTAAACATTCATGGAGAGTTGACTCTTTGGAATAAGAAGCATTTGCGGAAATCAAAATCATTGAAATTTCGCAGGTAACTCGTTTAAATATTCGTTTTTAATATTCCATATCGTATATAACTTCATGGCTTGCATGGGCCATTTCTGAAGTATATAAACCCTCTCTAGCTGGATGTTTTATGAACCATTGATGCATTTTATATTATAAGGAGCATCAGAGCCTTGTTCAATCAAAATACTATATCAGAGCGAATTTTTAGCCTATAATGAAAATTTATAGCTTAGGTGCATTGCATATGTAAGATTCATTGAACAACTGTTAGATGACTAAGTAAGTCTCATAAGAAAAGAGACATATGTTGGTGGACATCCGTCAACAAACAAGCGTACCAATGGAAATCGTATGTTTCTAGTATAGACTTGGTGTTTACCTGAAGCTTACCTTAACATTCTCCTCTTTATGTAACATTTTGTCCTTAGATTGCGTTAGGGTAAGCAGAGATTTCCCCTAGTGTCGAGATTTTTTATTATACCGCGGTGTCACGGAAATTTCTTTCACCCGAATTCTCACCGAATTCGAAATCTCGGTGTTACTGAAAACTCTTTCGGTTGGATTGAAAGCTCCAGTATTTTTCTTAGAGATTTTGTTAAATAAACCTTAAATATTGTTTTTCTGATTAATTTGCATCATTTCTTTATAACATTCTATATCAAAAATTTAATCATTTTGTATTTTACGAATTCTCTAGTAATAAATTATCCTCAGCATGCCGTGGTGAGTGGCACATGAATCCAAGATAACAGTTCATCTGCCGACTTGCCTCCAAATGAGTTTTGTTTTAAATTGATGTAAAAAAATGTATTAATTACGTGGTCATAGTTGGGGTTTTTATCACCAGTAATTAAGAGCAGTGTGAATGTGTCTGAATGTTAAATAAAGAAGAGGAATGTTTACTTTTTGTAAATAGCCAAAACCAAAGAAACGCAGCATAGCGGCGACTGCGGTAATATAAAAATAGATCCATTTGATATACAATCTTTTCTTCTTTTCTTCATCACAGTCGCATCACAATACAATTGCCAACACAAACAGTTAACATATGGCATTTAAACAATCCAGCTCTACTTTATGAGTATTGGGTGAAGGAGCTAAAACTGGGACTTATGTTACTTCTGAGCATTACAACGAAGATGCTTTCTTTGAATGGTTTAATTGTGTCATCGTATCTTCGACTTCAGTGTCATCTTATAAACCTGAACTCATTTTACAACGAGCCTTTTCTCATATCTGTGAACAAATATCCGTTGCACAGAAAAAGAAGAGAAAAATGAAAAATCAGGAATGGAAAACTACGTAAATAAGGTGGCAATTGGCGAGGGAACCTACGGTGTTGTCTACAAGGCAAAACATCGCCTAACCGGTCACCATGTGGCAATCAAAAAAGTTCGAAACAATCCCAGCAAGGATGGCGTTCCAGGGAATGTCATCAGGGAAATATCCTACCTCAAGGAGCTGCAGCATGAAAACATTGTCGCCTTGCAAACTGTGGAGGTGATGAAGACCTGCATCTATCTTGTCTTTGAGTTTGTGGATATGGATCTGTGCAAGTATATGGAATCTTTACCAGAAAAACAAGGGTTAGACGTTGCCGTGGTGCGCTGCTATTTCTACCAGATGACGGATGCCATCTGCTTCTGCCATAAGCGGCGGGTGCTGCACAGGGATTTGAAGCCGCAGAATATATTAATTGATCACTTGGGAAACATCAAGGTGGCCGACTTTGGGCTGGCTCGGGGCTTTCATTCGCCAATGCGCCCCTATACCCACGACGTTGTCACACTGTGGTACCGCGCTCCAGAGCTGCTAATGGGCACCGTGCGGTACGCCTGTTCTGTGGATGTTTGGGCTCTGGCCTGCGTATTCTTCGAGATGTGCACAGCCGATCCGCTCTTCAAGGGCGATTCAGAAATAGATCAGCTTTACAACATATTCTATCTGCTGGGCACGCCCAATGAAGAAAACTGGCCCGGAGTCACCATGATGCCGGAGTACCAAGTTCAGTTTCCCACTTGGAAGGCCAATATGGCCAGCTGGATTGCCAAAAATAACTTTACTGCCAAATTCACTGAGGCAGGATGGGATTTGCTTCAGCAAATGCTCATCTATTCGCCCTCGAATCGCATCACGGCCAAGGCAATGCTGGGACACGCCTATTTCAATGGAGAGCAAGCAAAATTGCACAGGCTCGGAACACCTAACGGGCCATTAATTTGTAAGCCGTAATTAGAAACAGATCACATATGCATATGTACTTGAAGTTTAAATGCATTCAATCAATTTGCAAATCTCTTTTAGCATTTCCATTCAAGCAATTTCATTATTATCATTATGAAATAAACACTTTAAGGCTGCACACACACATTTATGTATGTGTGAATGTATGCCTGCATATGTTGAAGTAAAGCCAATGGGGTAACTGGACCTCACACGCGTGTTGAGTTGCTTAAATGGGTTAAATGGGCTCATGTATGTATAAGAAATTAAATTAATTTTACGCTACGCCAGCTTTCTCGTATATACAGGGACCTGTATATTTGCGAAACTCGACTTAACGCAGCGTCAAATAAATCAAACGCGGCGTTGCAAAAGTTAAGCAGACCCAAAACCCGGACCCGTACCCGAGCCGGAGCCGGAGCCGGAGCCAACTGACTTGTGCATGACTGCGCGAAGGGTTATTCGCCTGGGTGTGTGATATGGCTGGGCTAAAGCCGAACATGACACTTGTCTCAGGACTTACAGTGGATGAGACTCATTGTTTTATGAATGGAAGGACAATTAAAGGGTGCACACTAATGCTGCTTTGTTAATGCTGTTCGTGGGTGTCTTTGTAGTGAGAAAAGAACCAGCTCTACACATTTCAGGCACCTTACATAATTAAGAAGACTTTGTAAATTTATAGCCTACTCTTAAAAGATCAATAACACCAGGTGACAGTGTAATTCCATCAAATTTGCATTAATAGATATATTAATAGGGCCTCATTCTCGGTTAATAACAAAAAATACAGTCTCATTTCTGCAAAAATCCAAAAAAATACTAGATTTTGAAAATTCTTTTAAAAAAAGTCGCCATAGAAGCATTTTTTTGTCTAAATTTCTCTCATGTGGGGGCCCCCATGTGTATCATGTGTATAAGAAAAAGTCGAGCTTTGTTACCTAGTGTAATTGATAAACAAATTCTTACTAGTTAATACTTTTCCCAATAACTATTTCATCGAAATTTCCTTGCGTCAGCGAGTTTTCCTTTAGTTAATTGTCAAATAATTCCAATAAAATCTGAAGTGAGCAAATCTCTTTGATCTACAACTATGAGGACTCGTCTAATATTGAATTAAGGCTGCTTCCACTTGTAAATTTATGCTTCAAGCTACAAAAATGTTCAACAATTTCGAGTTCTGACTAAATTTGTGCTAGAAAACATGCAAAAGTTTCAAATGAAAATTCGCAAATGACCTCAGCTAAAGTAGCCAGGAGTACAATTTTAAATGTTATCCTTCACACTTTCCCACCGCCGTATATAAGTTACTTTACAGTTTTTTATGCCCTTACATTTTCTTAATAATTGACAGTGAAAAGCACTTAAGTAATTACAACTATTATTCCCATGTGATTTGCATTTCCCTACATATAAATTAGCATGGCAAGTAGCAACCTCAAAACCTAGCCAAAGCATAATTTTGATCTCCACCCACATTATTCAGCTTAATCTTTTGTGAAGGTTTGTTAATTATGGCATTCCATGTAGGAATTCAGCAACAACAGGTGGCTCAGCTTACGTACAACAGGGCGTATGAGAGATTTAATATTTCAGGCATGTGTGCAGAGTGTGCTTGATTAGGTGTGGCCATGCCTTTGGTTTGCTTTTGTGTGAAAAAATGAAAACTTCAACAAAAACCAAAAATAAATTAAATTTTGCGAAAAACAACAGGGGGCAGACTGTGTGAATAAAGAAGCGATTTTATAGGAAATTGTTGTAAGCAAAGGCAGATGAAATATATTTTCTTGAATATTGTGTTGCTCTGCGTCATAGAAATGAGTTCATGAAGAACTAGTTATTATATTTCTAATATTTATATGGAAAATATAATCAACCAACTTCTATAAATCTCAAAGGCATTGCTCTTCTGAGAATAAGATCTCAGCCTTCTATTTAGAAGTGTACCAGAGATATGGACTCCAGCCTGAAAGTGTTCGAAGCTGAAAATTGAAGCTGTTTCCTATCTATTTTCAAATGCACAGCAGATCAACAGTGAAATTGATCTCCAAGTTATGCTTTCCTCCAAACCCATTCAGCAACATTTTGAAACCCATCGACACCATCGACTTTTTTCATAAACTATATTCCCTAACTTTAAATATCTTCTTTACAGAAACTGTTCCACTGTGCGACCCAGAAAACAAAATAAAGCCAGCAGCTCATGAAGCAGAAGTTATAATTACCTTCAACAACAAAAGTTAGTTAGGAACAATGACAAAAGACGAATCCTCCAGCAACAACAATAACCATCGCAAGCTCACTCAATAGGAACTGCTGCCGCCACTAGGCCTACTTAATACTTTTCCATAATGCAGGGAAATGTGTTGAAAATGCTACAATTTTACTGAGTTTTATGTGGAAATTAAATTAACTTCTTCAGAAAAGATAAAATCGTTACACTTGATTGTTATTGGCCCCGTTAATAGAGTGTACAAAGCCAAGCTCAGACTTGGCCTAATGCAAAATTCCAGTTACAGTAAAAGAATTTGGCCAGTTCAAGGCGTTTGGCGCCCTGGCACGGGCTCCCTTATGTGCTTGCCATGAACATGAATGCGTTAAATTAAATCAAAAATGTATGAAAGGCGCTTTGCTGGCCCCCAAACTGTACTTACGCGTCCCAAAGCCAACAGCTGCCACGATGAGCATGAGCAGGGGTAAGGGCTGGGGCTGGAATCGTCTGTGGGGCGTTGCAGGCCAAATACGTCTCCAAGTCGTAATCGTGTTCTTAGTGCGTATAAATTGTTGCCGGCGACGTACAACGATAGCTACTGGTGGGGCTGCTCCTCCATCTTGTGCTGATGCTGATGCTGCTGCTGTTTCTGTGCTCCTTGCATTTGTCACCAATGTGCCGGCAGTCCCACTGGCACAGTTCCTTGCAGCCATGACACTTACAGTGCCTTTTGTGCACTCCTTGTCCGCCCTCCGCCGCCGTTTGGGACTCGTTTGCGGCATCTCGGCATGGACTCTCTGCTTTAGGTTCTCGATTCGCTGCTGATGCTGATTGCACTGCGGCGCCTTGGCTGCCAAAGTTTTTGGCATTCTATGCGAAATGTGTGTAGCCCCAGCCGCAGTCGAAGTCTCAGATAAATAGGTTTATTGAATTAATACACGTGGGATGGCGTTCGCCTGATCTGTCCTTGCCTTGCCTTCCCTTGGCCTGTCTGCTGGCTCCTATCTTCACCTTCACCTCCTTCTCCTACTTCCTTCCGCTGCTCAGCGCCAAATTGTAACTTGTTATTTTTTATGTGTTTTGCAGTTTTTCGAGTCGTTCTTTCATTTTATTGTTGCGAGTTTTCATTGTACGCAAGCTGGCTGGCTGACAGTTTCACAATTTTCTTCGTCTTATTGGTACGCAGATGTAGTTACTTAAGTGTTTCTGCTTTTGTAGCCCAGCCAAGCGATAATAAAGTATATTATTTGTTTATTTTATTGTTAACGGTTTTAAGTCATGAGCATTTTTATATGAATTACTTATTTACAACCTGTCCAATTGCTACTTTCCGCTGTTGAAGCCAAATTAATCCGTGTTAAGCCAACTTTTGTTTATGTATTATGTTCAATAAAAGGTTAAAAGGATATCAAGGAACAACAACAGAAGATACTTTGAATGGTAAACGCAATGGTTGCCAAAACAAGCGGTGAGTTAGGTATCAAATTTTGTTAAAAAAGGGCATGGATTTGTTTGGTTGTCTTTAAGCATCTCATAAAATGTTGTCATCTGGATGCTGATGAGTAGAAGCTAACCTTCGTAATCACAACACATCCATATAAACGGCATCTCCCAATCGATATTCATGATTCCTTAACTATTTATCTCAACAACGATTCAGCATTCCAAATACTTCCTTGTGAAACATTACAAACTTTTCTATGTGCTAACAATAGGACAACAGGATATCTTACCATAGAGAGACATATGTATGTGTATGGAAAGGACTAAAATCGAAGCTTGTTCATTATAGTTTAGCTCAGAATATACACTATCTCTGTGTCCATGTTTTCTCTCTGTATTTTTTCTGCTTTCTCTAAGACTCTGCTCTCCCAGCCAATGCAAAATCGCACATAACTGAGAATTCTTCGCTTTAACTGCACGTTGCTCTGCTGTTTTCTAAATAAAACATTGAAAACATTTCTTGTCTTTCATGTAGTCCTTTCACCCTACTCCTTATGTCGAACTACTTGTCGCTAGGTCTGAGTGTTTGCGAGGCATTGTCACAAGGAAAAAGTTCCAACAAAGTATATGATGATAGTAAATATGTAAGATATATGTGAAAATGAACATCCTGAAATGAACCTCCTCAATAATGTAGATAAAATTCTCCTGCTTAGCTTTGTTAAACCTTGAGAGTTCCAGGAATCAATTTTACTCTACAAAAAGCCTTCCACAGCCTTCCTAATTGATATTACTATACTGTAAATCTTTCATAGCGATCTATACAAGATAAGATCCCGAGTATAGCCACTTTGATTATCAAATTCATCTCATTATTATTATTTTTGTGATAGCTCTTTCATTCTCATAAGTCTTTCTTGCTGAAGGAAAAGACAGCCCGCATCGAATATCTTTTTCATTTATTCGACTTCCGTATTGAATTTTAAATCATGAGCTTTAAACTGCTTAGTTTGAGTTTAAGAAACAGTTTTCTAGAAGTTTCACAATATCATTGATTCATGTAATCTTGTAATTGTTAATTCCTCGCACTTTCTTCGTCGCCGTCGCCGTCGCGCGCTTTTTGGCTTCAATATGCAAAACTAGCACATTCTCTCGATGAGTAATGGCCAAAGTTTGCACAAAGACTTGAAAACTTGAACCATTTACAGTGTTTAACAAGTTTTGGCTTACTTTTTAAATGGCTTTCATTACGAGTGCACACACATACACGCACACAATTGAAAGTTCTCATAATAAATTATAATTTCCATATGGAAGTTCTCATGTTTCAGCTCATTCACAGCTGCTATAAAAATTGGCACAATTTGCTCTAGCTGTTTCGTTCGCACCTCCACCTCGACCTCCGCATCCGACTGCTCCGACTGCGATGTTGGCAGGTTTGTGTTTAACGATTTAACACGTGAAGAAACATTTACACTTCAGCTCCACTTTATCGCATAATCCACGCTCAGAATATTTTGCAGGTTTTTCAACAAACAGCCGGTCAAATTCTGCGAGTATTTTTTCTCCTACCGAAACGATACACAATACTTGTAATCCCTTTTTACGGCCTTGCGGCCGTCGCTTCCGCTTCCTTGGATGCTTGTATTTTTGTTGTTGTTATTGTTGTTGTTATTTTATTTTTATTTTTCGCTCCTTCGGCGTCGTCCTTTGCACACTCTAATATTCGTTTTAAACCAAGAAAAACAAACAAATTTCAAGTGATTTTGGCAAAAGACACTCGTCCTCCGCCAAGAGACACCCACACCCCAGGAGTATAAGAATACCAAGTGGTTTCGCTTTGTGCTCTGGTTTTTATTTTTATTTCGAGGGGGCAGTGGCCGCATTAAAATATCCTTTGCGTTTTCTTGTTTTGACAAAGTTGAGTATAAACAGACGTCTTTGCGGTGGAAGCTGAAGCTGATACTTCAAATGGCACGAACTCTCTTATCTCGCACGATTTGAATTTCAACCGAAAAACGTGGCAAATTTGCCTGTTGTTGTTACAGTCAGCCTTCGCCTGCTTTCCGGATCACGTCCGCGCGCAACGGATGCAAATTTTCAACTAAATCGCGCCAGGAAGCTGTGACTGTGACTCCCCGCTGACTGCGGGCTTAACATTCGGTGTGACTCCTGACACGGGCCGTTTCACTGTCAACATCCACATCCCATCCGTCTCCGTCACATACGAGTGCTCGAACCTTCTGTAGTTTCTCCTGTTTTGTTTCCACTTCGTTTCAGGTTTATGTGGCGGCGGGGCAATGTGAACACGAACAAGAATATGGACTTGGACCAGTCCGCCCCTGCTGTTTGGCGGATGTTCGTCGACGCAGGCGCCGTACATGTTGTTTCTACCATTTACGGTTTGAAATATATTTGAATTTCTTATAAGATTATTTAGTTCTTAGAAAATTTGATCAATAATACTTGGAGAAGAAATATATTTTTCAATTCCATTTGATTTGCTTTGATTACCTGACAGACCTGCATTGGTGAGAATCTATTGGGTTCAAGAACACTAAGGCGGAACCGAGGCGGCCAATGCCTTTGACAATGAAGATGTGACTCTGGCAAATGTTCAAGTGATGACCTAGAAAATGATAAATGATAAATAAATAAAAATGGTTAAGTAGATAAGCAGAACACCTCAACTGTAAGGATATTGTAATAGATAACGAGCAAAGATCTCCTAGGCAAATGAAGCACTTTTTTGTCTGACGCTATTCCAGACTGAACTACTGAATTCTTTAAGAAGCTCCAACTATAGCAAACGCGAGTAACATCTGAGTTGCAGTGTCACGATTAAACCTCAGATGTCTTCGACTTGTGTTAGCATCTCTGAAAGAATTTAACTTAACTTTCTTAAAGAAAGCAGATGCCTGAAAGAGTTACTCAATGGTTCCATCATCTCTCTACAAACTAAGTTCCGGGCTTATATCAATTAATGCTATTGAATATATATATACATATATATAATGCTTATAACTGTTCTTCCTAACTTTAGTCTTATGCTTGTATTTTGTTAAGGAGGCGTCCACTTAGCAAGTTGATTTTGTTTTCTTTGAAAAACTAGCTGCACTTTCATGCCTTCCATAGGACATATAAAAAATGTTGTAAGGGAAATATCAAATATATACAAAAATCTATTATATTGTTTCTTTATATGTATGTTATATAAGAGTACTCTCACAAGCCAGTTTGCTTTATAAAGCCCAAGAGCAATCTCTAATATCGAGATGAAGAATAATGGTACTACAAATGGTTTGCCTTAAATCAAAGTGCCGACCACTTGGCATTGGTGCTCAGTAAATTAACTTAGCATTTGCGGCTCTTGAAATCTTTGCCAGGCTCTAATTTAGTGCGTCTTCCATGTGTGTGTTCACGCTGACTCCTTGGCCTGTGCCATATAACAATAAAACTACGCAACGCCATTATGGTATCTGACCCAATATGCGCGGCGTGATATACGAGTTGCCCTAATCTTATGTGCTCTTGTCAAAGAGCAAGTTGCAAATAAATATTATTGAACTTTTAAGTCCCCAGAGGCGGCGACTAAGGCTGCCATATTCCTCTCCCTATCCCTCTCTTGCCTTTGCCATTGCCATTGCCATTGACAAAGCAAAGGCAAGTAAAAGGGTGACTAGGCTTAGGGGGGAAGCGGTGGTATGCGGCGTCCTCACAAAGTGCCAACATAAATTCTTGCACAGTTCAATTTATTGTGTATTGACACAGCTTACGGAGAAACAAATAAAAATGTTTACAAAGTGCGGCAGGCGGTTAGAGAATGGATCCTTGCAACGGAATGCCACCACCAGCACCAGCACCCGCGCCAGAGTCCGCGGACGCACAGCAGGCTTCGGCTTCGGCTTTGGCTTTGGCTTTGGCTTTGGCTTCAGAGCGTCATTGTTATTACCTCTCTTTGTTGTGTTTACACGCCATTTGTGGTATTTCACTCAATTCCATGTGACACTCGCTTGGCTACAAAGCTTCTTTTGATGAAGGATGTCGATGTGAGATAGGATGAAGGAGGAGCCAGCGTCATAAAAGTGGATTTGAAATGCAAATTATGGCGCTACAAGGACCAAACTTCAAAAGTTACAATTTTGGCTGGCAAACTAATCAAAATACACTTTACTGGCAGTTGCACCCGGATCCGGGCAACTGGGGAGGTGCCAACTGCTAAGTGAAATTCATGGGCCAACATCATATGGTGTCATTTGTAAATTTGCAGCTGTTAATTTTAGTGTTAGACATTATGTGCCGTCCTTGTCGTAAATGTTTATATGCAACCAGGCTGTTCCGGTACAGCAAATCCCTGCAAATTTGCAGTTGACATTTACCACTGCTGGCGTCCTTCCTCCCAACCGCCACAACAATATTCAATTTGGCAATGCGCTGCTTGATTTTCTTCAATTTCACAGATTTCATCTTCATAGTCCTTCAACTCCAATTTCACTTTTCCGTCTCAGCTCAGCGTATTGGCAAACTGCCTGAATTTCTATTTGAATTTCCGTTGACAGGCAGCAGCTATCCAGACAGCCGTCGAGTTCGAGCTGCGCTTCCATATTCAACAATGATGCATTTTATTTGATCTCATTTTTCAGCTCAGCAAAAATGGGGAAAAAGAATGCATATCCAATATTTACTAAGGAGTTTAAAGTAAAGGCTGGTGGAGGGAGCAGAGGCTAGGTATAGGCTGAGAATGCGGGCATGGTGCTCGTACTCATACTTATAGATATAAGCGATAGGAGATTACATATTAGCTTTTATTATGAAATTCTCCAAGCTGTAAGTATTTGCAATTTCTAGGATATCAAGGAACATGCAACTTAGAGAGCTTAAGCAAACAGTGACACACTTTTACATGCAAGTCCTTGAAATAGACATACATATTTTTAATATTATTAAAAAACAAATAAGAAGGCTGTGGTCGAAGTTCCAATGGTAAGATTTTCTTATGTTAATGTTTGATTCTTCCTGATATAAAACTAAGGAAAATAATAAATGCGTCTGAATGAAAATTTGTCTTAGTTGAACAGAAGTTTTAAAAGCTACAGAGCTCAAATTTGTCACTGGTTGAGTTTAAGACTAATCCTGATCAGACATAATATCACTTGGCTATCATAGAACCAACCACACTTAGTGAAACAGAATGGAGAAATGCTTGCTTTGACTTTTCCTTATGGCAATTCAAATAAATTTATTCTGCTCTACGTATCGGGCCGCAGAATGGGATACAAAACAGGCTAGTCCTTCCCCTTTTTATGCCTTTTCAATGTGGATAGTATATAAGCTGTGGAAGTGGCTTCCTTCCTTAAATTTTCTTTTTAAGTCTTTCTATTAAGTATGCTTAAGTCCTTTTTTGAAACATGATGGAGTCTCCTTTAGATGTTCAGAGACTGAACACGTTTTTTATACTTTCAGGCCATACTAAGGTCTGCTCTTATCAATATGTTTAAAAACTGAATACTTTTTTTAGCTCCAGAGCACAACCTGGTTAAGGTAGACTGTTGCTGCAACATTTGGTTTGTCATAGGCCGGAACTGTGAATTCACAATCGGAATGGGACTATCTACTGGCTTGGGTAAGTGTGGCTGCAATTCCACAGCCTCTCCTATGCACAGAGTGACGTAAACGTAATAATCACAAATATCACTACTTGAAATATGTAAAAACAGTGTTCAATGTATCGTTAGCGGCTCATGCTTTAGCTTCAAAATAGCTCGGCAATGAAAACGCTCCGTAAAATATATGAATTTGTACTTTATCCTCGAAAGAAAGAAGCGTCAGTTTATAGCATAGGTAAAATTGTATAGATTTTCGTCATAGGGGGACAGTTAACCTTACAAAAGAGCATGTGTTAAGGCATCATGGCGTATGAGTACTTTTGAACCTTTGTGGTCCACTCAATATTTCCAGTTCCACACACAAACATTTCATACGTTTCTTCATTTTATGCACATTTGTTGCCGTTGACTTCAATTCCTTTGTATATTTTACTTTATTTACAACAGTTTTAGAAACGACCACTCTTATATAGCATCTGTTAATCAGTCAGATTATGGCTGAAGGTGATTCAATGGTCAAGTGCTCCTTTGCAACGCTTTGAGTGCTTTGTTGCTTTGTTGTTGGATATTTAGCAGATTTGTATGCTCTTTATATAAACCAGTGAAAGCCAAGCACTCTCCACTACGCTTTTCATTCCCAATGCTTAAGCGAACTGTGGAAAATGGAGCGGGAAAATGCGAAACGAAAACTGCTAAATAAAATAGATGAGCGCTGCAATTAAAAGCAAACAAAACGCGTAATCGAACGCAATGTAAATGGCAATGGCAATTGAAACGGGTTCGATATTGTGCAGGGAGCGGGAAGAGGGTGGGATAAACTCGTAAAAGTAACCGCTGTAACCTTATTTTAACACTTGCGCCAAGGGCTCCTGCCTGTGCAGTGAATCCTTTGTTGCGTTGCTGCTGTGTTTGCCTTGGCGTTGCTTTTGTACGCAGCCTTTGCGTCAAATAAGGATTCAAGCTGTGGAATTAACGGTAAATATAATTACTGCGCCCGCTCAATGGGAGGCCACGATAATGACATTTTCAAGTGACTGAGACATGATTGCGTGGCATGCCATGGCGTGGCGTGGGGCTGGGTTACTTTTTTTTTTGGGTCAACCAGTTGGCAATTTGTCCAATGTTCGGCGTGTGTCTTATTAATGAAAAGTATTGCTCATAATCATAACTGTAAAATTAATATAAATGTTTGTGCTTAAATACATTGTGAACGAACCCGTTTTGCAGAATCGAGACCCAAAAACATGACTGCCCGGGTGAGGAGGGGTCCCCGAATTGTGAAGGCCACGTGCCGAAATTAATTGACTTTTGTAAAACAGATTTTATACCCTTACAGAATTTACTGTAATTTTTGTCTGGATGTTTAAAACTCCCTCATCCTTTGCATATTATGTAGATTATGTTATGTATTGAGATGGGGGTCTGTATAGAATCTATATAGCATCTACAACTTTTGCCAAGTAAAGAGGCGCTTGAACTAAGTTTTGGGCTTCAAGTTTAAATTGAAATCAGTCAAATCGGAATAATTCATTCCTAAAATCAGATTAAATCGGATTAACAAACTGAAAAATATTTATGCCAGGGCAAACTATAACTATATAACTACACAAGTTCAATTTAATGGAATGAACACTAAGATGCCGTTGTGTAAATTAGCATCTACAATTGGGTCAAAATCATGATCATAGTTTGTGGGGAAGTGTTAAGTTCGTCTACAAGTATACGATGCTTTCAAAGCTTTACAATCTGCAAACGTCGTATCCAACAGAAAGACCGTTGGGGGTCTGATTCACATTTCCACGGACTGATCGTTAGCCTAAGACTTTGCTATAGCATCTTCACCCCCACCCATATACAGATCTCTGACCAATACGCTGGTGCCTCTGGCAACGATGTCACTGCCGCTGTGACCAAATCGGTGACTGGCGTTGCCAGTCAGGATGGCGACTCAAGTAGGACACACTCAAAGCTGGCGGCTGCTCTACATCGCATGTGAACCGGAAATCATCGTGCGACCAGCGTGGTGCATCCAGATCGCAGGGATGTCGGCCCAGCAGTCGTGGAAATGCCTCCGCGGAGAGATGTGGCTAGATCACAGAGATCAGTTCGTAATCGTAGGTAATTGCTTGCATTGAAGCGCAGCAAGGCCACTCAAGGATGCCGGAATGGCCAGATAGAGTTTGCACTGCAGTCGATCCAGCCCAGCCTGCTTCAGCTTGCAGTTACCGCTAATGAGGTATGTTCTGCATCAGATTGTCCAGTCCCAAGTCGGGTCCACGGACTCATATGGAGCATACAGGAGCTGGGCACATTGAGCAGATGCAGCGGCATACTATAGATATGCAAGCTTTTGAAGATGCAACGTTTGGAGCGAGTTGTCTGTATAAAAATAAAGGATTTGTAAAACATTTTACAAGGAATTAATAGGGAAAATTGATAATTTCTTGAACACTCGAAGAGTATGCAAATTTCGGCTTACCGAATGCAGCTTTCCCTTTCATGAGTTTCTTGTTGCTTTGTGCGCATTTGCTTAACAAATTGGTGGCCAATAAATTAAAAGTTTAGCCGATTTCATCCCTTTGGAGTTTCCCCCATCCTCGGACACGACTTGTTTACGGCTCATTAGTTGACATTAAGATTGTGCATTTTTATCAACTTTTGCCATGGAGTGTTGTGGTTTTTGTTGGTTTCTTTGTTGAACAAAATTTAACACACGACTGACGCTGGCCTCTACTTATAATTAAATCTGTTTCGCCAAAAATTTGCCTGGCACTCGGTCAGAGTCCACTTTCCGGAGGGCTCGCTTTCGTTATCTGACAGTCGAGCGAAGAAATCAGCATAAAAAGTTAAACATTTTGCAGTGAAATGTCAAGACGTAAAAAAGGCGAAAGTATGTATATAAATAGTCCACTTAATGTCGCCAGAATATCCAGTTCTTCATTCGGTTTCGGTTAAAGATGCTGCCACTGCTGGAGGCAACAACAAAAAAGCATAAAGAAAAATGTGTAAAAAAAATTTGATGTCATTTATTTTAATTTGCTTGAGTCAAAATGTCGAGATTTAAAGTGAGCAATGAGAGCGGCTATAATGCGCCACAGGCAGTGCAAATGGTGAAGGAGAAGGATGAGATAATGATGGCATGGGTTTGGGCTAAGCTGAGACGAGACGAGACAACAACTGAATTTGGAAAGAAGCAACAACTACGAGCAGACTCGTAAGCAAAGGATGTCAAAGTGACGCAATTGTTTCGGGGTTGTGACTGCTCCCAGGTTCGACTAAGGCTTTAAGCTACACAATTGTACAGGACACTACTGCCAGAGCAGAGCAATTTAATGAACACATCCAACAACGGCTGGCTCTGCAGCAGCTACTGAGGTTATCCTGGGTGGAGACATGCTTGGGCTGGGTCATGGTCGTGACAGCATGCAGGGCTGGCCATCAATGGTGGTAAGACTAGAAGGATAAACCAGTGCTACCTGGACCTGGGCGAATATTCTCATTGCCGAATACAATTCCTTGCGGATGACTCGCAATTCTTAGACCTTAGGTTTCCGAAGAGAATAAAGGTGTGGTCCTTGCAAAAACGTATATGTATACTGTGTGATGATCATGTGCAAGTGATGTCCAGACTGTCCGAATAGAATTTGTAGGATGAGAAAGCTTCGCTTCGGGTGAAAATTGATTGCAGCTCAGACAGGCGTGTGTGCTGAGTATTGAGTAACTGCTGACCTGACTGACTGATTGATATATGTGTACATATATGTATGGTGGACACGGCACAAGCTTTGAGAGCATTGTGTCCACACACACGTTTGCTATTTTAAACATTTTCAAGTGTGTTCAAGGTGAGAGTATTTATTTAATTCTTATTGTTTCTTCAGAAAACAACAAATTCTCCACGTGCCGAGCAACAGCTCCTGGAAAGGTACAAAAACGACATTGAGAATACGTATATAGGTATATATAGTAGTGGGTTCTTTTGATTCTTTGGCCACTCGTATGCTGAGTAATGTGAGTGCTTCCGTTTCCGTTTGGGTAGCCAGCCACTTCCGCTTTTGGTACAAAATTCGAAAATACTTAATACTCAATTTGCTCTGGTGTATGGCTGTGTATATGTGAGTGCTTAAAGTGTGTGGGCGTTGTGCATGTGTGTGGGTGTGTGTGGGTGTGCGTTGAATGCTGTGTTGTGTTAACTGTTCGCCACTTGGCCGCATTTCCTCTCAGGGAAGGTTGGGGAAGTTGTTCTGCTACTATAAGATAAAAGCACTTTTGGAAAAAAACAAACTGAAGCTGAAGTTGGGATAACTTGTTGGCTGCGGTTGAGGCGGCGAAGGAGACAAACGGAGATGGAGTTGGGCAGGGCAAGGCAAAACACCAGAAGCACTTGGCGAGTAAATGGTGCTTGCATGCGCATATATATGTGTGTATTTCGCTTTGATTTTTAAAATCGCATTCGTATTCGCAATCCTTGAGCGGCAGCAATTCAGACCGAGCTTTTGCCTTTTCCCGGTGTACCATAAATTTACACATGGAAAACATTTGAGCAGCACTGTGTGCCCGGCTGCTTAATTACTCATTATGCTCACGTTTATCTGCCACTTAACATTTATTCAATGTAATTCACACAGCGCCAGTATAGGAGGAGGAGCAGTGGAGGGTTTTCACATTACAACTTAAATTACATAATTAAGGAAAACATTCATGAATGCAAAAGGAACTGATGCTGCATTGACAAACGACTCGAAGTCAAGGCCCGACACCATGGCAATGCAATCGACATCTGTAACTGAATCTGCAGCTGAATCTGCAGCTGAATCTCTCTGGCAATTTGTAAAACAAGCGTTTTCAGGCATTTATCGTTCACTGAATGCACATTTCATGTTGTTCGTATGCAGACCGTAACAGCATGTTGCATATCTTCATAAATATTTACCCAGTAAACGGAATATTTTCATTTATCGGGACGTTCACGTACAATGCGCTGCACGTTCAAGTGGACTCACGATACCAAGAGGAGGGGGTTGTCACGCGCGAAGCCCAGGCTAGAAGCTCTCACCTACCGCCCAACCGGCCGAGGGGCACAGCCGCATAATGAGCGACACGAATCGCGAAGACAGAAAAAAACGTGGACTCGCTCGCTCACTTTCAATGAGACTTTCAGCAAACCATAAACCATTTAGATTATCTACTAGCTAGATGCATTAGTATAGATGTTTTGTTTGAGTTTAGGGAGTTATTATTAGAAATAAAGTTAAATAGATTATTATAGTTACAACAAAGGACACGAAAAGGTTCACGCAGGAGACAGTTTAAATTACAGTGCTGAAAATGGATATGAGCATAGTTTCTAGTAGGTCTACAAGGAACACAAAAACTGATTTGGCTAATTAAAGACGGCGAGTCAACTTCACCATTAATCAGCTTATGTATAGAGATAACACTACGATTTTCAAGATATTTAGCAGGTTTAGCATTAGCCTACTTGAATATGAAGGGAGGGGGTTATTGGTGTCCCAATTCAACCCACGGAGAACAAAAAGTAAAAATTTCTTTTGAACAGACTCAATGCGGTCCTGGTGATTTCTGTATCGGGGACACCAAACACACGATGCGTACTGTAAAATAGGTCGGACAAGAGAAGTATACAGTAGTTTGGTTATATAAGGATCATCAAATTCCTTCGACCATCGCTTGATAAAACCCAGAACACCCACAGCCTTATTGACGGTACTTGAAATGTGTAAGTCGAATTTTAATTTAGGATCTAAAGGAACACCCAAGTAAACAACTGAGTCGATACGATCAAGGGGCACATCGTTAAGAAGGTACGATGTCTGAAGCGGTACAACATAACTTTGCATTTAGAACAGTTGATATTTAATAAGTCCTGGCCTGACACCACAATTGGAAAGAATCAAGGTCATCTCGCAGCCTGAAGTGGGAAGAAGAGTCGTTGAAGGACAAGAAAAGTTTAATGTCGTCGGCGAACATAAGTACATACACGAGAGTGGGATAGAGCCTGAGGCAAATCGTTGATAAATAAGGTGAAGGCAGGGGGCCGAGGTGGCTACCCTGCGGTGCCCCTGATGTAACCGTAAGGGGCTTAGAGTAAGAGTTATTAAAAGGAACTTTCTGCGTTCTGAGATTAAAGTATTCGGAGATCCACTTAAGAAGATGGGATGGGAAGCCAAGGAGATCTAACTTATGAATAAGCAAACTGTGATTTACTTAGACATCCTTCGCCTCACAGGTTATAAAAGAACTCTGGCAAAATAGTTGGGATGATCTTCAAGCTTCCGAAGTTTATCGTCGCTGCTGAGTTACATCGCCAAGAAGTCTTACACAGGACCCCTAGATTGTTAGGGCGTAGAAGGTAGCCAAGCTTCTTTATTTTGAAGCTTGTCAAGGGGGATTCCGAGGTAGCTTGGAGAGACCTTGAGAGTGATCGTGCTGCCTAATATTGTTGGGGTTCTTCATGTTTTTTTTGCAGAGTGTGTCTACCTCTGTAACAGATTTAATTTGATTGCAGAACTACGTGCCACTTTTCGGTGCGTATTCTAAGATGACGATGATAATGGATATTTTGAAAAGTATCCTGTTTTCGAGAAGGCAATGCCAATGTCCACTTTTCAATGAGTCTTACTTTTCTGGTTAAATTCCAGGTGTTATTGTTCTACGTTAAAAAGCAGTGCTAGGATATGAATGATATGCTTCCATTTCAACTCAGTTCCAGGTGTATTTAATTCTAGGTAATTTCTTTTTGACTACCATTTAAATATTTAATATCCCTTTTCCACAATATGGTCTATCGAGAGCCTTCCAGCACCAAAATATGCGCTACAACTTCCTGTCTTGACAAACATCTTTAAGGTGAACCAATACCGATGGTGTCCATTTTCAACTCCCATTTGTCAAAAGCCACGCCCCGTGACCTCAGTACGTTACGTGAGTTAGTTGGCCGGGCCAAAGCTATTTGCCAAAATTGGAATGACACCAGTAGCTTTGACAACCGTAACAAGCTCAACGTGATGTCAACAAAAGGCCAGCGCACCACCAGACATCTGTTTAGCGCACACACATCTAGACACAAACACATGAACTGTCAGATACTTAAGCTAAGATCAGACGAGCAAATTTCACTTGGACTTGCTTAACTTAGGGATTGAGGGAATATTAAACAATGATTAGAAAGAAGAGTGAGAAGACAATGGATAGAAGAAGAGAAAGACATACCAGAAAATATGCCCAGAGAGAGAAAAAAGAGTCAAAGGTAACAAGCTTATTCAAGAGACACATGGAAATGTGCAGAGTGATGGAGAAGCAAGTTTTAATGAGATAGTAATCTGCCTGTCTAATCGTAGCTTTACGCATGTGTGCTCCCAGCTGTCACAAAAAAGTTTCATTAGTCGAAATGTCAAAGTTGCAATGCGATGCCACGCACTCACGTAGTCCCCGCTTAACTTCCACTCTACCAGAGGTGACACTTTGTGGGAGTAGGTCAGGTCGCCTATCGATTGGTTCGTATGCGTCAACTTCAGGACAACATGATAGCTCTTCAAAAGAAAGTTTGAAAAAAGAGAGAAGGTAAAAGTTTTGTAATTGCATTTGCATATAGCATTAAAGAATCCCCAATGGAATGTGTGTGTTTGAAGGGTGAATTTCGAAATGGCGAGGGAACATGGTAATTCACCCAAGCCGTCGACTACAGTAAATTAGACTTAATCTACTCGAATCCCTAAGAACTAGAAGTTCATAATTATAAAGAAAAGTAACCAAATCATGTAAACATATAGAAACAATTAAAGTATTTTATCTTGCCAAATCGAAGTGAAAGTAAAAGTAAGGTAAAAACCAAAGCAATGTTCATCAAAGCCGAATTGAATTGAGCCTTATCCTTCCACTATTTCGTAAGCTTGATTGGGCGAGCTGTCAGTGTTGTCTTGAGAAAAAGTTAAGCTAATAAAATGATTTTAAAGTTTTGCTTGCCATGGAAACGACACTTTCTATTATGCATAAAGAGAAACTTGTTGCCAACCTTTTTTACAACTTGCAACTTTCCACAACAAAAAAAGCAGAGCAAGACGGGCTACGCCTTGGGGGAAGTTGAGGAGTTGAGTTAACGTACCCTGACACCGACTTAAGTGAGAAATTCGATTTTGTATTCAAGGGCGATGAAGGAACAAATATATATTTAAACCTGTAATGAACCATCCCAATGCCAAGGAGGGGGAAAATATAATCATAAAATTTATGTGGCTGCAAAATATGTTTGCATCAAGGACGCATAAGTAAGGGCCAGTCAAATTAACAGGAAAAGTCAAGGATAGATGAAAGCTATGGGAGACTGAAGCGAAAATACTCTCACTTTTAAGGATAGCTTACAAATTGATTTGGTTGTCTAAAATATAGACTGTTTCATTGGAACTTTCTTTACGTGCTTTTTATGTTATCCAGAGGGATATTTATCGCTAGTTCAATACAAAGTCGATAACACATGTCATCTCATTTAATTGAGCAAATTATCTAAACAATTTTCAATAAGCATTGAAAATGTCAAACTTTTTGTGTTAGTGAGCTCATGGTCGTGTGAGACTTTCGATGGTCTTTCAATAATCTTTGCATGCTATAAGATTTCAGCTGAATTTCATTGTATCTATATAAAATTCTGAACATTTTTAAACAGGAACCAATTGAGAATTCTAAGCTTTCAAATGGCTGAAACTACATTACGCGAAAGCTATTTAGAGCTTTTATAACATTCACAAAATGTTATCAAAAAGCTTGCAGAGCACAGAAGGAAGCGTTTCCGACTATATAAAGTATATATATTCTTGACTAGGGAATCGATATAGCCAAGTCGGTCTATTTTTTTGTTTGTACGCTGGTTAAGTTCGTTTCATCCAGATCGGACAACTTTATCACATAGCTCCCATATAACCGAGTGTTCTGGAATGAACACTTCGTAGCGAATTCTTTGTTTTGTATCAAAATTAACCCAAATTGGGTTTGTGTCCATTTGAGGAGCCTTAGGCCGCTGACATATATTTACGATGTGAATGGAAACGCATGGAAGTCTAAACGCGATCTTAATGCGGTGTCGTGCCCTGGAATTGCAATGGGGATGCAATAGGCGGCTCATTGGACAGAGGATCCGCTTTTGCGAGAACAAGAACAAAAAGCTGAATTAGAACTCACAGCAATTATATCGTTTTTCTATATCTCCATCATCTATATTAGAAAGATAGATGGTTCGAGACAATTCAAAAACGCTTCTTTATTCACATCATACAAATTAAAGGCGAAATAACAGCTGATGATGGAGGTGCTACATATACCCACAAGAAATTCTAGGATTCATTGAAGAGGAAATTATATCCAAAGGATATTAACAGCCACGAAATACAATTGCCACAATGAGAATTGCGTGAAATTTAGGAATTGGCTAATGGTGAACGATTCGAAGATGTGTCTATCGATAATGTGCAAGAGATGAGTGAAGATAGCCGCATGGATGCCGAATTGTTAATCGAAGTTGCTCCGAAAGGGGCTGGAAAGTACCCGAACCTATAGAGGTGCCACAGAAACCTCTAGGGAAATTGGAAATTTTCATATATGAACACTTAAATTTATAGCTTCCCACAAGATATAAGGCTTAGCAAATATTTAAATGATGATGGTTTCAAATGGCCCAGCATTTAGAATTTCTCAAAAGTTACACAAAAACCTTTTCTCTCTAGGTAAAAACTTACACAAATGAGCCTTTGCATTGAAGTTCCTACACGTACATTTCTCCCAATTTCTATAGGCCAATCTCTCTCTAGGCTCTAGAAATCGCTCATTGACAGAACATTGAATTTCGAGAGAATTTGTGAAGTACTTGTACCTTACAAGGTGTTGCAAAAACAGCATTAAGACGCATATCAATCGAAAATGACCAGGTTTGAGG
This sequence comes from Hirtodrosophila duncani, assembly GCA_037043425.1. Taxonomy (NCBI): domain Eukaryota; kingdom Metazoa; phylum Arthropoda; class Insecta; order Diptera; family Drosophilidae; genus Hirtodrosophila; species Hirtodrosophila duncani. The sequence goes on from JBAMBM010000717.1 coordinate 287,919, forward strand.
AGGCGCCACAAAAAAGAAACCTATAAGATTGTCAGTTTTTGCCCTGTCAATGTTAATTTTTCTTTACACGAGGCTTTCTGGGAACGTGAGGCCCGCGTTAAGCGAGGGCTTGGTGTATTTGGACAGCGAAAACCCAGCGATCGTAAGATCGTTATACTGGTTGAACTCTAGTTCGCATGGTACCGACGACATATCTTTTAAATTAACTTATTATTATTGTATCAAAGAGTAACATGGTTAGAACGCGTAAATGGCAAACAAGGCTCGATTCTGGAGACGAAGCGCGAGAAACAGCTACCACATCTAAGGAGGGCAGTAGGCGCTTAAATTATCCAATCCCAGCTCGGAGACGGGATAGTCACGAAAAAGTGATCTTTATATTTCAAAAGGAATATATTTAAATTAAAGTTGAATTTATATTTATTATCATCAAAGCGAATAGTAGTTCAATAGATCACTGAGCGTCTTCAGATTTCTTGAGACGTGAAATAGGACTTCTCAAATTTGCCTCTTAAATGTAATCGGTTTGCGTTACAATGACATAGCTTTCAAAGTCTGATCTATGTTATTCCTTTTTGATTATCTACTACAGAATTGTTACAGCCCACGTGCCTAGCAAGCAAACTACCAATACAAGCGAACACTCTCCCAAGTGTGGGGCTAAGCTTCAGTACAGAAGCCAAAAACAAGAGTTCTACTATGATCTATCGGTTTCATTATTTCGGTGCTGACAAAATTGTAATACCCTGAGACAAGGGTATAGAAACTGAAATCAGATTTTCATAAGTGCATACTTAGTAAGCAGAACTAAGCATCCTCTTGTCAGCTGAATAGTTTGCCTCGTGAATGGCCTCAATGGTCCTTGAATGAGCAGCTGCCGCATTCATTTACTCTAATTGAATGTTAATTATCAAAATGAATTGCCGCGAACTCAAATGCTGTACAGAATGGGTTTGGTTTAAAAAACTGCAGCAGCGTCAAAGAGCTGCGCTACTTGATAAAGGCTAAATGGCTATTAAAAGAGGATAAAATGCCGAGTGCAAAGCGCGAGTGGAACTTTTAATATTTGTTTGAATGCTGTGAGGGAAAAATTGACAGCCAGCCCGTGGAAAAAAAAAATATATTTAAAATAAAAAATCCAAAATTTTTTCACTAAAATATATTTTAATTAAAAGCAAACTTTTTGATTGCACCAAATAGAGTGAAGGCGCCCAAAGCCGTTCAAAATCTGAACTGCAAACAAACAAATATAAATTTGCGGCAAAAAGCAAATTCCCAAAGTGCTTCCATGGCACTGGCAAATGAAAAACGCTGCAAAATTCATACCATTCCATTTCAGCACAGAGAGATAGACGGACTATCCCAGCCCCCTCTTGCCACGCCTTACAAACGGTACACATTCCCAATGGCCTGGTGTATTTAATTTTTGCAATTTTCATGCTAACTTCTTCTTTATATGCATGTGGGGGAGTTTGCCATGTTGTGGGCGTGGCATAACATCAAGTGCACAAATGACCCAAATTTCGTTAGCGAAAACAAACATGAATTAATTTCATTAGCAGAGAAAAAAATTACAAATTCTTTCTTTCATCCGCATTGTAAATGTGGCTGTGACACTTAGTGAGCTATGGAATTGACAAAAAACTCATGTCGCAGTCAAAGTTTTTGTTCCGCATTTTGTTCGCATAATTATCCAAATGTGGGGGAAAATGTTTTGCAGTGCCACAGATGTTGGCATGAAATTAATATTATAATTCAATTGAAAAATTGTGGATGGGTATATAATGCATTTGTACGAGTATTATATATGGGAAGTGCTGATGTTTCAACTAGAGACAGAGACATACAGAGAGAGAGAGAGAGAGGGGTAAGATATATACTCCTATTATCGCATGCTTTTTAGTATAATGCCAACTCCAAAGACTCTATAAATTTCTTGGATCTGTGCTGAATCAGAGATATACCATATAGAATTCGAATAATTAGAACAGGAATGAAGCTAGGAAGACTAACTTTGGATAACCGACGCTTACATACCCTTGCAGATTCGGTTGAATTTTGGTCAGCATACGTGAAGACATCTAAAACTGACATCTGCTGAATTTGCTTCAATTCGGTTGATATATAAGTTGTGACTAGTTGTGACTACTAAGAATTTATTCCTAATTGGCCGGCGATATGGAGGCTAGGTGGTATAGTGAGCCGATCTTGACGATTTTTTACATATGAGCTAGAGGTGGGAAACAATCAATGGCACTATCGATATTATCGATGGTGGGCACTATCGACTCGGCCTACTATCAATGGTGGGGCACTATCGACACTATCGACTCGGCCTCCTATCAATGATGCTGCACTGAAGATAGTGTTATCGATGGTTCTGTTTACACATCACTGAAATAAATTGGGCGTTTTTCTTCATTTGTGGCGTCGCTTGACTTAACAAGATGGATTTTTCTTCAATTAAAACACTAATGCTCAAATATTTGTGCATTCCGGCAACGTCTGTGGAGTCAGAGCGAGTCTTTAGCAAGGCAGGACACTATCGATGTCACTATCGTCCACTATCGATGGCTTTGAAAAAACTATTGGTGGTCATCGATGTTGTTGGAAAAACTATCAGCGGCCATCGATGCTGCCGACTATCGATAGTTTCCCGCCTCTAATATGAGCAGCTAATAGCAGACAGCTTTGGGTGAAAACTTGATAGCTTTAATACTTACAGACTAGTTCGCATATAAACAGACGGACAGACAGGCAGACGAATAGCTGGATTCGGCTTGTCATGCTGATCAAGAACATGTATATACTTTTTGGGGTCATAAATGCTTCCTTCTATGCGTTAGAAATATCGTGACAAAACTGTAATAAAAACTATTTAAATGTAATATCAACATTTTGGAAGATATCCTGCGTTCAACACAGATAAATAACTTCTGAAATTAATCGAATTGTCAGTTACATATTTGAATATTCTAGCGGGCATCCCTCAAGGTTGGTTCTGCACACCATCTTCTTCCTCATCGCTTTTCATACATCAACATCATACCAACCGATATAAATCAGCTTAGAGGTGCTGCAGGTGTTCTTATTTGTCCTCCCGCAACTCTTCAAATGAACATCTTAAAATATAATTTTAATATTTGATATATTTATGACTATGTAACTATTTCAAATCGAGTAGTCCTGGCTTTGAAATCAACCCAAATGTTTCCCTCCTGTCAAATTTTATAGTATTCATACTTTGCCTTTGCATTGACTAGCCAGCAGTTTGGGAGCTCTATTTTTCTGGCTTTAGACTTTCCCAAAAGCAAATTCAAAATTTTACGTTTCGGAAAAAAATATCTCGGCAAAAAAATTAGCAAAATTTGTGTCGCTAGACTTTTAATAGCATAACATTCGCGTGTTCAGCATGGGTAAAACCACAATAGTTGGCCGACCTGCACAATTGCAGCGATATGGGCAATACTGCTGGAAGGTAAGTTACCTTCGAGGTGAGTTCTCCTAGACTAAGACAATGTTTTTCACAGTTGGCCCAGATGACGCCTCAGGTTTTGCAGCGGGCTTATAGCGACAGCAGCAATTTGAAGGACGTGTTGGCTAAGAGAATTCCCGAGGAGCGAGAGCGGATGCTTGGCATCAAGTGTTTGCACGGCGACAAGAAGCTGGGCGAGATCAAACTAGCCAACGTAAGTGGCCATGTCATAAACTCTTCCTGTTCCCCGTTCCCCGTTCCCCTTGTCAATTCGCACATCGTTGTCCTTGCGGTTAGGTAATGGGAGGCATGCGTGGTCTGCTGCTGCTGATGTGCGACACATCCTATGTGGATCCCAACAAGGGTATTTTTTACCGCGGCATCATGTTGAAGGACGTCGTTGCCAAGCTCCCGCGCGTTACCGAGGGTAGCAAGGAGGGCACACCAGAGGGGGCCTTTTGGCTATTGACCGCCGGCAAAATGCCCAATAAGAAGCAGGCCGAATCTGTAACCAAGGAATGGAACAAGCGGGGCAAGCTGCCAAGGTATGCCCAACGTCTGTTGGACAGCATGGATCCCAAAATTCACCCGATGGCGCAGTTCTGTGCTGCCAGTGCTTGCCTCAATCCAGAGAGCAAATTTGTCAAGGCCTACAACAAGGTTGGTCCACCCATTGGTAATTGTCTCACTTAATCATTCGCTGATACCTTTTCGGGTTTGGCTTGGGGTCTAGGGAGTGAAGAAACCCAAGTACTGGGAATACATCTACGAGGATTCGATGGACTTGTGCGCGTTCCTGCCCTCGGTGGCCGCCATTATTTATACCAATGTCTACAAGGGCGGCGAGGGTTGCCGGGAGATAGATGAGTGCTTGGACTGGTCAGCAAACTTCTGCCGCATGTTGGGCTACCAGGACAAGAACTTCATTGACCTAATGCGACTGTATCTTATACTGCACGCTGACCACGAGAGTGGAAACGTCTCTGCCCATACGACGCAGCTGGTGGGCTCGGCGCTGAGTGATCCGTATCTGTCCTTTTCGGCCGGCATGTGCGGCTTAGCTGGCCCACTGCACGGCTTGGCCAATCAGGAAGTGTTGGTCTGGCTAAATGACATGATCAAGGCAATTGGAGATGATCCCAAGGATGATGCGATTCTCAAATTTATCAACGACACCCTAAAGAGTGGTCGTGTAAGTTCAAAGACTACGAAAAGACTAACTGCATATATTGAATTGCATTTACTTCCTGTACAGGTGGTGCCCGGCTATGGTCATGCCGTGCTGCGTGAGACAGATCCGCGCTTCTCATTGCAAAACGAATTCGCCATGAAGAACTGCAAGGACGACAAGTCAGTGAAGCTGGTTACCCGACTTTGGAAGATCATACCCAAAGTGCTCAAGGATTTGGGTAAAGTAGCCAATCCCTATCCCAATGTGGATGCCCACTCCGGCGTGCTGCTGCAGTACTACGGTATGAAGGAAATGCAGTATTACACAGTGTTGTTCGGTGTGGCGCGAGCACTCGGCGTGCTGCCTCAAACAATTTGGGCTCGTGCTCTCGGAGCACCCATTGAGCGTCCCAAGTCCTTCACCACTGACTTCTTGTGCAAGTTCCTTACAGCCCAAAAGGATAAGAAGAAGGGTGGCAAAAAATGTTAGCAAGCTTTGGCCAGAGACTTTTAAAAAGATTATTTTCCAATTAGCTCCCAATCTGACAATCTTAAGAACGTACGACTATTAGCTAAATCAATTGCTGAAATTTTTTAAAAATTTAATAAAAATTTAATTGAATGAATTTTTTAAAAGTAAACAGCGTTGAGTGTTCAGTGAACTGAAACCGCAAGAGTTTAGCTTAAGACATTTTAAAGGCATTCTCTGAACGATAATTCGCCCATTCACCTTGTGGGAAATTCAATGATGAAATTCTTTGAAATCAGCTTTAAAATTTAAGCGCGGCATATAATAAATATCTGCCGCATAGTATGTATGCTTGACATACTTGAGATTCCTAAATATTTCTCGGAATACTAATTACGTTGTCTAAATATGGTCTTAATATATACAGAGAGATAAGCGTATGCACATATAAATATGCCATTATGCCAAAGCGCTTTTGTGGCTGCGACTAATTATATACAATTTCCTTTGATGCTTTTGCAGCTGAAGGTAATATTAAGGGCGTTTTTTTGTGATTAGGGGCGTAGGATTATGTGTGAGGCTGTTGGACTATTTTTTAAAAAAATCAGGTACAAGAATCCGAACTAGATGTGCCAGATCAAAGCATTATAAAGGATTATGTGAGGGCACTTTCACCATAATCTCGAACACGATTATGTTTGGATAAAAGGGGTAAGCTAGATGACAAATTCAAGGACTTCTTTCAGTGTAAATTTTACATTTTTTTGAGATATTTCTTATGAAACTCACAAAAAACGAGAAGGTATATTAATTTTCTCATGAAGCATGCAACGCTCAGAAGGAAGCGTTCTCAACTGTATAAATTGTTTATACTATTGATATAGCCAACACGCCACTGAGTTAAGAGAATAGCAAGGTAAGTTTACATGCTGACTTACATATTTGGAATATTTACAAAGTTAAGCTTCGGCAACATTGTCTTGGCAGTGTCAACTATAGTGAGGCGCACTTCTAGCTATCGAGCGGGAATTTCTTGAGTTATAATGCCAGCTCTCGGACTGGACTGATGAAATAAGATGTTTTTTTTTAGATTTACATCAGCCAAATATTGAAAAATCAGTTTTACAGTAATCTGAAACGTATTTCCTTCAGCTGTAGTAGGCAGCGAAGTAGTTTCCTTTCTAATTATCCTCAAATAATTATCCTCAATAGTCAAATGGTATACTTGTACATGTTCATACATACCACACATTCACATTCTAAGACATCTGTTGTTGCTGTGAGTGAAAGGGACAGAGTACATGGCTAGCACAAAGACCGCTGCTTGCAAGCCAATAACATTTTGTTAGTGCCATCAATTATGCAAAGGTTTCATTTAAATGTCTTTATATGGGAGATATATGCTATATAGCCCGATCTTTATGATTACATATGAGCAGCTTATAGCCAAAAGAAAGCCTAAGGGGAAAAATTACAAGCCGAAAGCTGCAAAACTGAGAGACTTATTTCAATAGAAGCAGACGGACGACGGACAGACGGAGGAACGACTTAATCTACGTGTTGTGTTATGCTGATCAAGAATATATATACCTTATGAGGTCGGATATGCTTGCTTCTGTGCATTATAATACCCTCTGCCAGGATACAATTAACCGACATGGATCCATCAATCCGTCTGTCGTCCATGTGCAGGTTGTCTACTACTATTACAACTGTAGAGCTTAGACTACGGCTCATGTCGCCTTATCGATCTATAGAATTTCTGCCTAGAGATTTTTAAGCCTGTCATCCAGGCTGTTGATGACAACTGAGGGTCTGCTTTACGAAGCAGCTCCTTGAGAATTGAATATCTTCCTAGTAAAAGCCAGAGGTCAAAATTTGAGCTCACCTACTAGATTTTATGCAGTGCCAATTTACAAATTTATTGGACAAGTTATGATCTATATGGTGGTATATACGCATTGTCCTAGCACGCCACCTGTGAAGTCTCACCCATAATGCCTTCGTTTTTAGAATATTGAGCAACGTGCATTGAAACACCTTGCCGTGCTCAAAGAAGAAGATATTTATTATAAAACAGCAAGGGACCAGTATCTACTTGCCCCCAAACTGTACCACATTTTACCTAAAAACTTTCCCATAAGTAAATTCTCTACTTTAATATGAAGCATTGACATTAGTCTTTACATTACACTAAGAATTGCGTTCACTTTTGGGATTGCCTTTGCATTATTGAGGGAGTTTTAGGTAACAGTGGAATTTTGAGGAAACTGCGTTGTTGAACGAATTCCCCGCTTGAATTCTAAAGTCAGGCTTCAGAATCCTGCACCGATTTCATATAGTACCTACTATCAGATCATTCGTCTGTCAGTTAATACTGAACTTGTATATTTTTGTTTAAAAAGCAAAGGGAGGAAGCGGAATTCGGCTACCCAAACCTTATATGCCCCATGCAGAACTATAAAGGGGAAAGAAAAGTTAGTAGTCTATTTCCTTCAGCTGTAGCAATAGGCAGCGAAGCAATCTTATTTCTATTTACAAACACACAAACTTTCATTTTATCAAAATAGAAAAAGATTTGAAGAAATCAAGAACAAATTCTATTGGCTTCTAAATTTTGCTCAAATTTTTGGCATTGAATATGTTTGGGCGTGCGTCTCTGGGTCTGTTATAGTCTGCCTGACACTCCTCGATTATGGCTGACTTCATACAATTTAAATTGCCATCATCGAATTGAAACTACATCCAAATCTGATACATATAATTAATTCTAAATAAATACATAATGCAAGGGCAGATAGAATGAATACTAAACACAGCATATAGGTCGACATTAGAATTAATATAAAATTTTGAGTGGACGTTTTTTTTTGTTATTAAATGCCATGGATTATTTTAGCAATCCAATTTAGCCCACTAGCTAGGTCAAGCTCATTCATGGCTAATAAAAGAGTAAATGGAAATCCAATTAAATATAATATTTTCACATTAACGCAGTGCAAGGGCTGGCTCTCTGTGTGGGGAAATTCATATCCACATCTGCACCCTCAGCTTACGCTTATTCCCCTTACGCTCCTCTCAATGGTTTTATAATTATGATTGTAATATTTGCAAAAGCATTCCATCAACTGATTGATTTTTGTTTTTCTATTCCCATAATGCTGCGGTCTTCTGGCTTTTCTTTTTGAATAAGTTTTTAGAGCTATACATAAATTACAAAAGCGCATTGTATTTTCACATCGCTGAGCAAAAATTTCAATAAATTGTTTTCAATTGTCAACGGCTCTAATCGGGCAGAAGCGAGGCCCCCCTGAGTAGGAGTAGGTGAACACACACAATTCTAATTCTAGCATTTTAATGTATCTGTGTTTCTCTCGCTCCATTTGTTCACTGACCCAATATCAGGGAAGTTGCAAACACTGCGTTAAGTTATTAAAATTTATTAGTTGTTAAAACTTAATCGAATGGTGGAGCGATATTGTCTTTATAGTATATTATTTGCGCTCATAAATACCATAAAGACAATACATAAATACAATACATATAATACATAAAGACATGTTTTCAAAGCCGCAGTTAGCGTCTTCTCTCGTTATATCCAGAATGAAGAGGTCGCGGTGAGTACCAAAACACACTTACGATCACAAGCCAATCATTCAATCATTCTAAACAACTGACTACTTGCACGAGTTACAGTCAAAAATAGTCACACAATATGCCAACCACAACAATGACTACTATTTAAATACAGTAACAATGACTAAGAATGGCCGTGACAACAGGCAAAAGCATATTATTTTTGGAAAGATGCCAGCTCACAGTGGGTTCCTACACCCGGCACTCGCAGAATGAAGGGTATATTGTATTCGGGAAAATGTTTGTAACATGTAAAAGGAAGCCTTTCTCGATCAACAGTGGAGTCGATTTAACGAGATGATCACCTAGATCTCGGAGATTACAAGACCAAGAGTCACCGAATTCGGGCAAATGTGGTTAAGATCGGTTAAGAAACAAAGTCAGAATTAGTATTAACATTTTATGTTTCTCTCTGCCTCCCAATGTTACTTGAATGACAGAACCTCCTACCCCAAATAAAAACCGTATTCTTAGCAATAGCATTGTTGCAACAGTAGTGTTTCTGTCTCCCTTCCACTTGCACCTATGTTTGAATGACTGAAATTTGATTGTGCTTGTTCCAATCCAATTGGAATTTTGTTATGTTGTTAGTAAAGGGGAAGAGGGCTTATAATCAGCCGCCGCTGATTGAATGTGTTTTTGCACTGCTATGAAGTAACTGAGTTTTGGCTTTAGCGTTCTTGATTGATCATATATTTTGCCATAAAACTCAAATATCAAGATATGTACTCCAAAGTTGGTTTCTATGCATATTTTAGACCCCCGAGACGATTCAGCAAGTTATTTACAGATCGGACTTCTATTTTAACCGATATTTCCTTAGTGAATCGGACTAAATTGGATATATATCAGTTTTAGAGGCCTCTCCATTTGCTGACCACATTTGATCGGTACAATTTGGTAAATAAGTTGACGTTTAGAAACTTGGATAGCTTTTGGCCATGCAAAAGTAAAATTCCACGAATTAACAGCGCCATCTGTCGTTCATTCTAAATCTGTGTTCCCGGCCAGCCTCATAATTAAGTCTTGTAAGGGGAGCGAGAGAGAGAAAGAGAAAGTGAGACAAAGGACAGAAAGACAAAATTATAATGCCCTCTGCAAGAGTATAAATTATTGCGGGTATATAAGAATAGCGCCTCACGGGTGCTCAGAGAGATTTTGTGCAAAGATTATTTTAGGCGATATTTAGGCGATCCGCCTCTTGTTAAATTCAGTTACGATCTAAAACATACAGAGAATGAATACTTAGCATCTAAGCTATGATTGCCGGCAGCGTCGACGCTTCTGTCGCTGGCGCATGGTAGCAGCGCCAAGAAACTGCAACGCTAGCGCCTCGTGCAGGGTGTTGAATTACCCAGCGGATGCTTGTGCAACTATGTTGTCAGGCGCTAACTCAGCTCTGCAGACCGACGACGACGTTGAACCCGAGACCCAGACCTCAAGTGCTCACGCTGGCCATTGATAGCGCAGGGTCAGCTTTCTTCATGCCGACATCTCGAGCACATTCTTTTCGTTCCGTGGGTACAGGGTGTCCACGGTTAAGTTATACAAATATTGGGCTAATGGAAAACCTCTGAACAAGAAATCGAGTTTGCACTTCTGCACTCCTTATGCTCCCTTGTGATCACTCAGTCATGGCGTGCACTCATCAGAGGCAAATGGCAATCATTCCATCATTTGTCGAGCAGATAGAGTCAGGAGTTTAATAACTTTCAATGCAAAGATTCTTATGTCATTGAAATTCGCACACATATAGAATCTTTAGTTAGATAAAAAACATTGGTTATTAAGGCCAATCTTTCATTTTTAAACAGATGTGAAGATTATAAAAACTGCAGTACTTTATTTTCAACTTTTACTCCCTAATTTTCTAATTTTACACTTCAAAAACGATTTTCTCTCACAAGAATTTTTCAATTTGGAGAAACCCCCTTAACAAGGCTAAGTGAACTAAGTTAATGAGTTGCTTTTTGATAAAGCTCATTCATTATTCATTGCGATTGACGTTGGTGGGCAAATACAACTAAAAGTTGTAATGCACGCATATTTTTACAATCTGTGTAAAAAAGCAGAGAAAACGTCGTTATAATAAAAGCATTGACTATGTTGCCACACTATTACTTTATTGTTGAGGGAAATCAGAAACTTTTTTATTGCAATTCTGCATGCCTGCGTATGGTTGAGTGTGTATGTGTATGTTTGTACAATATGTCAGTGGGCGCTGTATGTGTGTGTTTGGGTACTTTTGTACCATACACAAATAATATGAAATATTCATTTTGTCAGGAAGCTTGCAACGTTTCGAAGGAAGCCTTGCGACCATATGAAGTATTTATATTATTGAGCAGCATGATGAGCGGATTCTATATAACTATTTCAGTCCGCCTGTCCGTTTAAACACAAATATCTGTCAATCAATAGCTTCTTATATCTTATATGTGTGCATCACATGGCCGAAACGTGACCTGTAAGAAAGCAATCCCAGCTTTCCCGGAACGGATATGGGATGCAGTAGGAACTTTGTCAGAACTTTCCATGTGAATGGTGTATTAACTTCGGCAATGCAGATGGTAGCTTTCCTTACTTGTTTCAAACATAATTTGAAATTGTTTTGGTGGAAAATGCAACAGCACGCTTTGCCTTTGGCCTTGGCTCGATGCCTTGATGCTAGTTGGTTGCTGTGTTGGCAATCGGACAAACACAGACACCCACTCAGGCACGTCGATGCACACACACGCAGATGGCCGTAAAGTTTGTCTGTTTGTGTTAGTACGAACGAAAGAGAAAACCCATTGTGGAAAAGAGGGAAAAGCTTGGTGGGTTGCACACTACTGCTGTTTGCCGTTTTTCAAACCAAAAACAATAGACGATCTTTATGAGGACTCGCACTCATACTCACACTCATACACATTTTGTACTAGTTGTATAAAATGTTCGCACATATGCCAACTTGCAATGGCTGCCGCATTAAAAACAAAAGTAATGCGAAAGTGTTCTCCATCTAGCCAGTCCCTGCCCCAGAACGCACTCATAGATTAAAAATTGTGCAACCGCAACTGCAAGTGCAACTGCAAGTATGAGTTTTATGAGAACATATCCTTTCGGCTGGCCGACTGCTTCAATTATGATTTTCATTTTAATATAAATGCGCATTTGCTTTAAGTTTTCATCAAAAAAGCAGATGGCAATCTGTCGTAATTTAATTTGCTCAATATGTGCCAGATGGAGAAAGACTTCTTGAGAACCAAATTGTTAGTGGGGATGCTGGACTTATTTGTCCTTGCATAGAATACTAAAGGTTTGTGATGAAGCAAGTGTGGCTTGCCAAAAGTATAAGTTGTATAAGTAACGCTTAGCATCACAAAATTCCAAATTCTGGTAGACCATGTTGTTAACTTCCAATTGAATTTGAGTTTATACCAAAGATATAATGATTTAGTTAGATGATAAATTTACAACTTGGGAAAATCCTTTAAATATATTTAAGCAGAACGGCAGCCAATGTCCATCCAGGAAAGGGATATAAGAGCATGATTTGGCCATATTATATACCTTATCTATGACATCAGTCTAGGAATATCAACTGTGCAACATAAGCGCAACGGAGGAGCTCAATGATTATCGAACTAAGAAGTGCAAGGCTGAGTGAGTGAAGAAACTGGACAGATCTGCCCAACAACAACCTCTTCTTAGCCCTTAAGAATCGATTTGAATTTGTAAGCATGGGATAGATCAACAGCAAAGCAATTATTACAGTATACCGCTAGCGGCCCGGTGAAGCCCAAGGGCAGGTATAGAAAAATCGATGTATTGATTATTATCGATATATATCGGCTTTTAAACAAATTTACAATATTCTAATATCGTCCAAAAGAAGGTGAATAGCTATTATATCGATATATGGATTAACCGATATATCGATATATATAGCTTAGAAAGCAAATTAATCGATTTACATTTTGATCATTTATTTTGAATCATTTTCAGTTTGCTAATGTCGCCCAGGGAAGATCAAGTGTTATGTATCGATGTATATTGGTGGGGAATAATTTGTAAAATTTACTACTCAAAACTGAAAAAACTGAAAATGATCGATATATATCGTTATCAGATTGTGATCAGTTAAGAGAAGAAAAACAATAAAAATTAAGTCAGCAACTGGCGGCTACGGATTGGAAATAATATCGTTGACTTCTTCTTCGTCTGCGTATGCAAGCGCATTTATCAAACTACAATACGTTCGTTCGAACAGCAATCCGAATTGGAGTCGCTGTCGTATATCTATTTCAACATCTAGGTATGTGCCTATGGTGGTTCTTTCTGACATGAGAACGCACTGTATGTTTGCATATGTGTGTGTGTGTATGAGAATGTTGGTCGCCATAAATCTATTCGTCTGATCTGAATCTTGGACCTTTATACGGACGAAGAGACAGACAGACGGACAACGCGGATGTTGATGCTGGTCAAAAATGAATGTACGTATAATTAGGTCCTGTTGCAAACATCTATCTAAACAAACCCAATGTACACTTTACTTTACATTTGCCAAGTACATTTGGAAAATAAACCAAAAAAGAGCCTAGGCCACTCTAGGTGGACTCGCTAGTTATTTATAATTTAAGTAAATCAAATTCATTATATATATGTTGATCGGTTGACGGTTATCGTTCACAAACGAAGGTATAACTACTATATTTAATTTGATTTATTTGTTGGAAATTATTTCAAAATCATTTCCATTTTAAATTTAGATTTTTGTAATTATTTATATCTTACATTTCTGAATTTTTGTTTTACGTGTAAACATTTGAATCTTGTGGGAACTGCAGCTTGGCTTCGCGGAAACTAGGCTTCATTATTATTGTTTGTTTTTCTTTTCGACAGAGCGTTATCTGAAATCTCATTGTAAGTCCGCCATTTAAGCCAACTGCAATAACTTCCTCATTGCCAAACTTTATGGTTGCGCCACCACCACCCCGCTTGCCATCCTCTTTTGCAGCAGCTGTTGGAACTAAAAAATAATAAGAGAAGAACGTTCGCAAAAAAGCCACTATGTGGGTAAATGTTTGTATGATAATGCGCCCCGCAGACTCTGTTATTGTTATATAATAGACTCTGCCGCTGTTGACGTCGCTGTCCCTATCGTCGCTAGCATTGTTGTGGTTTCATTCGGAAAGTGCGTATGCTCTATTTTTAAGATATGCAAAATAAGTTGAAGTTATTTTGCAAGAAACCGCCCCTGCACACCCACACACACACAACGACTATTTAAACTACATTTGTATGTATGTATGTTTGTATGTATGTATGAACTTTTCTCGGAGTACAACTACGCAGGAAAATTATATTTCTTCCTCTCTAATCAAAACTATGTGGGGTAGGGTAGGGATAGTAAGCCAGCCAGAGCCAAGGCTTCACAGTTGGCTGCAATGACAGTTTCGTTTCAGCTCCGCAGGCTTGTGGTAGGAAGTTCCCCTCTCCCGTCTCCTGCCAAAACCCCGGACCATATAAAATAAATTGCGTTGCTCACACCACATTTGGTTTTATGCTTTATGAAACGGATTTTAAGTTGCCAACGGAGTGCAATAAGTACTCGTGTACATATATATATATGTATATATAAGTGTGAATTTGACAATCTCTTTTTAATATATAATTTCTTTAAATTGAAGAGAATTGCTTCAAAATGGCAACTTTCTGGTAGCCTAAGCCTTGTGGATCCAGGATAAATCATAGAAATTGTCATTAAGCCGACGACATGTTGTCATTTCCAATTGTTGAAATGCAAACATTTGTGTTCAATTAAAATCAGAGTGTTTGAACAAGGAAAACGAAAAACATTTTATCAATTTTTTACGCCTGTTCTCTGTAATTAATTGTTAGCGCCGATTAAATTACATTTAACAATTAACATGCGCACGTATTTATTTATTTATATTTATTCACGTTAACTACTATTATTGATATTAATTGTATAATTAGTCCTAGGCAGCGCAGACAACAACAATAGATGGTCGGTCTCGTGCATAAAAATGACAATCAACATGCCATATGCCATACGTTTCTCTTTCAATCAAAGGTTAATTAAATCACTAAATAGCTGCCGGACATTTGTTAAGGGATTTTAAGGTTTATTGTTTAATTGATTTTAATTTAAACCTTATAATGCCGTAGGCGAAACTATCAAAGTGTGTTATGAATATAAAGTATACATAACTAAATATGTATGTGTATATACACTGCCCGCGACAACCGATTAGCACACCCTCTAACCAATCTGTTTAAAACCTTTAAGGCAACTTCGAAAGATGCAACGGCTCGATTTCTGTCGATCAAATATGACCTGGACCAAGGAAAGCTAGCATGTGGTGTCTCTTCGGATGAGAAAAAGTTTTATGTTGAGGGTCCTGATGGCTATGCCTACTACTTTCATGATCTCAGAAAGGAAGAGCATACATACTCTTGATCATGGTTTGGGGAGCTATTTCTCACCTTGGCACCATAGAACTGCAATTTCTTACCAGCCGTATGAATGCCATTGTGTACAAAGAAATACTGAAAACGGCTTTTCCTGCAATCAAGGATATATTTGGAACCTTGGAATAGAAAGTTCCAGCAGGATAACGCACCAATTCACACAGCCAGGATCGTAAAGTCCTGGATTGAGGGTCAGAACGTTGAATTGCTAACTTGGCCGCCTTACTCACCCGACCTGAAAGTTTACGACAATATTCAACTGAAGCTGAACTCATTGAACTAATAAAGAGGTCCTGGGAGGCTATTTCACTGAATTACATTAAAAAATTATATGACTCCTTACCCAAGCGGATGTACGAAGTCATACTTAACCATGGAGGCTCAACAAATTATTAAATTTTGTTAATAAAAAAACGAAAATATTGAAATTAATGTTAAAAAATAATTTGAATAAAATTTGAATCCATTTTTTTTTTTTGTTATTTAAAGTTTTCAAGCCACTGTGCTAATCAAATGTCGCAAAAATTAAAGTTAATTTTTTATGTTAAGTTCGTTTAAATTCAATGAAAATGTCATTAATAAAGTTAATATCTTATCTATTATTAAATCTCGTGTAGAATTTAATATTTTTTAAACGACAAAAAAATGCATCTCAAAAGCTTTATTCGTTTTCCTAATATTAAGCTTCTAAGAAGCTGAGCATAGGGCAGTGTTTTTATTTATTTATTTATATACAGTTAACTTATAATATTAAATTTTAACTATTAACTTAATTATAGAGTACTGGCTGCTGAGGCCTTCGACTCTTTGATATGTCTAGATTTTATTTATAATATTTGTTTCTCTAAGGAACTTTAAAATAATTGTAACATTTTTTGGTGTGGGTTGAGATAACAGTTGTGTGGGGTCTTTATTTTTAAATATTTGGGCGTACGATGTTTTGAAAGATGGACATTCTTTTAGGATATGGGCAATAGATACTATTGCGCTTCTGCAGAATGGACATGTATTGTCTGATGACAGGTTGAGGTAGTGTTGGTGTGTCAGGTTGGTATGGCCAAGTCTGAGCCTTGTGATTTTGATTTGGTCGTATCTTGACATTTTGTTATTGAGATCTAAGTTTGAGGTGTTGGTCATATTTAGATGCATAGATTGATACCAATCGGATGTGTTTTGCACAGTATTTTTTGTTTCTGTATTGAGAGTGTTTTTTAGGTATTTTTTAATGTCTTGGAAGTTGTAGTTTGGGGTAAGGATGAGTGGGGATTTGGTAGCATTTTTTGCGGCGCTGTCAGCTAATTCATTACCCCCGATGCCTACATGGCCGGGAATCCAAATGATTTTGAATTTTGGGTGGTGTTTGGTGAGGGTGTTTCGGATGATGTATGGGTAGTCGTCGGAGTTGCTGGTATTTTTTATAGCGTCTATAGTTGAAAGTGAGTCAGTATATATGGCGTATTTGCCAGGCTTGTTTTTGAAAATATTGAGGGCTTCTGTAATTGCAACGGCTTCAGCTGAGAAAACAGTTGAGAAGAAGGGTATTATGCCTGTTTTAATTATATTGTGATCGTCGGTTATTGCATATGCTGTAATGTTGTTTATTTGTGAGCCATCTGTGAAGATGTTTTTGAATTTTTTGTTCTTGTCAAGGATTTCTAGAAACAGTTTTCTGAATGTAAGAGGTTGGGTTGAGGTGTTTGGGTACTCACTGAGGGAGGAGTCGATTGAGGTTTCGTGTAGGTGCCATGGGGGGTATGTATTATGGGGTTTCGGGGATACTGTGTGTGCGGAATACCGAGGTTTTATGCAGTGCTGATGATTCCGTCTATTGTAGATTCGTATTTTAATTTCTCTCGAGTCTTCTAGTTTTTAATTATGATAAAGATAGGTGAGTTGTCTGAATTTATTACTGATTTGCAGAGTTTAGCTGTTTTTTTAATATCTTTGGTTTCTTATATGTATATGAGGTATTTGTGTCTCATATAGCATGTTATTGACTGGAGTAGTTCTGAAAGCACCGAGTGCTGTCTTATTGCGGAATTGGTAATTCAATTGAGGGGTCGGGTGGTACTCTGGGGCGCTGAGCCAAACAGGGGGAGGCAGTAATCGATTTTTCAGATTATTATAGCATTGGTGATGTTGATTAAAGAAGATGTGTGGCAATTGAATTTTGAGTTGGAAAGGCATTTTATAATGTTAAGTTTTTTGTCTAGTGAAGTTCTTAAGGATTTCACGTGATCCTTCCAGTTATATCTGTTGTTAAATATGATACCAAGGAGTTTTATGCTGTTAACGTTTGTTGGAGTCTTATTGAGTGGAGAACGTTGAATACACAGCACAACCAAATTGAGCATTAAAAATTGTGAAGGAAAGAGAAAGAGGGTCTTCACTGCATATGGCTGTTTATGATTCTAACGAAAAATGGTGCTGGACGTGAAGCACAAAGGTTTTAGGTTACCCTGCCTTATCAAAGTAAACATTTCTTCAAGGCTATGTAAGCTTTGGATAACCAAAGTGAGCCTTTTCTCTTGTTTTTAGTTTTTGAGAATGTTTAAAACTTGCCCATTTTGTGGATATTTTTTCATAAATTTATAAAATATTTCATAAAGTATTTTGTATATATTTTGTATGGACATTTTTCTTTTTTGAAATTTCTGGTACTTAAATATTAAATTAAATTGTAAAATAATGAAATGTTTTTTAAAATCATTCAAAGTTTTATCTGTTTTTGATCAAAATATAAATATTATACCCAAGTATACACAGAATTTGTTTCGGTATCTTGGTCTTTTTGCCAGCCATAGTTAGTACAATTTCTTGCTGTTTTATTTCACATTATTGCTTAGCAAACATTTGCGGAATGTGTTAAAAGCGCCCGCAGGTAAAAATAATTGCAATTATGCTCGCTATTTTTGCGCACGGCAATGCCGAGGAGCTGGCAAATTGTTGCCTTAGATGGGCGCAGACATGAATGTGTCAGAGCCGGAGGATGTGCATAGGTTTTTCACCAGCAAATGCTAGGTAGGTGCCCTTCGCTACACTTAACTCTTAGGGAGCGGGTTGAGTTTTTACAGGTTAAATGGAAGAAGAACTTGGACCATGTGTGTGTGAAGGTGAAGCCACAGAGTTCGTTAACCTGGCTTTTAGCAATGATGCGGTTACACGTTATGGCATAATAAAGGTTTAGTTTTAAGTTAATAACAGCTTAATACGCGCTACGTTTTAACTAGAGTAAGTAGATGAAAGTTAATTGAAGTTTAAAATGAAATGAGCTGGCTATGAGGTAGATGCGTGCTATCCAAGTGTAAGCTACAAAATTTCAAGAACAGATTTTCATAATCGCTGAGTTAAGGCGATTATTCAGCTTGGAATAAATCTAAACTTTCGAAATGTTCTTGTAAATTTTTGACCTTACGTTTTCCATTTACTTAAACGCAACCTTGTCTTACAGGTAAAGAATTTCCATTCCTTCGAATATTTTCAAGCTTGTGCGGCCTTATCAGAGGAGAAATCTGTCACACTTGATGTATGCAGCCTGGCTTGTCCTTGTATGTGAGAGTTTGAGTTGAAAAATGTAGTCAAACACAATTGCGGCCCATTGTGCGTATGAGCGATGGTGTGGGTCTGGTCGAATTGGCCTTGCATAAATTATTCATGCGAATGCGACATCAACATGCGATCCGATCCGAACAGAGAATGGCCTGGCCATTCCAACCGGCACGCAGGCCCATCCCTCAAATGGTTTGATGGCGAGTGATAAACGTTTTGACAACTTGATGGAGGTGCCGAAAGCAGCCGCATGCCAATGAAGTAGGTACATATGTAGGTGTGTTTCCTAAATGTGCTCACATCAACCCCAGACACGTGGCGTATGAGTGATGCGTAAGATTTAACTGCCACCAGCCAAATGATGGTTTTCTTTTGCAATGATAAGATGGCTTTCAACATGATAATTGTAAAGTGCCATAAAAATGAGCCTTGCTTGTTCCGCTCTGAAATCGGGCTAATAAACTTTTGGCTTTTGTCAAAGTTGTGGTGTTTTGGTCGGGTTTTTTGGATGTCAAGATGCTCGGCATCTGTGCAGACTGCTCTGATTAGGCAAGCACAAAAGTTTTGTCGCATTGTTTGCGCATCTGAAATGGTGTTCTGCACGGGAGGCCAAGCAGCCATTGTTCCTCGAATTAATTTCTGATTAGAGTGCAGTTGCCGTTTATCTTGGTGCTCGGCTTAATTATCACCAGCCAGCCAAGGTGTGGATGACAAGCCTTCTGCATCTGCTTCCCCCCTCCTCTCGGGCTTATCTATAAGCTTCGCGTTTGAATGGCTTTTGTTTGGCGCGAACTATGCTTTCCAGTTGGGTTGGCCGTCGCGACGGCAAAGCCGAAGCCGGCGTTAGCGCCCATAAATAGGCTTTAAAATTAAAGCACGGCTGCCTCAGCTTCAGCTTCAGCATTGGCTTATCACTTTTCCTTTGCATGTTCTGCCGGGCTTCCTTCTACACTTAATTAGCCTTGCATATTTCTAGGCACGTTCCTGGCTCCGGGCCACGTGTTGCCCCTAAGCCGGCTGCTGGATTCTACTTGGCTGCTGAATTCTAGCGTCTGACGTTGGTAGGTTAATTAATTTATCATTGTTTTTTTGCCTGCTTGCCGCTTGGCGCTCTTGTTGGGCATGTATGGGCGTAGATTTTGACATCATGCATATGTCCACACGGTGCTCGTAAATTCATTTATTTATTTCGCCTGCTTAGCTCACCGTGGCATTTCTTGAATCTATTGTTTCATTAATAATTCAGCTCATACGAGATCTGCCAACATGAGTGCGGATGCGAGTATTAAGTGGCCAAAATTGATGAATAACTCAACAGCTGCGCTTATCAAGTTAATTTTGCGAATCACACGCAAACAAACACTTGCAAACAAACACACACGTACACACGAATACAGAGAAATGGATAAATTTACTAAAAATCAATATACAAATAGAGTAGACCGTGCAAATGACAGCTACAGATACAGCTTCACATCCACAGCTCCAGTTTCTCAGATATTAAAGGCAGTCACAATCGCAGTCAATCGTTTGCACGGCCGTCTCGTAATGGCAATGTCCTTGCCCTGAGACTGATGTATGCGCAATGATTTGTTTCAATTTGTCAATCACGATGACACAAAGGCAACGGAAATTGAAATTAAAATCATTCAAAGTTTTTATTGAGAAATTTGTCTGTCCGTAAATTAAATGTCAGGGTAAATACTTTAAACTCGCAAAAGTAAATATTGAATATTGATCAATATTTATTAGTAAATATTGTGCTTGAATGGGAAACATTATCATCAGTTTAAATAAGGTAAAATATTTCAACATTTAAGGCCGCATAAGTGGCCTTGTTTCTATTGGTTTCACTTACAGTTTAAAATATAATTTCAGTCTAAGTAAATAAATCAACGGGAAATGATAATCTAGTGGCTGAGTGATCACAGTTTTGTCAGAAGCACATACGAGGGGCACTATTTATACTTTTGATACTGGCAACACTAATGCCAATATCTATCTATGTACAAGTGCTATTTGTTGTTTTTAAAGAGAGTTAAGACAATCCATTTGGCCAAGAAATGGAAATTTCAAGAGATGGTTTTTGTTGGATTATTTTCCTCAATTTTCGACGCGGATTATCTCAATAACAACGGGTCGATGAACTCAGCTCTTTGTATGGCAATAAAGCACTATCGTGCGATAGAAGCATCCTTGCACATTAGTTCAACTTCAAAACATCCGATTTGTACAAAAATTTACTCTCGTTGGCTAGCCCATAATATATGAATCGCGTCGCTTGGTGTAAGGAAATGATTAAAAAGTTCAACAGGTGGCGAATCATGGATGTATGCGTATGAGCCGGCAACAAAATAGCAATGGACCAACAAAGTTGTTCTTGGTCAATTCAGAGTGGTACACGATCATTTGCATCCAACCACCAAAACCAAATCATTCTCCATCATGACAATGCGAGCTCTCACACATCTCATCAAGCAGGTGAATTTTTAAGCAGTCAAGAAATCAAGTTGATGATTCACCCTCCTTACAGTTCTGATTTGGCTCCCAATAACTTCTTCTTGTTTCCGAATATCAAGGGTAAACGAAACCATGTTTTGTAGGTGTCTCAAAGAGAATTGAAAAACTTCTGGCCTGAAACCATGTTGACCTGGCATTTTATTCTTAATTATCGGGAACAAAGGGAAGTCATTAGGTGCCCATTAATTCGATATTCTGAGTGTTCAAAAACCCTCTTGCTTGAGTCGATGCGTGAGAACTGACATTGTCGTGATGAAGAACTACCTGTCTTTGGCAATTGATTTTCCTTGATTCCCTGAAAGCTTCTGGCAAACAAGTGGTTATCTACCAATCAGAATCCAGCGGTCTACGTTTCTCCAATGGAATAGTTGCCGTATAGCCAGTTTTTTAAAGTGCTTCAGCACTCAATACATCAATCAATCTATCTCACTATAAGTGACGATCGTGCTTTATCAGTTCATGCATAGCAGTAATTGCTTCTGGCACAACGATGGTTTTTGGACGACCTTTAGAATAGCTAGAGGACTCTAGCGAATGCCTTCCACCAATGAAATTGTTGTACCAGTTTTTCACAGTGCCTGAGCTTGTTTGTTTCCTTGACAAATGCCGAAGAAAGTTGATCGTGGCATTCCTGCCACATTGAGAATCGTAGAAAATCATCGCACGAAATTGTTCACATGACAATATCATTTTTATTAGCGAAGAATTTATCATCTAAATGTAAACAATAACAAGAGAGGAATGCTTACTTTGGGTAGCCAAAACCTTTTATTTCCTTGCAAAACTACAAAAACGAAGGAAAACGTATTTCCTTCAGCTGTTACAATAGGCAGCGAAGCAAACTTCTTCCTAATTAAAACTTCTTATAAAATAAAGAAAACAAAAGGCAGCCCACGTACGATATTTGATCAGTTACTGATAATTCAGTTATTCTACTTTTTATTGCCAGGAAAACTTAAGTCTAATATGCCATAGAATATAAAATTGATAGAGTAGGACAAATTCCTCGATATTTCAGGAATATTTCTATATAAATTGTAGTAAGGATTAAGATTGTATCACTTTTATTATATTATAAGTATTTTTTTGTAATAAGAAATCTTTCTTTCAGTAGTTTTAACTTAAGTTTAGCGAGACTATATATATATATATATATTTATAGAAATTCGAGTAAATATAAATATGAGTTAAGCGGAAGAAACAAATAAACAAAACTTTAGTTTTGACAAACAAAATTGACACTTAATGCTTCCTGTTGCAACATGATTCATAAACCAACTGATAGCTCTTTTTTTCAACTTCGCTCACAATCTCTTGCCAGTTAAATATTAATTAGTTAATTAGTTAAATATTAATTTTTGATAAAAAAAAAATGATAAAATGAAGAAATTACTCACACTGCAATGCATTGACATCAGTTATTTGTTTGTCAAAACAAAAACAAAACTAATTTAATCAATTTCCAAACAATTTCAGTTTACCAACTCAAACGCAAATGAAGAGTTATGACCAAAGCCAATCTACCAAGGCTCCAGATGATAAATCAATATGAATCTACATAGGATTTATCTGGACTAGATGTTGATGCCCAATGGAATTGTGGTATTTTGTGGGGCTCACACCGACAGGCACCTGGAACCTTATATGTACAAGTGCAGCAGGAAAAGGTAGCCACAAACACACAAACACACTCAAAGTGGTGTAAAAACTTCACTGTCGAGCTGTGCTCGGATTATTAGTTGAGCCGAGGCTGCATTCAGCAGTGGACCAGGAGTGGACCAGGAGCTATTTGCATAATTGCGGTTAATTGAAACGCGCATGTTAATGAGCTTGAAGAGCTATGCTTCTGCGCTGGATGTGGATCTGCTCCTGAATCTGCACGCATTGTGGATACAAATTGGTGGAACATGCAAATTCGACACTTTCATTACGATTATATGCTCTCCATATTGACACTGACCTCATTTTCGCCACATCTCTCTAGATTTAGCCATATGCGCTGGTATTGGCCATGCAAATGGCCATATGCCATTGCAATTTCAACGTGAAATGGCCAAAAGCGCAAGGAGCCCGTTGATGGTGATGCACAAAAACGCAAGTTCATGGCAAGAAGACGTGCGAAGTGCAGACGATTACGGCTGCCCATAAACCGATTAGGTCATATGAATATTTATGGATGAGCTCGGCGGAAAGGGGGCAGAAAGCAAGAGCGCGACTGCTGAAAGTGGGTCAGCGCTTGGACTTGGAGGAGGACGTGCAACAAGCAAAAAGGACACTCTCAGCTAGCTTGCTGCTTTAACGATAATTTCATTTTGCAAGGAAAAAAACGAGACATTTTTATTTGGCTTTTGGAATTTAAACGCTCAAGTCGATTTTGAGGAAAACAATTTACAAGCAAAATTTACAAGCAAAATTTAAAGCTGCAGAAAACTGCTGAATGAATATTCATTGAGATGTTGCAACTATACAAGGAAATGTATTTCTGTTGTTGTTTGTTTTGTTATTTCTAACTCAGTTCAGCTACAAAAAATGCCAAAGAATTCATGCTTCATGGTAGAAGGAAGGTGAATGTGATACTTCTCTCAGCCCATATTACGTATACGTAATATGTATATGTATTAGGTAAGCTAGCTGTAACACCTCTAGTTCTTTCAATTTATTATTTTTATATCTTTTCAGTTATATGGTCTGTTTATGACCATGCGAAAAGAGTGCGCATCAGTTTTATATAGGTTTAAACCGATATAAAAAAACAAAACACAGCAGAAACCAGCATCTGCTTCTACTCGCATGCTATTTTTGGGACGCGAACTACAAATAACCATATCGGATGTACAAACCGCAAAGCAAATATGAATTGTAAACATTCGAGTTGATGCGGCTTTTGACAGCCCTTTGTTATTACATGAACCTCTTTCCGGCTCTAGGAAACAACTGTGTAGCCACGTAGTGATGCTATGAGTTGAAGCTTGCATATTATAAATCAATAAACATTCAGTTTTGCTACAAAATAAATAAAATATTTGCATTTAAAAGGCTTTTAACGTTTCAGCAGACAAAAAACTTTGTTTTATGGCAACGTTTTTTTTCCCTTGTAAACAATAAATTTGTTGACGTGCCGTTTGCGTTGTGGGGAATCAACGAGTCCGTCGTCATTGTCATCATCATCAGCATAAATGATGAATGGGTTTTGCCACTACACAAAATATTGACACAATATCTTCTTGAATATATAAAAGGACTCAGCCGACTCAACCAGCAAGGACTCAACTAGCCGCTTAAAGACGGCAATTGAAGGCCATTCAATATTGATAGGCTTCGGTGAGGGCTACATGGAGGCGCAAGAGCTAGTCAAATAAATATTTGGCTAGTGTCATCCATCACTCGCAATCGCTGCTTGACCTTCACTGAGATTGAGATTGGCCAAAGGACGCCTTGCAACTGATTTATGCGTTGAATGGATTAAATCGATTTTAATCGTTCCCATAAGTGGGCGCGATGAAGTGCTCCATAAAACACACGCCAATGGCAACTGCTCCTGCTATGGCTCCTCCGTAGGTGGCATACCCCTACCCTTACATGGCCGCCTTCGCTTACGAATGACTCTCTGGGCACACGCGTTAAGAGCAGCCGCATAGAATCGGAAGGAAAGAGCAGGAACTCACTCATTTCAGTGTGTTCTGCGAATCTGTGTGAGTGTGTATCTGTGTATCTGTGTGTGTGTGTGTGTGTTGTGTGCGTGTGTTTACGCGTATTGTTTCCATTGACTTGCTCATCTATAAATCTCTTTATCGCCATAATCGTTAAAGTTCATTCGTCATGGTCTTTGATTGCCCCACGAGCGCGAAAGTCGAGGCCAAAGAGCAAAGTTGCGGTGTCGCGCAGTGGAATTGATCTCTTAAAACGTCACAAGTCGCTTCCATAAATATTTTTGTTTCATTCCAAAGCAAAATGGTGTGAGGTCGTAAAAACATTGAAAAGGATTTTCAAAACCCAAACCGAATATTAATATTGGAAATGCTAAAAATAGTCGTTAAAATTGAATTTAAACAAACTTTCATAGAAAATTGAAGAACAAGCCAAGTTTTGTAGAACGTACAATGGTAGATTTGTCCACTCCCTTGCAATGACAGCTTTCTGTTGCTTCAAGGACTCGTGTAGCTTTTGAGCTCTATAAATTTTGGCAGACAGGATGCTCCACAGATCCTAAATAGCATTTAGATCCGGAGTTAAGGCCAGCCACTGCAACAGCGGAATGTTGTACAAGCCAAGGTACGCCATTGTGTGCCGTGCAGAGTTATCCTGCTGAAATATACAACTGTCGCCACGGAATTCTTCTGCAAACGCTATCAGCTATCATCTTCCAGCACTTCCACATATGTCTGTGCATTCACACGTCCTGGTACAAAACAAATTGTCATAGATATCTTCAATTATTGTTGTTGTACCGCTCTGAACTTACTAAATTCAACTTTTTTTCATCATTTACTATCAGAGTTTTGAATTCGTCATCTCAGAATTTGTACTAATTGTTTTCTGTGTACTTTAGGTTTAGGAGGTTTAAGCGCATTTTAATGATGCAACTGATGACTCAACATTTCGTGTACTCTTTGTATAAAAGAAAGATCTAGTTCAGCCTAAATTTGGGCGGAGTTTATCATTTCATTCATTTCAATTCTCGTGTGAGGATCCCATATATGATCGCTTCAGAGATACTTTTGCGGACCTACTGAAAATTTTAATATAGTTTTACTAGATCGATTTACTGCAGCAGCAATCTAATCTAATTTTCTGAAAGAGTTATGTATGGTTAAAATATTATACTGCTCTCCAGTCTAAATCTTACATTGGTCTTTTTGGCACAAAAATTATAATTTCGTTGAAATGGTTTTAAAGAAGGAAACAACGAGAGAACAAGTAACGAAGTTGGCCTTATTCGACTCTTAAAAACGTCTGAGAAGGTATATGAATAAAGTACACATTGCAGCTTTTCTCCATCTTCTTACACAGATTCACAAGTTAACCCATAAATTGTGTTTTTGCAAAGTTCCCTTTCAAAATGTATTTCAATTGCCTTCCAATTTCCTTGAAAATTTAAAATATAATATAAAAATATTCAACAACTTCCCCACAATGCAATTCTGGCTTCAATCGGACTTCATTCAATTCTTAGCCAGACTGATATGGCACGTATTAAGTAAAAATCCACTTTTTGTTTGCTTTACGAATTCCATTTAATTGTACCTTCGTTGCCATTCCATTCCACTGTAATCCTGTGCCCTGCACTCACCGACATTGGCTTCTTCTGCATTGTTTTTTTTTACAGCTGAACGCGCTCGATGAGCTCCACTGAGCGTTCAATGGGTTGACAGGATATTGTGTCGCGTGCCTTAGCTTTTAGGCAGCTTTACATGAGCATCCGAATCTGAGTGTAGCATTGCCAGGCTCTCATAATGAAATATGAATCAGAGTTGACTATTTAATGATTTAAACGAGAATATTTGGTTGCTAACAATGAGATGATGGAACCTTTTCCTGGCTTATTAACAGTTTAAAAGATTTGTTATTTGAGTTTGAGGCAGATTAGAAATACTCAGTGAGCGCATACATTCTATATATACCTCTTAGATCATGGTAGATTTATAAGCAGACGCTGAGCTACAAGGTGTAGTTCATTTAAATGACGCCAAGTCAAGTTGCTTCTTACATATGAGCTTCCTATCAAACAGAGCTTTGACAAACGTCAACCATATTATTTTATATGTAAATGCCATAACTGTTGACTATATTCCTACTTAACATCAGATAAAACTAGAAAAGAAGGCTACCTACGGGTGTCCAAAGCCAACATTCGCTTGAACATTCGGTAACTAACAGTAACGTGAACACTAACAGTTCATTCCAAATAGGTCGGTTATATGGGGGCTCTGTGATATAGTGATCCGACCTTTTTTAAACAGCTTAGAGGAGAAAGAAGCAAATGGCCAAAATTAATGTCTACAGATGGATAGACATGGCTACAGCGACTCAGCTTGTCATGCTAATCAAGACTATATACCTTGTGGGGTTGCAGGTGCTTCATACTATGCTTTGAAAATATATTGGAAAAATTATTATTATCACAGCATTTATTGTAGGAAATGTTATTAGCATACTTTTCTCCTTTGTAGTTTTCTCCTTTCCTCTTTATAGTTTCTTCCAGTGCTTGATAAAGATCTATAAATTTTGGATAAATTCAGATATTCCTACTTAAATAGATATGAGATTTCTTACACATCTAACAAGATGTAAGAACAAAATATACTACAACTTTAAAAGTGTTATTCTATTTGTCGTTAGCTTCATATTACAGAGTCCTGATATAATTTATAGAAATTATTGATTAGATTCCGTAGAGTCAGATAACTCCTAAGGCTCTGCTACCAATGAGTGCGCTTTTAAAATTTCTAGCAAAAATGTTCCAAGCCACCAAAGGGTGAAATCAATAATAGGTATTTGTTATTGTTTCAAATTAGTGATTACTTTCAATAGTCTGCGGACTTTTATCACCGCATATCGTTGCGTAAATCTACATATCATAAGCCTGGATTTCATTTCATTGATCATTTCGTTGCCAAAATGATGTTAAGCTGCAACTGCAACTAGCATTTTTAGCAGCAATCTCCATTAGAATTAGCAACAGCATCAGCATCAGCTTCAAAAGCATTGTAAACAAATTTCCATTTGGCTGGCAAAAACTTTTCGTCTGCCTGTAATGTGTTACAAATTTTCTGATTTATTGTACAAGTTTGTACATTTCTGTTCAAACAGTTGAATGAGATATCTGTATACATGCACAAGCACACACTCAGCGCACAGATGACTGTCAGAGTGCCAGAACTTGTGGATCCAGCTGAATATTTAATGTCAAGTGCCCCGCCCCCAGGGCATGCAGCAGGGAGCGCTTGAAGCCCACACGGCGTATGAAATGCAATTATGCAGTGCAACAAAAGTTAGAGAAACAAAAACAACTACAAAACTGTCCAGTTTAAAGGTATTACAACTATTTTCTTTGCGTAAAACTATTCCCAAAGGGCTGTTATAATAGAATTACTGAAGAAAAAATAGAACTGAAATACTTTTCAAATTGTATAGAGGCAAAAATAGCAGAAAAAAGCTAAAGATATTGAAGTAAATAAACAAACATTGTTATGCGAGTGCTAAAATAGCTTAAATTTGTTGTCTTTCGGAATGTAATCCATTTGTTGGTTGATCATTATGTGTACTTAATTAACCGCACTATATAGTAGAAATGTGCCTCTTGATATCCGCTGATACTAACATTTATGGGCCGTGTTTTCACTTCACAGTTTATAGCATTGCAATCAAATTTGTAAACATATTATCATGGCTTTAACTATTCTTTTGCACTCAATTTGTATAAACGCCAACTAAAGAGCAACTCAAATTGCGCTCTCTACAAAATAACTTATTTATATATCTCATATGTTATTCCCAGTTATTGTTTTCACCACATAGCTTGTTCTTGTTTCAAAATAATCAACTCTATACACTGCTAATGCATAGGCGATTTAAGCACTTGCACAGCAATAAACCAACACAATTAGAAGACGAAATCACTATTCTTTTTTCTCTCTGCAAATTCAGAGTTATAGTAGACCAACTTACTTTGCAATATTTTAAGTTTAATATAGCTCATGAGAGCATTAGTCGCTTTCGACTCTTAAATGGTAAATATAATTTATAACATACTTATAAGCAATTCGGAATTGCAATCATTTTCACCCCGTATTCTTCCTTCTATAAGCAAACTGCCCTTTTTTCTCTCCATATCGCGGCGTTGACGTACAACGCGCTGCACGTTCAAGTGGCCCCACGATACCAAGCCACGGGGCTTGTTACGCGCGAAGCCCAGGCTAGAAGCTTCCGACAGCCGCCCAACCGGCCGAGGGGCGCAGCCGCATAATCTCAGCAGCAGCCGTGAATAGCGAAGATGGAAAAAAACACGGATTCACTGGCTCCCTTTCAATGAGAGTAAAAAACAACAAACCATAAACTGATTTGGCTAATTAAAGACGGCGAGTCAACTTCACCATTAATCAGCTTATGTATAAAGATAAAATTAAGCATAATTCTACGATTTTCAAGAGATGGAAGGCTTATTAGCAGGAGCCTACTTGAATATGAAGGGAGGAGGTTATTAGGGTCCCAATTCAACCCACGGACCAATACGGTCCTGGTGATTTCTGTACTCGATTTCTGTTCTTGATTTTTCTGATTTCTGTTCTTGCGTACTCTAAAATAGGTCGGAAAACAGAAGTATACAGTGGTTTGGTCATATAAGGATCATCAAATTCCTTCGACCATCGCTTGATATAACCCAGAACAGCCTTATTGATGGTAATTGAAATGTGTAAGTCGACTTTTAATTTAGGTTCTAAAAGAACACCCAAGTCAACAACTGAGTCGATCCGATCAAGTGGTTAGGTTTGAACTATTACTTGCCTTTTCGGCTGTCAGATTGATATTAAACTACATGTCGTACTGCTGGCGTTCCGTGAGATTGGGATATCAGCTTATTTCTCATCTTTTTCATAGCATAGCACTCCATAACTGAAACCTAAGCAATGTTGATAGAAACTCGTATACTCGACTCTATTCCACGATAATTATGACTGATTCTGGTTCTAGACGTCCTTTAATCGATATTGTACAAATTTCACAGCGATCGATTCAGTAGTAAGCCGCCCACAAGAGACAAATAAACAGACAAACGAACGTTTATTGTGTTTATAAATATCTTATGTGCTTTTCATAGTCTGTTTTGGCATTTTGGCCGGTGAGAAAGTTAGCTGTATTTCTGGGTATCCCCACTTTCCGTCTTCAGTGACCTCAGCTTGTTTGCTCTATTCTTCCAACATGGCCGAGAATATGCCAACGACGATCCTCGCTCTGTGGTGACTGAAGTTGCTATCAGTCGGCTCATGGTATGACACTTTTTGCTGATGTTTTGGGCATAAGACGTGTGTCAGAGCGAAGTTTGTAAAAACTTGTGAAAGGACGGAGATTTGCTATACCAAAAAGTGCTTCTGAGAAGTGCTTTGAAGAGGAGGGGGATTACTTTGAATGTAAATAAATATTTTTCAGTTACCTTTTTTTATAACTTACCGCGTATATATATATATATATATATATCGTATTGTTCTTTGAAACTCTCATTTATGGCTGACCTCCGTTCCTTTCCCAGATGATATTTTTCAAATGTTAGTCACGATTTGATATCGAGAAGCCATGAGAAATGCTTAATATAAGTGCCGATATAAGTTATACTCGTATTCGTATATAAAAACAATTTCCACACCGTCATACGACACATATTTACGACATTTTAAATGAAGGCACGTGTTTTGCGAGGCAAGCGCCAAAGCCGATGCCTTAAACCTACACTCCTCGCACCTGTGGGTAGGTGCACCTGGTCGCATTACAAGGTGCTTCGAGGAAAAAAACACAACCTGTAACGAGACCATAAAATGGCAAACGCTCTCGCTGTCGCCATTGCCAGCGCCAGCGCCCTTGCCTTAGCAGCCGCACAACAAAAGCGTGGCAATAAAAACTAGAACAACTGCTGCTACGCAGTGCAAAAGTAAGCAGAGGCTGGAGCTGTAGCTGAAGCTGTTGCTGTTGCTGAAGCTGAAGCTGTAGCTGAAGCTGTAGCTGGAAACACCCAAATGGGCAGGTGGAGCGCATTACTTTGAAAGTACATTGAGCTTGAAAATGAGTTTGTAAATGGCGCTCGACAAATATTTTATTACCAGCGAACGGCAGCAATTTACTTTGTAAACATTGCCAGCATTTTCAAGTGATGCTTTCCTGTCGCTTTGAGCGCGCTTTAATTTCAAGCTTCCAGTTATTATTAAAACTAAAATGAAATGAAATCATAGAAAGGCGCGCTCTTTGCCAAGGCCGAAAGGTTTATTAGCTGCTTTTGACTTAAGGAAACTTTGCTGAACATTTTTATAATTAATATAAAGTCCAGTAAATGTATAAAAATTTGCATCTCAAGCAGCCAGTTTATAAATTTAAAGCACATCCGCCTTAAATGTTTGATTGTATTTTTAGTCTTGCTTGTGAAGGGATTCTTTCCTTTGGGCAGAAAATCTCTTGACTGCCTTTTAGCTGAATTTACTTAAGTTCTTTTTCTAACAAAAAGACACTCAACCACATCGACAGTCTTGCCAGTTCTTTCCTCTCTCAATAAATTCGCATAAATTTCTGACTGAGAGTCGAAGACAAAATTCTTGCAAAATGAATTCACGTGCCAAATGTCAAGTGTCAAAGCGGTGCTTAAAATCTAACAACTTAAGTGACTGAGAAATTCAGGACAAG
Organism: Hirtodrosophila duncani; assembly: GCA_037043425.1. Taxonomy (NCBI): domain Eukaryota; kingdom Metazoa; phylum Arthropoda; class Insecta; order Diptera; family Drosophilidae; genus Hirtodrosophila; species Hirtodrosophila duncani. The sequence continues at coordinate 319,604 of JBAMBM010000717.1, forward strand.
CAAATTCTTGGTATAATTTTGAGCCACATGCCATTTGGTGCCAGTATTTGATCAAATTTCTCGCAATTTGTTAATTTGTCAAATGTTTGTCCGGCTGCTGCCGCTGTCGACGGCATTTGAACAAAGGACATCCGACTTAAACGTGGCCTGGCCTGTGCACATTGATAGGAATGCATGGTCCACAGCTGCGGCTTTGGTGGCTTTTTCATGCCGCCACTCTGCCGAGTTATCCTTGTAGCGGTTGCCTTTTGTCGCCGGCCTTTGTTTGACGCTGCGCCTATTGTGTTGGGCCATTGTTTTGGACCCGCCGCTGTTTATGCTGTTTGTGCTGCGGCATAAGGCATTGTTAGGGCCGTTGGGGATTTTTGCACGGTTCATATGCTGGTTGGCTTTTACGCCGAAATAACTTCATTAAATGCGAACTCTTTGAGCGCCCAGTTCATTACAGTTTTTGAAAATTAACGCCCATGTTCAGCGTACTTCTTAATGTTGTTTCGCTCACACAGCCTCCGGCCTTGGCTTTCGGTTTTGCCTGGGCTGTGGCAGTTACTCCCAACCCAAAGGAGGGAGCTTGTCTGCTCTGTCTGTTCGCAGTTGAAATTAAGGCATAGAGGAAGCCATCGCAATCTCAGACTACTTTAGCGTCCGCGTAGTTTGCATTAATTTCACGTTAATTTCGCGCGATAATCGTATTTCTGCCGCCAGCGGGGCCTCGGCTTCCATATTGTCTTAATGGCGGATAAGACCCTTAATGGCATCTATTAAAGAATTTATTTATGCACTTGAAAATCACATTTAAGTGTTCATCCATTGTAGTTACATAGGCGAGAATTGAGCCAGTTTGGCAATAAGAATGAAATAGGCACATATTTTATCAGCCAAGTTAACAATTTGAAACGAAACTGATTTACATTAATGTGTTGAAGAACGCCTTTTGAGTCTTCCACGAATCAGTTGAAATACAATTTAATAAAAAGTAATTGTTGTTCAAGTGACTTTTAAAATTTTATTATATGAACGAGAATATGTTTAGGAGGAGAGAAATGTTTGAACACATTTGAAATTCTTACAAGAGCCTTAGTTTGGCAGAGAAGAGCACAATGAGAGGGCAAAGCGGAATTTGTAGTCGACCACTGGAGTAACTTATGTTTCAGTCTTCGTTTAGGAAGGTTGAAGATTGATATTCTGAGAGAATTGTGGCCATCTTTGATGAAGAAGATGGGTAGAGTAGATGTAGAACGTGTTCTATGCACTAATTGCACTTTTATATATATTCTGGTAATATCTTAGCACTATAAGGTAATGGAAAACTATTAATAAGCCAAATACATATGTAAGTACTATTCCATATGAGAAAAGAATACTAAATTGTAGTATTTACAACATAGTACTATTATACGTTTAGCTCAGAAATCTTGAAAATTATTTTTACCAAATAATTCCTATTATGCGATCTTATTTTGTTTGATTTCTCCAAATCGGTGTACTCTGTCATAGATGGAAGCATTTTTCTATTTTTATCAAAATTTAATTTAGAATTTCTCCTATTCATTTTACACTTTTTGATCCGGATCGGCTGGCTAAAAAAAAAACAGCTACTATATTGAACGGGTACATAATAAATTTCAATTACGAAGTTAACTGCATTATTTTAGTAAATTCTTCAACATATTTCAGAGATTTACAATGTTGTAAAAAGCTTAGCATAATAAGTTTATTAGAAGTTTGGCAAAGTTGAACACAGTCAGCTAAGAATTCGTTTGCAGAATTTTAAAAGATTTGGCACAGCTTTAATGTTTACAAAAGTTTACAAAAGTTTAGCAAAGTTTCTTTTTTTACCTGTATACCTATAAATAGTTTAAAGAACTTAGTAGAAGAACTTAGTTTGAAAAGAGTTTGGTTCACCCTTTTTTTTAGTTGTTTGGACAATCATTGCTGAGGCCAAGATCTGATGAAGCTGCATATGCTGTACAAGACATATGGAAGCTTTTAATTGTATGGAAATTGTTTTATAGTAAATGAAAACTCATATATGCATTTAATACAAGTAAGAGCTCTATAAGCGATATTCCGACTATAAGACACTCATACTCAAAGCTGTTTTTGTGGACGAAACCGATTTCTAGAAAGACTTAATTGAATGGACTGCTATTACGATTCCATAACTTTGCATCAAACCAGATAACGTAACTAAAAGTTGCTTTTAGCATCCTGCAACATGTTTGTAAATATCCTGGAACATGTTTACAAGACAATTTGGCTAGCAGCAACAATGTTGATGGCAGTTCTACAACATTCTTTAGGACAAATTATTATAAACATGTTTGCAACCCAGGTCTAGATGTTCATCCGTACGGGCAATAGAGGAGGAAAACTATCGATAGTGGGCGCCATCGATGGCACTATCGAACACTATCGTCATTGCGGCACCATCGATAGTAGGCAGACTCGATAGTGCTTCACCATCGATAGTATCGCTAGCGCAATCGATTGTTTAACACCTCTAACGGAAAGACGGACTCCTGCCTGTTTATGAACACAATTTACTCGTTTACTCTCCTAAAATACGTGCACCAAACTAGTCATTATTATGTTTTATTTGCAGAACAAAATTCTCTAAATGAAATGGCGCTTGAAGTGCGCCAGCATGCAGGTCACCGAAATTATCACCATGAAAGATGGACAGCCGTATAAATATTCAGTTGACAACTCATAGTTCAACTGATGATGGAAGATTGATGGCTACAAAACCAGACGGATTGGCGTTTGGATGCAATGTTATGTGCTGCAAAAATCATCACAGAATTATAAAACATTCTGCCGTGCAAATATATATATAGAAAGCCATCTTCCACAAATTCTAATTATTCATTGTCGTCGCGCCGCGTTGACAGCGAAAACAATGCACGCACTCAACTGTGAAAACTGCAACATTGCGCATTCCCTCGCATTACATTCCATTCCGAACCCGATCTCAAACCCAGAGCCAGACAGCCTGCAGCAACAGTAACAGCAGACAGCAGACACACTACACTGGCCAGTTGGAGGGCAGAGAATGATTCGAGGCATAGTTGTCGACATTTTTTAGAATTCTCCAGTCGTTATTTACCATTGTTTCAGTTGCCATTGTCGCAGTGAACCTACAACACCAACCCCAACCCCAACCCAACAGCAACCCAATCCCGCCCAATGATACAAACGTCCTCGGACAAGCATCTCTATCTCTATCTGTATGTTATGGCTGCAATTTGCAGCATTTAGTCCAAGTCCATTTAACTTTAATGCACTGCCATTGAAGTTATCGCAAATCCTGCCCGCACGGAGAGTACTTCCAGCCAGCGAATGTTTATTTATGGTCCCCAATCAGCAGGGTGTGCAGCTTTAAGGGGAATTTAAATATGGATTCTTAGCATTAAAGTGGTGGCGGCCACAGGGACATGGAAATCATCACACTGTATTGCCAGGGGTATTCAGTATCCACCCACATTGCCCCGCTTGGAATGTTACAAGCATTTGGCAATGGCGCCAACAATTTTCCATCTGACCCACGCGCAATTAATGCATTTTGTTTTCCGGCGAAGAGCCAAAAATTTTTTATGCGCAATGCGACACGAATCCAAAAACGCATAACGCAAAGGCCTACAAGGCAGACCGATAGGTGGCAAGGGGAAGGGCGAAAAGGTGGCTGAAATCTAGTGCGTTTTCACTAGGCAAATAAAAGTAAAAACAAATACAACAATGCAAACAGTTGAATTATTTTGAAAACAAAAATTGGGGAACAGTTGTGAAAAGGTTACAGGAGCAGGAGCAAAAATTGTGAAAACATCATTTTTTATTCACAAAAAATGTTTTAATATTTTTCTTCCTTTTTATTTAAGTTGAGCCGCAAAGTAAAAGCATATTACTCATGGCTTTTGGCATAATTATTGAAATTTTGAAAGTGTGACCTTTCCGACCATATAATGAATATATACCAGCTGTATCATTAGGACAATTGAAGTCGATATGCCGAAGCCAGCTTTGTTATCTTGCAGATTCGTGGAGGCTTCTAAGACTGACACGTTCCAAAGTTGGTCTAATTCTGATAAAAAGCAACCCATTCTGCTGTACTAAGAGATCATTCCTTATTGGTCTGTTATATGGGAGCTATATGATATAGTAGTCCGATCTATACGATTTTGACATATGAGCAGCAAAAATAAGTCTATGGTATAAATTTCAACGCGATGGCTTTAAGACTGAGGCTAGTTCGCATAGAAACATACGGACAGAAAGAACCGACAGACAGAGAGACAGACAGAGAGACAGACAGATAGACAGACAGATAGACAGACAGATAGACAGACAGATAGATAGATAGACAGATAGACAGACAGATAGGCAGACAGATAGACAGACAGATAGACAGACAGATAGATAGACAGACAGATAGACAGACAGATAGACAGACAGATAGACAGACAGATAGACAGACAGATAGACAGACAAATAGACAGACAGATAGACAGACAGATGTAATAATATTGATTTTTGAATTTTGAATTTGAATTTTTCAATCTCCATATTTAGACACGGTTTTAAAATATTTTCAAATAATTATTCAAATTTATATTAAACAAAATTGTGAAAGAAAAAGCTGTGAAGTTTCTCTTTCAAAGTTTATATATTCTTGTCAACAATCAATCAATCCTTTAGCCATTCTTAAAGGGAATCAGGGGTTTTAGCAAATTTATAAATCTGGTTTCGAATTACAAGTTGTTTGAAGCTCTTAAGGTGCTTTAGGTGCTTTCGTAGGATTTGAATTTAATTATCACCATTCTGTAAAACATATATAGAAATTGAATTTACTCTTTAAAATTGAAATTTTCCAATTTTCTAGTAGGCCAATTTATAAGTTCATAAAATTTCAATGTAAAAATAACTAAATTTTGGTTTTATTTTTTGTGTAAGTATTTGATATATTTATATTTTCTATTTGGTTCTAATATAATGGTTGTGCATCGCCTCCTGCTCTTGGCCGGGACAGTTGAATTGTTTTGAAGGTACCGCTGGTTAGGCAGACGAGTGCAGTCAAAATCTCAGTAATTCCGATACGGAGTGTCGCGTAGAATAACAAGAGACCAAATGGCCAATGTAGTCGTGAACACAACCTCGCCCATGGTCGGCCGCCGCCTTCACCGGGATGTTAACCGGCTGCTGGCCTCGGGGTACCATACCACCGTGAGCAACGACATGGCCAATTTGGAAGTGCGCCTTGAAGGACCACTGGGTAGTATCTATGAAGGTGGCGTCTGGCTCGTCAATGTGACCTTGCCCCAGGACTATCCGTTGAACGCGCCACGCGTCCGCTTTGTGACCAAGATTCTACATCCCAACATTGAGTTTACCACCGGTCTGGTGTGCGCGAACGTGTTCAAGCAGGCCTGGTCCCCGAACTACGCTCTGATCAACATATTTGAAACGTTTCTGCCCCAGCTGCTGCGCCACCCGAATCCACATGATCCGCTCAACCATCGCGCGGCGGCCATTATGAAGCGTTCGGAGGCGGAGTTTCGTGAGAATGTTTCCATGTATCTGAAGATGTACGCGTTACCGAGCGCCCTGCCAAATGGGGGCAAATCAGATGAAAGCCTTGAGAAACGATCCTCGGATATGAGCTTGTCTGAAATGTTGTCCGATGCTGATGACGATTAACTGTTGGCTGGTCTTTTGTTATGTCTAACGAGTATTAGATGTAAAATAGCAAATCCAAATATACTAAAAGATTTGAACGGCTAACTGATAGCCTTGCAATCTTATGGGTATGTAAAAAGAGTGGATCCCTTGAAGTCCTTAAAGTAGAGCCAATTTTGTTGGACAATAGTTTAAGACAAAGACGAAAGCGTTTTTGGATATACTCAGATCAGAATGAGCCACAGAAGAGAACTCTAATTCGCTTTGCTATTTTTCCCAATTGGGCACTGTCGCTCTGCCCTGCCCGCCTCTCTTCCTCTCGCCAATTCCAAGTGCTGTCTGTGCATCTGTCTGGAACACTGCACACGCTCAGCATACAGGCAGGCAGGCTATTGACATTGGCATTGGCAAACGGCAAATAGGTGGCCAGGCGGCAAGATTCCATCTTCTCTTTCTCCTTCTCCGCCTCGTCATCGTCATCATCATCGTCGCATTAAACCAATTTCGAAATGCAGACGAATTCATTTTGTCAGCGTGCAGAATTATCGCTTTTTTAATGCCGTGGTTGAGGGGCTGCCAGTGCCAGTGGCATTTGCCATTGATGTGCATCGGAAATTGGTTTGACACAATTACCAAGAAACCAAACGACAAAATTTGCCAGCACAAAAACACGTTTCAGCATTGCAGACAATCCTCAAATTGCACAACACAAGGACAGGCGGGGTGGAAATTGAGGAATCCTTGACTGTGAAATTCTCACTCAAGCGATCTGAAAACATTTTCTCGAGTTACAAGAATTTTCTATAGTAATTGGAGCATATTAATAGAAACATTTTGTCAGCTATGCGAGTTAATTAGTAAGTTGAGCTCTTGGCTTAAATGGGCCATAAATTCCACGTCAATGAAGCTGTTAACAAAACCGAAAGTTGCTGGCAGTTATTCAAGATGAGACTTATAATTATGTTTAATATATCTTGTTCATAAAACATATTTTGATATATTTAGTTGGATATAAATGGCCACCCTGTTTTCAGAGAGAATGGATTCAAGAGTTGGCTGGCTTGTTAACAATCGAATTTTTATAATCCCTTTCTTCCCCTAATTATGTGCACTCAACCTCAAAAGGCGTTGAATTTTCTTTGACATGGCATTGGCGATGGCAAATAAACAAATGAATTTATTATTTAACACTGAGGGCAACGAAGCAAGGACAATTGACAATTGAATTTATCAAATATTTATCGTTTGTTTGTCGTTTATAGCTTTCAGCCAGTGTCTACAGTTTTCACATCAAATGCAATTGTGCCTCGGCAATTATCACAATGGAATCGTCGTTATTTCCACATGACTGAGCCATTAATACGTTGTCGTTGCCATCGCTGCTGCCTATTGTCTGTCCGGCTGTGGGCTCATGACAAAATGGTTGTGACCTCTGCCCCAGCGGGCGCAGTAAGCCGGGACGCCATTGATTCTAATCACGCTTGTTTCCACTTGATGGCCATTAATTTCGTGGATTCTAATCAAAAATGTACACTCAAGTATTTACAGCCATAATCTAATGGGCTTCCTCACTGCATTGGGTTACAACTAACGAGCACTCAAAGGCCCCATGAATATAACATAATCATTTAAAGTTCTTCAAAAACATTCCGCAATTCTAAGCAGCCGACCAGTTAAAGTGCTCAAATTAAGTTCATGCATAAAATATAATTAATGGAAGACATTAAGGGTCTCACTTGGCATTACAACAATATGGCCACACAGCTTTTAAGCTGATAAATACGATAATCGCCATAAAGGAGTGGCCAACATATTGTGGACTGGCTGCATGGTGATTAACCCTAGAAAGATAGCGTAGGATAACTGACAGATATCCTTCAAATTCTTATTGCCTTTAGCCTAAATGTTTGTAACAGGCAAAATAAAGAAAGAAAGAAAGACCCCATCAGGTATTCTTGATCATCAGCAACAGCGGAGTTGATAAAGCCTTTTCCGTCCTTCCGTTTGTACACCTAAGTCTCGCAGGCTATAAGAGCAAGGGTCCCCCATTGTTCAAGCAGATAAAGTTTGTTTTCAAAGTTTTTTTACACCCCCTGCCCCCCCTTGCAAATCGTAAAAAAAAACTGAATATATCCTATAATTTTTGAGATATCAGTGTGTAGTTAAAATAACTTGTAAATTTCACTATTTTCTAAGAAGAAACCTTAAGAAACCACTTCAGCATTCGCATTAACATTTTATGTTTCTGTCTCACTCCCACAAATGCCTATGCTGCTGCTGACTATTGATCATTTGATTGTGCTTGGAAGGCGGAAGGGGGATATAAGCAGATATAACACATACATATAAGCAAGCCATATCAATGTATGAGCGAAGATGTATGTGTATAGGTGGGTCTGGTCGAGTAACTCCTTGATGCTGCCAAAAAGAGTTTTTCTACCTGCTCAACCAAATGGTCATAGTGCGAGCGGCCTATAATGAGGAAAGGAGGGTTATTTTGAGGTTTATTTTGAGTCAATCCCAATATTAAGCTCGTACTGAAAGCAGAAGCGAGTGCATTGTATTCGTGTAAATGACTCTTTGTCCAATATGCAATAGATGCTGCGTACAAGTATCTTATAAACGCAATTTCGACTTTAGCGTTCTTACTTGTTTATGTTCGTCTTAAGAGCAACATTTCAATTAGTCCAAAACAAATAAACTAGTTGAAGTTTTATCACAAAAGTTCTATTTGAATAAACAATCAATATTCTCAATAAATCTAAAAAATTATAACATATTTTCTCTAGGGTTAAAAAGCAAGACAAGGCACAGTCACGTTGTAGTAAGCCAGGCCGCATTCTTGTATTTGCACAGCCACACAAATGAAAATCATTGTTGAAATACATTGTATATAGTAATATGATTATTAATTAAGTGGCACAGCAAGGGGGAGGAATGGATGACCTGAATAAGTGTTCCATTTATATTGAAATTTCTAAGATATTGTATTCTACTACCATTATGTACTTAGAAGGCTGTTTGTGGTCTTTCAAAGTAATTTAATTTAAATTGAAATAAAAAACAAAAGAGGAAGGCAACCTTCTTCAACCTTGCAGAATTAAAAGATAGATTACAAAATTCAACAAATTATAACTTTTATACGATCTCATTACCAGAAAGTTTTGTGATTTCCGATGTGTTGAAACAAGTTCACAAATCCACAGCAGCCTTATAAAAGCAGTTTGTTTCAACTATGTGATCTAGTTGTGTTATCTTATTGATTGTCCTAATAGCTTATGCAACGAAAAGACAATTATTATCCTTTTTTTTTATAAGCATCTTGATAATATTATCATTATCTAAGCAAAATTCTCTTAAGAGAATGTAGAATGAGGCAGTGAAGCAGTTAATGGTTATAAGTCCACTTTCACTTCGAATACAACTTTCTCTCATAAATTACAAATAGTCAAGACTCTTCCAAGTGCATTCATTTTTAAGCGGCTATCGATAATTTGTATAACACCAACTAGCCCCTTTTTTTGATTATGAAATCTTAAATTTCACGGCAGAATTTAAATGCTGGAAATCGAAATCAGCCCCAAAGGAAACGTTGACCTGCAGCCACTTAATAGGGGGCCATCATTTATATGCTTTTGGGCTAAGTATCAATAGCTTAAAGAACAAATATTTGCAGGAGCATTAGAGATTCCAGACATGGGCAGCTTTCCATATCGACAACTTTAAATAGCCTGCACGGTTCAATTGCATTCATTGCCGCCTAATTTATTCAAGTAATTTAACTCGGCTTCGGGAGGGAGCTCAGTGTCAGCTACAGAGATGCTAAGTATTTGAAGCTACGCATGGCTGTATGGCGAATAAGTAGGAGCTCATTAGCATATTCTAATTAATTTATATTATTCCGAAGTGCAGAAACTTAATTGCCCCGGCCACTTTGTTAATGAAATTGAAGTCTAGCCTGAGTCTTTGATACTAGAGAACTTCATGACGATTTGAGTGTATTCTTTTTTGAGAGGGCTGCCAAGGGCATGGCCACGGCTGGTTACAGTTGACAGTTAGCCCAGACTTTTCACTGAGCAAATGCAAATAAATGACAGCACAAAAACGGAGAGATAAAACAGGAAAAAATATAGGGAATGCTCGGCGTGAACTTTCAACAACTGCCGCACTACCAAACACGGAATGCCAACATCTCGTTTGAGATTACACAACATTCTCTCTGTCTGTCTGTTTGTCTGTCTGTGTTTGTATCTGTGTGTTACTGTTTGTTAGTGTTTGTTCTTTGTTTGTGTGTGTGTGTGTGTGTGTTTGTGCGAGTGCGTGCCTTTCATTAAGAAACAGCAGACTGAAGAGTTTGTTGGCAAACAAATTTCAGCAACTCTTATAGGGCCAGTCGAGTTAGTTATGACTGCGAACTTTCCCAAGCACACAATTTGCATTTGGTTTGCGCCTTGGCAAACAAATTGCGTTGCGTATACGCCCAGTTGTCTGGCTTACCATCTACAGTCGGAAAAAAAAGTCCGTACATGCAAAATAGCATTCAAAAGTTGTCTCTTTCCAAATTATATTTTATACAAAATATTTCTTAAAGTAGAAATGTTCTAAAATGTTCTAAAATTGAGAATATTTAGAAAAAATTTAAAAGAAATATACTTGATACAATTTTCTTTAGTTTTTATTTTAGTATTTTTTATTTTACATACAAATATATTTCGAGTATGGAAAGAAGAGCCTTTGACTCTAATATTGAGGATCTTGGTAATGTTTTAAAGATATTTTGTTACACTACGAATATTTAGGAAAATTCATCATTTTTAAAATAAAAAACAACCGGAACCGGAACCTCTGACAACAAAATAATTGATAATTGTTTAAGAAAACTTAATAAAATGAAAAGAAATTCATGTTGTTGCAGCTAAAACCTTAGTCTGCTCTCAAAGCCATCTTTATAGCAACTATGTAAATTATGGAAACTATTTTTCTGAGTGTAGTCTTTGTTGGACCGACTTTTTGTCACGAAAAAAAGTAAGTTGGAGAGTCTGAAAGTTAAGCATTTCACTGTGTTTGACAAGCGGGCAACACATGTTCTCAATGTCGTTGGCTCCAGCAGGCGGCGCAGTGTGGCTGTCTTACTCGAATATATGAAGCTAATTTATGCTGAACAACAACAACAACCACAACTGTACGATGGAGCATATGCGAAGGCTCAGCACCTTTGTGAGCCAGCATAAACGTCTTGTTAATAACATGGCAGGCAAGGCAATTGCTGCAGCCACAACACAACGTTCCCCTCTGCAAGGCTGCTGCTTTACGAGCTGCCTCATTTGTCTGCGTTTTCCACTTAAAGCCCTTGAATTGCACAAAGCCTGGGGCGCGGGGCAGGCGCTCGAAACTTGACTCTACTCAACTTGACTCGACTTGCAAGTTTGTAAGTTGGCTTTTTGGATGCAGTCACCGTGTGACCATTGTTTGCGTAGGCAATTGGTGAAGCAGCGGTTACATGCCGCTGCCGGATGTCGGATGTCGGGTGTAGGGTGGCGGGTGTCGGGTGGAGGCATCGTAGTACGAGTATGATCTCTTTGCAAGGCAGAGAATGTGCAACGACAACAACCGCAGCCACAGCCACTTGTAGGCCGAGGCATGCCCACACCTCCAACTCCCGCACACTCCACTTATTGGCCTCGTTACGTGGGGCATGTGCCAAACAATGCTGCCTCAATTACCAGACAGTTTACAGTTTGTTTTGCCGAGAACGATGCTGGGATGGCCCATAGAAGGCACTTGGAATTCGAGCTAGAGTGTGGCCAAGACAGTTGATTGTTGTTAAAGAACGGGCAAATAAAAGTACTAGTTTCGATTGTGGTGCATGTTAAAGGGTCACAGCTAAGGGTAGAGCAGCAGAGAATCCTTTGAACTGCCAACAGTTGGACAGTTGGACGGCATAGAGTGCTTAAGAGAAGACGACTTTGATGAAAAATAAAAGAGAAACGGGCAACAATTTGACTATTTAGGTAATTGTTACTGAAAGCAGAACATCCTAAGCCAGGACACTCTATCACCACAAGCCAAAAGCGACCTTGATTGAGTCAACAAACATGAAAACGAATGAACGTCCTGAGGAAAAATCTATGCAGTCGCCATTCAAATCGTCAGACATTAAACGGATGTCGATAAATGAGATTGACAATGACAAACATGAAATCGAATGCTGTAAGGTTAACGCCGAGATGAAAAAATGCCAGTTGAGTCAATAAAATCCGAAAATAAAATCGTGCTGAGGTCAAATGGCAAATGCGAGCCAACTGGGGGCTAAAGAGAAGACAACAAAACCGTAAACCAAAGTGTGCCAAACCCGAATAGAGTGACAGCTGAACGTCTGGGTTAACAGATGGCAGAACATTTACGTCCAGGGCGGCCATGTGTCAAACAGAGAGAGCGAGGTGAGTACGGAGACCCAGTGCTGGTCGATTATATCTGGGTTGGGAGTCAGTTGGGGGTCAGAACAAAAAACCAAATGACAACTGAAATGACCAAACGTCAAGTGCACAGATCTCCGACTCCCAACACGCTCTCTGGACCCAGTCATATCCATAGCAAGAGGTTTTCCGTTTGTTTAAAAGTGAATTAAAGAATGCACAAAGGGTCTGAACATCAGCATATGAGAGATGGTTTTTCTGGATGCAGCACAAGTGCAAACATTGGCTTAGCACTGCCAACGACCGGAGTGGAGCAGGAGAATGGCGAATGGCGAATGGCACACGGTGCTGGCCACTTGCTGCATGTGCCATTTGCATAAATCAAATTTGAATATGCATCGCTGGCCACCGCTAGTTAACTAACCATGGAGCTGGTGTAACAGCGGGTACACCCGTACGGATGCGGTTACAAATACAGGTGCTGGTGCTGGTGCAGGTGCAGGTGCAGCTGTGGGTGCGGGGCAACAAGCAGCAACTGGCGCCACCAACACCAACATTCATATCTAAAGCGTGGCTGCACGGCATAAACACGTACCTGACGCTGATGTGGGTGTTAGTGTTGGTGTTGGTGTTGGTGTGCACCTGTGCCGTGCTGTGCTCGAACACGCACCGAGGAATAAGCATGCACACAAATTTACGCACGCTTGCCCAAACACATACACATGTGTGCAGTCATGTACGTGTGTGTTTGTGTCATCAGACACACAGTTCTGTGCTGGCAAACGAATCCACCCAACGAATATGTCGAAATTGCCGAGTGATTCAATTAGGGAGTTCACGATGTTGCATAACTGTGCAAGTGTGCAAATTGACAAGTGTTCCAATTCCACATTCCACATTTCAATTCCACATTCCACAACTAGTGTTGTTAAGGAGCCCTAAGTATAGCAGAAGGATAGCATAACATGTGAGTAGTAGCAGTATTTATTTGACCAAGGTTTCCGACTTGCTTAGAGTTGCACTGTTAAGATGTAAGCGAAGTGACCTGCGTCCTTCTTAGATCGAACATTTGGTAATATTTGAGTTTATATTAGCGACTATAAGAGATCCCTAAAGTTGTTCCCTAACCCTCTTACACCTAAGACTCTCTTAAGGCGGGCATCCTATTCGGATTCTTTAAAGAAGTAAAAGGTTGAAAATCATTTGAAGAATAACTTTTGATAATGATGCCTCCATTTCGCAGTTATTCACATTTTACATCTTTTGATTATAAAACTGAACTTTAGGAAACTTGGGACTTAAAACATCAAACTCGAAGTGGAGTCTGTGTGATTTTTAGTCTAATTTTATCTTTAAATTTTTATCGAAAACCATTTGTGATTTTGTGTCGGTTGACGCTTGCCGCTGACTCTCTCTCTGCTCTGTGATTTCTTTGTCATTTCTTGCACATTAACCTAAAACTTTACTAGCTAATTTATGATGCACACACAGTTGAAGCACATTATCGCCAGTGACTGTGACTGCGACTGTGACTGTGACTGTGACTGTGACTAACAAGCGTCTACCATGAGTTGGCATGGGCGCCATTGACTCCTCCGACGCCCACTTTATAGCAACTGCTGCATGTCGAGTGTGATAATTTAATAATAAATGTGCATAGTTTTATAATTTACAATGTTTGAGCAAAGTGACATGAATTCATAGCCCTACGTGCCGTTCGCTCCCCCTGGAGAACGAGTCCAAGATCGACCCCACAGTTGTCCTTCCCGCCGACTTATAATGTTCACAACTCTTTGAAATTATTCAATTAGTGGCTCCAGCCACATGGTTGTCTCTGACAAATTTACATATATAAGTCGCATTAATTAGCCTTAGAGTTAGGACGTGTGAAAAGTCAAGGGCTTGGCAAATGAATTAGCATCAATTACTGAGTAAACGAGTAGTTGGCAGCTTGACACTGCTCCCTCCTGTAGCAAATTATGATTGGCAAAGCTTAAAGATTAAGTTGGGCACCGAAATGTGTATGACTTTCAGGCACCAAGATTTAATAAAGCCGAGCTATAAATGTTGACTTTTTGATGAGTGCTTTAAAATTTATAACTTAAGACATTTTCCAAACAAATTTATACAGAAAAATCACTTCCACTTCCTTCCATTTGACGGCCATCAAAGCCGAACTATTTCATGGACAGGCAGCTCATTTCGCGCTTCGCTATTTTATAGCCTTTGAATTCTGGCCAAGGCAATAGGCACTTGTCCGCACACATCCATCTGCCAGATGTTTTTCATCAAACAATTTCAGAGACTCATTCATTCCGACCAAGCGCATATTGTTGGTAAAGTTGAAAAGCCACAAACGGAAATCTGGGTGGCAGCGCTGCAAATAGATTACATGAGATACTTAAGATTCTAAAAGATACTTTTTATGGTTTTACTTTGAATCCAAAGTCAAATTGCAAAATATAAGACAATTGTCATCTGGCAGTTTGAGTTTCTTTAGAGTCCTTGATACGCGGACTTGGAGTTGGAGGCACGTAAAGTGGTGGCTCTGGGAGCGGTGGCTCAGAGCTCTGCGGTAATTCTTCTAAAATAATAAAAAATATATACATACTTCTGCTCTGTCTCTAGTGAATTTGACTTTGGATAAAAAGTTTACCCAAGCTTAGACCATACTAGCATCATTGGTTTTTGGTTTAGCGGCATCATTGTTTTGTGGGGATTCCTCTGGTTTCTTCGATGTACTGGGTCCTTCGTTAGGGTCACCTTCATTGGGCTTGGTTGGATCGTCCTCATTCTTGTTGACCAAAAATGGCAAAAATGTTGAAAAAGCTGACTCCATACTACCTTTACTCCTAGGCTTAGTTGCACCGCCCCCAGCAACACCACCACCACCGCCACCACCACCAGCCTTCTTGACAGATTTATCAAAACCTTCCTCAAAAGGCGCCATCATCTCCATGGGGAAAGGGTATATAATCTTACAACAACGTTCCGAAGCAATCGATGTTAAGATTTGCAAGTGTCTCAGCTATTTGGAAAAGATAAGTTATTATAAAACCATTGATCATCCAGAGATTGCAGCATAGCTTTACCTGCAAAGTGATCTTATTCTCTGACATGACATCGGAGGCCTCCTTCAAGGCTCTCGACGCCAACAGTTCACCCTCTGCAGAAATGATCTTCGCTCGAGCCTCCCTATGAGCTTCTGCTTCGCTGGCCAGAGACCGTTGCAGACTTTCTGGCAAGCTAATGTCCTTACTGAAATAGAGGTTGAATGATTCCAACTGAATTACCATCTATAAGGGTTTAGCCTACAGTTCAACACGCTCCACCCTCACACCCCACATTTCTGTAGCCACGTCAACGGCATGGCCAATGTCCCTGGACAAGGACTCTCTGGAGGTCAGCAGTTCGTGGAGCGCCTTGGAGCCAACAATATTGCGAAGCGTTGTCTGTGCTATAAAGAGCGTGGCCTGGTGCACATTGGCCACCTGAATGACGGCATCCATGGGACTGTAGATGCAATAGTAGAGCACTGCATCCACTCGAATTGTGACCGAATCCCTGGTGAGAACGTCCTGTGATGGCACCACCACCACATTGGTGCGCAGATCCACCCTGATAAAGCTATCGATGCAGGGCAGAATCCAGGTCAGGCCAGGACCACGAGCCCTCTTCCTGACGCGTCCCAGACGAAAGACAATCACTCGGTGATACTCCTTGAGCACAACTAAGCACATGAACACCGCAATTGGAAAGAAGAGCACCGCAAGGATCAGGGAGAAGGTGGTGGCAATGGTTTCAAATACTGAATTCTTGTCATCCTCAGCTGGGGGGGATAGCAAAGGAGTGTTATTGCAGATGTAAGATGTTGAGAGAGAAGTCCTTACTCGTTTGAATATATCTGGTGGGCTTAGTTGTTGGATCTCGTTTAGGGGCTGCGTGACCACGATCATTGGGTGGCCGCTGCGGTGGTTGCTGCGACGGTGATGGTTGCTTGGGCGGTGGTGGCTCCGAGTTATCGACCGGTGGCGGTGGCGGTGGCGGTGGCGGTGGCGGTGGCGTTGTTGGTGGCGGGTCATCAGCCTCGTTATTTGGCTTATTGCCATCGCCCTTGGCGGCTTTCATGGCTAAATATTTCTCCCTCGCTTTGTCTGAACTAGCAACTGTTAATTTTGTAATTGTACTTTACAAAAATTCAAGTGGAGTTTTATTTTACATCATATAACACTGAAAAATATGGCAGATATTGGAGTATATTTTCAAAGGAAAGCATTATATGTGAAAAAAGATTCACATAGGGAAGTGGGGTTATCGTTAAGGTCATCGAATTCCGTAGACCAAAGCTTAATAAAACCTAGAACATTCACTGAAGGCAATCGAGATGTGACGATCCAATTTCAATCTAGGGTCTAAGTCATCTACGATATCGATCCGATCAATTCTTCTAGTTTGTTCCAGGTACAAAATTTGAATATGAAAATGTTTCCCCAAAAGCGAAATTTCATTAAATTGCAGTTTGCATTTAAAGATCCAAGTAACTTTCAAGAGTAATTTTTCGCAATTATAAAATATTGCTTGCTAACCTCAAATATATTTACGACGCTGCAAGTCAAGTTTCTTCAGTTTCCTCATGTCACACATAACACAAATGCTAACCACAAAATGGAGGAAACTTCACAAATGCACACAAGCTCATAAGTTTTCTGTTGGCATCTGAGATGTAAAAACAAGTGCAGCAGCAACCACAGAGAGAACCAGTAAGTGTGCATTACTTTAGCTCATAAGCAAGCACCTTCGGCTGGCTTTCAGTGGCTTCTGGAAAACTACTTACAGCAGGCAAATGTGCAACACAAGTGCAGGGTGTGTCAAGCGCGGGGCAGGGTAAGGGTTGCATATCAAACTGTGTCGTGGGAAAACGAAATTGTTGCGGTGACGGAGCCGGAAGCTCCACTTTTCGGAAGGCACTCGCTAGCGCCTTGATGGTGATAATACCTGAAAACGTGACGGTGAAACTTGCCAAATAACATTGAAATTTCGCCAAGCCCGCAGAGTCCACCGCCCTCCCGCCCCTCACCAGTCCGCGCAATTATAATTAGATGTGGGACGCTTGGAGCTCAATTAAAAAGCTCGCGGCTCGCCGAACAACTGCGGCAGGCGGGCAGTTCCCCGAAAAATTGGGTTAAAACGTGAGCGGGATGCCAACCGCTTGAAATTGTTTCTATTTCAATTTGCGATGCATTTGGTTGGCCCAAGCGGAAGCGTGACATTTTGACTATATTGAAAATTATGTATCCGACTCAAATCCACACATTTACACAACTTTGGGCGCAAAGTTTTCATTTTCATGCCAAATTTCTGTGCACATCCACATCCACATCCGCGTCTGTGGTGTCCGCCTCCCCACCCCCGCAAGCCTACTGCTGCCCTACGGCAATGCGGCGGGAAATTGGTTTATTTTATACCCAATGACAGCGACAATTGGAATGGTTAGCGGTGCCTGAATGTAGGGATGGAATTTGCTAGTTTCGATTTGTTTAAAAATTCCAATTAAAAGTTTTTTCAGGCCAATTTTCAACTGTTGAACAGCTGCACTTTAAGTCGATTAAGATATATATTTTTTTGGGAAAACAATTTTAACAATGTTAGGGATAAAGGGAATTTTAAAAGACTTTAATAATTGATTATGAAACGTAACCAATTTGCAAAAATATACCAAATGTGGAATTTGTTGGGCTACGTCGGCCATGTTGCGGATTAGTAGAATTCATTGGTAAGGGGGAGGTGACAGTGAGTGCGAGATGTTTGCAGTTAGTTTTGCAATAACTTCTATAGGCTTTGGCAAATTTGTCGAATAAAAAGACTGAGCTTGCAAGATGAATTCATTGGATTTGGTTTCTATACTCGTGCTCTAGTGGAGTAAAGGAGAATATTGTATTCGTGCATATGTATGTACTTGTTTTTTCATACTTTTGAGTGTGTCGAATATTGAGTAAACTCTGAGTACGAGTATCTTATAGTCGGAATATCGACAATAGCGTTCTTATTTCTTTAGAATGTTCAAGTACAAACACAGCCAATTGGTTCATTTCTATTTCAATTGGATTTCTGTTTGTTTCACTTCATCTTATTATTCATTGTGTGTTACAGTTGTGTCCATCTACTCCGGCTTGGGTGGGGAGGCTGTCTCACTTTTTTTTGGGGAGAATTTCTTGAATTTTGGTGCTCACTTGCAGTTTGTGGTTTATGGGGAGTCATAATAGGTACCAGACTGAGGGCAAAGAAGTAGTCTTCATCTTTGGGTTGCTCCTCTTGCTGTTGCTGTATGATGCAGCTTACCTGTTCGCTAACAGTGGTAATCCGCTCAATCGATGTTTCCAGACTGCTCTTTAAGGATTTCGAACCTGTGGCAATAACAGTGGCCATAACTGGTGAATGGGAGGAGCTTGCAGATCTACTCACACTGCTCATGACAGTCATTTTCTTCTCTGGTCCAAAGAGCTCATCCTCAAAGACTTGTATGGGAATGTAGCAAGGCGGGTCCTCGCTGAAGATATCCCCGCTAGTTTCGTCGTTCTGATGGTGCTCGTATTCCTGCCATTTCTGAGGCAATGCCCCCGCGTCCACCGACAGGGCCGAAGGTTCTACTTTAGCCCTGGCTAACTTTTGTGTGATTTGTCGTTGAAAAGCAAACGGAGATTCTTATTGCTCAGCGGCAGAGAGCGATCTATCCTAATCTAGCATCAAAGCTAGGCCTTTTCGAAGCGGGGGCGATCTGAGAGTTGTAACTCTCTTCCGACATTGAAAACATTGCCTGTTGTTTTAACCCTTAGAAAACCGTTTATTGTGTTTTGCCGCACTCATACAAATGAAAGTCAATATGGTTATTTACCAAAATACTCAAATTATATGTTTGTGAATATATAAAAACTAACGACCCGCATATCTTATAGTCGGAATATCGACTATAGCGTTCTTATTTGTTGATACCTATAACACATCCATAGAAAACTGCATCAAAATCCGTAGTTCAATTGATCTAAGGTTAGAGGACAGACAAGTAGTACGACTTGTACGAGGGGTACTATTTATATTGCTATTTGTTATGTTAACAGTGAGTTAAGAAAATCAATTTGGCGAAAGAATGGATATTTCAAGAGAAGGCTTTCGTTGAATTATATTCACAACTTTTGACGTGGATTATCTCAACAAGAATGTGTCGATGAAATCGGTTCTTTGTATGACAATAAAACCACAATATATCGCTGGTATAATGAATTCAATCGTGGCCGTTGTTCGGTCGCCGACGAATTAAGGGATGGTCTTCCACAAACATCGATGCAGTCATTATTGCACATTAGTTCCACTTCAGTAAATTCGATTTTACATGAACACTTAGTTGTAAACAAAGTTTGCTCTCATTGGATACCCCATAATTTATCAATCTCACAATAAAAGCTCGCATCGATTGGAAGAAAATGATTAAAAGTTCGACAGTGGTGCCTCAAAAGCCGTGTCTGACATCGTGACAAGGGACGAATCATGGATAAATTCATATGAGTCGGAAACAAAACATCAATTGGCTGAATTTGCGTTTTACTACATGTCAAAGAGAACAAAGTATGAAGCCTATTCTTCACAAAAAGCGAACATGAAACTACCATATCATTATAGAAACGTAGGATGGCGAATTTCGAATGGTAAACAATTACTTATTTGCTGGAAATTCTGGAAAAATAGGGAAAAAAACGCCAAAGCCAGACTGTCATTCATCTAGTTAAGTCAATCAACTAACGCAAAAGAGTTTTGTAGCACTCAAAACATCTAATCCGTTTTACAGTTTTGATTTGGCACCTAATGCCGACTCTCTGTTCTTTGACTATGCCAAAAACAAAGAGAATTTTAACATTTTTTGATGCCAAAAAAAAGGACAAATAAGCTCGTTTTAGAGGCACCACCTTTGCAGTGGCAAAACTGCTTTGAAAATTGGATCTCAAGCATGCGAAAGTGTATTCAGCATCATGGAGAATATTTTGAAAAACAATAAGGCGATTTTCATTTAAAAATGTTTGTTATAATTTGCTATTCCCGATTCATATAGTTTGTACGGTATACCAGTAGTAAAATGGTGAGACGGGCGTAATATTCTGATGACGGATGATCCGTTTGAAGGCATCTCCCGTCAATTCTTTTATAGTCTACGACTGATTTAAGACATCATTGAGTTGAGTTCTCTTATATGAGCGTAATATTGAAAACGAAATTCCCCTCAACTCCATTTGGAAGGTAGAGGTACAACCACAGACGTTTCTCAATTTCGGGCCATGTCCCATAGAGGTCAGCATGTGGGTTATGCCACGGTCGCACACATGCACACACACATAGATACCAGAACACAACCACATATGCATACATAGTTGAAATGCATTTTGAATGCACTGCCAGAGAACACGAACACGAAAACGGACAGCCAAGAATGCAGATGTAAAGTGGAAGACATGAATGGCAAGCTTTAGCGGCTAGCTGGGTTAAATGGGCTCGTTAGTGGTTTGTAGAGTTGCCGTTGCCGTTGCCGTTGCCTGTCCATTTGTAACTGCTCTTTGTGTACTTGGCATACTCGTATATGAACACGGCACATGCATGTTCATACATATATCAATATACATATATGCACATATACATATATGAAACATTCAGTCGCTTTGCCATAAATTGTGCCGCATGGCTCTGGCTGAGCAACAAAAATTGACGTTGTTTTTGCATGTTCTTCCATGTGTTCTGTGCGTCGTCGTCGTCATCCGTCTGAATTTTACAAACACACACAGAATTTCATGCATGGCTAAAGTCACAGTCCTTGTCCGTAATCCTGTGCTGGCAGCAGCTGGCAAGCAATTTCTTCAAACTTTTCGGGAGCCTTGACTAGGCTTTATTTCGCTGTAAACATCACCAATACGCGGAATGTGAAATACAAAAACACAATGCTCCAATATATGCGTACAAATGTCAACGAATTTGAATAACAATTGGCTGTGTGTATGTGAAATCAGGGCAATCATTAGCTAGACATTGGCTAGTCATGATATGCTATGCTCATATATATGTGTGTCAGGATGTCTGCTGAGCATAAATTAAGTATACGCCAGGCAAAGATAATAACAAGAACTCAACCCAAAGATGTTTTGAATGTTTATTTTGGGCCTGAAACGGTGCGATGGCAAACTTTGTTGTGTTCGGAAAACGAGAGGAAACGCTGCCTGTCAAGGCAATCTCTAAAGATTTCCAGAAGTGATTGTGTAAAGAGCTAATTTATAGGTTCGTTTGTGTACGAAGACAGAAGAAAAAGTTCAATTTCCACTTATATTTTGAGGCGTTATTGAGGGTTAAACAGGAGGAGCCCTAGTGATTGTGGCGACATTTTAAACCATTTCAACATTTTCTACGCCTCAAAGCTAACAGAAGTTGAATTGATCCTGTATTATCTCTAGCAAAAGGCAAATTCTTGCTGCTTAGCTTTTTGAGTAGGCCGCGACGGTCAAATGTCTGTAAAAGCATTAAGTGTATCACGTTGGCAGGATACGTAGACGGGGGGCGGGCAGTCAGTCACCTGCATCGCTCTTCTTTATCCTTCACACATATTCTATTTTATCTTGGTCCGTCTAAGCTGCTCATTGTTAATGCCAACACATTTTCGCATTTTTACCCACTTGGCAAATTTACGTATTATTCCCCTTCAAATGTCCACTCCCCCCCCCCCCCCTGTGTTTGTCATAGCACTTATATTTTCATGCACTTTGCGAACCGGCAAATCCTCACAAAAAAGGGATTTTATTATCAGGTCCTGCCGCTTGTTGCTGCTGTCGTAGCTCTAACTCCTGCTTACAGCTCATGCTGCTTGGCCGTTTCCGGCTGCAAAATGTTTACTGGAGGCAGAGGCAGAGGCAGGGGGACAGCGTGAAAGGACTTATCGGATGTCTGGATTTATGCTGAAAGCACAATGCGTTGATTACAATGGCGACGCCCGGCAACACCGTCCGCTTGACTTGAAAGATTAAAAGCGTCGCCGACGCCGTCGCTTATTCAACATTACTCGTAATTTATGGTGTCCTGGGCCGCGTCGAGCAGCTCCTAAATATCCTGAATATTTAAATTGAGCACGCCTTATGCAAGTGCCTGTGCATTTGCCTGCTGGTAGTTTGGCAACTGATGGCCATAATTTAATTTATTAGAAACTTCTACAAACCACAGCAATTGCCGGCCAGCTATTGAGTTGTCCTTTTGCTGCTTTTCAGTTCCTTTCAGTTTCCGCTCGCTGTGGCTGTGAATGTCGATGTCAAGTCAGCTGTGCCGAGTTTCAAGCGCCGCGTTTTGCCTCCAAACACTTTGTTGCCTGCCGCCGTACAATAAGCCAAAAGGGAAATTTTTAATGAAATTTCAAATTGTCATTCGCTTTCTGCCTCGGCCTGTTCTGCTCGCCTGCCTACCCGTCCCCGTCCACCACTGAGCAGCTGTGTGCGTTTTGAGTATCCTTGCCTTTGTGCTATATGACCGTCTGCTCTATGTCTATGTCTGAGTCCTTTTGTGATCCAGTGACAGCAGCTCATTTCACGCTTGCTGATTTCAATGAATTTTCTTCAGTGCTGTCTTCGCCGCAACACCCCCCACCACCACCACCACTTGTTTGTATGCCGCTTCATCAATTAAGTTGGTCTCTTTTGTGTTGATATATATATATATATATATATATATATACATATATATATATATAGTTATGGCGATAGCAGAATAATGTATACAAAGTTTCTGAAACCAGATTAAAAAGTCAATGCGATGAAAGCAGTGAAGTAGGCAAAAGCTTTAATTTATAATGCTTAACTAGCCTTATTAAGTAGGAAAGTGAATTGTTCTGAAACAGTTTTTTGATGGAGTTAATTAGTTAGTTGTCGGAGAGATATAAAGAGTGAATGAACTGTTATGTTTCAGGCAATGATAACAACAAGAAAGGCAGGCTAACTAAGCTGCCTTACCTTATAGATTCGCTTGAAAGTCGGTCAGCATACGTGGATGCTTCTAAGACAGACATGTTCTAAATTTCAATCTAATTGGGGAACAAAAATTCGGTATACTAACAGTTAATTTCGAATCGGTCAGCTATATGGTAGCTAAATGATATAGTTAGCCGATCTGGATCAATGCTGGTCAGCGGGCGTGGAGGCTACTAAAACTGACATTTACCAATTCAATTTGGATAAAAAGCGAAACATTTTGCTGTACTAAGAATCATTTCCGAATCGGTCGATTATATGCGAGCTATATGATATAGTAGTGCGATCTACATGACTTTGACAGCTTACAACAGAAAGAAGTCTGTGGTAGAAATTTCATTTCTATAGCTCTAAAACTGAGAGAGTAGCAACAGACGGACATGGTTACCATAAATCGTATTTATTCTTGATCAGCATAACAAGCGGAGTCGATTAGTCTTGTCCGTCTGTCTGTCTGCCCGTTTGTATCGGCATAGTCTTTGAGCTTTAAAACTTTCGAGCTGAAATTTTACCATAGACTCATTTCTGCTGTAATTTGTACATATGTCATAATCGTCCAGATCGGACTACTATATCATATACCCTCTTATAACTGAGGGATTTACAACAGTACACAAAACGTTTTTATTTTTTAACCGAATGAAGAAGAACCTGATAACGTGTCAGTTTTAGAATCCTCCACATCTGCTGATCAAATTTGATCCGGGTCGGGCAAATGTATCGTCGTAAACTTCTCATATAAGATGCCAATGTCTCAATACAAATATTTAGTATAGAAGTTCGCAATTACGTTGTGTTTGTAAGAGGGGGTGAGTGAGGCTTAATGTTCAGCATCAAATCAGCAGAATGGTCTCTCTTTCTAACCTCCAAAGAACAAGCAAAACATATATGTATGTATGTGTGTATGCTCATTGCATATAGGAATTCGCATGTGCTAAGGGGAATTGACTCCTCTGCAAGAAAAATGGATAAACAAATGCATTTATATGGGTGAATTGAGCCAGTCTGCATAGAAATTCGTTGGGGAGAAACGCCTCTGCCGATCTGCAGTTTCTGTTTTGATGCGACGAAACAAACTTTCATATTTATATAGATATTCGATTGATATATTTAATATATGAAATGCCTAAAGAACTTTCCACTTTTGTGATGTCTATGCAAGTGTAAACCATATTCTTAAATATAAATAACAAATGAATACAAAAAAAACCTATAAATTTAAATACTCTTCGGCAATTCGATTTTCCTGTTCTTGAACCGCTCATCGAAGTACCTCTTCATGTTTCTGGCTATGCCATTCCAGGGACGCACACGTAATATATCCACATAACGTCCAGGCATATAGGCATAGTAGCAGTCTCTTAAGCCGGGGCCACGGCTAAAGTTACTGCCCATGGCATGCCAGCAGAGTGTGGTGTGCTGCATCAGTATGTTGTCCACTTTGCGCCTGTAGGCGGCCTTGAACTTTTCCGCCTTGGACATCACTTCCTGGTGCTTTTTGTAACTGTAGATACTTTCAAAGGGATGGTTCTTCGGCAGGTGTGGTGGACTGCCCTGCAACTGCGTCACTGTGTAAAAGAACTTTTGAGATTGCTTCAGGCTGCTCTTGATCTCCGTGTGCATATAGCGTTTGCCAAACCGCCGCTTAATCCACTCGCGCAGCACCGTCAGCTTGTGCGCATCCGGAAAGGAGGCGAGCACAAAACGCGGATCGCGCCTTAGGTAGGCCATGGCATTGCGCAAAAGCTGTTCCATGAGCTCGCTGTCATCTGGATCGAAGTACTGCTGATCGAACTTCAACATTTTCTTATCCCGTAGGCCACTTGGACAGCTGAAAGCGACAGCCGTTCCAGCTGGCTGAGGTCCCTGGGCGCGCAATGAGTCAAACCACATTTTGTTGGCGCACTGAACAATGGCTTCTATGACCTTGGCACGTGGGCAGTGAGTGTCTAGGATCTCGCTACTCTGCGATCGAGCCTCTATCGGCAAAACCGGATCAGAGCCAACTAGAGCGCGCACGGCGTGATCGCGAATGACGCACTTCGTCTCCTTCGGAAAATTGTGGCTGAATGTATGATGATAACGGAACTGATACGGCCTGTGTTGGCCAGCTGCAACGAAAAACCGCCTCGTGTCCTTGGGCTTACTTGCTGCGGCATCTCCAGCTCCAATCTTTGAGTTGATGTCGATGAAATTGAGTTTGCATTGCGGCTTTGTGGCAACCTTCTTTTTCCCCTTCTGTCGCAGTTCCATCGGACAGTTGGTCTTGTATAGTTTTCCATAGGAAAACTCTTTCCCGCAGGGCGGCTCATCGAGTTCTTCAACTCCGCCTGCAATGCGTAGTCGGCCCTTGTCTGGTCCACTTATTGTGACCACCTCTCTGGTAGGCATGGTTTTGAGACGCCCCACGTCTAGCTCTTGTGTAAGAAGCTTAAGATTCTTGCTTTCCTGCGCAGCCGTGGGCACCAGCAGCTCGCAGAGCTGGCAACCGTTTAGAGCTTTCACTGGCGTGTACTGCATATCCTTAAGCTTTTGACAGCGAAGTGTATAGTCGTCAATGTCCTTCTCCAATTGTGATTTGATTCTGTTAGTCCTGTCCACCTGTCCCGTCATATCGATCAATTCAAGGCAATGCTCATGCGCCTTCACAATCATCTCATCTTTGATTAGTTTCCGCTTCTCCAGCAACACTCTGTGGTGCTCGCAAAGTGCCTTGGTGTCGTCCTCCGCATCGTCTGCCTGAGAGGTCTTCTCACCCTCTATGCGCTGCCAGTAATCATCAAATATATCGCATAGCAACGCGCGGATCACTCGCACCGCCGGCTGAAGCTGATAAGTGGCAAACCAGCGGTTTTCGTTGCGTATTGTGTACTTCGGCTCCTCGCCCACTGCCCAAAACGGGAAGCTGACCACATAGGCCGGCCGCCCGCTGCTCAATTTCTTTGGCGCAATCAGCTTGGGTCGGGGCAGACGCTGGAAATATGGCGAGGTATTCAAAATCCGGCGGGGGATGCCTACTTTCTTCTTCTTCTCGATTGCACATGGCAATCTCGGTGGCTCTGGCGGCTTCGCTGATACTTTCCGAATCATGGCGGGTGGCAGGATGCGATCCAGCTCACGTATAGTCATTTCCAAATCCAGATGAAGAATACTAGACATCAGGACCTGCTCATTATACGAATAGCACTTGGAACCAGCAGAATCGCTCTTGTAATAGCCTTCCAGCAGAAAAAAGAGGAACGCCAGGTCATGGCCACGACAGAAATGGAGCAATCGCTTCAACTCCTTATTGGAGATAACCGGTGAGAGGCCCAGGGTGTAAACGCACTCACGCACCCTGTATGTGCTTTGCTGCTCCGTATCATCTCGGATCGCATTGGTCAAGGCTTCGATAGCCACTATTTGGCAATTGGTTAAGTGGCGATACCAGGCAGCCACATCCTCGGCCTTGAACAGGTTTGCGAGGTCGAGGGCGTAATCGGATTGCATAATTAAAAACTTTTAAAAGTTTTACTAAGAATTTGGATACGTAAAATTTTTGCGTTTTATTATTATAAATTATTAATTGTAAAAGAACATAGTTTTTGTTTAAAGGATTTCTTTTGAATGATTCAGAAAACTTGTATAAAACTCAAAAGCCAAAGTTGACTTTGATGATATTTCTGAAAAAAGGAAATATATAACAAATTTCAATTTTCATTGTCGTCTTCGATTGAGGCTTCTTATTGTATCCCTTCATAGTTAAGCCTCCTAGCTGTTACCTAGCTGTTACCGTCACAATTTACCATTAACTCATTTTAGGAATAGGCAACATTATCCGGCTACATAACATATAAAAACAGGGATAAGCAATCTAGCAAAGAAGGAGACCTTCATTACTTATCTCACTGACCCATATGAGTGGAATGTAAATATTAATTAAGACGCTGAAATGGTAAGCAGAATATGAATTTTACTTCCTGATCACCTTAATGGGGCAAGAGGAGAATAAACATTGATATAAATGAGAGTTTATCATGGTAAGAGTTATTGTTATGTTGCTCAAGTACAAAACAAGTCTAACTCTATATACGCTTGCAGAACTATAAAAAGCAATAAAAACATAGTAGTCTAAAACGCATTTGCTTCAGCTATAGCAATAGGCAGCAAAGCAATCTTCTTCCTAATTACCTTCAAATTTTTTATGAGAGTATTCTGATATACAAAGATAAAATCTTTCGTATACATACATGCAACACATTCACATTCCAAGAAATCTGTTTGTAAGTGAGGCAAACAGAGCACAGGGCTAGCACAAATGACGCTCCTTGGCTTGGAAATGAAACTTTGTTAGCGCCATCTATTTTACAAAATTTTCATTTATGGGTCTTTATATGGAAGCTATGTGATAGTAGTCCAATCTTTATGATGTTTACATATATAAAGCTTATAGCAGAAATAAGTATATGGTAGAAATTTCAACTGAATAGCTCTAAAATTGAGAAACAGACGGACAGACAGATAGACGGTCAGACAGCCGGGCATTGCTATATCGACTCGGCTTGTCATGCTGATCAAGAATATATTTACTTTATGGTGTCGGAGATGCTTCTTCTATGAGTGAGGGTGAGGGTAAGAAAAGGAGGGGATCCTTACAACATTCTCTGGCAATATTTTTCAGCACATGCCAGCAATATTGTCCCACTTCTATGAGAGCTTTATATTAGTCGGAGCTAAAAGCAGTAAGTTGGGGCAGCTAAATTGCATTTTCAGCTAAATTGCATTAAAGGGACTGGTTTGCATTGAAAGAACATGCTGGTCGAGATATATGTATGTATGGATTCATAACAAAATTATACATCACATGGAAGATATGCTCGTCTTAAGCTTCCCAATGAGCTTTAGATGATAACTGGTGGAGTTATTAGCACTGCTCGCTGATGAGAAAATGCGGCAGCTCTCTTAATAGCTCTCTCTGTTCCTTTATGTTGTGTTCCCTTATGGCGAGTCCTTTGGTTGTTCCTTCCTTCCTGAATAGGCCTCAACTGCAAACTGAGATATTGAAACTGATATATTTGTAGTGTATTTAAAACTCAATTAATTTCAATAACGATATAAGTTCACACATGAGTTTAATTAACAGCTTTGGCTCACCAAAGAATGATTATTTCGAAATAGCAAGCACGACACAATCATTCATCATCAGTGCTAAGCAACAGGTTACCCATTGCTCTTTGGTTTATCCTCTGCAATCTTGCAATGCTTCAATCATTTGTCGTTTATCATCTCTGTTTGATGAGTGCAATTTACACCCTTCTTTATTGAGAGATTAAGGAAGTTGGTATGCGAATGCAGAAGTCGAATGTTGCCTTAACAACCATTGAAGAGTTGGCTTTGCAGGAGAAATGTATCGGAAATAAATACTATAAATATCCGATATATTGTAAGCAACATTGAATTGTAAATAGTATCAAATATCGTTGCTGACATCGCCAAAAATATCAACAACCCTTTTGCAGGGCATCTTGAATTTGGCCTCTCTTAGTTCACTCACAACATGTGAACTCCATTACGAATCCTGACAATGACGCTGACGAATTGGATTGTCTAAACCTGACATTCATTTGCCCAGTTCGTGACAGCGACTTCAGTCCCAATCCCACCGGCCGCCGCTCCTTGGGGACTAATAACTTTATCCGTCATCAGACAGAGCATTCTTTCCGTTTGACTTCAGAATATAATATAGTTCCATGCTATGTGTTTGCCATGTGACGCGCCGGATAATTGGCTGCTGTCCTGCGCTGGAGCTGGACACTACTTGACCTACCATATGTCGCTGCATTTGCAATCAGATAGACTATTGTGGTTTGGCCGAGGCATGGGGAGGTGGATCGGAGGCAAAGGCAAAGGAAGAGCAAATCACATAAATTACTTTATGATGGCATCGCATGAATCTGGCAGCGAGTGAAACTTTTGGCCAGCACATGTGGTCACGGAGTGAAAAAGTTGAAAGTTGTCGTTGCTGTTGCTGTTGCTGTTGTTGTTGCTGTTGCCGTAGCTGTTGCCATTGCCATTGCCTTTGCTGGCGCACAATGCATCACAAGGAAGCAACAAAAGTCATTTCGAAGTTATTACTCCAAGCATCCCAGCCAGTCTCAGTCTCAGTCCCAGCCCAAGCCCCAGCCTTTGCCCTGGCCCAATGGCATTGCCTTTGCTTTTGCCAGTTGCTATTTGTTTGTCGCTCCATAAAAAATCAGGCGAGAAAACAAAAGTTTTAGTTCTTTGCCTCGGGAACTTTCGTGAGAGGAGCGTGCTGTGATAAAGTTTTACGGACACTCCGAGTGTTTCTTTTTCAATTCTGTGAGTGGACTGGAATGGACCCTCACCGTAATTTTTGACCATTTCGCATATTTCTTTTAGTAGATTTTTTTGTTGTTTCTGTTTTTTCGTTCTTTTTCCTCTATTCTCGTAAAGTTTGCCATTTGGCGCAAAATGTTGAAAACGCAATTGCAAATAAATTTAAAAGTTTTCAGTTACTTTTTAACAAAATAATATGCAAATTCGTAGGCAAATGGCTTAATTTTAAATTAACGTTGTTTGGACAGCAAAGGATTTTGGTGTGAAGACATCTTTCCTAGAATAGACCTCACATTCGCCATATGGGCAAAGAGCCAATTTATTTGTCAGCGGACGTGAATTGGATGAAAAAGAGAAGGAAATGCTTCATCCCGGGACGATCGGTTACACAGTAGCTATATGATATCTCGAACTCAACCAGCGTGCCTGCAGCTGGTTAATATTTCAGCTCTCTTGCTCTTAAGACTTCTGAGATCTTCGCGTTGAAACACTCCTTACGGACATGGCTATATCGACTCCCCTTGTCATGCTGATCAATGATATATATACTTTACGTAGTCGGGAATGCTTCCTTCTATGCGTTTCAAATTTCGTGCTGTCTAGTGTGATCTGCCGCCCCATCTCTTATGTGTCAAAGCTTTAGATTTAAAGACACAATATTATTTCACGGCAATCCAAAATTTTGAGAATGAGTGAAAAAGAAAGCAAGCCAGAGGCTGCCCAGGCACAAGAAAATCCATCACAGAGGCCGATATATCCATTTGAGTCAGATACTAAGGATCAGCCACAGGCAAAAGCGATTCAATCGGAAGACACAACACAGTCAACAAATTACTCTATAACAGCATTACCCCCGCCAAAGCAACCACCGCAGCGGCCGCCCAAACGAGATCCAACAACTAAACCCACCAGATATATTCAAACGAGTAAGGACTTCTCTCTCAACATCTTGCATCTGCAATAACACTCCTTTGCTATCCCCCCCAGCTGAGGATGACAAGAATTCAGTATTTGAAACCATTGCCACCACCTTTTCCCTGATCCTTGCGGTGCTTTTCTTTCCCATTGCGGTGTTCATGTGCTTAGTTGTGCTCAAGGAGTATCACCGAGTGATTGTCTTTCGTCTGGGACGCGTCAGGAAGAGGGCTCGTGGTCCTGGCCTGACCTGGATTCTGCCCTGCATCGATAGCTTTATCAGGGTGGATCTGCGCACCAATGTGGTGGTGGTGCCATCACAGGACGTTCTCACCAGGGATTCGGTCACAATTCGAGTGGATGCAGTGCTCTACTATTGCATCTACAGTCCCATGGATGCCGTCATTCAGGTGGCCAATGTGCACCAGGCCACGCTCTTTATTGCGCAGACAACGCTTCGCAATATTGTTGGCTCCAAGGCGCTCCACGAACTGCTGACCTCCAGGGAGTCATTGTCCAGGGACATTGGCCATGCCGTTGACGTGGCTACAGAAATGTGGGGCGTGAGGGTGGAGCGTGTTGAACTGTAAAGTAAACCCTTATAGATGGTAATTCAGTTGGAATCATTCAGCCTTTATTTCAGTAAGGACATCAGCTTGCCAGAAAGTCTGCAACGGTCTCTGGCCAGCGAAGCAGAAGCTCATAGGGAGGCTCGAGCGAAGATCATTTCTGCAGAGGGTGAACTGTTGGCGTCGAGAGCCTTGAAGGAAGCCTCCGATGTCATGTCAGAGAATAAGATCACTTTGCAGGTAAAGCTATGCCGCAATCTCTGGATGATCTGGATAATAACTTATCTTTTCCAAATAGCTGAGACACTTGCAAATCTTAACCTCGATTGCTTCAGATCGTTGTTGTAAGATTATTTACCCTTTCCCCATGGAGATGATGGTGCTTTTTGAGGATTTCGATCCAGCTAGCTTAAATGATGAAGGTGATGATGACAACAGCATTGATGACAGCGGCAATGAGGGCAGTACTGGATTATCAGAGCAATCTAGCATTGATATACTGGATCGCGCAACCTTTTATAGCGAACCGATAAGACAATTGCAGGATAAAGCAGAAACAATATCCCAAATAGGAATAGAGGAAGTGCAGCCGAAAGTGGAACAAACGAAAGCGGATGACGACAATGAACAAGCTCGTGTTGTACTCTCTCCCAGTGCACCCAGTGATCCCAGTGCTCCCAGTGCTGGCGCTGGTGGTGGCGACAACTCGCCTAGTGCCCCAGCAAGACTGGCAAATCTGGTGGCAGTATATCTTCGATCTGTCAATTGGCCCACTCCAACTCGAACTGAAAGATCAGCGGGCCAGCAACCTGCAGAGCAAGCAAATGCAGATAGGCGAAGGCGTCAGAGGAAGGAGCCCAACATTTACCCACTGACACCACCCAGATCATCCACTGATGTAGAAACAGCGACTAGCAATAGAGCCACAAATAGAGGAAATGAAAATGATGATTCGCGCAGATCAAGTGCCGCTTCAAGGACATCAACCGATGATGACAAACAGTCGGGCAACTTTTTTTTTTTTGATCGAACCATAAATTGCAGTTTTTATTTCATAAAATATTTATTAAAGGCTTTTCATGAACGAACATTTTTAAATGACACGGGGAAAGTAATAGTGAGAGATCAGATGAAAACTTTGGGGTTTCTTAAGATCTAAAATTCATAAAATCATATTAACTTTGCTTTATAACTTTGTTATACGAAAGTCTGATCCATAACCAAAACAAGAAATCGTATATTTTCTATCTAAAATGATGTTCAAGATGAATACAACGTGCAGGCGAAGTCCTGGCAGCTCCGCTTGTAATCGTTGGCAACGCGAAGTGTGCGGAAAGTGTACGAAATTATATCACAAGTCCATTCCCTCAAGGACACTTATGACAACGAATGAGTGTCTCCGACTGAAGCGAGAGTTTGAGGATGATGATGAGCCAGCCTTCCATCCAACGGTGTTTCCCTTAAAGCTGTGTTTCTTATTATTTGTCCTTGTCTTGGCTATGTGGTTCTTACTGAGATGGATCAACAGTGGAGCAAATGACATCCCGAGGCTAAAGAAAGAGAAAAAGAAAGTGGTACGAAAACGACCAAAAGGAGGACAATCATCCCAGCCACACCGTATACATACATTTGGATCCCTCACCAGACTAAATGGTGGCTCTGATGCAAATCAAATGACTAATGTGCCCTTAAGGCTCTTTAATAGTTGTCCCATGGGCGTATGTAGAAGAAGCTCATTTGAACTGCAGGTTGAACCAGTCAGCTCGTCCAGCCTTAGCCGTAGAATCAGTGATATCATAAACGAAAGCAGCCATACTCAAGCCACCGCATCCGAATCCATTACATTCAAGACAGAGACTTCAATTTCAGGGATATCTGCTGGTGAAGTCCCTGAAAAAGCAGCTGTAGATGGCAGCCATACTTCAGAATCTACGCTTCCAAAGGCATCGGAAGAACCAACTATAGAAGCCACGTCTACATCTATTCCAGAGGATTCTAAGGAATTAGGCTTCAACGTGAGCTCCACCAGCAACATTTTAAAGACAACTTCTGGAGAGCTGGACACAAATGCAAGCTCATCTAGTAGGTTTTCCAAATCAAGCAGTTCTAAGCCATCTAGCAAATCTGAAGCTTTAAATGTGGAAGAAACAAATGCCAAACGAAAATCTGGCATAATTTGGGCCAACTGGCTAAGACGCAAGAAAAATGTGGACTTTGAAGTCTAGTTATAAAACTCCATCAAAGTAGTCTACCGCATAACCTGAAATCCCAAACATAAGAAACAATATAAACTATATCCAACTCCAATGAAATGAACCCAGTTTGCAAGCTGAATATCGAAGGCGACGAGTGTCAGGACTGGATGGCGAAGGTGTGCGCCCACTGTAGGCCTCTGCTAGCAGCTGAGAATGTGGAGCTGTGGGACGCCTGGTGGCCCGATGAGCAGTCGCCGCCGTACAAGTCCATGCCAACCCTTATGTCCGCCTACGACTGTCACAGGCTGAGGCGTGAGGTTTCCCGCCAGGTGGCCGATGATGAGGTGGGGCCGCCGTACTGGCAGATAGTTGTGGCTGTGATCATTGTCTGCCTCATTTTATGCGTCATGGTCATCATCAGTTGGCTAGTGTTTGGCTCTGCCCGACCTGCACGGAAATCTAGGCCTCTGCCAAGTGTAACATTTGATATTGAGTCCCAGTCAGGGAAGGAAGAAGTTGTGTCAAGAACAAGCCTGAGCGAAGTAGAGGCTCGCATACGACGCGAATGCGAGGGTCGGCAGCGTCAAAGTCGAAGCTGTAGAATCTCTCCGCCGCCTAAAAAGCTCCTACCCAAGTCGTTTATCTCATTCGCCAACCATAATGATCCTCAGCAAAAACTGGGTCCCTATAGGAATCAGAAAATGCTGCTGACACGAACGCTACCATGAAAGTTGGTTGCCGGCTTTTGTCATATCGATTGGCTATCGATGACTCGCTGGTTGGCCAGCTGGAGAGCAGTAGAAGAACTCCCTTGACCGTTCGACGCATCGCAGAGTGCGAAATGAACAGATGAAAACGACAAACTAGAGCCAAAAAATAAGAACAACAAATCTCACAACTGTCGCAGTCGGTGCCCCCTTTCGGCCAAGATTTATGAAATGTGTTTCGCCCCGATTTCTTTTAACATTTTTTTTTCAGCGGGCCAACAAAACAGCAGCAACGCAAAAACATATAAATATTGCCACATGGTTACAGTGGAATAGATTGGATTGGATTTTGACGAAAATGCTTGCAATTTTTTAAATAATTATTTTATATTTATATTTTTTTATACAATTTTTAGTAAATTTGCATATATTTGATAATACGAAAAGGTCTCATTGAACTATCATAAAGCTTTGCATGAACCAAGGTACGAAAATTGTGCTCGCAGAATGTCACGCAATCCTCCGCGGCAATCCTAAGGCACAAGGATGTAGTCAGCTCTGCCCAAAGAGGGATCCACTATCAATATCTTCGTTAGAAGTCAAATTTATTGTAAATTTATACTTTCCATTAATAATTGTACTTGAATTTCTGTTGTAGGGGGATGTGTGGGGCTACCGAATAGATAAGTGAATGAAATATCTCTTGATCCTCTCCTGGCCTAGATTACCTGTTCATATGTATATTATATATGTATATTATAAATGTATGTATATCGATAATTATCGATAAACCGATTCTTGTACACTGTTATATAGCCCTTGATATTATCCTTTCCGAAATTAGTTCACTCTTAATACTTTAAGCTAGTTCTACTGCAAAAAGATTCATAGCGATCGGTCCAATAGTCCAAAAGTTTAGGCGCCTATAGAGGGCAGATAGATAAATCTTTATGTATTTCTAAATATGTACATATATCGATAATATGTTACAATATGTTATTAGCTTCAGTGTTGTTTGTTTCCTAAGCGTCGCTATAGTCTTCCATTAGAATCTTCCTCATCATTTTCTTTTTAGCCAATGATCTGTACTAAGAAATCTAAAAAAAAAATGCATAAAAAATTCACACTAATTTATAAACTGATCCCACAGTTTTGTCTCGCTTTATTTGTATGAGCAGAGTGACTCGGGGGAACAGGGGAGCGGGAGACTGGGACCACATATCGTGACGGTGACCCAGTGTAAAGGCATTCGATTTGCCGTCTGTCGCTGGCAGCGTATCAACATTTGCCAGTTGGCAGCCGCATGTCCTCTGTCCTCTGTCCTGTGTCCTGTCGCCTATAAATACCAGTATCGCCTTTAATCGCAAATACTCGCATGAGGAGAAATGCATTGGTTTTTGTTTATCGAGTCAGAGTGCACGAAATTGGCAATAAAAAACCAATTGAATTTAACTTTCGATTCAATTCGCATTCAAATGAAATTTTAGCAAACAATTTAGCCCCGAAATGCGTTTATATTTATGTTATGCATAAATGATAGCGCTTGCTCAAACTGCGATGGGGGATGGAGCGGGGGAATGTTGACACTACGGCAAGGTGGCAAGGTGCACGAACCGAACGGAATTTATGATATTTTTTAAAGCAAATTTATTTTAGTGCCTATAGTTTTGAGCTCTCTCTCTATGGTTTTGTGCTGCTGTAGGGTAGGAAGCGATGGGTGGGGGTATCGGTGTGACAGCAGCGCCGCCACTTAAATCACAGCCACAACTGAAGTGAAATTGAAAACTTTTGCTACATGTTTCGTGTTGGTTTGTTTGTCTGTTTGTTTGTTTGTTTGTTTGTTTCTGCATTTCATTCATTCGACGCTGCAGCTGCCGCAATTGCAGAACCCGGCGTGACTTTGATTTATTTGTTGTTGGTTTTCATGCCCAAATGGAATTAAAAGTTTTACTCTAGCATTGCCCAGCAATTGTGCTTTAAAGCGCATTCAATGTGACAAATTGATTTTGTGTCAATTTCGTTGCACAATTAATTGAAGCTTAATAAATACGAGTAGTTGCCGCTTCATGTTATGACAAAATGTTCTCGTAAATTACAACAGTCTAACCACAAACGGGTTAAGCATCGCATGATGGTGGACTTAAATGTCAGTTTGCATCGTGTTTGCTCTGTGTCTGTTTAAAGGAGCTTTGTAATTGTTATTAAATCGATTAATTTAATCACTGGAAAGGCTCATAAGTTGT
The DNA here is from genome assembly GCA_037043425.1 of Hirtodrosophila duncani. Lineage (NCBI taxonomy): Eukaryota > Metazoa > Arthropoda > Insecta > Diptera > Drosophilidae > Hirtodrosophila > Hirtodrosophila duncani. The sequence continues at coordinate 355,700 of JBAMBM010000717.1, forward strand.
CGTAAATGTAATGAGATAAAGTTACAAAATGTAATTCTAGGAAGTTAGGTCAATGTGTACTATGATGATATGATTAGAGAAATAAGCTTCTTATATGATTTTCTTCCTTCTTATTTAAGCTAGCGAGATTCAAGAACTTCGAACTGAATTACAGAAACGCTATGCTACAAAACTCTCAGTGCGCTTGCCTTTTTCCAATGACTTTGATTTCAAATTAGATCCAAACTTCATTAGAAGTGATTTAAGAGCGAAGAAATGCTTTTACATTGCAGGTACTGAATGTAAAACTTCAGCATTATTTCCACATTTGTATCAGTAATTTATACTCTCCAAATAGCCTTTAAGAAAGACACCCCTTTGAGTTCTCCTGAAATGCTTTTGCTTCAATTCACAAGCATAATTTTATATAGAATTCTACTTCTCATCAAATACTAACTGTGCTAAAGACAGCTTTATAGCTTGTGCACTAACATATTTATACATATTTATACATTGCCTTGATTATTAAACAAGCATTAGAATGTTGAATTCCTCAAAAGCATCTTTCCACGTACTCCTCTGCCAAAGACAAATACAAGTCGATGCGCCTATTGAGTGTTTCACAAATAGTTCAATTGATTGATTGCATTGCATTGATGTATTCTAGTGTAGCGACAATTTATCATACAAATGCATATATAATTTCAACAATGTCGAAGCTTGCTATATACGTATGTATTTCAATTGGAATTTTACATTTGTTGCTAGCACATACACATATGTGTTTTCTTTGAGTTTGCCTCTTGAATATTCTCCTTGTGGGCAAACGATTGTGGCGAAGGGTTGAGAATGTGTAGCATACTTTGCGGCGACTTCGAGACGAGGCTATGTCAATGGGTCTTTGCCAAAACTAACACATTGTGTTTGCGTTATCGATATAACGGGAATTTTAATACGTAACAAAATAGTAAGCATGTCATCAAGTGATTTTCATTTTAACAGATATTTTGCCGGGTCACTTGTTATTTGATAGAGAAGTTTAAGCTCAACTATTTGAACTTTGATAAATCAATTCTGATTAGCTTTTGCAGCAATGCATTCCAGTAAGCCGATGCATGGCAACATTTTGCATGCCAGAAATATATGATATCCATTTGGAAGTGTACAATGAAAATAGTATGACGTCAAACGAGCAGGTTGTTTCTTAAAGCGAAGCCTATTTTGAAGGCCTTTTGAATACACGAAAGTATTCAAAATGATTTAGTTTATATTCATCGTCTGAATAGAAGGGCGATCACGTTCTCAAATGATAATGAAATAATAGTCAATGTCAGCAAATGTCCTTTGTCTTACGACAACTCATTGACAAACCTTCGCATGCACATTATTCTGCGCCACTCATTGTCTCAGCACCATTCAACTATTCACAGTCAGATTCCGCCCAGCCATGTCGCTGGAACAATCCTTGAACGTTGACAGCTTGCGGTTTGTGAGCAGCGTATTGTGGTTTTGCATATTAGAATTTGATAAATGCTCCGCACTAACGACGGGACTCGGTCTAACGCATAGAATGCAAGGAAAAGCAGCTTTAGCCCTTCGAATTGGTGCATGTCCTTTTATTCCTTACACGATTTAACTCGTTGATATTGTGGCTTACACTCATTAAGCGAGCAGCATCCCTAGAGCATTGTTTGCACTCACTGTTAAGCATGCAAGTCCACATATGCCAGAAGGTCTTGCTCAGGCTCCTTCTCCTTCTCCTCGTCGACAATGGCTTCAACCTCTCTGACGCAGCTGTACGCAGTTCTTTGTTTGATTTTGATGGCCCGGAATGCCTCTTGTGGTTTGTGTTTTGGGGCTTGCGTGGGTGTTGGCCTGACCACGGAGAGATGTGTTCCGCATGTATATGTTGTTAATGCTGATTTTTATTCTTGGCCTGATTTATTTTTTTACTGCTCTTTTGTCGAATGCGTGGCCTGACCATGGTTGGACCCTCACTGCTGCTGCGGCTGCGGCTGCCCCAACCACAGTTGAAGAACTCAAACAAGCCAACTCAAACATTAAGAGCACAAAAGCTGCGGAGGGAAATATTAATAATCCGCCCATGCATTTATTACGGCTTTTCTTCTATCTAACAGGACACCGTACTTATGTATTTATACCTACATGACGAGCTGCTCTACACTAAGATCAGCCACAGCCAAGCCATTTTTTTTCATGATTACGACCCAAAAGTACTAATTTTTTAGCTTCGCTATCTCCATGGCAGTTTTACAAAAAAAAAAACAGCGCCATAAATTATTCAGCAGCTGCCGTGCGATTGTACTCGACTATACGCGATCCCATTGAGGCGCATAATGCGCCATCGTCATGCAAATCGAGCCATTGGCAATATATTGAGCAATTCCCTCGTTGGGCGGTGGCGGTGGCGGCGGCGCCATGATGTGAATGTGCTGATGGATGCTGATTTCATTGAATTTGAATTACATGGCCGTTATGCATGGATTCATGAATGAGTATGTGTGTAACCTGACCCTGCAAGCATTCCTAAATCAAAGATGATATGCCATATATCTATTCCTCTTGCAGTCCTTTACCTGATCGATAGACTTCAAAATGTTTACTGGGTACATATGTGCTGGCATAACTATGCATATTTGGCCGCGCGAAATTTAACGAGGCAGAATCAATACAATAGTAAGGCAGCATGTTGATTGGGAGTGTCTACATATCAGCCTGCTGCTCATTTCAACTACTACAAATGGAAATTATCAGGTCAACACCAGATACCGATATCTAATTATAGCCGATAGCCAATTGTTGTGTGTCAAAATGTAAAACTAACATGGCCAGCGAATTATAATTATGGAGAGCCAAATTAAGCCCAGTGCCTGAATTTGCCCATTGAATAAGCTTTGATAGAATAGCATTTATAACTATTTAAGGGCTGCATAACTATCAGCCATATTGGAAAACCTATTATATCCTTTTCTCTTCCACCAAATTGTCAACAACGATGGGCCCGCCGCCTCTATTCAGTTCAATGGCAAACACATTTTATAATAGATGGATTTGTTGTAGGCTATTAATAGACTTCTACTCTCGGAGGCCTTACACTGCTAATTATAAAGTCGAAAGGTTCTCAACTCTTTCGATTATGTGCAAATCAGCTTTCACAGCAAATTAACCAGTCGCACATTAAAACTTTGACAGACAACGCTGGGCCAGCCCAGACTCAGGCAAAGGCAAAGGCAAAGCAGCCGCAAAGTTTGCCTTGGGGCCGCCCTTAAAGGTACACATCATATGTGTGTATATACACACATGTGTGTGCGTGTGTGTGTATGTATATATGTGAAGCACATAAAAGTTTTAAACCGCTGCCATACAATGTTAATGCCTGGCAGCCAGCATGGCGTAGGTGCACTCAAAAAAAGGGCAATGAAATGTAGAAATTTGTTACAAATTAAAAATATAAAAAAAATATATTGATGCAGATTTAAATCAATAAAAAAACCAATGAACTCGAAGGATCTATACAACCTGCCCGTTTAGATGTATTTACTAAGCCTTACATTGACTTGGTTTTGTTTTTCTGAGTGTGAGAAAAAACAGGTTGCGCTAACAAAAAGTCACGGAGGCCAAAAACTTTGGCGGCCACAGAACCATGAAAAAGCCAAGAAATTCAAACAAAAGTGCAACAACTTTGAGAGCAAGCAGTTTGCCATTTTTTCTACGCTTTTTGTTAAAGCGCGCTGCCGACCAAAGTATGCCTTGCTGGATTTTCCCCTTTACATTTACCATATAAACATATGTGTTATATGTAGAAAGCAAGTATGATAAGATAAGTGGAAAGGGGGTATAATGAGACATGTTATTTTCGTATTAAACCATTTCAGGTGGCTGAAAATTTAAATGCTTTCAAAAATAACATTTATGTACTTCGAAAAGGGAAAATTTAATTGGGAAACAATTTTTTGATGAGTTTAAGATTTAAATGTTTATTTTAAGGTGACAACAAAGCTAAAAGTATTATTGACCAGAGGTCCAATTATAGGCAACATATGACAGCGATTAGCCTCGAGGGGAGCAAATTGGCTCTTAAAATAAGGTTCTTGAACCTACCAATTTCCTACCAGTTTGGGGCTCCTGTTCCCAAACCCTGCTTAGATGCAAACAAGTCCTTCAAAATAAGACTTCCAGTAAAACTTATGGAGCCACGTGATAAGTGTACAACAGCATTCTTCATAAGGACCTGGGTGTCAGACAAGTGGGAGATGAACTAAACTCAACAGCTACGAAACATTTTGGCGGGCTTGGGGAGCACCCTAATCCTTTTGCTGTGGTTTTTCTCTGCCCCTTGAGGCGAATCTGGCTGAAGAGGCGCCGCTCGAGAGACAATATGGATGTTAAGTTTCTTTTTCTTGAAAACTCATCTTCACCCCTAAAAAGGGAATCAAAGCACAAATTCACAGTTTCCTACACAAAACAGATATGTTGAAAATAATAAAGCTATAATTTAAAAAACGTACTATGTTGGACGGATTATCACTTAATGTTTTATACATAGGCATTATTCAATAATTGTAAGTATTTATTCTTGCATAAAGAATGAACAAATGTCCTAAGTCCATCTTTCAGTGATGAGTTAAATTTTCAACTACTTTTTGAAGTATTCACCTTACAGATTTGCTTATGAAATACAATCTTAAATGCAGTTGGATGTTCACACATTCAGGATGCACTCCTGATTTTATGGCCGAAATCTATTGAAACACAATCTTGCATGCAATGAAAATCAAGCTCTTAATTGGTACTGAAATATCCAGCCCTTCTCCTTCATCCGTTGACTCCTGGCTCGGCTTCCCTTGCTGGCATTAATCATTTTCATCTTTATTTAATAAATACTCATTAATTCCCCTATAAAAAAGATAATGCAGTTTGCCCATTTACCAAACATTTGGACATCCAGTTAATTGCTCGGCTGATTAACGAAAATGATGGCAATTTAACTCGTGTCCTGTTTTCATTTAAACGGGCTTGCGGTCGAACGCATTTAATTTCTTTCATTTCTCTCGTTAAGCGTTCAAACATGTGGGTCCTGGGGGTTCCCTATCTGGCAACTGCTTACACATTTGCTGCCCAAATTTATTGGCGCCGGCTTCAAGGCTAGTTGACGACAATGCCCTAATCCGTAAATGGGTGACGTCCTTGGTGTCTGCGACATCAGCATCAGCCAGCTTATTGTATCAGTCGGTCACACTCAATGGGGCCAGCCACTTTGAAAGGCAAATTCGATTTTCGATTGCCGTCGCATTCGCATTGAATTCTAAACCAAACCGCTTCTCGCCCCGCTGCCGCTCCACAGCCGCAGCCATAGCCATAGCCATTTGTAGCACGCCTTTTGCTAGTCTTATTTTAGTCACCGTATGATGTAACCCGGAGTGTCCAATTGGCTTTGCTTTCGTAGCGTGGTTTCACTTTCAGTTCGGATTCGGGCGTTATCCAATTTCATTCCCCATGTCGCAGGTCGCTGATTTTGTTGTTTTGATTTCTAAGTGCAAACTGTTGCATCCCAGGCGGCATTTCACGTGCGCAGTGCGCATGTCTGTTCCCAATTCCGACCAATGTTAACCGATTCGCAGAAAGAACTGTGCCCAGTTTTTGAAACAATTGTGGCAGTTCAGTTTGCTTGAGTGTTTTAAGACCCTAAGAAAGGGCTTCCAAAGCAGAACTGAAACATTTTTGAAAATATTTTATAAAAATAAAATGAATAATCAACGCATTTCTATCATTTTGACCTTAAGTCTGCCTGAAAAACAATATTTTTTAGTGACCATAATTCATGGATAAACAAAATATATTTTATAATTTTTATATTAAAAATAAGTTTCCAAATAGAAGCAAAAATCAGTCGAAGTTATGACGGGGAGTCTTTAAATACATTTTTATTTCAGACTTCAATTTCGATTCAAGAAAAACATCTATTGAAGCTAACATAGGAAACGTCTTCGGCAGGACATTTTTTCTTTGAATTTATATATTTTTGTGCCAAAGCGCAACCAGATCTTCACAATTATGTAAGAAAATGCTGAACTGTTGCTCGTTTATGTAACAGCACACATCTCGAACTACAATGTCAGTTGTGTAATACATATTGTGAAGCCTCCTAAAATCTCTCCTGGACTTATACTAAAATCAACAGCTCAGGAATTATTTATTAATCAATTTGCTTGCCTTCCATAGACTACATTAAACATTCATAATGTGTGCTAAAACGGCAAGCAAATTAAATTGTTACAAGGTCGCATCGACTTCAATATTTAATTGTTTTTGCCACTTTGCTAATTAAATGAAGCCAAACAGCGTAATGTACACCTTGCGCCCCCTTAAGTCGAAGGTCTACCTGGCGCTCTCAGGCTGACAATGACACAGACATCGAACGCCTGAGGCTCAGGAGAGGGCAAAAGTCAAGGGTTTGGCTCTGGTGGTGTCGAATCTCGCACGGTTTTAAGTAAGTAAGTCAACGTGCTCGCATTTGCAAGTACTTACGGATGTGTCAACAACAATCGAAGGGAGTTTCGAAATTAAAAACCGTTTGGCGTGCAACTTGTAGGCTCAGCTTGCCTTTGCTGCTGGGATTTCTCATGCGCCTGGCCAAAATTGCCTTTGCCTGACATCAGCAACTTTGCTTTGAAAGTAATTAAAAAGTTCATACGAAAAAAGTAAGTTCGTACAAACAGATTTTCCAAGTAAATAAAAAAAGAAAAGGTAAAACACAGAAATTTGTTTAGTTTCACAGCCAGAGAAAGCTGCCAAATATCGTTCGTATGGAAGTATAAAGGCTGTCATGCTCAGTTGTAATTCAATAGGCTAGTTTAATATTTATAGGTGTTAGTTGTTCAGAGGAACTTAAACTGTTGAATTTGGAAAATTTCGAAACGAAAATCCTAAAACAACACTTCGGGCAAATTGAAATTTGCAATAAAGGGAGTTTAATATATTTGAGGCTTTTATAAATTCGCTTAATGCTCAATCTGGGCAGATTGCAAATGTAGAAAAATGTTTAAAACGAAAATGTAGAAAAATATTAAAAAAATTTATATATATTTATTTATTTTTATATATAACACAATAATCTCTAATATTTCAGAAAATACATATACCATCTTACCTGGCGTACGTCGCTACGCCTCCTCGTTTTTTGTTTATTGAAGAGCTTTTTGATAGACAACGTCTTCTGTTTTTCCTTCTGGCACATTAACGTATAAATCTATAGGCTTTTCATGCCGAGAACAGGCCCCGTAGAGCTGTCCATAAGCAAAATATGAATTTTCCAAAATAAGACCTGTATCTCGTCATAGCAACTGCAAGGCTCAATCTCAATGTTCGGAGAGTCTTTTTAAACTCAAAAGACGTTCCTGTTGATATCGTTGGAATACTTGGTTGCAGCTCACCTTCCTTTTCTTGATAGACTTCTAGTCTGGTCTGTATGTGATCAACAGTTTTAGATGCACGCACTTAAGAGATAACTTCAAGGTCGGCCTCTAGCTATTTGCCTTTGCAAGCTATTTGCCTTTCCTAGCTATTTGTCTTTGCCTCTTAAATGACGAATTATGAACATTAAATGACAGCTTTTTCGGTAGTTAAATACTCCGAATCAAGTAAGTTGCTATATAATCCAATCCGTATCAGATTTGGCCAGCAGAAGTGAAGCAGCGGCTTGAATGCAAACTGAATTTGGTTTGATTTCGATTAAAAACAAGGAAGTTTTCCTTATAAGTATTCAATCTGAAGCCATAAGTTCTATTAAGGCTACATTATACAGTATGGGAGCTCTATGACATTGTGATCCGATCCGAAGAAACTTTTGTCAGTAGACGCCATGGCTTCTAAAACTGCCATTTACCAAATTCGGTTTTGGAGAGAAAACAACCAACTTGCTGTACCAAGAGTTCATTTGGATTCGGTCGGTTATATGGGTGCTATATGATATAGTGGTCCCATCTGAATGACATATGAGCAGATAAAAGTCTGTGGTACAAATTTCAACTCTTGAGAGCTATCAAGCTGAGAGACTAGTTCGCATGTAAACAAGAATCTATATACCTTATGGGGTCGGAGATGTGTCCGTTGCATCATCCCCTCTGCGAGGGTATAACAAGCAAGGAAGATTAGCATCGACTTGCCGAAGCTTATATACCACCCAAATTGTAAATATATAAAAACGATGTAATTTAACTAAACGTTTCTTCTACTTATTTGTTCATAGTTTCACGTAGAATTGTCAGCAATATTTTGCAATTTACTTCCTTACCTCTCGCACAAGCAATTTCTTAACTTCTAGTTATATGGTAGTTCGTAGTTATTTGGTAAATAATTATTTTATAGTTTAATTTTTAAACATCTTTACGCTCTCCAAGCCAGAATTGGTTGAGTTTCCCTTAAATAAATTCAACTGAGACCACTGTGAGTTACCGTAAAAATGTTTCAGTGCGTTCTTATAAAAGCGCTAGCCTTTCGTTAGATATGTCCAACATTTTTTCTTTCTTTTTGAAGCGGCTAGAAGGCCAGCCGTGCCCTTCCCTTTTCCATGCCAGCCCCGACAGCGCGTCTCTCGGGTGTATTGACTTTTTGCTGCTGAAAATTGGGTACGTGACTTGACAATATGTTGACGGCGATGGCGATGGCGATGGCGACGCCTGCTTGGAGTCACATGAAATGCAAATTTGGCAACATTAAGAGCCGACGGCTAAAGCGGGCTGCCGCATCGGCTCCGGCATCGGCAACAGCAACAAAGAGAAACAGCTTTCTAGCTTAATTTCGTCACAGGCAGCTTGTTTTCATTAACTGGCCGTCGAGAAGGAGCTCATAATGCGTGCCGAATGATGGTGGCAAGCATAAGGGGCTATTTGGCTGCTGCTCGTTAGTCCAACTCGGCGTATGATCAATCGATTAAGAGTAATGTGAACGACGCAGCAAAAACATAAACAGCATTCAATTTACAGCCGCCGTGGCGGTGGGAAGGGAGGAAGGAGAAAGCAATCAACGTTAAGCATTTAATAGTTGCCTTTTGCGTGCAGCAGGAGCCGGGCGAGTTACTTCATCTTCAGTTCCTGCCGCACTCATACATCCCCATCCCCATCCCCATCCCCATCCCCAAGCCCGCAGTCGTAGTTGAGTATGCAGTTGCACAATATGCTGTTGATTATTAAGTGCGCACTCGCGAGTATTTTCTTTTAATGCATTTGCTGCATTTTCCTTTGCGTTATCCTTTGCGATGGCAACCAGTGACTGCCAATGCTGCTGCTTTTGTTGTTGTCGGTGTTGTTGTCGGTGTTGTTGTTTCTCTGTCTCCCTTAAATATGTGCAACGCACGGCAAATTCCTTTATGGCGCTATTATTTATCTGTTACTGTCTGCTTCGATATCGTTTACCATTTCAATTTATCCAACTGCATAACATTGCCTCAGTGGAAAAGCACAATTGGAAAACCGGTAATTGCCAGAAAACCGTTGATCGGTTGATTGGATATAACGTGCATATATACGTATGTACAACAGAGTCGTGAATCTCAAAAAAGTTCAAGAGCTCTGATATTGGTAAATACCAAATGGCAGGAAAGCAAATCATATAGAGCTGGATGAATCTCAAATTTTGGAGGATTACAACTGGTTTAAATGGGATTGGAACCAGCTTAAAGCTGGAGTGTCTCTAGCCCATGTCTGGCTATTAAGTGGCTAATTTACCTACAGGTTTATATTTTGATACCATTCGGACAGAAGGAAGCGTTTCTGACCGTATAAAGTATATATATTCTTGTTCAGCATGACAAGGTGCTCTTTAAAGCATTGTCCGTACGTCTGTCCGTTCCTCCATCAGATGTCAAAAGTCGTAAAAGCTATAGATCTAAAATTTGTAATGGATGCTTTTTGTATCTGCCCGCTGGTTAGGTTTAAGATTCATCATTGGAATGAATTCAGTTTGGCCAACCATATCATTTAGCTGCCATAGAACCGATTGTTTTGGAAGAGAAAAACCAGAAGGTGAATGCCATGAAAAAGAAGTAATTTCAAGTAGATTAACAAATTTTCTAAAAACTACGAAAAGCATCAATTTGAAAACCAAATTGTAAGCAAATTGGACCATCCAACAGGCTCAATACAGCCAACACGCCACCCAATTAGGAGAGAACAATCCTTTGCACAGGCGAAACACGTGTCAGCACTGGATTAACACAGTATCAACGCGATCTTAATGCAAGAAACCTAATTCAGCGTCGCCGGAGCTTGAGATTTAGGGCCAGTGCCGCGGAACGGATGCAAGAACTCGCTTACCGGCTCGAGAGGACCCGCTTGTGCATGAGGTAAAGAAGTAAATTGCAAAATACTGATACCCACTCTTCTTGGCGAATGAACCCTACACATTACTCATTAATTTCGCCAAATCTCTAGAGATTTCCGTAACATTCCCATATGTGCGAAATAAGCAATAATATCACTTTCGTTTTCCCCATGATACGACGTTGATATTTAGTGTACAGTACGTATGCATACAAATGGCTCCGACACAACACCAAGCCAAAGGTACTTTTTACCAAAGCACAAAGCACAGTTCGCCATAATAAAAGCTTGGAAGCGAAGTTTACTTCCACTTAAAATTCCCCAAAAGCTAAGACACGTGCTTAGCGGGTTTACGTACTTTTATACTAAAAGCATTTGCTGGCCGAATAGCTTAAAGCTCCAACCAACGAAAGCATTTGGAACAGCTGGTACAAAAATATGGTGAGCTTTCAGGGGCATACAGTGTGCTTCAAAAAATTAGGACCAGGAGCCAAAAGATATATTTGTAATATAACATTTTTTCATTGGAATATAAAAATGTTGTTATTGACTTAATGGTTTGCATTTGATTACCAATCCTCGTATTCCTCGGCGAAGCCCGGTGGCAGTGTGGTGTCCAAAATATGGGCCGCACTCTGGCGTCCATGGTGACCCATCTGTGGAGCTGAATTCCCTGATGACATAACGGCTGCTGCTTCTTCTTCTTCTCGTTGCTTGCGCTCACGCTGGCGACGCAAAGCAACGCGGGATGTACACGGTTCATCATCGTCTTCTAAGGTGGAGCTGTTCAGCAGCTTGTTGATGTCCTTGAATGCTTCTTGTATCTGAGTGAAGATCTTAGTGGCTGGCATTGTCTGAATACGATGCTGTTTGGAGAACTCTGCTTTCTGTTTGTTGTAGACTGCCTCCAGTTGCTGGAGCGCCTGGGAATCGGCATTCAGTTCGTTAAGTCCGTCCACCTCACTCTTGGGAGCAATATCAAGCTTTTGATTTCCTCGTTGCTTTTGCTCGGCGATTTTCTCCACACGATCATACGCGACCAGATCTCCCAAGCCCTTGCAGTAGTCCACCGCTGTGAAACGGAAGGCTTGCTCCTGTATCAGCTTCCAGAAGGTGTGGCAGACCTGCTGAGTGTCGCGTCGCTCGGCAGTCTCCACTGCCAACGTGTTCACGTAGCCGCAGAGAGTCTGCCAGGTAGCAAGCGACACCTCAATCTTTACAGAATTATCACTAGGCAGCTTGTAGTACATGACGTACATCAAATAAATGCCGGCAATGCGTTGGGCACGCGAAGCTTCAATGATCTGCCCGCGGGTGTCAAGGCTGCAGGCCACACGCTTGGCAATGTGCAGAGCTGCCAATGTTGTGGCAACGTCCTCCTTGGTGGACGTTTGGGCTGAGTACATGTGCTGCAACTGCAGATTCAACCAGCACTCGCAGAACAGTTCGTACTCAGAATGATGCTCCTTGCTGGAGGCGGATGCAAACTCCTGCACTAACCGCCAGCAGTCAGCGTACACATTTATCTCCATCTAGCGTTCTTTTCTGCGTTTGGCTTCTTTTTCAAGTTCGCCGACAATTCCAGCGAATTGCAGTGTTGGAAACGGACTATAGACTGAAATTGTGCAGCACTGGCAGAGCATGAAATCGATACATTTGTATCGATATCTTTAGCGATTATTAATGCAACTATGCGATGATAGCTGCCTTGAACTATGACGCGAGCGAGCAGCTTTTGCGGAATTAGAACTTGTTCCTTGAATCTATCAAGGCCAAAAGTAATTAAAAAGCACCTAATATGAATAACATGAATGCATCCGCTTTGTGCTGTTGCTGATCATCGTTTCAACGTCATTTGAATACAACTTCGAATAACCAATTTACTTCAAAGAGGAATGAAATTCGTAAAGCTTTTCAAACCGAATCGGAAACAGGAACTGGCCTGCTTATGATTTTGTGGCTAATTTAAAATATTTGATGGAAACAACATAAAAATATAGCAAGCCGCTCTTGATCAACCTCGGACAAATTCGGAATTGGGGCCTCCCAAAATGGATACAAACTAAACTTGGCTTGGAGTTCGTTCCGAAAAATCGGTTTTATGGTGGCTATTTGATATAGTTGCCCGATCTGAATAAAGATTGGTCAGCCTTAAAATGCATCCTAAGATGAATACAAACTGAATTTTGTTCGATTTGGATGAAAAACAATGTTATATTTATTCTGAAAAAATTAACTCTATGGTTACATATTAATAGAACAGAAAAACAAAAATTTGAAATTTGTATTTCTAGTAGTTTCCAAGATCTAGATTGTCATACATCCGAACGGACAGACGGACATAGCTAGATCGATTCGGCTTATCGTGCTGATCAAGAACATATATACTTCTTTCGCTTCTTTCTACCTGTTACATGCATTTCACAGACTTAATATAGCCTCGCACCTTAGGTACAGGGTATAAAATGGCTCAATGTCACTTGTAGTACTTGCCGAAAGTATTTAAGGTATAAATAGAGCGTCTTGTCATTGTCTATGTGTTAACTAGAAAATGATCTCAAATCGAAATCTTGAGAAAAATTTCAAGGTAACAAATAACACCTTACATCGCCTCACCTTGCAGGGCCTTAAACTTGTTAGAGAAATCGGTTTTGGAATTGAAAAAGATTGACCTCATTAACTCATCTTCTACGAATTTTATATTTTTCTCATCAGCAGTTACAAAATCTGTTAGAATATAGCAAATTTTTGGAGATTTTGGTTAAATTTCTTTATCGGTGATGGGTATTGTCCAGCCCACTTTCTAAAATATGTTTTCTATCCATCTATAAAGATTCATTAATAGATTTGAATTCCAAATCTCAGATGTCTATGGCAGTCTCCGGTTAAGGTAAGTGTTTGTTCTACTAAAGCTACTGTTGGTGAAAATGGAGGAAGAAGGGGCATGGCATCCAGCTACTTCTAAAAAATACCTTTCCAAGATCCAGAGGAGCGGTTTTTTCCGAAAGAAACTGCCTTTTACTACTTTGAAGAAGCGAAGGGAGGGTCATTATATATACGATACTGCAGGCATGCCTGCAAAGCTTGGCATCTATCAAACTTTCAATTCTTCTTGAGGAACTTATAGGCCCCTGAAAGAGCACCCAATTACAGTATATTCAGCCCTCTCTCTCCTGTTTATTACCGTTTAATCAGACATCGCTTCAAAAACGGGCCTCTCCATATTATCCTCTTTAATTTAATCAAAAGGTTTTCATCTCTATGGCCAATTAATGTCGCAATTGCAATTGCGCTCTCAAACAGCGGCTGCCAATTTGTGTACCTGAGAGGCAAAAACAAATGAAAACTTCGGCTTTATTTCCACAATCAATGTTGAAAATTATGCCATAAATATTTAAGGTTGTGTGTAAAAAATAATATTAAAAAAAAATGAAAAAAGAAACAAAAACACCAAACAAAACAAATATAAAGTGAATGAAGGGAAAACAAATAGCAATTTCCACGGCACGAATACAAAATATGAGCAACCATATCAAAGGATGGCCAAAATTACATGATGTGAATATGTTTTTTCTTCCGGATCCGCTGTGCTGTGCTGTCCTCTGTGGCCCAAATGCAAAGTTCATATGAGTGGCAAACCTCGGCACCCCTGGGGTTTCAACCTGGCATCTGGCGGTGTGGGCGAACCCAAATTGCAAGCAATTCGCACTAGATTTGCCATGGCCATGTAGCGTCCATAAAAACGCTTGCCGTCCTATTGGATTACGGTGTGAACAACCCACGAGGACCTCGTCAAATTGGGCGGCAGCCCTTTTAAACTGATTACCAGGCGGTCCAGGCTATCAATTGCAAATTTATTTGTGGCACTTCATGCAGAGCACACTTTTTCTTCGGGGCCCCCTGACTTTGGCTTTTGGCAAATATGAATTTCGACCTAGCCTTGACCGAGGGGCCATGACTTTGGCCTTTGCGTGACTCATCAGGATGCCGCCACCTTTTTTTTCGCAGTACGACAGCCAACAAATCACTACATTTACGAGCTGAATTGCAAATTTCGTTCGCAATCTTCAAGAGTTTGCATATAAAGCAGCGAATTTAATAAAGGGGCCAAGGGAGAGCATCAAATAACATTAAATGCCAGTGCATAAGTATGAGTATGTACTTTACATTTTCACGATGATTTTGTTGTACACTTTGAAATCAAAGCAGTCATTAGATATTCTGCAGAATTCACAATCTTGTTATCTGATGCAAAACATATATATCTTCCTTATTTGCCGTGAATTTGGATTTTCAATCTGGATACATTTAAGAGCGCCCGAAAAGACTTAGTATCGAGTGTTTTGTGGATGAGTTTGTATAGCTCTACGAAAGGTTCGGCAAAAGGCCCGTAAATGGTATCACCTGCGAGCGTTCGTAAGCAAAGCTTCTCTACCAGAAAGTGAACACAAGATGAATTTATTTCAGTTCGTTGTTGAATCTGTTTTGTTTCTCACCATTTCTCCATTTGTCTTCGTAGCAATCATTTCGTTCCAGGCAAAATCAGAAAAGGAACGTCTGTGCTCACTCATAAATTGAGAGACGAAACAAAAACACAACCCAAGAGCAAAACAAACAGAGAGAAAGACAGACACGATCCCCAGCGGCTCAGAGCTGAGTGTGGGGAGCCCACACAACATACATTATCAATGGATCATCACGTGGTCATCAGCACTAACACATACGAAGTTGTGTATGCAGTTAAGTTGACGAAGCAACAGCAAGCAAACATTCGTTCTTTTCCCTTGTTCGTGTTTTAACTTCGGGTTTTCTTTCGTTTCTCTTTTGTCTCGCTTAAAAGTGGGGAACTATCGATAGTCGGCAGCATCGATGGCAGCTGATAAATTTTCCAAAAACATCGATGACCGCCAATAGTTTTTTCAGAGCCATCGATAGTGGACGTTAGTGACTTCGATAGTGTCCTGCCTCGCTAAAGACTCGCTCTGACTCCACAGATGTTGCCGGAATGCACAAATATTTGAGCATTAGTGTTTTAATTGAAGGAAAATCCATCTTGTTAAGTCAAGCGACGCCACAAATGAAGAAAAATGCGCAATTTATTTCAGTGATGTGTAAACAGAACCATCGATAACACTATCTTCAGTGCGGCATCATTGATAGGAGGCCGAGTCGATAGTGTCGATAGTGCTTCACCATTGATAGTAGGCCGAGTCGATAGTGCCCACAATCGATAATATCGATAGTGCCATCGATTGTTTCCCACCTCTAGTCTCCCTCCCTTTGAGCGTTACAATTTCCTATTGCCTAATACTTAACAGCATGTTATCGCCGCCTGATGCCTTAGTACTAATGAGACTGGGGTTAGTGTTGTCAACTTTAAACACAAAGGATTGTGGGTTCCCCGACGTGAAGGAATTTTCTTTTGGTTTTTTATCTTGCTATAATTTCATGTGAAAATTGACAGCATGAAAATGTTGAAATAACTAGATTTGCATCAAAATTTCGTTTGTCTCCTAAAAAGCTGTCGAAAATTGTATGAACGGTTGATATTTCCAGGACGTCAGAGTCACATTTATCAGCTGTTGGTCAGCATAAGGGATCAATCGGTTCACAACATACCGACCGGTTATTTGTGATCTATGATCACTGATCAGTGATCAAAAGTGGTTTGCGGGCAAGCCCAATTGCAATGATCACAATCTATTATTATAAAACCAATAACAATGGAAAGTAGTTGACTGTAATCTATCTACTCTATTCCCACAGAAGTTGCCCTTTCTTTCATTTGCTTAATTGTTTAATTTCATCGAGCTTCCACTACAAAAGCAATTGCTTATATTGTTCTATTTCCTCTGAACGGCCTCTAGGACATATTCCTATATAGATTTTTCTTTCAATTCATTGCTGTTCCCACTTACGGTCATCTTTCCTTCACATATTTACGACTCCGTTTGACCCCCATTTTTCAGGTGTTTCCTTCAACTTAGTATTTCATCAAAGTTACACATAGTTAATCTTCCATTTGTTTGCGGTATATAAATATCGCACGTATTTTCACCAAATTAACAATCAATCAAGAAGTTGCCTGAACAACTCAAATTTAAACGGTGAATCAATAAAAATAAAAAATCCTTGAATAACGCTGATGACATCACAATGGCATAAAGCAGAGCACAGCAGAGCGGAGCCCCGTGCTCGTGCTTGCCTTACCATAACGGAAACCGTTCAAATGCCGCGAAATCCTTTTCAATGTAGCGCAGCATTACGCATGAAAGCAACTCCAAAAACAACAGTATCAACATCGAATGAATGGGGCAGAGGCGCATTTACAAGGACGGAGCGGAGCTGGAGCTGGAGCTGGGGCTCATAAACCAGGCACGGCGCCAATCAATAAAACGAAACAACACAACAACGAGAGATGTGAGCATCAAATATTTGTAGGTCTTGGCCGAAGTTAAGATGTGGAAAATCCCCAAACAGCCGCCGCCAACCGTTAAAAGCAAACACTGTGGAAAATGGACACAGCGGGCTGTTCCACGTTTCACTGAATTGTTGATACTGAGGTGGGGGGAGGGGAGAGGGAGGACACGGCTCACATGGCATTGGACGAGTTTTGCTTGTAATAAAGACAAACAAATGAAATAATTTCGACTGCAAACAATAAGACATAAATTTATATCCATGCGAACCTCTCTCTAAGTATATATTTTGATGTTTAACTAAACGGCAGGACAGGATGCGAGTGTGAATCCCAAAAACTTTGTTTCATGGCCCCTACCCTACCCACGAGCTTCTGCTTCCTTCTGCTTCTGTTTGCTGGCCGGCCACCCGCCAGGCAACCAGTTATCCAAATTACGCATACGCACAGTTGTGCTGTTTTCGGGGACCCCATAATTCATGGCACACGGCGCTGCGTTGGCAATGCTGCCGGAATGAAGACATCGGCTACGTAAATTGGTTTAAGCTGACGGCAGGCAGGCAGTCTGGACCCCGGACTCCGGACCCCGGACCCCGGACAGACACCCTCAACCACCGCTTAGTGTTTGACCCATCGCCGTCGTTGCCAGGGCACGCAACATAGCTGACGCCGGGGAATGGGCTGTGGCTGTGTGGTGGGATGGCTAACCAAACAAGCCGTTTGAAAGCTGAGCTGCGGATGAAGTCTGGCTCCTGGTCCTGGTTCTGGTCCTGGACCGGGATATGCAAAGGTTATGCCAAATTACGTAAATTTTGAGGCTCAGCAACACTCGCAACAAGCGCATTGCCTTGGCTACCGCTACCCACCCGGTGGCGCGTTAGTGGCGGGCCCAAACAGGCACCGGCAAAGGGACATTCGTCCTTCGTACGCAGCTTTCAGATATAAATCATTTAAATTAACAACTTTTGGTTTATTAACAGAATTTATTGGCAGCATTTTGTGCGGCATCAGCGCGCCTCCTGGTGAGGTGAGCGAGCAAAGGCCGCACGTTTCTGTTTCTTTCGCCTGCCCAGGCTGTTCAGGCTGCAATGCCTCACCATCGTTAGGGTCGGATTGGGCTGGGCTCTGGCTCGATGATTTGTTATTTGTTAGTGAAATGATAATAGCAACAAATGAGCTTTTATTGTTCGAATGGCCATGGCCAGGTCTTAAAGCCGCGTTGTCATTGGGCTTACGATTCGATATAAATTCATGAAGGATAAGCCATTCAAGGGGATTTGCATAATTTGTTTGGCTCTCACTGAGCACTGAAACAACCCACAACTCACTGGAACAATGGCTCACAATTACAGCGTTGTAAGGTTTACTGCCTATTCATGCGACCCCAATGTTTGTTGTTTAGAGCACAGGCACAAACAAAAGGACAAAGGCCCGCAGATGATCTCTTCAAAGATGATTTAGCAACCAACTCTACTAACAAGCTATGAGTTGCCAATAATTCGTTGAGTTTTCTCTCTCAGTTGCCTATGTATTATATAGAAGACGTCAACTAACCTGAGAAATTCCTAAAACAATTGAACAGTCAACGCAAATATGTTGAGCTTTTTCTATAAACATTTCAAGTCGTCTGGAAAATGTGTTTATTTTCTTTTAGGTCCTTTAAATGCGGCGCGCACGTGTCTGTCTGTGTGATGCATAAACAATGTATATCCAAATTCAAAATCCAGACTAAACATCCGCAACCATGTCCATGCCAAAATGAATCACCCATTGATGTCTTTTATTAAAAACCAAATCTGTTCAAAACCAGCAACAGCAGCAGCAGCAGCAGCAGCTGAGCTTCTTTGAAAGAAAAATAGGCTTAGGCTATATACAAGAAAATATGTTTGTTCTTGCTCCCTTATGAAATTTAATTTTTATTTCACCGGCTGAGTTTTGGTTTTGCATTTAAATTGACACGTGCCTGGTTGGCAAGCAATTGGGACTGGAGCTGGGATTGGGACTGGGGCTGGGGAGGCCAGAAGCAACTGTCTCTGTCTGTCTATGCCTGCTGCCCAAAGGCTTTGTGGGAACAGCTGGTGCAGCTAAGCCAAGCCAAGCTGATGTTGTATGTTAATTTATATGCCAAAAAAAAAACTCTCAAGGCAAATTAAATGCAGAAATTTGAACGCTTCATGGTAATTCTTACACAGATATTTTTAATCAAAATTTTAGCAGAGTGATTTCCATTCCACAATATATATTTCCTACCCTCAAAATCTCTGAAGAAGTATTAGTTCAAAGTGATATTGAAACTTTGCACTCTACAAAATAAAATCTAATTAAATATGAATTTAAGACCTAGAATATATAGCTTACCATTGTGAGGAAGCAAGCTCCCACACATATCGACTAAAGGGGTTTTCGAGTTGGGCAAATGCAAGGCATTCACTAAAGTAGGGTATAGTTTAAGCTACTTAATCAGAGTTAGTTAGGGCACAGTTAAGGGGCCTTCAGACAAAAACCCTAAGCCGACCCTGGACACGCTACAATCCAACAATAGACAGACGGGGCCACGGCTGCCCGCCTTGATCGTCTACAATAAAAGTTGGCGTTGTGAAAAGGAAGAAAGATTGGACCATCCTTTCCACATGCGCTTAGTACGTTGCAAGCGCACCTATATTTTGTGTTTGCTGACATTAGAAAGAGCGAAAAACAGCAGTAGCAGCTAATAGCAAATGTGGAGGCTTCAAATGCAGAATTAAACAGCTTCTACCGAACTGATCTGATCCGAATCCGTAAATTTCTTTGAAACTTATTCCAAAACAAGCTCAGAAGTATGATTATCAGGCCCGTTCACGTTTCCACTTTCACTTGAATACTGCGGTTTACTGTTGCAATGTCCGAATCCAATTAAAAAATGCTGCTTCAAACGTTTAGCCTTGCAGCTTGCAGAAATATATTTTTATGTCAATTTATAATTCACTAGGAATAGTTCTAAGTGTTAATTGATATACCTCACGCATAAACTTATTTGAGAATATTTTTTTTTTAAAATGTGAGACATGTTTTGCAAGCATAAGAAAAACAATACGCTTGAATTGAATCCACTTGGATTTATTGATATTCATCGTTCATCCGGTGTCTGGTGTCATAGCACGATTCGGACATAAGTTCGAAAAACCCAAACTCTTCGAAGTGGAATTGGAATTCAAATTCGATTTACTTTTACTTTTCGCAGTGGAAACGGGAATAGTTTACAATTAACTTAAATTAACAACTTAAATTAAATATACAAATAAATAGAACAAACCAAATTCAACAAGAGACAATTACAGTCAAGCAATTTTCAGTTCGTCGTTTGGTGTTCATAAGGTCATAAGGTAAATTTTATGTTAAGATAATTTATCCGCTTTGGAAGATTTTGTAGATTAGCTGCCAAACTTGTATCTCTCCTTCAGGATTCATGTGAAACTCTTAGAAATCTCTAGACACATCTACTAAATTCATACACATCCCTGGCAAGTGACGCGTTATATTGAAATTGTGCACGGCTGTTTTGTGTGAGATTTGTAGTTTCAAATGTGGACACAATCCCAGTCATGTGGCTTCCCAATCCAAGCAGGTCAATTGCCATCAAGCGAATAGGAACCGCTGCTATTAAGCTTCAACCCGACACACTTTCTTTAAGTTATATTGTAATCCTTCTTGCACTCTGCAATTGAAAGCAAATACTCTAATTTTCATTCACACTTTTTAGCAGCTGAAAATAAATCGGAGGTCTTTTCGATTTGCAAGCTAAGAAGTTGAATAAAAGAATTCCCTCAAGTAAAGATATATTGTAATCACTTACGCTACATATTGAAGCTACAGATTTAAATAACAATTTGTAGACTTAACATTTCTATTTGAGAAGATATTTATATGCTCACCGCTCGTCTCTGTTGTTGCAAGTCCCAGCACGGTTAGCATGAAGGCCAAGAACATGAAAGGCCTCATCTACCTTATACAACTGTGCATCAACTAATTCAATAAGGCAAAACAAAACATGTTTTACACTCTTCAACAAAAGCTAAATGAAATTAAGTTGAAATATGATTTAGGCCTGCAGAGGTGTTGGATAGGATTGAAAGATTTGAAGCAAAAACGATTCCATGTTCCTTAATCGCCATATCAAAATAAAAATCCATAAATTAGACTACAAACTGCAACTTTTACCAACATAGACTTTGAGCGTTCATCAGTGAATATAAAGCGTATTCTGAGGTCTTAAACAAAGTCAATAATTTGTAAATTATAAGATAAATATTTGAAAACATAACTAAAACAATTTACTTACGTGTTAAAACCAATCTCATCATAATTATGTTTCGTACGAGTAATAGTACTAGTAATTTCCATTCCAACTGAACGAATGTTTAATTTAAAAGTCCAAGAAAGATTCTAAAAATTTATATACTGTTCCTGTTTGTCCCGCAAAAAGAAAAAGTATTAAAATCCTGAATGCAAATCTCTTCACAAAGTCAACAAAAATGGATATAAACGATGGCCGGGCGGGCAACTTGCTTCAAATTGCAATATACTAGCTCGATTTAAAGTTAGATTTTGGGTCCGTTTATTGCACCATTAGCTTTGCGCGCACAACAACAACCACAACAACAACAGCAACAACAAGAGCCATGTCACATAGTAAAAAATGTCATTCGAAAAAAATGTCAGGCGAACAACTTGAAACTCATAATGACATGCAATTTATTCGAGCCCTAAAAATTGGACCAATGCCACGCCTATGAATTGCCAACAATGGCACTTGCCATCTCCGTGATGGCCGCCATACCAAATGTAGGATGAGAATGAGAATGAGAATGGCTATGGATATGGGAACGGGAATGGGCGATGGGCGATGGGCAATGTTGTTGACGATGCTGCTCAAAGTTGAAATAAATGTTGATTATCTGCCCAAAACATTTAGGGGCCAGTCGAAAGTTACTCAACGTCTGACTTTGGAGCTTCTTATCTTATCTAGCCTTTGTGGTCCTTGTGCTTGTGTGTTTGGGCAGAGTTCGAGGCAGGCCGCAAACTGTCGCCCTTGGCAAATTCGATGAAATGGAAAATATAAACAAAATCATTTGTCAAAAGATTTCGAAACAGCTTTACAAACTCTTAACTTAAACTCGACCAAAATCGATGCTGTCCAGCATTCTCATCGTGTGGGCGAAAGTTAACAACAAAAGTGCGCTGTGCGAAGCGGAGGAAGCGTAATCGGAAGCGACAGAATGGAGAACGGAGGCTTGAGAGTGAGTCGACAGCGAACTATTATTGTCCATACCCTGACACAGATTTGGCCAAGCGGCGGTTAGCAGCACGAGCTCGGTTTCTATTCCATTTGTTTGCCTGACACTCCCATCATTAGATAAGCATTCCATTCGATGCCGGCCTCTAACTTTTTACTTTCCCTCTGACTTACTTAGACATCGTTTGTCAAACGATTTATTTCAATTATTGCTACTGATGTCCTGTAGCATTGTTGGTCATGGTCCTGTTCCGAGTGGTGGTTGTATCGATTCGACATTTGTGCCATGTGCAAATACGCATAAGTTTTGTTTCCCACATCATGAGAACTCAGCACAGCACGGAAAGGAAGTTACTTTAACCCAAATTTTACAAATTGTAATTTTTCAATATCAAGTAAGAATGCTATAGTCGAAGTTCCGACTGTTAGATACCCATACTCTGCACTTATTTCAAGCTAACCCCTGCGTTTGACTCAATTGAATGAGTTCTAGCTGAACATTGATATACAAAGGCTGTATTTGTCCTTTTCCATCTTAAGAGCAATCTATTCTCCTCTACGAGAATATAATATGGAAGAGAAACTTCAATAATTGAATGTGTTTCCCCTATTTATATATATATATTTTGTAATTTCGTTTGGTTTGAGCAGGTCCGATTGTGGTTCTCCCCTTCCCAGTCTCCTTTTTCTGATCTAGCCATTCCGTGAAGTGTTGTAGTGGCCACATCCTTTTCCGGATAATACAAATATACTGTAAAAACCATTCCGCCATATTTAATTGCATTTTGAAATGAAAACCAAAACTTTAATCAGCCAACAGCCATCAAATAAGCTGCAGAGAGAAGAGCCAACTCTGAACGCACACTCACAATCAGACATGGCCAACACACATCCAACAGGGCCATCAGCATAATTCCCCCACAAGGACTTGGCCAGAACATTCGCCGCTGTAGTTATAATTATAATAATAGCAACATATTTGAATGGTTCGGAATTAGTGAAATGTAAAAATGAATCAATTTCGATATAACCCAATTACTGCAAATGCTAACAACGCAATTTGGTGCTGGGCCAATAACATGCCAACAGAGCCAGTGGCAATTGCCGCTCAGCCAGGTAGCTCCAAACCGAAGCCAACGTCGTCCGTCCGGCATGACCTGGCCAGCATTATCCATTTAAAATAATAATAACAAAAGCAAACAGGCGCACATGGCGCATACGCGTTATGGCAGCCGAATTTGTTCGGGGGGAGAGGATAAAATTGTGGCTGTGTGGAAATATGCATGTATCTCATAATATTAGACAATGATGGCCATGAACGTTTGCCATTTGTTGTTGCCAAACTGAAGCTGATTACGAGTATAATTTGTGTTTGCGCATTTTGTGTATGAAAAGTCAGCGTAGTATAAAGTCAAACCGTTTTATATTTTTAGAGCATTTGAATTTAATCATGCTATTCATGCACTGAATATGGCAACTGACCCGTCAGTTATTGAATGTTTGAATGTTATATGTGCAATCAATTGAAATGGTTTCCAGAAGGTTGTTCATAAGCTTGTCCAAGTTTCTGAATTCTCTGAAATATAGAGATAGAAAATTGGTTATGGAAAAATCATTGGGAGCTGCACATTACTGATTAAATCCAAATGATTAGAAAAGAATCATGTTATGAACGGGATGGCCTTAAGTAAAATACATATAAAACACCATATGAATGGATGAAACGCATGACACGATATGCAAATTCTGGAAACAATCAACAACAACAACAAATTCAACATTTTAACAAAGAATTTTGCAGCTTTAAAAGTTCACCCATGATCCAAACCAAAATACATAGAAGCAGATCGTTTCCAGCGTTTCCAACTTGAATAAGAAATGTGTCGCTTACAAAGCTTTAAAAGCACTGCTACCGCCTGCTCGTATACAAATTTGTCAGCAAATAGATTGACATCCATACAAACTTTAACCTCGTTGTTAAGCCACTTTCAGGTGCTGCACTGCAAAAGGCTTCTTACTGCCATGTAGCATACGCTCGAAAATTTTACTTATACACTTAGCTAGTATGGTTTGGCCTGTGAATTGTACACTAATCAGTCAATCGTAAGACCCAAAGAGTTTTGTAATCGTTAGCTGGGAACTGTACATATAAGAATTGGTTTATAAAGAAATTAAGTTTGATTTCGCTCAGCAAAATTATAGAACATGCTCTCTCACCTCTCTTATAGGCCGCGGTTCCACAATCTATGAAGAATACAAAAAAAAACAAGCATGATTCAAGCCGACAGAATGCTAAAGCTAATACATATGTATCTGCTGCCATAAGGAGCTGACGTTTTAAAGTGCAAATTTTGCTCATTTGCCAGAATGCACAGCGAATTCTGTTGAGAATGTGACAAATCGCATGGCTCATTTAAGAATATTTAATTATAATATTCAGCGACCAAATGTAGATACATATATACAATTCGTATCACTTCAAAAAATTTAAATTGCGAAATGTAATTTTCGATTTTTCATGCTTTTAACAAGTTATCAAATATCTTCAGAGAGGCCTTAAACAATGGAAACATTAATTCTGCATTTGTTCTCCTCATAATGAAAACAATAATAAATTAAATGAAATGTATAAAATAATGTTTTTGTATCAAATTAGGCTTGTATATTATATTTCTGTACAATTGAAAGTGCAATGCACAAATCTAATTCATTGACCCCAAACAAAAGAGCATTTATTTAATTAAAATATGCAAATAATGTGCTCTTATTTATGTTTGTGTTAGACTGTAAATATGTACATTTATATATATGAATTTATTTTTGTTTTTACATGATGTTTGGTCCACGTCAATGCACGGAAAGCTACATTTGGCCATACTTATTCAAATATTTATATATATTTCTTATATAAACATATCTATTTACATATATGCACATATGTTCATATATGTTCTCGAATGTGGCTGCATTGGAGAATGCTGAAAAAATTCTGGAACAAATGCAAGCCGGCAGGCGTAAAGCAAACTCTTCACAGTTGACTGAAATGTAAACATGAAAAGTCAGAAAAACGAAAAATCATGTTCTAAATATACACACGGTGGAGCTCTCAGAGGCAATTTGAAGCAAAGAGTATTTCATAGAGCACAAGAGCGGGAGAGTAATGCAATAAGAGTCTAGATGAAGCCAAAGACACGTCATATGCTCAATTTAAAATGTTTTTCAAATTTGTAAGAATATCTACAAAATACGAATAGATATATTTGTCATAGTGAAAGTTTGTTTCAGCGACTATGCGACACTCTCTAATGACTCTCGAAAGAGGAAGTTGTAGCAGCAGAACACGCTAATGCTAATAGTTTGGAAGACGATATAAAAATCTAATTTTCTAATTCGCTGAAATACAATTTGAAGCTTTTAAACATGATAAGACATTTACTTATTTTTGGTTTATTCATCAAATTGAAACCCCCACGATTCTCGAGCAGTATATAACTGTTTTTCTAAGGTCTGATCAAAGTCTTTTCAAGCTTCTCCAATGTTAAACATGCTCTCGCTTCTGCAGACAACGAAGTACTTGGCTCTAAGACTGTGAATGGCAGTGCTGCCCAAACTGTGCAAGCTTTCAAACTTATGTCTTTACTTTCGCCTCAAACTAGCAGTAACCGTTAGCAGCCTTAACTAAATGAATACTAACTAAATCAATAAACGACTTTGATGAAATGGAAAGTTGCATTTGTATCACTAAATCAAAACAAAATTTACTTTTATGCCATTATTTCCTCTCTTTGCAAGTGATTGCGCGAGCCACGTCTTCGTTTTCTTGCCCCACCGCTTGACCGGTTCGACTGGATTTTTCACGAGTCTCCTTTCCTTCGTGTCGTTGCGGGGCCAATTGAATACACTGAACATTGTACGTCAATGACCAATCATATACAGTAGTTCATTTTACATAACGATAGAAATCGGACTTTAATTGTTAAAGAGTATCTAACTAGAGAGTCAACTATTATCGCAGTTATCTGCAGGTCTATAACATCGCCTATATCACTACGAAAAGTGAGCACATGGGATCTTTAAATCTTTAAATGCTTTGCGCAAACCTCAAAGATTCTTAAGCGCTTGATATAGCATTGATGCCCTCAGGGGCAAGAGTGTGCTATATAAAAATAAAATGTGTGTAGGATTTGCCGTCATGTTCACCAGAGAATCGAACGGTAACAGCTGCGGCCAGTTTGGAAAATTGCTGAAAAGGTAGCGAGTGAGTTTTTCCGTCCCAATCGTGATCAGTGCGCGAGAGTGCGTCGTCGAGCAAAGAACGGAACACGAACAGCCTAAAGACAACAGCAGGAGCATCATCATCAGCAGCAGCCACTGTTAAAGCGCCAACGGGAAAGTGTAGCCAAGTGAAAGTGTGAGATTTATTTATAGAGCAAACTCATACGTATACGCGGCGCATGTATATATAGTACATATACCTATTCACGTACAGAAAGATATATAAAACGTTGCACAGGCGAGGCAGAGGCACAGGCAGAGGCAGAGACATATAGCAGCAAGCAGAATGACGGACATTCCGGAGCCAGTGCGCAAATGCGCCAACCTGCTGAAGGGCACCAAAAGCGATACGGAGAAGTTTGCCACCCTGTTCATGGTCACCAAATTGGTGAAGAGCAAGGATTGCGATACGGCCGGCAAGAAGCTGCTGTTCGAGGCCATTGGATTTCCGTTTCTGCGCAAGCTATTGATATCCAAGGATCTTCCCAACGATTGCCCGCCGCTGGTGTACAAGAGCGTCGCGCTATCCATTCTTACCTGCTTCTGCCAGGAGGAGGAGTTGGCTACGCACAAGGACATCATCGCTGCGATACCCACATTGCTAGAGATCGTTGAGCAGGCGGATGATGAGGACTACGAGGACAATTTGATTGTGGTCAGCGAGTCGTACAGCTGTCTTAAGAGCATCGCCAGCTATGAGCCGGGCCAGCAGGCATTGCTGGAGACGGGCGCCATCCCCAAGATGTCGCAGATCTATTCGGCACAGAGCTTCCAAACAGATGAGGCTCTCCACTTGATTGTGCTGTTGGTGAACAAGTTTGGGGTGGCCTCGTGGCCGGAGGATCCCACTGCTTTCCATGCGCTGATCCAGCGCATTGCCCTGGACATGGAGACAGACGACACGGAGCGCAAGTATGAGCTTTGCCGCATCTTGGCCGATATTTTAATCACCTGCAGGCGTGAGATAATAGTTAATTCCTTAGAAGGCCAGATCTGGCCCGAGAGTCTCTTCAAGGGCTGCGGCGATATCCTGAAGGCAAAGATCGGCCCCAAGCAGCGAGATCCGGCACTACATTTGATATCCACCACCCTGCAGGTGCTCGGCATTCAGTGGGCGTTCATGGATGAGCAGAAACAGTTCTTCCTCATGCTTCTCCAGCTTGCCGCCATCGAGGTGCGCATGCAGATGGACGAGAAGAAGCTGGAGACGACCTTCAAGCAGGCCGGCTTGCTCACCTGCTGCTTTGTCATTCTCGAGCAATGCATCGAATACATGGCTACCGATCAGCTCGATCTTGAGCCCAAGGAGAAGCAAACCACCTACACGGCCCTGAAGGGTGCCTTCAACCAGGTGATGGCCGTGCTCACTCGCGTCAGCCAGGATAAAGTGCGCGACAGCAGCAACGAGCGCGACAAGGCCTTCATCGTCGCCATCGTGCGCATCTTGTCCGCCTGGCTGGCCCAGGAGACGACCGCCATGCGTCCCGCCATCTACAAGATATTGCCCTTCATGCTCAAGGTGGCCAACGAGAGCTTCCACGAGCTGAAGACCTGGCGCTCCGGTCCTCGTGATGGCCAGCCCCCCGTCGATATACTCCGCGTCATGTTGCCAGCGTTGTGTCACTTTGCCGTCGAGGATGAGGCACGTCGCGTGCTTTTCACGCACAAACAGGATGAGGTGCTGCTGGAGTCGCTGGAGCTGTACTTCAGCATTGCGCACTGGAAGCGTCCGCCGATCCCGCGTGCCGAGCGTCTTAAGCGCATGAACGAGCCAGATCCCGTGCCCACGCCGGAGCAGCAGGCACAGATGAAGGAGGCGCGTGGTGCCATTGTCGCCCTCTGCAACATACTCATGAACTTCACGGTGCTGGAGCCGAAGCGGGCAGAGGATGGCGCCACATTTGTCAACCTGCTCAAGTTTGTGGTGGAGAATCTGCCCGAGCTGAAGGACACACCCGACAATCTGGTCATCCACGGCAATCTGTCCGTGTTGGGCCTGCTCCTGCTCAAGCAGCAGTCCAAGAAGGTCAAACAGAACGACTTCTCCATTTGCCGTTACATACAGGCCACCATACGATTTCTCTGGGATGCCTACAACATCGATGAGAGCAACGATCCCACCGCCTTGGTTGTGTCCATTGAATACAAGGGCTACTGGTCGGATCTGTCGGAGCTGTGGTTCCTGGGCATGCAGACAATGTGCGGTGTACTGCCCCTGGTGCCCTGGCTGTCTGAGTTCGCCCTGGAGTCTGGCTGGGCTGAGGGCATTGTGAAGACCCTCAAAAAGGTGAAGATCGGCACTCTGCCGGCCAATGTCAAGTCCGCCTATGAGGACTTCCTCTCCCAGCTGGTCGACATCAATGCCGATGTGGTGGCCGTGCTTAAGAAAGCCGATGCTCTGCGTGTCTGTCGCAATCACAGGATGATGGATCTGGGCAAGAAGCTCTTCGGCGACTAGAGCTCCACCAGTTCCAGTTCCCAAATATTTGTAGGTTAGGGTTCGGCCTTCTCTCAATTCAACTACGCATAATTTTATACACCAGCTTTCTGGCTTTGGCTTTGGCTTTCTTTTGTTTCCGGCGTAACTTTCTGTGGGCATTTTGTGAGTGTGCTTCTGATATATAGTCTCGATGGGGAATTGTGGTTTTACAAGTGGAAACCGAAATAGAAACACAATAAGAGCACAACATTTACTAACCGAATCAATATATATATATATATATATATATATATATGTTCTGTATATGAATTTTTATGATTATTCTCTATTTTAATAATTAAACACTTTTAAGAAAATAAAATGAAAATGGAAAATGGTAAAGAAAACCCAAAACAAAACCAGAGCACAATAACGGAAACTTTTTTTATACAAATAAAATGAAACAAAACGGAAATAAATTTCATTTTCAAACAGTTGCCAGTTGGTGGCCATTCATTCAGATACAGATTTGACACGGCTGGGAAGGGTGTAATGGTGAGGGGTGCTTGGGGGGGGATGCTTTGTTGTTGGTGGTTTATGTTGACGTCTGCACATGGACCTCATTTGCTGTTGTTGTTGTATGTTGTTGTATGTTTTTCGCTCTGGCGGATGGATTAGTTGAAAATTGTTTTGAAAACAACAAGAAACGCCAACAACAGCAATAGAAAATAAACACGGACACGTCACATTTGCTTGTGCCAAACACAGAAAACAAACAACAATGACGTCCAAAAGCAGTGCAGAATAATAAGTGAAATTTAATTAAAATCACGAAAACTAAACTTGGCCACAAAATAAACCCAAACCGAAGTTAATGAATGATATGTACACTTCTCATTAAGGATGCGTGACTTGAAAAGCTAAATCTCCTTGACTTCAATCAGTATATATATCTGTTCTGATCTGTTGACCATTTATTAATCCATTTAGTTAATCTTATAATATTTGATTTTCAGAAATTCAGATTCTTTTTAGAATTTAAGAAAATTAATTCAAAATTTTCAAACCGCTGGCATATTATATAAGCAGTAAGTCAAGGGAATGCGAATGAGTGATGAGAAATCTGTACATAACGCAAAATCAATCTTGAAATTAAGAACATAAGGAAATTCCTTATAGATGATAACGTTTTTATATTCTATTTCAAAAATCTGAGTGAACTTCAAACAAAGGCAAACAATTCTCTAAATTTTAGAATTCAATTTTTCGGTCCTATTCTAATTTTCTCTTACATATTTATGAACCGCATTTACAATTGCTGCTTCTGCTGACATTAACATTTCATTATGCAAAAAGTCAAAGTCTTTGAAATATTTAAATCTGATCTCTTCTTTGGTGTTTTTTGAGGAGTTTTTCAAGGCATATTTATGTGTATCTTTCAGGCATCTCCATTTCCTTTGGCAGTTTTCACTTGCCGAACACATTTTCAAAGCAATTTCTTTCCAAATCATGTCGGTATTAACGTCAATATGGTCATTTTGATCAGTTTTATCCTAAATAGCTGGATGCGCAGCTTTGCTATCCATTCTCATGATGTTAGTTTTAGTTGGAACTGCAGAAGGCTGGATATTTGGATCTGTACAGGTATATTTTTGATATATATCGAGTTTGTGAAAAACTACATATGCTTTCTGTAGATATTTGTTTAGCTTCAGTTGGCAAAAACTTTCAAACGATCGACCTAAAATGAGGCAATGTTGCCAGGACGCCAACTGACAGGCCAGGTCGTGGGCATCGAGAAGGGTTTGAGGCCTTCCAGATACGAGCAATGACTTATGACTCGTCTCCCTTATGGCATCCACAAAACGTTGAATGATGATGCTGTGGTATCGGTCTGGAGACAGTCCATTCAAGGCGCCTTGGCGAGCGTCTCTTTGGAACGCTACATACGACTGTTAAATGCCATATGTAGCCGCTGTTCATTGAATTGGTCGCGCATCGCAAGCTCAGGTACAACTTGCGCAGTATCATGCGCTCCGACCATTGACATACCATGTCCTCCAACAGCCTATAAAACTCATCCCAGGACTTGTACTTTGAATTCTTAATGATCAAGATGTTTTCTTTGTTCCCTTTTACAAGGCTCGTAGAGCTCTTATGAGGGGTACCATATAAGGATGGACAGGATGGATTGCCTCAAAACCAAGAATTATGATTGCATGTCAAAGTTACGAACAATGTTTGTGGGTCCATAGAAATTGAAATTACTATCTTTATCAGAAGAGACAAATAATCACCCAATGATTAACATATCCCTACATTTGCGCCTTGCTTATGTGCATATAATTCAGATTTTACATATTATTTAGTCAATTTAAAGGCAATTCGAGAGCATCTTATAAACCTTAGTCAAAATGTCATTCGGCTGAGGCTGAGATTGCTATTTAAGACTTCCCTTTCTACACGTACAGATGCTACACACTCGGCTAAAGCAACGTGTATAATTCAGCTATAAATCTCAAACATTTCGCTACCAATATTCGCTTTGGCATGCATCGCACCGTCCAATTCGGTTCTGTAACACTTTCATACCTCAACCACTTGGGCTGAGACAATAGGCTGGAGAAATATTCTATGAAAAGTATTGCTCAATCGCATAAAACAGCCCTAGGCCTGGTGGCTGGTGAATAGATGGCTAGACCATTTCTCGACTGCTGTTTATTTTTTATGGCCATATAATATTTTATATCCTACCTTTAGCTGTTTGAATATTTGGCTCTCGCAACAGTCCCAGCCCAGGTACACACACATTCGAAGTTCGAATCACCCTTTTCCAGCAAAATGTGTAAATTTGCAGAGGGAAGACTCTGTTGCTGTTGCTGGCCCATCCAGTCGGATACCCCCGTGCCTTGAGTGGGGGTGGGCGATGTAAAGGGTTTCCCAGAGGGAGGGGTATGCTGCCACTTTGAATTGTGGCTATTTGTGCATTTGACAAAGGTAATAAAATGGGCCTTTGGCTTTTGTTGTCGACTGTTTGCTGCTTGTTGATGTTAGCATTTGCTTGTTTAGCCTCAGGCCAAGTCATATTTATTTTTTTGTTTCTGTTTCTCCGCAGTCGAGTGAGTTTTAGACTTTGTGTAGGGTTTTTCAGCCGAATTTAATCTGTAAATGATGCAGTTTAATTTGTAGTTAGAAATATGTAATTTTATTAAATTATTAGTCTCAAAATCTCTTGCATGGTCAAATGCAGAGAAATGTAAGAACATTTGAGGATCACCGGCTGGCGCACTGATCATTTTATTTAAGATGTTTTACACATAAATTCATTCAAAAAGTTTAAATCACCAGATACAAAATTCCAACTGAAATTCTTAGAAATGGCTGAAATATGTATAATAAGAGCTAAGGACCTGAAATTTTAAGTATAAACGAAACAAAACAAGTTGTCCTCAAATTTGTTAAATTGTCCACAAATTACGAAAAGAACCAGAAATTTGAAATCTTAATTGTAATCCTATTGGAGAACACTTCAACACTCCTTTAAACCATGCCTTACTAAAGCCCATTTGCCACCCAATTAGGAGACAGCAATCGCATCACATTGCCGAAACGCGTGAAAGCACTGGAATAATACAGGAACAACGTGATTTTAATGCGAGCAGCCCAGCATCACCGGAGCTTTCGATTTTCAAGTTAAATTTTCGGGGGCAATTATCGATTTCTTGTTGACGTTGTCTTGGTACATATGTCCCAAACATATCTTCACAGTTGTAAGTGCATAGCATGCTTAGTTGGTTTTTGACAGTTAAAAAGGTTAATCGATTTTCCACTATAATAAAAAAAAGCATCAAATTTTGTGTAAAAATGGAATCAAGTGCTTTAACACTTGAAATGTTGACAGTGGCGTACGGAGAGTTTGCTCTAAGTAAAAAAATATTTAATGTGGCTAAGATGGCCGAGAAGATGCCGATGACGCCCCGGTATATTAATAACAGAAGATATCGACTAAGCTGTGAATTACCATAAGATATGTTGCTGAGGATGTTGTTGTTCCCAAAACTTAACTTATGATCAAAATAAATATCAAAATAATATCCTTTTTATCCTGCTGCTATGGATTGCTGCGACAGAATAAAATTATGCGCATTACTTCCATAATGAACCGTGCACATCTGTTTCAATTCCATGTTCCTAATGAAATATGCATGCCATGAACCCTGTACATGTGTTTGAATTCCATATTCCTAGGGAAGATATGTGCCATGGATGTCACACTGATTTGGCACTTTATAATACCGTAATACAACACGCCAGACATGGTGAACGCCCTAATACACACTGTACCATAGGCAGAAATACCTAAACTGGTAATCCTTCATTGAAGAACTAGTTTTGCATAGAGAAATGGCTTTGAAGTCACGTTTTTTAACACGATATTAAGATATTATGATACAAATTGCGGTGTCTAATATATGTAACATTTGAGAATTGTCTTTCTTATCTAAAATACAATTAATTTATCGGTTCATGAGGCCGCGAAGAGCAAGTAACTAATTACAGACACAGCCAAAAACCAAACATGCATTCAACGAGCCATTTATTCAGACAGCCAACGCGTCAATCAGGCATGTGAAGAGCGGAAAAACACTCGTCAGTCATGTGTGGGTGTGGGTGGAGACTCAACTTCTACTCTTCCTGCGACTTGCAGCAGCTAAAGAGCACAACAGCAACAAGTTGAAGCTATCTTGATTGCAATTAGTGCCACTCTCTCATCCCCTCACTCCATCTTTCCCTCGCACTCTGTTGCTGTTGCAGCGTTAATGAAATGAAAACAAAAGAAGCTCTTGTCTTTCGCTCGCATTTATCCCTTAGCTACATTTAACGTAGCGTTTTTGTGTGACAGCTGATGTTGGCTGTTTTTCGAATGAATGACACTTATAGCAATACATTTGTCTGTCTGACAGGACAACGCTGCCAAGGAAACCTGCTTAGGTGATGATACAAATTAGGGTCATTGATTTCGTAGTTAAACAACCAACTAGACGTCGTTTGGTATAGAAAGATCTACATACTTTTGAGTACAAGAGTAAAAGAGTTGAATACTAAAGCAAGTTATTTGCCCAGACTCAGAGTGAACAGATAGGTCTCTATAGTTAATATATAGAATGGGATAAATATACAAAATCTCTGATATAGATATAAACCGCTCCTTCTCCTTCAAAATAAAAGAGCTCGACATTTGGGGGTCTCACCGACTAGCTAGAAAGGCATGCATGTGTTCCAATTCCATTTCCAATTCCAGACAAACTTATACCAATCGCATTGCACTTATTTCTATCATAGTTTCAAGTAGCAACTGAGACGAAGATATGCAGGCCTCTTTCGCAAAAAGACTGGTCAACAGTAGCTTGTTTTGCTTCTCACCCAATCGGGCCTTCTCTCCAGCTCGTGAGCGGGCTACTGAATTTCGTTCCCGTTGAGCGGCACGAAATCGCAAGCTCCGACGACGTTGGGACTGGTTTCTTGTAATACGATTGCGTTGTTCTTATGTGCTATGCTATGGGAAGTTTTAGTACAATGCTTAAGTAATGTCAATATTCTAGGCTTACCATAAAGGTTATCGCAATTACTGGATTTCAAAGACTTCACGATATTTTTGGCTATTCGCCGCAGCTGAATTAGCTCCAAAATCCTATAGTCCAAGGTATTAAGAACTGAGGTTTTAGGTTTATTATAGTACTATTTTGCAAGGGTATATAAGATTCGGTAACCCGAAGTTAGTCTGGCTAGAGTTTCCCATCACTATCATCTGGCTGAAAACCAAATAGTTGGAATTGGCAATCCCAATCTCATTATCGATTATTTGAAATCGGTAATTATATTAACCAAATTTTTGTTATAAAAGATTGTCAGCTCTATGATCTAAAACAATTGAATCGACACAGTGTTATACTATTGCCGACACATAATCGATATCATTTAGTTTTCACCTTGGCAATCCCGAAGAACAAACTACTTCTCGCGCCCTCTCATCCGCACATTATCCAATATCAGCGAATTCATGTTATTTTGATTGCCATATTCAATTGCGATTGCCACTTGTTGGTCCCCAGAGGAAAAAGTTTCACTTTCGGTATCCTCCTCCTCCATATCGACCCCCGCATTCAGCAATAAGCCACTGTCATCGTGGAAAGCAATCGCACTAAGTAAAAGTGAAAAGGGTGCTCAGATTGCATGCACGAGTGACTCAGCAGTGGGTCGTCTTCGATGGCGATGCCAATGGCAGCGCGAAAGAAACCAACTACCGGGCAAGGGCAAGAATTTCCAATTGAATGTGACTTCGGAGTCCAGACTAACCGGAGCCAGTGCCGGGGTAAGAGTGTGTACAGAGCGAATTTCCAGTATGGTGTGAGGTTTTTATAAGACAAATATATTTCAGTTTTATATTCAATTGATTCTAACACTCAAACAGGGACAAATATGTGTGTACTTACAACTTCGCCATGGAGCAAATTGATCGAATAATGTTCCAACAAACAGTTTCTGGGAGATGTCCCTGCTGCAACTGTTGCATTTGAAGTGGGGTAAGTTATAAATTATTCGAGACAGCTGTCAACTGCAACTGGCAAATGTCCCGTAAACGATGTGGTCAGTTGTTATTGTCTAAATAACATTTGAATTTGTTTCTGTGTTAAAAACTTCTTGGAGTTCTAGAGAAGACGATTTTTATTGCGCATTATTATATATAGACATAGTTAAGGTTTCATTTCTATTCAGTATCTTCGATAAAGAAATGCAGATATGTTCATGGTTATGTGCAGGTTCTTAACTCGACAAGAGTCATTGCAACGGTAAGACCATTAAATTTGGTATTCTACCTATGATTTGGTCAGAACAGATCCATTTTAACTAAACAGAACAAGTA
This sequence comes from Hirtodrosophila duncani, assembly GCA_037043425.1. Classification (NCBI taxonomy): domain Eukaryota; kingdom Metazoa; phylum Arthropoda; class Insecta; order Diptera; family Drosophilidae; genus Hirtodrosophila; species Hirtodrosophila duncani. The sequence continues at coordinate 391,328 of JBAMBM010000717.1, forward strand.
TGGACACTGACAGATGTCGGGATCTCTCCACAGCTGACGACATCCGTGAAGTCCCAGCATCCTGAATATCGGAACTGTGGCTTTCTCATTTTGTGGGATTTTTGCTGATCGAAACAAATACCGAAAGAAATATCGCTCCCTAAAAGAAAATCAAGTCCGGATATCGCGGCATCTAACTTTTTCTGCCATGACTAATTCTTCAGCTTTGGGTTTTCACGGTAGTGTGTGTGTGCCCATCCCTCTTATATATATGAAACGCAATGCACCAGCCGACAATGCATCGTCACTGAATTTGACATCGTGTTTCTATGCGAACAAGTTGTCAAACAGATTTCTTGGAACGCGGATGTGTTGTATGTATGTATATAAACATACGTACATGAAAGTTTGTGTCTTTGTATATCAGAATCCACCTAATTAGAAAGAAGATTACGGCTTTGCCTATGGCTACATCTGAAGGAAAAACACGTCCGTTAACAAAATGTTATCGGGATCGGGCAACTTAGTTTTTCTTCCTTCTTATATAAAGTGGTATATTAAATTTGTCAGGAAACTTGCAACGCCCACAAGGAAGCGTTTCCGACTATATACAGTATATACATTTTTGATCAGCATGACAAGGGGAATCGATATAGTCATCCATCTGTCCGTCCGTCTGTTTCAACACAAAGATCTCGCAGATGTCTGCACGCTGGCTAAGTTCAAGTTTTATGCAGTTCGGACAACTGTATCATATAGCCACTATATAACCGATTGTTTCTGAATGAGCACTTAGGAGCATAACTTTTCTGTTTTCCTTCCAAATCAAACCAAACTCGATTCGTATCCAGTTGAAGACTTCCCACGCCCACTGGCCTGGGATTCTTATAAGAATCGGACAACTATATCAAAGAGCTACCATATAACAGATTGTTCCGGAATGATACTCTCGGTTTGGATCACCTCCATTTGGCACACCACCCAAATTTTTGCAGCCCGATTTGTTGCTTCAATTGCTGAGATTTTCTAGTTACCCAAGCAAAGAGGAGAACACCTGGATTCGTTTGAGACTCCAGTCGTTCTGTCTATATTAAATCCTAAAATTGTTCCCAGATTGTAATCATTCCCTTGATAAGTATTGAACATTTAACTGGTATGGTATATATGTGCATTTAGTTTATAGTTTGTAAATTATACTGAATTCAATAATATGGTTTGGGGACCTAAAGTGTCGCTGAAGTCTACAAGTTGAGCGGGTATGAGAAGACTATCGACTATCATGTTCTGATGATGATTTGAAAGCGGATGAGATTAAAATTAACATAGAAGTTGCGCTTGCTGATAGTCAATTCTTCAATTCTTTAAGAAGCCAAACAACTAATAATTTAATTGCTTCATCCGATCGGTGGCTACAACGCAGTCTTCACCAACTGTGCGATCCTTCGTCCGGGCAAGGCGACGATCACTTATTCCACCCAATTTCATGATTGGATATATTCCTTACGAAATGATATCATTTTGCAGGTTTTACAATTGAAATATGTCGAGTTTTCTATCAATCGTCAATGTAATATGATGTCTTAATTTTACTTGGTGCAAAACAACGAAACTAATTGAATGTTTATTAGCGAAGTTGCTATTTTGTTATTTAAAATTGAATAAACAAGCGATTTGGTCATAATTCGGATCAATATTTTCCAGAAATCTGTTCTTAAAATGATATAAAAACGCATACTTCCCGTAAAACGTATTGTTATCTGTTCCAGCCAAAAATATTACATTATCTTTCTTTTTTTAAAGAATTTACAACATTTTTTAAAAGGCTACAAAATACCTTACCTTCTGCATTCCTGCACCTTTCAGAATCACTTCCTGCCAATCGACGTCGAACCATTTTTAATGTGGCTGACAATGGGCTGTCAAATATAAATATTAATGGCCCCAGAATTTTTAGCGACCCATTGAACTTGAGTTATCAATTGCAGGCAGACGCTTTGGTGTTTGGTAATTAAATTTGTCATCACATCAGGGTGCCAATTGGCCAGGGCTAGCGGCATAGGTTCGGCAGCCATAAAACAATACGCACTTTTAAAGACAAACGCCCAAAAGTAGGCTGCAAACGATGGGCAATGGCAAGAGCAAAGAGTCAGGCCAAATTTCACCAACGCGCTCTTAAGTGGCTTGTTTTCTCTCTCTCTTTCTCTCTCTTGATTCTGAAAAGCTTTTTCCTTTACTATGAAAAGCTCCATGGCTGTCGTATGAGAAGCTTTTGCTTGTATTTTTTATGTTTATGTCCGTTTCGTTAATGATGCGTTAAATTTAAATGTTTCTAACAATTAATGATAATTGCTTTTAGAGTTATTGTCTAAACAAATTTTTGGCCAACTCTTAGATACAGTTGAATGTATAATTTAAGAGATGTGTGTTTAAGGATACGTTTTGTGGGAATTGTCCAGAAAGTATTAGCAACAATCTAGTAGGTGACTGAGGTAAGCCTAAGTCAATATGAAGGCATAATGGGTTAAGCAATGAAGAGAAATTAAAAGTTTCTTAATCATCCTGGTAAATTTTCTAAAATTGGTCGAAAAGAGAAAGGTGTAAAGTTGTATAAGGAGCGGTCAGACCTTATCATAGATCTGTTTATCTATCTAATCCAGGGTGAGACTATAGAAATTCAGGATCTGGGTTTGCGGTACAAAATTTGAAAACCTTCTGTAGGACGGATCGGATCGTCTCAGTTAAGACCTACTGATCTGTTGCCTGTTTTACTGTTCAGCATTCCCATAGCATAAATAAAATATGTATGAAATGATGTATTATTATTATTATAGACGTTAGTTAAACAAGAATTGTTCTTCAATATTCTTCGATTCAAATCGAGGACACTTCAACTCAAACTTCAACTATCAACAGCGTTCACTTTATAATAAATAAATCCAATTTTCCCTTCCTCGACATCCAAATACAAACGAAATTGTGTCAAAATCCTTATAGATCTTTGTACTTGGACAAAAATCAAAAGCAATTCGCTCGAAGTATCAACTGAGAGTTGCCTGATGGGCAGCCAACTCCGATGAGTGCACTTGTTGCCATTTCATTTTTATTATATTTTCATCGCTGGCTCTGGCTGGCTCAAGCGGGGGTGGCGGGGCATGCCGACGGGTGGCAGCATCGTTTGCCAACAGGTAACAAAAACTAATAACTCACAGCTGCAAATTGTTGTTTGTTTGTTTGTTAGTTTGCCTGCTTGCCTTTCGGTTGGCTTGGATTGCATGTTTGTAATCGAAAGTCAAAAAACAAGGCAACAAACTGGCCATAAACAAACAAACGGCATGCACTTAAAATTAAAGTTGTGTCCGCAGTCCTTTTGCCAGCAGTTGGCCAACTGGCCAGGGTCCTTATCCTTATTCGCATCCTGGCCAGCCAGTGACCAGTAGCATTTATGAAGAATGCGTCCAGGCAACAAGAAATTGAATTGAATTGAATTGAATTGAATTTCTGTGCGCTGTGCGCTTTGCCCAGTTGCCAAAGCATGCTGCGTATACGTAATATAATAAATTACCAAAGTATGCACACACAAAATCCGCACGTAGCCACCGTCGGACCCGGTCTAGGTTGTAGATGCAGTCTGAGACTTCCCCACCCACCAGCGTCAAAGGTTAGTTTATGCTTCGCAGCGCGCCTCCGTCCTCCGTCTGGGTGTAATAAATATTGAAAGTGGGCGTTGCGGCAGCAGCCCGGCCCTCCCTGCGTTTCGCTCTCTATGTCTGTCTGTTTATTTGCTAGTTTCGATATCAACAAGAAATTCAAATAAATGCATTTTAATGCCAACACACCAGGGTCTACACCATGTCCCAAGCCTGCCTGCCGTGCCTGTCCCCCAGGGCGGTTTGTCGACACTTTAAACCTTTGAATGAATTACTCTACTGCTGCTGCTGCTTTCCAACAAATTTGTATATATATTTTACTTCCAATGAGATAATCATCAATAGACAGGCAGCGACTATAGATTGCGGTTTCGTCGATGTCGATGGCTGTGCCAGGACTCCTCTCTCTTTCTATCGATGTGCTAATTGTGCTGGCTTGGCTTACAGCTGGAAAATTCGCATGCTGAATGACTTGTTACTACTAGAAGAATGTTGCCAAGGCATGGGTTACGAGAGCACAAGCAAGCATATGTGCATATGTACACACTCACTTTACAAGGATAAATCGAATTATATAGGATATACTATGTCTCATTGCCAGGCAGAATTGGGCCAGAACTTGGGCTTGCAATTTCTTTTAATTCAATTATATATTTCCAATGTCTTTGGCAGATTTATATAATTTCTAATATATTTTTGCGATTGAATCTTCCTCTTTTATTGACTTTGATTACAGAAATGCACAGAAGAAGGCATTGCAGAACCTAAATAATAATATTCATAGGGATATATATAATGTAACTTAGATCTGGATGGCCATAAGACATGTTGTTTTGAACTTGCACCTGTCCAACATATGTCTGGCTTGAGCTTCTCATTTACCTTACTTGTGTTTTATGTGAAACGTTTCATCATATCAATTAGTAAGAAAACATGATATTTTCAAACAAACTCCAAACTCATTCTTATCTATTCATATTTTGCAGGGTATAGGAAACTTCTTCATAGTATAAGCTAGCTTTCATTTATTGTTTTTCACTTCCTTTTGTGTTTTTTTTTTTTTGCATGAAACAATGCATTTTATCTTGGCGCGGCAATGAGACTCTTACACATTTTATGCTGTACTCTTTTCCATGCAGCTTTGGCCTAAGCACACATGCAGACACTGAGACGCTTACAATTAGGGTGAACCAAATATACATAGCTACTCTTCTAAGTAAGACTTTTTGGTAGAAAATGTATTGTTTTAATCCATAGAATGAAACAAACTGTCTCCAGAGTGGCCACCTCTGGATCTTTTCTGTTCACACTTGTATAAGTTATTGTCAATATTAATTGGTGTTTCACTGCCCACATCATTCGCACAATTATCTGATCAATATGTGCAGCTGCTAGAGTTGTTTTTTGGTCCACTCTATTGTGAGTCAACCTACGAGTAGAATAGCCTATGAGTTCCGCACATTCATTCTCTTCTTCTGCTTTGTGTGCCTCTTACTGGGTCGGTTGGTGCCACCCTCCAAATGCAAGTCTAGATACGACACTACAACTAAATACTTAATTTCACTCGTTTTCCGTTGCCTTTGATTCTTTTAATTTTCCAACAACAAGTCTCATACCCTTAGTGCAATAGGAGGAGCTAGGGCAGAGGCCAAAGCCATCGCAGCAAAGCAGACAACGGGACGCAACGTAACATAACAGAGCTGTCTGCGTTGCCTCGCAGCACTTACGGCCTACGCACACACACACACACACACACACACCCACGCAATCATGTAAGTGTGGTGCGACTGGGGATGGCATGGGATTGAGGCATGGGATGGCTGCCGCTGCCTGAATTGCTCTGGCTGTGGCGGGGGCTGGCTGGAAGAAAGCTGTTTGGAGCACGGCGCCCATGCGACTGCACTGGCTGCAGAGTAAGTCGGTCTTTCAACGACGGCGGACGCATCGATGTCCCCATATCGACTTGCCACAGGCAATATCGCTCATACGCAGCGTGGCGCGATCGATCCATCCGGAAGTGAAATTGTTTCTGATTGAAATGTAAATAAGCAACGCCAGCCAAAACAAATACAAATTTTTGTATGCAAAAACGCGACGTTTATCAATTTAAACGCGAAACTTGCGCGCATAGGCGGCTACAGGCGTGTGTGCACTGGGGGAAAAATCCAAGGACAAACAGTGTTAAAAGTGGATGGCAATTCTTAAATATTCAATGAAAATACAAAATTGACAATTCAAGAAGGAATTTTACAAACAAATCTGGTGAAACAAGTCATCTTGAATGGGGATCAAGTTTAAAGAGACTTAAGTTTGACGTGATTTTGAATTTTCATAGACCAATTTAACGCTCAGTGGATCTTAACCAGTTTTTACTTAGAATTTATGGATACAGCAATAGAGTTGTTACAGCAATCAATGAAATTATTTTTAGAATTTAGATATATATATATATATATATATAATATCTTCCGACAGTTTTTCCGCGTGCAGCAAATGCAAGTTTTGGGCCAAGTGCTAGCCCACTGATTGACGCCCAATGACGCAGGCTATGGAGGCTGTGGCGGCATTTTCGACTCGTTTCCCACGAAATGCATTGTAATTGCATTTGCATTCACAGCAACATCTCTGTTCGTTCTGTGTTGTAAATCAAATGATGGCTCTAATATACCATTTAATTAAAGGCAATTTCGCAAACGCCAAATATCTGGCTGCCATTCATTGTCAAACTCAAGGCAATAGAAGCATTTGTGCGGCTCGCTGAGAGACAAGCCCTGACACGAAAACACATATTCTTTTCTGAATTCATTTCGAAATTGAAAGCCGACTTTTGAGTGTTGTAGACATTTTTCGTTTTTTAAGTTGCTTTCCATATACATTCGGTTTTGAATTACGGCAGACAAATACAAACTGTTTCCCGAAAGCAAAAAAATAAAACTCAATCAATGCTAGGGGCTGCTGTCGTGTAGTCTGGCTGTTGACATGCTGTCATTAAGCGATGAATACGATGAGTAGATGAGTAGAACGTGGGGAATACGCACAGTGCTGTGAAAACTTGATTTTCATGGAAGATTTCAAGTGTTTCTCAAATTTAAAGTTAACAGAATAGCATAGTATTTCATGTTATTCTTATCAGTCTGAACAGGCCAATATATGATATAACTATTAAATGATATTCACAATAAGCCATCTTAAAGTTTACCTGAGGTCTGTTGGTCGATTTTCTAAGGCATCACTTTTGGTGCTCCACCTCTACCTCTGCCTACATCCGGGCTTACAAATATATTGTAGTGATTAAATGATTAAATGATTTTGGTAATGATTAAACCTCCCATTTCTATTCTATAACTAAAACTTAACCTTTCATTGCACTGTATCGCCTTCTGCAAAAATGATAAAAACAATCGTAGTTTATAAAACAAAAGCATGTTCATACTCCAAGGCTTATATAAATGCAATCAGCTCATAATATTTTGTGTATTATTAATTCATTTCGCGTAATTATCTTTCCATTTGCATTTGCAGAGGGGTTAAATCATGATGTGCGAATAAATATCTAACAGATTGTCGATGGCATTATAATGAATGCCGAATACAAGATCTAAATTCCATACGAATATATAGGTTGCCGATCTACAACAGTCATAGCTCATTCATTGACAGGCAAACGTGTTCAATCGCATGTTTAAATTGGATTCTTAATGATCACATTAAAGGCTCAATAAAAAAAGGCATTTAACAATAAAATAAATACAATGTAGGAGCGCTGCAGTAGGCGTTGCACGGCAGCGAGATGCTCTATATTCAAGTAGAGGAAATCTCTTATATATCTAGCAGATATGCCGCAGATAAATACTTGCCTTCGCTGAGAACCCTTTGTTTAAAATTGGAATTGGTTTGCTGTTCTAAAACAATCTCAGTTCATCTAGTTCAAGTTTCAAGCAAACAGTCTATGACAAAAATGTGAATTATTTAATGAATCTAATGAATTATTTACGTAGATTTGAATGTTGTAATGAAATTGGAACTGTAAATTTCAACAAATATTTGTAACCAGATTTGCAGTGCTCCAAGCTGAGTTCTTACCACATGATTTATTTTATTATGTCAGCTGTCGTTCAACTATTTGTTGCTTAAATTAAGAAAATTTCAACAAAAAAGGCTTTAAAGATTTTCTGTTGGTTCCAAAAGTGAATGCTTTAAATGGTTTTATAACAATCTTAGGTAGTCTCTGACTGACAAAAGAATCGAATTCAGGGAGGAATTGGTAGGGTGGGTGTTTTGTTGTCGTTTGCAAATCATGTTCATATATTCATATCATTCATCCTTCCCATAGCTTGCCAGGACTATATACAAATGTCACTTATTACTTGAAAGCATCTACAATATATATCTTTATCTTTAGAGCAGCAATGGGCAGGCAGTGGCTCTTTAGGCTAACAGAGCTCTTTAGCAAAGTCACAGTTGGAAAATATGCAGCTGCGGAAGAAGCCCACAACGCAGAATAGGAAATTAAGCAACAACAAAATTACATTTCTCGCTGACAGATTCCCAAAATGAAATGATTCCCAAATGAAACTTCACTGCATACCGCTGCATTAGAATGTCAACTTGAATTTCAGATTATCTTTAATAGCAGACAGATGACGCATGGCAGACAACCCTAAGTTAGAGGCTGTGGTTCCATATACTATAGGTCATACCTACCTCATAAAGATTATACAGAGACTGCGTAATTTCAAACTGAAGACAAGCATAATTAAAAAGGCAGTTTTATAGTTATAAATTCCTGCTCGTAAGCGCCATGGCATTAATTGCCCAAATATTTAACTTCAATGTTGTCTACAATTTGCCCAAAGCTGATGGTAATCCTTAAGAAAAACTATTCAAGGATTCAAGGACGGTGCAACATAGCATTTTGGTGACAATTAGAATAGAATTAGACTAGTTTTTCAATAGATCCTTGAAGTAAGTCGATTGTTTCTTGCTGTTGATAGCATGTTGTTCCTTTCTGTATAAAAACATATCATTATTCAAGATTTATTAAAAAACTGAGCTAGCAATCGTGTCACAATAGTGGAGACCAACGATTCCACTGGTTCATTAAGTAAATTGAACAGGGAGCTTTTGCGGATGTAATAGTGCCGCGTGGCGCTCTCATAAATTATCTTTACTACAAATGTAGAAGGTAAAAACACATCCGAATTTCTATGAATTTGGTAAGCAATTTTCCCAATTCACAAGCGTTGTTCTGTAGTAAGTCCATTGATGATAATATGGCTTAGATCTGCTGGATCAGATCCATTTTCATCGCCAAATGATGACACCTTTGTTCGACCCATTGGGTCATATGAAAAATTCTTGTTAAAATTTTCTTCTCTCGGTTATTCATAAATGTCATAACTCGTCATTCTATGATTACCTCATAAATGTTATTGCTATTCTTAGATTTTCTCTCTGCCAAGTTTGACATTATGATCTTGACCCCAAGACTGCATTCCTGTGTACATTCTCATATCCATTGTTTTCATTTCAAATTTGTCTAGCCTTGGCTCCATCACCCGATTTCCCTGAAAATGAAAATGTACAAAAAGACAGGGGAAAACCTCACCGACCAAATATATCTGAAATCACGGCCATAATTTTCACAATGAGCTCACATTTAATACGTAGACCAGGTAGTCGGAGGCACACGAGAAATGCTAATTTGCAGACACGTATTTATATTGAACTGTTTATGTGCCGACATGTCTAATAGGAAATTGACCAGAACTGGAATCACACTACGATATAATCAGATATTTGGTTTGCCTTTGCCACAGTTTGCCACGGATACGGGTGTATGTGTGGGTGTAGCGTAACATTGGAACGTTAGAGCGTGTATAAAATAAACACCAAAAGGTACAATAAATTGAGGCAAACTTATACATACACATACATATACACTTGTGTGTACACTATAGTAGAATGTGTAAAATGTAGGCAGATGTACGAACAACAAAAGTACAAGAAAATACAAATATCGAACACAATGGAAACAATAATGTGCGAAACGATTGGAAATGCGCCACAGACGCCTCCGCTGCCGCCGCCGCCGCAGCGTTAGTTGCTGCCTTTCTGGCTTGGCCCGGTCAGCGTCCGCATCAGTCTCTGTCTCAATCAGAAGCAGCCGGTTAGCCAGCGGGCCAACAACAAGTCGCAGTCGCCGACAGCTAAACGACACAGCAGATCGATAGGAATTATCAAAACGCGCGCGAGTGCTGCCATATATTGCATGGCCCCGTGCAGCCGTGTCTGTGTCTGTGCTTGTGTGTATATTTGTTGTATTTTCTAAATGTGAAGTCAATTCGAATGCATTTATAGTTACCGCAGCCATCAGTGAAGGTGATAGCGAAAGATATAATAAATTCAAAGTGCTGGAAGTGGCATGCGAACGACGACAAGTGTTAAAGTGCAATGTGCTAATTATGTCACACGGGTCGTATGCGTGTTGAAAGCAAAATCGCAAATCAGCCTGTAAGTGAGAAGTGAGAATTCCAATACAAGCCAAACGCAGGCATTCAGCAGGGCGTCGACAGACAGCAGAGCAAGACAAAACAAGAGAAAGCAATACCAATACTTGTTGCTTAGAAATTGAGTTATTATCAGCAGTCCCCTAGTGACTGCTGTCTCTGTCTCTGTCTCTGTCTCTGTCCCTGCCCCTGTGCCAGGCTGCCTTGGCCAGAAACTGAACCACAACCAGACGGCGCAACCAAATGTCAACAACCAAATGAGCTGAAACTGACAGTGTATGAAATGGCAAAAGGAAGCAAACAACACATGCACACATCGAGTAAAAGTGTCAACGGCTTGAAGCCAAGTCAAATTATCAATTATTCATGCTAAAATGATTTTGTGATTCATTTGGTTTCGGCATACTCCGAAACTCAGAAAGTCACACACAACTGTCAACGTGCCCGTGTCCGGGTTCAGAGTGACATTTCAGCCTTCTTCCCTTCCTCCACCCCACTCCACTCCCGCATACGCATACGCATCTTGTATAGGCATGACAAAAATGAAATGAAATAATGTCATGCATTGGCTCGACGGTATTTCTTTGGATGACAATTTAATTAGCGGACGCGCCAGCGGCAGCAACGGCGATCACAGCGACGGCAATCAGCGCAAATCCACGCAGAACTCATCGCCAACAAAATCAAGTAAGTTCCATCATAATGTGTAAACTGTAATTCCACACAGACACACCACCATATATACACACCCACACAAGCACACACACAAACACACACACACACCTCGATTAGTGAGGTGGTGATTGGGAAAATAGCGTGAGCCATCCGAGCGTGTTTATTTAGCTTAACTTGGGTCGAGTTGTCTGTAAGCGCAAATTGGCTATTGGCTTTCAAGAAATAAGGGCTTGATTTACTTATTTCGCGAATGAAATGCCAATGCGAATCAGGGCTGCAAGGGGCAGTGTTGTGGGGATCTTATGGGGCAAATCTGAAAATGGATTGATAATAAAGCTGCATTGAAATTCATAGATGCATGTGCGGTTTGGTAAGAATATTGGAAATGTGCTTATGAAATATTTGGCCAGCAAATACTGCAGACCATGAGTCCGAAAACTGCCATTCAAATCGGTCAACTATATGCTAATCGGTGATATTTCTTCAACTGTGTCGACTGGGCAATACTTTCGAAGATATTTTAGAAAAATAAAATTCTGTCAGTGGCTTAAATAACTCAAAGAGCAAATGGCATTGATCGAATATGATTCGCAATTGTTCACAATTTTAAGATATATTGCTTCAATGATTTTTTAATTGATTCCAGCAATGAAGGTGCCGCCTAAGACGCAGGTCTTCAAGCAACTACAAGAACCCAAAAGTCGTTAATTAAACTTTCTTAATCTTGCAAGTAAAAAGTATCTAGAATAACATCCACATTTATACAAAGCTACGATACCAATTTTCCAAATGTTTCCCACAATCAACTACCTATATAAACACTTAACGTTTATCAATAAATCTCTCTTGGGAAATCTGCTTCTGGCCTAAGAGACCACATTTTTTCACCTTGAAGCATTAGGAAATTCCCTTCACAGCCCGCTTTATACGCATATAGTTTCTTATGATTATATGGTGGAGCACGTGTCAGCAAGCCCATAGAAGACAGCGTCCTCTTGACCCAATATACAAGGGCTAATAATGGTATATCGTGAGATTGAAGTTCCACCAATGAACATCAAATATTGTATAAACAGTTGGCTTTGAAGGAGATTTGCTTGCATTGGACAGCCCAATATTTGACATTCGCAGTTGAAAATGCTTGGGTCAATTGCCTTAATGAAATATTGATGAAATACAGCCGTGGCCAGTCAGAACGCGGTGTCATATTGGCAGGTGACGCATCGTGCACGTATGCCCGTGAATCCGAAACGATAATCGAACGAAGAACGTTTATCTAACAAAGCTCTTTCTGATCTCCGTGGAAAACCAAAAATTCATTTCAAATGCCAAATTAATCTTTTTTTATGATTAGGCTAAGAGGCTTTAAAGGTTTAATGTGCCTCTAAGCTAGCTGGAAAAGGATTCCACGTCAAATCATAACTGCTTAAGAAAGTAATATTGAAAATGATCTTCAATTGTTCGGAGAGCAATGAAACGTACGTCGGTGTGAAGAAGAACGTACTCCGAACAATTGAAGATCATCTTCAATTTCACACCGACATTCCTATCTCAAGTTATTTTAATAAATAATAAACAGATGAAAGAGAATGTTTGCATAACAACTTAAAAATCAACTTTGAATTAACACAAAATTGCAGAGTAAATGTAAAATATATATGGAGCTTTGGAGAATCCTTAGCTTATATTCCATGAGTAGTTTTTGTGCACATTCTCCTCTCACAATATATTTGAATTGAATTTGTCAGCAATGAACAAATCAATTTTGTGTAAATTAGAGACAAAAGACATGATAATCCTTAAGTGAAACGAGAAATTATATCGGCTTGAACTTTAAGGATGAACAAAGGACACACAAAGCACGTTCATCTGTTAGTAGCCTACTTTCCAGGCATTATCCATTATCAGCTGTGATATATGTTCATGCTGTTCTCAACGGATGTGTATATCCCAATCAGTTGCTGTCTGAAATAATATTTAAAAATCATTTTGAGATTTATTTCAATTACGCCGTAAAATGTACTTGAAAATATGTATTTTAAAATGGATTTTTCCTTTGGCTCAGGCAGTTTTTCAATGAATTTATTACGGCTGCCCATTAAATGGCGGCGGCTGTGCTCTCGAAATGGCTACGAATTCATTGTCCGTTCGTTTGTTCGTTTCGCTTAAAATTTGTCTTTTGCATCAAAAGGAAATTTATTGTATTAAATTTTAATTGGGCAACACATTATTCTAGCTTTAGGCTGCAATTGCCGCATGCATATGTGTGTGTATGTGCGAGAGCAGTGGCATCCACATGTGGATGTGTTTGTGCTTGGCCTCCTTTGTTTGTGCAAATTGGCTGTGCTCAATTATTGAAAACATATTCATCATCATTTTCCATTTAGTCCATCCAATTAGCAGTGAATGAAATTAAAACGGGAAACATTTGAACATAATTTGAATTTCATTTTGCGCTCATAAAAAGCAGCAACGGCTCATTGAACTCAACTTTGGCAATATTTTTCCTGGTGATTTTCAACGAAAACAAATTCGTGCTTTTTTTTCCCCCTTTTTGTTATTTTTACGACTGCTAAACTGGGGTGCTGCGTTAATTTCCAATAATTAAATTGGTTTCGCTTCCGCCACCTTGATCGCCCTCGATCGCACAGTGAGAAATCGAAACCCGAAATCGCATTTATTGAGATTTTCGAACTGAAATTGAGGCGAAAGGCAAAAAACCAACCCCCGCTGTGTTTTTGAAATTAAATGAATGTCTTCTTGCCTGACTGGCTGACTGGCTCATCGATTTGCCTTCAATTAACATTGCCAAATTGTGTGACGCATTGCCTTTATTTTGGAAATTATTTACAAAATAGCTCAAAGAAATTAACAGGAACGGCAACAAATGCCAAGCAAGTGCTGCTTGTAAATATCATTCAGGCAAATTGCCGACATATGGCGTTTAAATCCCAAATTGTTGTTTACAAAACACGGACCGCTGCACATTTGATCTCGAAATTGTGAATTGTTAGCCAACATTATTACATCTGACAGACTCGGGAGACAGTAATATGTGTGCTGTGCTGTGGTCTACTCACCCTTTGGACATTGTGGAGTTTATGTTCCATTCCGACTGCTTGAAGTATGTCAGCATAAAAATATCAACAGACCATTTGTTTGGCCTCCAGCTAATTTAGTTTGAATTCTGAAACTTTTAAAATAAATAAATGTTGCTCAAATGCATTCAAAATAAATGTTTAGGATCATTAAATTCTATACAATTGGATTATAAACAAGCAACAGCAAATAAGATCAAGATTTTATAAATCTTAGTTTCTGATAGAAAAGTAAACAAAGATTGAGATAAGCTGAGGATCTCCAAAGTAAAACCTTATAAATTCAACTTCAAGCTTCATTTGTGTTTGATAACCCTACCCCTTTCTGAACAAGCTCCTCAATCCTTAAACTGGCCTCCGCACTCAGTAGTGCATGAATTTACATCAAAAGGAAAACGTTCTTAAACGTAATTGACTCACTAACAAATGTTCAAAGTCTTCTGGGACATACTAAGCTGAGCAAAATATGCATTAGTAGCATTACTTTTGATGCTTTTAGTGAGACTATACAAACTCTCATAGCCTCACTGAGGCTGTGCTGCAGCTCAGAACATTAAATGAGTAGCTAAAGTACACTTACTTGGCATGATTGAACTTGCATTGGCCTACGGTTGGTCGAGTTGTTTGATAAACACAAATATTTACAAAGGTTTGACCTAGCAGAATGTAAAAGACGAAAGTTAAACAAACGTATTTGAAACCCCCAAAATACCACCAATTATATCCATATTCAAGTTTTCCCATAGTAAAATATTCTTAAGAAGAATCCCTTCGTATCGTCTGCCTATGTCCCAAAATTTATAATTTCACAGCGTCTGTTCTTATGCTTAATTGATGACATAGACTGCTAATAGATGCATTTATGCTCACCTCTGCCTCACAGCTCACAGCTGAACAGCGCTTGTCTAGCGATGATAGCACATAGAAATCCCAAACTTGGCCCGTAACTCAAAGAATTATAAAAGTCATATGTTGGCCATTAAAAAGGTAAAATTGCTTGCAACCGAATGCAGTAACATCCAAAGCCTACACGATTGGCCCCCTTGAGCAAACGTATTATGAGTGTTTATGAAATCGTTTGTTCGTTTCCGAGAGATTTTCACAAATAAAGCGCATAAATTCTGGCATAGAAACTAGGCGCAAAATATTACGAGCGAGACAGCCCGCCCCATAATAGAACCATAAACTGCAGCCAGGCGAGCAACGTCAACGGGGCAGTGGGTGGCGGGGTTTGGTAGTATAGAAAACACTCTCACAGACACACTGGCACGAATAACAACAACTTGTGTGTTTTGCTTATTTGTTGTTAGAGTTGTGTTGCTGTGTTGTGTTGTGTTGTTAGACGCATATTTCAGTTTCCATTTCATGTTCGGATTCTCACTCTCACTCTCACGCCAGCGGCAAGTGGAGTCGGTTAACTATGTATGTTTGGTTATGGATACATGGGAGCATGTAAATTTGGTCAGAGAGCACACAAATGCACACACACGCACCTTCCGGACGCTTTATTAGTACGTTAAAATGCAATGCGCCACCACCACCACCCTCGCCACCCTCGCCGCCGTCACCGCCTTCACCTTTGGCTGCGTGTACGCAAGAAAAGAAAAACTAAAGCAACAAATAAATTTGTATAAGCAAATATTTAACACAAAACTGTAGCATATGGCGATGGCGGCACAAAGTGGTTGCCCGTCCGCCCGTGGTGCAGTTCCCAGTCGCGTGCTTGCCAGGCCACAACGTATCCGTATCCGTGCCGCATCGAGCCGTGCGCCTTCGCGTTCGTTCATCTTGTCGAGCAACGACCTAGCCAATTGCCAACAGCAATATCTGCGGATATATCTTTCTTTAATATAGCCCACAATCTCTGTCACCGCCTTAATGTTCGCTGGGCTTAATCGCGCCTACGTAGGTGTCGTCGTCGAGACTTTCTGTTTTGTGTCAAAATATTTTGAAACAATTTTACATTCGCCCCTTCGAGGCGACTAATATCTAAACAAATATGCCCGGCATTTGCAAATAATAAGCCCACGTCATCGTAAATTAAAACGCCGCATCGTTTCTATGATCGGCTGCCTAATTGGTAATTGTCGGGTTTCTTAAATGCTTTCTCCTCTCACACCTCACCGAGAAGAGTTTCCACATAAAAATTTTATTGAAATTGCTTTTCATTAAAATCGCGTATGCGTGTGTGTAAATATTTATGAGTTCTTATTACGATTCTGAGTAAGTTTATAAATAAAACAAGCTCGCACGATCACATTTGTTTATGCGGATAGATTAACGATCAGTTCGAGGCAATACGGCCATCATAAGCAGCTCCATTATAATAATATGTCAACATGTAGAAATCTGAAATGTCAGGCCAGTCTGTATTAGTTTTGGCAAATGCATTCGATTGTCTGAGTGGAAGAGCTTGCATTTACCTAAAAGAAAAACACAAATTTGTTCTAAACTTCTCATAGATTTGGCATATTTATACATTCTTTTGTTATTCTGAAGCAAACTGGGTTGATTTTGAAATAGTTAATAGTAGTAAGTTTACATAATTACAAAATTAATTTATGTAATCTTACATCTGCCAGCTGCAGAACCCCTTCCAAAAGCGGTTACAATTTGACATAGAAACTCTTGTTTAAAATCGTCCGTTCTGTACATTACTTCTATTCGATACAAAGAAAACTGCTTACGAGACCTGCACAAGTTCATTTCCTTTGGCTTACATTGCATACCATCCCCGATATTCGTAGAGCTAAGGATATATTGTGATGGCGTAGATGTGTCTAACAAGTCAAACTAAATAAGTAAATTCTTCACCAAGATCAGCAGTCACCCACAACTCAGAGACTAGAAGGTCTTAGTGCTACCATAGTTGGCATCAAGCATTATCATACCTACAAAATTGTATGAAAAATGGGCTAAGCAATAACATTTTCCTTCAGTTTTTGTATTTTATACCGACTGTCCACGTGTGCACTTATACTAGCCTTGCCTCAACTAGTTCAAGTCCAATTGGAGTTTACGTTTTTTTCTTATATGAAAAAGAGTTAACCTAAATTGCTAAATTTAACCAACGCAAAGTGAAGTATAGACGTAGATCTACCCTCACAATCCTTCGCGCAACGCCTTTTAGCGCTGACCTCCTCAGCGTGTTGGCCAAGGCGGTGAGAACCGAAGCAGGTGCTGCTGCTAAATAATTCCTTGCCATAAATTTCTATGAATTGTATTGTTTGCATTTGCCTCTCCTTGCTTGAGTTACGTTTTATTATCATGTTATTGCATATTTAATTGTTTAATTAAATAAACCTTGTGCGGAATTTAATTGTCCGCTGAAATGATTAAAGCTTAAAATGAAAGTTGTTCGATATTTGGCGATCATTTATCGCTGGTTTTGGAACATCTTGAATTTATAACATTTTCAAAGGAGATATTGTTGAAGAAGCTCGCGCACGATTGTCAGGACTTGTCACAGGACATGAGCTCCACTGTCTTATCAGCAGGAATCAGCAGAATCTTTTGGCATTGCAAACTCGAAGTCAATTGTGGCTGCAACAAGTTTACTTTACCGAAATACCTGTTGATATCTTTGGCAATTGTTTATGACTCGAAGCTGAACTAGAAAGAGGAATTCCCGAAAATCTGAGGCAAACAAAAACAAGTTAGAATGCTATAGTCGAAATTCCGACAATAAACTATTTCATATTTGACACAGTCTCAAAAGTAGGCAACATAATGAGCTGGTTATCTCTTTCTGTCCTCGCACTCTCACTTCGATTAGGCTGTCACTGCCCTCCCTTCGGGTCTCTTTGTCTCTTTCTCTCTCATCACATTGAATACCAGTTGGGGTAATCACAGTTTCGGTTAAATAAACTAATACCAGCTGGGTAACTGACTACACCCATCGTTCCGAACGAATATTGGTAGCATACCAATTTGACTTGGCCAAGTAATCATTTGTAGTAGTATACCAATTGGTGCAATCATGAGTGTAGTCATTGCAGGACTCTATTTCTTCAGATTGTGACTGGTAGAAAAATCAATGCATTTCCTTTTGATATTATGAATTATCTTGTATTTCTTTAAAGTTTTCATATATACATTTCGATATTTATTGTTCTCTTTAAAAATGTATTAAACTTGAACTGCTTAATATCATCCTGTTGAAAATGCTTTGAATTTCAGAATAAGTAAACTTGTGAAAAGTTTTCTGAAATTGTTACATATTCAATTAAACGCACAATGTGCATAAATCTGCAGCGTTTCTTTTTTTGTGAATGCCTACAGGCAGGCGCACAAAGGATTCAAGAAAAAATAAGTTACAAAAAGTCTGAACAAGGATGGGGATGGGGATGGGGATGTGCTCTCAAGAATCTGTGCTGTGCTGAATTGTAACACATGTAAATATTAATGAAGGATGACAATGTGTACTTGACAACTTAATCGATAAATCAATTGCTGCTCTGGCAGATACAAGTGCTTCACCCTTTTTGAATAAAATATGCCCCTCCCTGTTTCCTTCCCGCCAGCCAGCCTACCGCATATTCTTGTCTGCCCTTTGTTATAGCTCGAGCTCGGGCTGGGTCTCCATTGGAAAAGTGTCATTGTGGATGTGCGTGACTGTGGAAACAGCTACGACACAGTGTGTTTGGTGCGTGTGTAGCAACGCGCTACATACACAGCTATATATTTTATATGTGCATGCATGTATGTATGTATTGTGTAGAGCTCAGACAGACGAGCCTATAAAGGCCACAAAGAAGAGGCAACTCTGCACATCAAGATATAAAAACAAGGCAAGACATTCAATAATTCGCACTTTAAATTGTTCAGCAGCTGCAGAAGCACGGAAAATGGAGTTCCAAAACTCACACAGGAAGTGAGAAGAATATAAGTAAAGTTTAAATAAATGAGAAATATTCTGACTATGACATTGGTTCTTCTACTAAATGAGGAAATTTGGCTTAAGAGTCTGACGAGATTGGTTTTAAGCTGTTAAGTCATTGGCTCTTAAGCCTGGCCAAAAAGAAACAAACAATCCCAACATCTGCATCAAAAAATTGCATGTTTTTCCCACCCATCTGCAAATGTAAGTCCAAGTGCATTTGGTTTGAGCTTCGTTCTTTATTTTGGAAATATGAAAGTGAGAAAACATATTCAATGCGCTTACACACTTGGTACGAGTATCGTCTAAATAAACACGCTCGCTCTCAACTATTTATAAACAAAAGCAAAGAAACAACTAAAAAGAAATGTTAAGCGAAGACACAACACACACACACACACTTCACACTTCACATATATACATATATATATAAATTTATATATGCATTTATAAGCAACAAAATAATTTTCCATTTCTGTTATTATTTTGTTGTTCTTGTTTAACTTTTTGTCTTTGCGTTGTTGTTTTTGTTTTGTGTGTGGTTTTTGTTTTTCCTTTTGGGTTTGTACTTTATGTGTCTTTTGTTTTTTTTTTTTGTTTTGCTGGTTTTTCTTTCATATGTGGAAAACTAACGCACGACTATGCTCCGAGAACGAAGACGTCATGCACACTATAAGCTAAACACAAGGTAATTCAAATCACAAATCTTTCACAATTTAATCATTGAATCAATCCATTTTATAAAAAATCTACTTAAACAAATATTATCTATGATCTATAATTGGATGAGAAATTTGAAATGTTCGTCATTTATTTGGCATTTCAGAAGCGATTTATCAACTCTATATTTCAAAACTCTAACGGCTTGTGAGATCACTATAAGAGCAAGATTTTAATCTACGAAAGCTTTTAACATATCTAAGAGCATGAAAGCTCTAGTCCAAGTTTTTCTTCTGTGAAAGGATCATGCGCAGTTGACTGTAGAAGAACTTAATTTTGAACTTACAATTGACTCTTATACAAACAGTTCTTATACTTATATAGTGAGACATATTAAAATTAATTTTCTAAACAATTAAAATTAAATTATATTATAAGCTCAGTTTTAATTCAGAGCAACATTTATATTCTAGTTTTCTATTAAAATATGCTAAAATGAATGGAATGAAATGAATATACTCGTATAAGAACTGTTGGTTCTTTAAAGAACTGTTCTGCTCAGCTCTAATGTGAATATATCATTCTCTTATACTCCTTTTATGTGTGGCTTTTGATCTTTGAAATATTGTTTTAATATCGACAACTATTGTCCCAGATCTTGTACCGAAATACTCATAATGAATCTATGAGATGACCGACACAAGTGAGTGAAACGATGTAGCAGATCGTTGGCAACGAAATTGCCTGCGTATTTTGGATGGTCAGCCTCAGCCTCAGCCTCAGGTTGCTTAGAACGAGAGATGAGATCAACATTCATACATTCTCGTTTCTCTTTCTGAAATTGTCTATCTCGCACCGCACAACATTCAACATAAGTGATAGAACATTACTGATAAGGCCACCTTCAATTCGCCAACATCTGCTCTCATCGTTGGCTTTTGTCGTTGATAAGTTAAGATCAAGGGTCGACATAAAGAATACATTGAAACTTCAAATCTAGAACCGTGATGTGAATGCCCTTGAACATTCAATCAGTGGAAAAAACTTTTAACAAACACAATCACCAAATCTCAAGCTTTGAGCCCTAATTCCGATATGCAAATCTACAGTTCATTAGAAATTAGTAGACCGCATTTAATCCAAGTATATTCACAATAGTATCATTTCGAAATGTACTCAATATAATATACGAGGTGTGTTTAGAAAATAAAGAGGATTCGGTAATTGATTCGTCATAATTCCAAGTATATATAGCATGCGTAGTTTGTTTCATATAGATAAAAAGGTTAGGTTATTTTGTGGTACATTGTCATTTGTAATTAGTCGAGGACATATTTAGCAAATGCGAGGTCATGCAATTTCAAGTTTCTGGATCATTTTCCCTGGGTGAAAACATTTGGCAAGACATTGTCTTTTGAATGAATAAGTGAAATTTACAATTTTTTAATATTTCTTATTTTATGATTCTATTCATAGCTTTTCACTTTCTCTCTCATGTCAACACTCCTTCGTATTTTGGTGAAATTTACAAATTGGAATTCCTTCTGCATAATTTTCAACCGACTCGTCTGATGATAATCCATTTTAAGCCAAAGTACTAACCGCATATTATACATGATCAGACATTTATTTAAATGACAAGCAATTTTTAAAACAAATATTAATGGAACATTTCAGCATTTTAATGACATATTCCTGAAACAAAGAACACAATTTAACTTATTATCAAGCAAGATTAAACTGTCCGCGTCAAATTTATGTCAAAATAAACAATAGATACATGGCCGGGCAATGACAGCTGCGATTAGCTCGATTACTAATTGGCACGAATTTGCAGAAAAAAACTCAACAGCAAATTATATATATATATATATATGTATATATATTCAAAACGCAGCCTTATTATATTTTATGCACGCCTCGTTTATATTAATTGGACCGCATAACCTCTGCTAATTTTTAATTAGCTGATAAATAATTTAAATTCACACAAATTCATATACAAATATATGCAAAGAAATATTATTTATTTTAGCGACTGCCCTGTGAACCTTATATACCACTAAATCGTATGAATGGCATTTGTGAGACTTATTTTTAAATGCGCCACACTATCGTACTATTGTGTAAAGCACGCATATGTATACTATGAGTGAGATTTATTGGTCAGCGTTAGAGTGTGGGCGCTTCGGAGACCGAAAAGCTGTTACCTCTCTACAGATGGACGACGGCCACTGCCAGTGCCATGACACATTTTGGATATTTTTGAATA
The DNA here is from genome assembly GCA_037043425.1 of Hirtodrosophila duncani. Taxonomy (NCBI): domain Eukaryota; kingdom Metazoa; phylum Arthropoda; class Insecta; order Diptera; family Drosophilidae; genus Hirtodrosophila; species Hirtodrosophila duncani. Next base: position 413,047 of record JBAMBM010000717.1, read on the forward strand.
CGCGCAGCTAGCCAATCATTAGCCTATGACATACTAAGTAACAGTACATATGCTCTAATACAATGCTGATCAACTGAATAGAGTTAAAATAGAGTGCCGTAAGTCTCTTTAAGTACTTCAATTTAAAGGTGCAAAAGTTCACAGATTTGGAAGGCATAAGGTCGTTACATCTCTCTCTCCTCCAGGCTAGTCAAAGACTGCCTCAAAGTCCTTTAGGAGCTCTGCTGTGGGCAACAGGGTCGTCACACTTTGTTGGGTTTCTGGAAATTGAGGAAAACGAATCTGCAGATGAACTCGCCAAAAATGGCTTCTCTGCATTTACTAGTGGCCCCAGAGCCATTTTGTGGTATCAGCATGACATTCGATAAGCTACACTGGGAAAAACTCCCTGGACTTGGTTAAGCCACACTTTTAGCTAGAAAGAAGACATGATACGAACTGGTTAACCTGAACAGATCATGTCGACGCCTCGAGGTGGGGTACTCGACTGGTCACAACCTAAAAAAAACGTTGTTATCATGTGAAACTGAGTGAAGACTCTGAACATGATAAACATAATAAATCCTCTTCCCCACATACTGCTCGACTGCCTGGCCCTGTTCAAGCTACTATCGACTAGCTTTTCTACAGTATATTATACTCCACTTGATGGAAATGGAGGCACTTCTGTCATAGAAGGGCATTTGAGGCCTCCTCGCAGTGCCTCCTTCTCACCATTCGACTCTGATTCCAGGCCGTGTGAGTCTGGGCTAGCTCACTCACGAAAACTCTTGCCTTATATGTGATATAGACATTGAATATTTGATCCTTATATTCTATTCTTTTGTAATGCATACATCATCGTACATACAAGTGGAATGTAACAAGTGATATCGTTTCAAACATTGATGCATAGTTTGGAATCAAGAAGCTTAAGAGGCAGGTCTGGCAATCGTTTTCACAAAGACGCCTTGAAAGACACATTTCAGTTCACAAAAGTACTTTAGATTACTCGTGTAAAGTCCTGCTCTCATGCTGTCTCCTCCATAGAGGTAAAGATGTCTGATTTGGAAGTAGAATTATGTGTCTATTTCATTTACCCACAACATAGTCTGCGAATAAGTGGCCAGCTTAATGGCGCTTCTGTTAATGTAATTGAAAATGCGGTTGTTGTTAATTTACATTATCTATAGCTTATTGTTGAAATTAATTAATTTCTGTTGTACCCGGTTTTAACACTTTTCAATTTGCAATTACAATGCAAAAAAGTTATAAACTAAACCAAACCAGGCGACGAATGCGATTACAGGCTTGATTAATTTTAATTTATTTTAAATGTTACAAAAACCAACAACAGCAAAAAAGATATTTCAACTGAAATAATGAGAACGTAATTTCCATTGAATAGGTAAACATGAATTCTCGTAAAGTCAACTTGCTCGAGGATCTGCTTTTTTATACACAACAAACATTCAGATTCCATTCTATTTTCCAACTTTAATTGAAATTATATATTGATGGCATTGTACAAATAAATTATAAAACTCATCAGCATTTTTTTGTGTTTTGTTTAATAAAGCATATATGATTTATTTATGTAGCAATATGTAAACTATAACGTTTACCTTGACTCCTTAAATGTGCCTTATACACCTGCGTGCCCCCATATAGTATATGATTTATAATACGTACTAAAGCATAGCTAATAGAGAAAGCTTTTTCAGTTTAACACCCGCCGACTTAATGGCTGCGTCAAAAAGTTCATATGCTGACGTTAAATCTGCTCTGTATGCCCTTTCGATGGGGTATCTATAGATCTACTAGGAGCTCCTGACGTTGTGGAATATTTTGTACAGTTTAAATTTTGGTGTTTTGGTTTTAGTTGGAACATGAAATACTTATGGTCCTTACTATCAAGGCTGCAAGTCCAAAGCAAGCCGAAGCAAACCGAAACATTTCTGGGCTTTGAACCAAACCATAGCCATGGTATAACCCTGAACTGAACCAATGTTTTCAACTGAGTAATTCAGCCTTATGCTCATAGGTATGACCTCTCTCTCTCTCTCTGCCATGTATGTTTTTGAATTGTTATACTTGCTTAGCTGAAACCTCTTCCTCTATATATAAGTCTGTTATCATATAGTCGGTCTTGAGCCGACCTGCGAATGATTAAATCAGTCTTAAAATCGAACCCCAAGGAAAGAGGCTGTTGACTTTTAATCTTGTAGGAATTAAAATGGACAACGACGTTTGATTTTGGCTCAACATGTTTGGAGTTTTGTTCCGAGGCCTAAAACAAAAACTACTTTTTCTTTGCCAAAATATCTAAACAAATAATTCTGTGAGTTTTTTAAACTGATTTGATTTTGTAAGAACATAAACTATAATCAAATACACACTGAGTTTCTATGGCTCTTAACAATTATTACTCCTACGACGAGTTGTTCGACTCAACTGTTCTCTTAATAAAACTGCAAGATTAAAGCCACTCCTTTGAGCCATCGAAACTGTCTGTATTATAAGTAAAGTCATCAAAGAATGTCACCATCTTGTGACACAAATTAAATAGTCAAAACAAAGAGAACAGAGCCAAAGCAATCGCCTTACAGAAACTTTGACTAAGGAGCGACAATGCGAGGGTATACACAAATCGGTTGTTCAATTCGGAATATGTTTTTGTCTTAGTCTTACGTTTTAAATCTTTTAAGCGTATTCTCGACCCAGCATGCGTATATTTCATTCAGAACGATGATTTTTTGTTATTTGTAGAGCCTTTCAGATTTAACCGCCACATACGCTTTATGAAATGTTCTTCTGTTTTTTTTTGGTTTTTGTTTTATTAAAAATTGAACCATTGGCCGCCATAGACAAAGCTTGTTGCTCTTGGGCGGCATTCAATGCCAACCATTGGGTGGGGGGCGTTCGATGGTGCGGGGCTGTTCTATACTGTTGTTGTTTTTGTAGTCGTTTGTTTTTGGCCAAAACTGATCTCGCCCAACTGTCAGTTTTGCGTTCATAGTCGACTCGAGCGGTATATCGCAACACGAACAAATTTTTTCTAGCCGCGGTGAAAATTCTTTTGTTAGCTAATTTTTCATATTGTCAAACGCCGTAGTGTCAATATTTGTATGAATTTATGTATTTACATGTGCGCCAATGTGTTGAAAAGTTGCCCAGATTATGTAAAATGTGTGGATGCATGGATGAAATTATGCAAATTGCGTGAATAATAATATGTACTCAATTATGCCAAACTAACAAATCATACACTTGATTCGCCAATGCATTAATTTGTGGCCTGCAATTTATGCGGTGTCAATGCCAAACTAAAGAGGTGTGGCCTTCGTTAATCTGACCAACATCGGCGCAGTGCATATTAAATGAAAAGCACCAAAAGTACTCGAACACAATATGATCGAAGCCGCAAGAGCAACAAACGCTCGGAGAAGTCCGCAAAGTAAGCACTTGGTATAGATTTTCCGCCCACGTCATAAATACTCGCATGCACTTATTTATTTTTGGACTTTTGTACACGTACATCTGTTCCTCGGGGGCTGGATAGCCTGCTATCTGCCAATAAATGAAAATTAAAAGTCATTAAGATTTCTAATATTCTTTTGGGTTCGTAAAATAAACAATGTTTGGCAAGGCAAAGTACAACCTAAAAATAAATATTATTATTGTTTATCAACGCGATAAAAGAAGACATTCGTTCAAACTACACCGTGGTATTATATTTACAAACAACTAAACATATATTATAAGAATCGTATACTTTGGCAAATGTCTGCTAGTTTATTGTTCCGCCGGACCGAGTTCGAGTTTGTTTTCTTTGGATATCAACATCAACATCAATATCGTTTGAATAAAGCTGCCAAACTTTTCATTCCTATCGATCATAAGTTTATCGATTCTATTATATATATATGTACATATTTGCGAGAAACGTGCGCGTTTTTCTAGCTCTTGTTTATAGTATGGATGCCGAAAATAGCCTAGCCTATGGATACAGGGCTGAATTGAACTGATTCCGGAACAACATTTACTTTGCTCCTTTGATCATTTTATCATATATGATTTTATGTTCTTGAAAGCGATGTGCAGTAAAATATATGGGAAGTTTTATTAACAATATTTTTGGTGACTCAAATTAATATTATTAGCTGAACACATTCTGTTTGTTCATCATTAAAACTGAAAACTGTCAGCATTATTTTGGGGGATAACAAAAATATTCAACGTTATTTAAAATCGGAGCGGAATCAGATGGAAATTTCAAGTCGGAGAAAACACTTTATCTCTTGAGAAGGGCAATGTCAAGAAGGCAATACTTGATCCCAACATGCAAATTACATCCATTCTGCTTCTGTCTTGCAGTGGATTGTTCAAGAAAGAAAGAAAGTCAAGTGGCTCCATAGTTAGCACTTACTTGTCTGTGATCAAAAGTATTAGTCGATTTAGCCTTGTCCGTCTGTCCATCCTGATGAACAATTAGATCCCAGAGACTATAAGAGCTAGAGTCACCAAACTTGGTATCAAGACTCCCCTAGTATACACACAAATTCGCCACGTCCCCATCCGCCCCGGAAATCGCAAAATTTTAATAACTTCCACAAATGACATAAATTTAACTATTTCCAATGAACAAACCAAATTTTGTTGAACTCGTTGTATAGCTTAAGAGGTGGAAGGAGGACGTAATCAGTTGAAAGGCTCTCATTTGTCTATTGATATAAACACATACATATAAACAAGCCGTGTCAATGCATGCGCGAATATGCATCAGTAACTTTTTGATGCGGCTCCTGCCAAAAAAAAGTTGTTCTACCTGCTCAACCGAACGGTCATTGCGCGGGCGAGTTAATTTTGAGTAAATGGTTGTTTTAAGAACACGAGTAATGGCTGCTTAGCAAGTGTGTAACTGCTGGTTAACTGTATCTGTGTGAAAGGGATGGGAGGGAATAGTCGAAAGGCGCTATCTCTGTTTAAGATGACGAAAATGTTTTGTTGTTCTATGACAAAGATGAGAGAATTGAATGTTTTGTACTTCATTTTTATCGTACTTGATTTAAGTCAGTTTTATTGAGTTATATATTCTTGATCTGCATGACAAGCCGAGTTTATAGTTTTGCCTTAGTTTTAATTCTATCGACGTCTAATTTGTTACTGCTTAAGCTGCTCTTTTGGAAGAATCATAGAGATCGAACCACTATAACATATAGCTCCCATATAAAGATATTTAAATGTAAAATTGTACAATAGATGGCGCTAACAATATGTTATTGGCAACGTTATTTGTGCAAGCCAATGCTCTGCCTTTCTCATTCACATTCACAGATTTCTTGGAATGCGAATGTGTTTGTATGTTTGTACATGTATATGTACATGAATGTTTGTGGGTTTGAAGGTAATTTAAAAGAAAATTGCTTCGCAGCCTATATATATATATATATTTATATATACTCAACTCTGCTTCTTATACGAATGCTCTTTCACATTCCGTGGGCAGTTTGCCTCTCTTAAAATGTTTTACATCGAACATTTGCAACAATGAGTGCGAAGAAACACAAAGGTGCAGACGGATTTTTAACATTTTCTGTTAGTTAATATTTAAGGAAGTGCTCTCAATGCTGAGCAGCTATCTATAGCTTGTCTAGTGGGTTGGTTGCCTATTGCAACAGCTGAAGGAAATACGTTGTAGACTATGTACTACGATTTCATTCCTTTTTATAGTTCGGCAAGGGTATATAAGGTTCCTGTACCCGAAGTTAGCTTTCCTCTCTTGTTTTTCCTGCCTGAACAACTCAAATGTAAGGAAATTCCTCATATCTATGCATTTATTCTTTTAATGGTTATCATATATTAATGATGCCGATAAAGTAGAGAAGAAAAAGTATGAACTAAAAAGGAATTGGGCATTCTAAAGTCGTTTTCAAGGAAAAAGCAACTAAATCTCATCATAGTAGAACACTAAAAGCAGGTACTAAAAGCACTAAGGTACTTTTCTTGTGTTTCTTTTTTTAATAGAATAAAAAGACATTCGTTGGGGCATTCTGGTAAAGTAACAGATGAGAAAGACCTAGTATTATTAGATTTATTATTATTTTATTTACTGGAGGATAAAACTCCCTTACTTGAGCATCTGAGTTGTAACTCTATTCATGTTTCATAGAATTTCACACTTCGTATGTATTTTGTTGTGATGATGATGATGGGAGTACCCTTATGTATTTCAAACAAGAGTATCGATTATTGAGCTGGCCGATATTCTTATTGTTAATTGACCATCACTGATTTGAGTGAAGCCTTGCGGAGTCCTAAACAGAGTCGTAAGAAAGAAGCACAACCAGCTCGGCGGCCATTGTTTGCCTGGATGGAAATCGTTGATTCCAATACTTTACACAAATTAAACTTTCACAATTTTTAATCCATCCAGTTGGTTAAAGCATACTATATAGAAGATGCTTGTATCACATCAGTTAAAGTTCACTAACAATTACATAACCATTGTTTATACCACAAAGCCTTGGACTTTGTATGGCCACTCTCGTGACAATAACACCCCTGTTATTCATGTTATTCATGTAAATATAGATTCCATATATCAAACTGGCCGTCATGATCATGAATACTCGTACAAATGCGCTCAAAAGCTCTGAGATCCTCTCTCAGCAACGAGCAAAGGCCCTATGAAGTTTCTGTTGTTATATGGAAGATAATGAAGTCTTATTTTATAAGACTTCTTAATTTGTATAAATTATAAGAGTCCTCCTCTCGCAGTTCACTGAACTCTTAAAATACTTAAGAGCAATCTCAACTCTTTGAATTGCCAAAAAAGCTTAAACGTCATGTTTTCGAAAGTTTACTTCAACCGGATGCCAGCAAAAAATCTTCGAGTAGTAATTCATGATAGGAAAATTTTGTCGTATTCAAAATATATGTCGATGTGTTCAGATTTACGCATTCCACCAATTTGACATTTTAGCGCAAACACAGCGCAGACCGTCTGCTAAACAATCAAGCATACATACCTACATATGTGTGTATGTATGTATGTATGTATGTGCATTCCATAAATATACTTAGCATAGAAAGAAATGCTTAAGTTTTGTCAGGCTATTGGACTCTTGCCGACCTGTTGGCAGTTTTTTAAAAATTCTCAGACAGAACGGCTGTGTCTGAAAATTGTATTAACGTGCAAAATTTTGAAATAATAATAAAAACGCGTAAGCTATGAATTATTTTCGAGCATATTTTTTGTTATAGCTCATTTGGGATTCACCGAATGATTTTTATTACTTTGATTTGATAAGAAGCAAGCATGCTGGTTTCTAACGCCGAAATGTTTTATACACTGCATATATATATATATATATATATATATTATAATATTTCTCGATATAGTTTATAAACTGTTAAGATATTTGAAATATTTGATGCTGTCAAAAACAGATTACAAAACATATTTTTAAACTATTCACATTGTGTAGACACAGATTGTTTGCAAGTGTGAGTTTGTTTTGATTAAAAATAAAATTCTTATTTACGCCAGGGCAAGATATTGTAATTTATAGGCTTTATTTATTCGTTTTCCGCCTTGATTTTTTACCAAAGAGTCGGCCGTACACCTCAATGGTTCGTGTATGCCCATGATGATGATTTGAGAATAGCTGAGGCGCTCCAAATGAAAAGCAGTGATATATATTTATTTATTTTTCTACGTCGTCTTTTTTATTATTATTTATTTATGTTCGGCGAGTGTTGAAAGGCCACAGCCGTCTCAGAATTGCTAACAATTGGGGAAGCCAGCAGCATAGGAAAATGGTCCAAATGCTGGTCCTAAACGGTTCAGTTGACTTACAGCATTCGTTCAGATACGAACAACATCCTCCTATGACACAAGACCAGGATATTCTGGCTGTAAAAATTAAACTAGAATGTTGATAGGCCGGCGTTCGCCCTGGCAGCCTTTGACCAACCGAAGGCAGTAAAATACTTTACCTCTATATGAATGACTTCGAAAAGTATTTATGTACTCATCAACTCTCATCTTATAGATTGGACAGGAAGTCATCACGTGGCATGATATACGAGAATGAGGAGCTCAGGCTGCGCACCATCAATATCAATGCGGAAGTAGAACGAGGTAAATATATAAATTATTATAATCCATAATAATGCCAAATAGTAGGCCACATCTCATCAAAATAAATCCCAGCAACAGCGTTTTTTTTTTTTTAAATATTTGTATATAGAAATGTGCTTGTTGGCGTTCAGCTCACAGAGGGAAAGATATAATCATAAAAACATCAAGAAATGTGCGAACAGAATAAAATCCAGAAAAATCAAATTAAAAAGACATTAAATAGTCAGAAGGGAATATATGTGAGAGATGCGCAAATAAACATACATATATGCTTAAGTGTTCTTATAAAAATGCTAAAGTTAAGCGTGCTCGAATTTAGTTACATTCTATAGAAATTCTGAAAAAATTGGCTACTGAAAACTGACATCAATTCTAGATAAATAGATTGCAATGGGACTTGATTTGCTTCGGCATCAAGATAGATCATTCACAAACTGGTACAAACTGAGTGAACAAACAAATTTATAAAATATATAACAAGCACATATTTCATTCATATATGCATATATATATATATATATTGTATATGTTCACAAAAACTGTTGTCATTGCCAAAACCATCCGATAAGCAGAATGTAAGCAATAAGATTTAAAGTGTCTAAAGGTCTGACAGCCTTTCGCATTGCTTGTCAACATTGTCCACGCGTTTTTTGTTTTACAAAAATAATCCAAAAGTAAAACACTCCGAGAAATAGATAAGCCTCTTTTGATCTGTGGACTTAGGACATATTTAAAATGTGTTGTTCAAAAAGAGTTTTTTAAAAATTTTTAAAAATTTATAATGCATTTTTTGAGAAGCTTAAAAGTACTCTAAGTATTCTATATAGACTACTTCGTTTCAATATTTGGTAAACAAAGTGAAAGTTAATAAAGAACAGTGAAAAACATACTGTTAATAACGATATATCGTTGTATTTAAGCCGATATTTTATAATTAAAGTTTAGTTGTAGCGTAAGATTTTGAATATGGCGCTGACATAAGATTACACATTCAATCGAACTATGGCAATTCCTCGTCACTTTCATAAGTTTCTTCCTTTCTGTGATATCATTTGTCTCAACTTAATTAACATTCTTCTCCTAAATCTTTGCAGGTCAATCGGACATAAAACGCTTACGGCGCGAGAATGAGCAACTGCGTCGGGAGATTTGGACGCTGCGCGACGAATGCGATCGTTTGAACAAGCGTTTCAAGGCAAAGCTGAATGATCATGAGTACGGTGGATGTCGCGGGAGCGGAGGTAGTAGTGGCGTTTGCAATGCGCGTCGCTGCAGCGGCGGCGGCAGGGGCAGTGGAGGTTGTGATAACAGTGATGTGAGTACGATCCACAGTATTATAGTCGAATAAACATCACTTTCTATGGTCTTCTCTCTCTTCGGTTCGACCACACAGGACTCTGACTCATGTGATACATGTCGCGGGGCGGACGACGACCAGTGCAGCGATGAATGCTGCGAGTGCCAAGACTTGCCCGTCAAGCAACCGCTGCCGCCAGAGGTGCCAATGCCCAGTGCCAAATCTGACGAGGGCACTGCCGCTCCTGCACAAAAGTCCGAGAATCAGGCTCTGCATTTCGACCATTTGTCGGTGGTGTCCGAGGAGACGCTGAGCAATCCGGAGCTGATGCTGGCCCAACAGCATGAGCATCTAATGATCTGCCCGCCCGATGTTAATGGCTCGCAGAGCACGCTGCCCAGTCTGGTGGGCCCTCTGACGCCGCTGACACCCATCGAACTGGTGGCGAATCAGCTAAACGATCTGCAGGCCATGGTGCCGCCATTATCCTACTTTGAGAACATCCTGCAGCAACATATGGGTGCCCTACCCAGTGCGGGTGAGTATTGGAAACGCGAAGATGGGTGGCAATGGCAATGGCCACCTTTAATCAAACTTACGCTTTCTCTGCAGTACTCACTCCCACGCCTGAGCTGGGCACCAGCTCAAGCACCACCACGGGCAGGACCATGCGGCACACTAACGGCTGGGACTACAATCTACAGTCACCATTTTCGCAGCGAAAGTACTCCAATAACTCCTCCCCATCTCGATCGCCGCCGCCACCGACATTGACCACTTTTGTGCCAACGTCTACGCTGCAGACCATGCCCAGGATTGCTCTGAATGCTCCATCTGTGCCAGCGTGTCAGCCAGCGGATGGAGTCATTGAGACTGTGGCCATAACAACAAATGCACCCACTCAATATGGACTTCAAAGTCCCAAGCACTTTTTTGCACCCATCAAGCCGCGCCTAAAGCTCAACACCAAACTCGCCAACGAGGGCCAGGAATCGCTGCCACCCGGCTCTCCGCCTCTGCAGTTGGATCCGCCACCAGCTCTGCGTGAGCCGCCGGACATATTTGTGAACAATGCCCTGGCGTCGCCATATCAGCGACAGCAGCCGCCGCCGCCTCGTCTATCGCCTCAAGTAAGTCCAAGCTCGAGTCCACGCCACCGCAGACGCTCGCATTGCCACCTGCACCGCCAGCACTGCCCAGAACACGCCCATGAGCAGCAACAGCAGCTGCAGCAGCAGCACCGCCAGCATCCAGGCCAGCGCCAAGAGCCGCAGGCCTTGCATCGCTCTGTGGTCAATGTGGCAGCCGCCATTGGGCTGGGTATTGGCGTTGCTGAAGCCGCAGCTGCCTGTTCAAGTGGAGGTGGCGGCAGTGTGATTGACATTTACACCGCTGCGCTTGCCACTGCCGCCGTCAGCAGGTCTGCCTCTGCGCCTGCCACTCCGCTGCCCCTGCCCCGCTCCTCGGAGCCAATCTATGCGACCGCACAAAAGCGCTGCCAAAGCACCTGCATCTCGGCCACGGCCCTGACCAAGCCGGTGATGACTGTCACAACGAACACCACAAAGACTACAACATCCCCGCTGCGTCTGCGACAGGGCACAAGGTTAACAAACAGTTGCAAAATAGTCGCCACAGTGGCAGCCACTAGCCAGGCCACTAGCCAGGTGGGAGCTAGCCGCAACGTGGATAACGGCAGCCAGGTGAGAGATCATTAGCCGATCATCACCTTACCACAGACACCAGCATCAGCCGTGCATTTGGTGACCACTCCCCAGTAATTCATGTTCAGTGATTGTCGTCATCCATTGCGGATTCATGTTTTTGTGATATTAGTAAATGTTTTATAATTTGTAATTTATGTTGTTGTCGTTGAAACTGCGATATATTCATATGGTTCATCATATATAAATAGCTACTGGAATCGTTTAAATGAGTGTAATGAGTCGAAGGTAACTCATTTGAATGAGTAGATTTGAAGTTACATTCGTTTGAAATTAGAAGCCCCACGATATCTTGTTTAAAATACATTTCATAAGAATCTGAATGTTTAAATGTAAGTAGAATATATGATAAGAATTTAGTGTCCAGATTTGAATCTGTTTCTATAAACAATAAGCCATAAGCTAGCATTATCGGGTAACTTGAGAATACGTGGACTGTTGCGAATCAGAGATCCATTAAAGCCATCTTGAGAATACCTGGATGGATGGCTTAGTTCTACAATTTTAGTACATGATTACTGAAATTACTCTGCCTCTCACACTATATCGCACTGAACACTGCCTGCAATGACGTAATCCTCGGCAAGGATGTATCTGTATGCCTAATATATGGCAACATAAATCGAAGTACAGACATGTATTTTGTGTCCATCTTTATGATCCATCTTATGATTTCTTTTAGATTTAGGTATCTATTGAATTTGAAGTTCATTTTTGTTGCGATTTCTAAGGTGGCATAGTCATTTTGTAGTTGGTTTGTGCTTGATGTTTGTGCAGTTGAAACTGGTAATTACATATACGCCATACCTGTCCCTTTGTTATCCATTGTTCCCCACTTTTACGAGAAGAACTTTTATCGGAATTGCAGTTGGGACCTGGCCTGCATATCTCCAAATTTAATTCTTTCATTCTTATAATTGCATAGTTAGCTTTCATAGACATTCTTAAATGCTGAAACCCTTTTAGATCTATGTTCACTGTGCTGCCTTAAAATCTATGTTAATGATCTTTAGTGTCCGCAGCTTTATTCCCACGTATTCATATTCCCCTGCTTGCGATTGATCCCCTTCAATGCATCCGTAATGCTTGGTTGTACTTCAACAATAACAAATGACTTCTCGAATCATTGGCAGACGGATTCTGTAAATCTGGAATCCATATTGAATGACATCGAGACAATATCGGAGGATATTTTGGCCATTCAATTGGAGAAGACCAAATCGCGTGACAACCTTGCGTCACCCTTAAGCCAGGGCAGAGGTCAGGATAAAGCCAAGAAACCTTATCGCTCGGAAATGAACTTATATCTGCAGTATGATGGCACAAATTCGACCATATCGCCCGCTATGGCCGCCACAGCAACGGAGCCAACAGGCACTATAGCTGGCGGTGTCGCGGAGTCCAGTAGCGGGAACAAGCTTAGCCTTTCCCGGCGTACTCGTTCCCTGGAGCGTGAGCATACGGACAGCCCGGCGCCCCATATGCCGGACCCAATGACCCCATTTCCGGATAAGTGCACCTATCTGGGGTTTGAGCAGCTTAACCAACAGGCAGTCACCAGTCAGTCCCAGCAGCCGCCCTCTGGCAACCGGCCTCCGTTAGCTGCCAAGCCAAATATACCTGCCAAGCCGCCACCGCCTCTGCCACCAGCACGACGACCAGCCATGCCCACGGAGCCGCCACCTCCACCGCCTACGGGTGGCCTGGCACCGAACAAGAGTCATCTGTACAAATCACTGGCCACAGCAGCGGCTAAACGGGCGATATTTCGCTCTTCGCCAACCCAGCAGACCCGGTCCCTGGATGTGTGCATCACAGGCGACGAGGCTGCAGCTGAGGCAGCCAATGCTGATGCAACTGAAGCGGAGGTAAGTAGAAATATAATAATTTTTGTGTTACCCAATTGATTTACTCTTATTTATCCACAGACGGAGGAGGCGGACAAGCGCAAGGCGCGTCGGGTCTCCATTGTGTGTGACGGTGGCGAGGATCCAGCCGCAGTAAACGGTGTAGCAGTCCCCACGACGCCCACCGTAACCGCCAGTTGTGTTGATTTGCCCAGCGCTCTGACCCACCCCAGCATCAAGGCCTTCAGGCAGATAAGCCACAGCACGCCCAGCTCTCCACATTCCTCGCGCAGACGCATCAACAGCAACACGATGGCCGCGCCGCATGCCGAGCTGACGGCCACAAGCTCGGCACCGCTCAGTACCGCCCATCACCATCATCATCGCAAGGAGAGCAGCGATCCAGCGCCGATGACAGCCACCGTCAGTCGCACAAAATGTTCGCGACGTCACTCGGAGGGCACAGTGCACAATGCCCATCGCATCAGCAACTCCAGCGGTGGCGCTGGCGGTGGCCACCACCATCACCACACGCATCACCATCAGCACAGTTCGCTGATCAGCAACAATCCCCACCACAGCCATCATTCCCACCAGGACAGCAACCAGGAGACGGTCACTTCGCAGTCCGATCGCAACTCGAACAGTTTTGCCTCCTCGCGCGAGTCCTCCACAAGCTTCAGTATGCGTTCCAACAGGCGAAAGATCTCCATAAGTTCGCATACGGGTGGAAAGATACCATGGTGTGGTTGCTGGGGCAATGGATGTCTCTAGATCGAATGAGATCGAATGGTCGCTATCCGATTTATGGAAGAAAAGTCGGTTGTAAAGAGGTATAGCTAGAAGTCCATTAGTTAAGAAAATTATAATTGAGAAATTTTGGAAAAATTCGAATTAAAACTCTTAAAATTATATAGATCCAGCAAAGCCACCGCCATGTTAACCCGATATTAGTCAGACCAATGTGAAAGCTGTTCGATTTAAGCAGCTTTGAAACAAAGTTCCAACTCCTTGACCCAATCAGATATATAGATATAAAAGTAAATAGTGAAATTGTAGCTTTAAGAAATTCATGAAAATTTGTTGAAAGCGAAAGTCATTCGATAAAATGTTGTGGAGTAGTTTTATAACAAATTTCCTCTATTGGCTGCCGTCCAGAAAGAATATCATTCACCTTCCCGGCTTGGTTTCTTTTGAATGCAAGAAAGATCAAAGAAGGATCAAAGAAAGATCTATATACTAACTTATACTGCACCTTTGGCTCTTGTTTTAAAAGCATTTTTTTAAGGAAAAAAATCGTCAAGTACAAATTAAGAACAGAGGCAAATTCAAGCGATTTCGGTTGAAGGTTTTCAATTAACGTCACTAATTTAATTCCAAGCGGAAATTGATGAAATTACAATTACACATAGACACACATACTTACGTATTCGTTTAGATATTTGTTTGTACATATTCTGTCATTAATTGAGTTAATTGTAGAATTTTAATGTGCCACTCTTGAGATAATGTAAAATATAAATATTGTTGTTCAATTTGGGAAAAGCATAAATATATATTGGTTTCAAATATATGAACTTTATGTTTTGTTTTATAAATATACATAAATATGTCTTGAAATAGTGTTATTATTCTGCTGAAGCTCGCTGGAAACCTAACATGGGATTAATTACAAATACAAATAAAACAGCTGATTCTCTGATGATCATATGCCTTTAAGATAAGCAGATAACTGCTCTGCTCTCTGTAATGTTATACACAATATGTAACCACAGCTGCGGCTGCGCTCTGTTAAGGACTGCAGGCAGCTACTCCTTGAATTATGTGAGTTGTTTGGTGAAAACAAGCCGCCGTCATTAGTTTTCATAAGACAGTATCCTTTACGATAAATGAAACATTGATTATATAACAAATTCACGTGCATACTGCACCTAATCCAATGCGAAATCATTACCAACACTTTTCACAGCTAAAAGATTTAATATAATATTCATTACCTTTACAATGTTATATACAATGAGAAGTCTCATACAATTCCCTGCTGTATTTTGATAAGTTGATGATTGGCCAAATGCTGTTGGCCCTTGTTTGAGATTTTCTATAATTATACCATGAAAATATCCCATTCCCATGAGAGTTCTCCCCTCCACTACAATGAGAATTGCCAAGGTTCGCACTTGCAAGCAATTACAACCAAAAGAAGTGCAGCTGAGAATGAGCTGAAAGACTTTTGAGTCAGACTTTTGAGATATAAACTTACTGTAACATTAATAATTGATTTTAAGGTGGCTTGATAAATGTTCAAGCTATGAAGATAATGAGACTAGAGTTCAAGAGCAATTTCGATAATACTGAACATTAACGAAGCACTAATCTAATGGTGCGCAGTGTATGTGCATCAAGCTAAGTATATAAAAGCAAATGAACCGAAAAGATGATATCTCTGGTAGCCATAAAACACTCAAAGCATAATCTGATAGGGAAACCCAGAGGTATATAAAATGTTGGTATGATCCTGATCCTTGCGGTTGAACCAAAAACTTAGATATGTATATCTGAGATATATATGATTTCCCTTAGTTTTAGGAAATCTCTGAGCTTGTGGCCATGCTGAGAGCTGATAGCTGGTGAAATGGACAGCTCTGAACTCTGGAATAAAATCCAACTGAAAATTGTTAACTTAGCTAAACGTAACTGAAATTCCATTTCTAATTTAACAGATATGAGGATTCCTACGCCAGCCTTAATTAAATTAAATATCTTCCACAAATACATACATATATACAATTACATGCACATTAAAAAAAACAAAGAAGCAAACCAAAAAGAGCCACAAATAGATGAGCTGCTCTGAAATTAGCTGCAACTGAAATTGCCCAACAAGCGAAAATATACAATATGCAAATTAGCCTCAAATTGAGGTGTAAAAATGCATGACACACCGAACGCCTCTAGGATACTCCTCCTCGTCCTCGTGTGCGCGAAACAAATTAAATTTCAACGCGAAACTGGAACTGTAACCGTGCACAAATTACGACTGCGGCAGTGAAAAGGGTTACGAGCAGCAAAAAAAGTTAGCGAGGTGCATAAGCGGAAACACAGTGGCAGCTGCAGATGCACAGGTTGCCCAGCTCCAACTCCAGCCTCACCAGCTGCTGCTGCACTGCGTCAGTAATGTAGGCCCCAGGCCTTTAGTGCAGATTATTTAAAGCTTCAGCGTGGTGAACGTCGGGATTGTGGTGCACTTTAACGTTGGTCCAATGGCCAATGGCCAGATGCCAATAAATTGTGGCCACTCTCCACTTGCTGCTGTTAGATACAGCATTTTATGGGATCTTTGCGGAATTCATTGGCTGCCAAAGTTCCAGATTGCCGCGTGAGTGTTTGATTTTTTGGCTCTGTTTATTTTGGCCATTTTTCGCTTTCATTTTTCGCCTTTTGCTTATGCTGCCTGCCCGCTTGCTGCTGCTTTCTGTTACTTCTTGGCTTTGTTTCTGGCCATTGACTGGTTCCAGATGCACAACATCATTATCAGCGGCAACATGAAAAATCAATTTGCAATTATTGGCTCTTGTTAGTATTGTTTGTATTGGAAATAGGCAATGAAAACTGTACTTGATGAGTGCATAAAGAGCAATTTTGTGAACTGCGTTTTAATTTCAATTTTAATTTGTAAAATAATTATGATGACGATGACTTGTCTGATGCTATAATCATCAAAATTCATTTCATAAGTTGGCAATTAAATCAAAAAAAAAAAAAACAAAAAAATCGAATGCCCCGGGTGAGGCTCGAACTCACGACCTTAAGATTATGAGACTTACGCGCTGCCAACTGCGCCACCGAGGCCATGCATCGGGACGTCTATAGACATGCATATATTATAATGTTTGAATGCAGCCGAAACTCATTGTTTATGGGCAAATTGTACACTCTTTGCGTATAGAAATAATACCTTAAGACGTATAGAAATAATCCAGAATACATATAGAAATGATGGCAATCTGGCATAATTCGCTTCTAAAACGTGCATAAATACATTGTGATAACAAACAAACTTTCATATATTTTCTATATATATATATATATATATATATACATATATATATATACATATATGACAATGTCAATACAACACGTTTTCATTTACAGAAATCTATTTGAGAGTGAGAAAGACAGAGAACCAACAACTCTACCTGGCCTGCAAATAAAATGTTGTTAGCGCAATCTTTCGTACAAATACTAAATGGGTGTATCCATGTCAGCTATATGATATAGTAGGCCGATCTTGAGGATTTCTATGTATTGCCAGGTCACAGCAACACGAAGCCTATGGTGAACATTTCAAGTCAACAGCTTTAAAAATGAGAGACTGGTTTTCATACAAACAGACAGACAGACGACAGACGTATATTTCTATATTGACTCTGCTTGTCATGCTGATCAAGAATATACATACTTTATGGCGACGAAGATCCTTCGTTCTATGCGTTACAAATGTCAAGGCAAAATTGTAATTACGCTCTGCAAGGGTATAAAAAAACAAACCAATTAGAGAAGTCAAGACTCCCCCGGCGAGATTCGAAATCACGATCTCTTGTTTACTAGACAGGCGCCGTAACCAAGTAAGCCACGGCTCCAACTAGAACACGTCTTCAAAAGCATTCAGCTTATATTGCAGAGGGTAAAATGTGCAGGAGTAGTTTAATATCTCTAATCTGCAAACTGAACATACCATATATACTATATTGATGTACCCGAATATAAGGTCGTATATCTTGAGATAAAACAAAAGAAGAAGGCTAACTTCGGGTACCCGCGGCCAGCCTCACTCATTCAGTCATAGTAAGGAGTGAGAGAGCCAGTAAGGCATCCAGCTGAATCCAAACTGCCATATTGTTTCTTTTGTGATGACATCTAATATTACTATATGATATAGTTGTCCATATATACATATAACATGCTGTCAAGCTGATCAAGAATATATATAAGTTATGGGGCCGGAGAGGCTTCCTTCTAAGCGATAATAATATAGTGATGATAACGATAATACAAATTCAAATCAGCAGGCTGTTTAAACTATGCAGTTTGTGAAGCTTTAACTTTAGAATTTAGACTACCAAATATTCTTTCGGCGATTACGTCATTTAAATGAACCAAGCTTAAGATGGTAATATCTGTTATATCTTCCCCTCAGCGCGGCTTCTTCCTATGCTGTCTGATAGACTTCATTATTCACCGTTTTTCACTCACTGAAAGTCCACTTTTGATGGCTGCGAAAATTATATACCACTTAGCTTCTTTGCTAAGAGATCGAAAAAGATATTATTGGAGTTTATTGTTGTATAAAACTATAATTCAAGTGATTACTTTTTCATTTGCCACAAAAAATGTTCACCTGATTCTGCATTATATATATGAAAGATTAACTTGAACAACATCAAAATTTGCACTCCTATTTACAATTAAAACAAATTCGCATTTCCTTTAAAAGCTATCTTTGGTTTGCTATTATTTCTATTATAATTTTATATTTCTTATTATTATATTTTTTATTATTATATTTCTTAATATTTATTCTTTATTTTTATTATTATTGTTATTATTTGAAACTGCAAGCCAATTTAATTTAAATGCTCGACAATGCTTCGATTTACATTGGCAAACTGTACAACAAAATTACAAGCAATTAAATATTTGTCTGTTAACCCAAGTGAGGAATTTTGTAACCAACACTGGCTAAGGACATACTGGTGCAAACCTCAAAAGGATACGAAATTCATATGCATAAATTCATACACCACGGCTGGTTATTTGGTTTTATTTATCAGTTGAAATTCTGTTCAATCGATGAACTCAATTTCAAAAGTAAAATTGAATTCAAATAAGCCAGGTGGAATATTTCTGCAAGACCTTTTCCTGTTTTTCAATGAAATAAATGAAACTGCATTTGTATGGCTTGCTTTTAGCAACTGAGTAGAAATGAAATAAATTAAATAAAAATAATAAACTGTCACTAAGGAAGAGGAATGGCAATGTATCTTTGTATGCAGTGTGTAGTTGATATAATATATTTCTTAATAAAAATATCAGGCAAGTCCAACAAATGCCACGCACACAGACACACGTACACTCACATGGAATCTCATCAGCTGCAACTGCAGTTCTGCAGGATTCAGGCAGTGCGGAGGAAGGGAAGGGTGTGTTCATGTGTCACATGGAAAATGAAAAATGATCAAAGTGAGTGTTTGGCTCAAAGCGACCAGAATCAGAAGCCGGAAACTGCTGCTGCAGCAGAAACAGATGGTACGACTGCCCACACACACACACATGAATGCCCCAAAGATGCGGATGCCAGCAGGGACCTCATCAGTTGCTAGCAGTTGCAATATTTAGCAGCTGCTATACATACATGTATATGTATGCATGTGTGAGTGGCCGATGTCCAGGACCACTCAGCTAATGCGGGCAAACAAAAGTCCAACAGAAACTGCATTGTTAGACAGTTGCCAGGGGGTGTTAGAGTGGTCTACAGGGGAATGGTGGTGTGGCCAAGACACTAGCAAAAGGCAGACTCATCTGTTGCAGAAAAGTAATCAGCGGTTGTGTTCAGCATGGGGTACGGCTATGGGGTGGCTCAGCTCAGCTCAGCCAAGTAATTAGTTGTTGCGCATTGATTTTTATATGGCGACGGCTGTTGCCAGTGCTGCTGTTCTGCCCCTGCTCCTGTTGCCATTGCTTAATTTCGCATGACAAATTGTTAATACGTCAAAGCTGTGACGGCTTTAGAAAACACTCATACGCCGGGTTTGACGATGCCAGCGGCTGCCGCTGCCGTCTGCAACCGTCTGGAGTTATGGTAATAAAAGCCACAGAAATGCCGTCGCTTGCCGTTTGTTAACAAAGGCAATAAAACTCAAGCACATCTACATGTATATCAGAAATACTCGCACATATTTGTGGCTTTATTGTCTGTGTTGTTTGTTTGTCTAAAATACGCCATGATTAAGAAGTACGCTTGTACGTGTGTGTGCAGACACAGTTGGTTTGGCTTGTTGAAGTTTCTGCCACGCCTCGTCAACTCAGCACCCACACAAACAACTGAAATCATAAAATAAGTATACGCCGCATATGCGTTGGGCATAAATCATTTCAACGCAACGCAAAAGCCAACAGAGTATGCTACCAAAAGCGATTACACTGAGCCACAGTGTTCAGTCACCTACCTGCTCATCTATATACAAGAATTTTGCATGTGAAGGGTTCTCCAGCCCCGGCGAAGCCCCTCGCGTCTTTACGCTCACCATTAAACCATTCGCAAGCATTGCGGCTTTTTATAACCGCCGAAGCAATTACTTAAACGCAAATAATGTAAACACTTGGTTTGGCTCGACTTGGCTCTTTCAAATGGCGCCCATCAGTTTATTCAAAAGGCATATTTTTAATGCCACATATCCTTTATTATCCACACAGAACATGAAAATATATAAAAGCCATTTAATTTTATTGTTTTGCATAAACATTTGCAAATGTAAATCCATAGACAATGCAGGCATATAGAAAGTATAAGATGTAGGATTATGGATCAAGCTTCAAATTTAGTTATATAGAACTCAATTGTATTTTACAAGACTTTGGACCATCCAAATTGTGTTATTAACAAAAGAATTTTACAAAATATAGGAAATTGTGCTTTTGTGAGGAATACAAATATTTCTTCTAATTTTTTAAGTATTTTTGTTTCATTATTTTCCATTATTTCCATAATTTTCCATGGCAAGAGTCCCTTTAAAGGGACACTTTAGTTGACTGTGTAGCTCTTTCTTAGTAATCCTACGTTTCTGTATTGACACTTTTATGCTCCCTATATTAAAGAAAGGTCCAATGATTGGACTTCATTAAGAGATCCCTTAATTTCTCTGTAACACAACAAGTTTTCCTTAAGTTATAAAATTTTTGCTATAAAATTTGAATATTCCTGCTCCAAAGTTGAAGCTAGAAAAATTATCAAGGCCACTCATTAAATTTCAAAGCTAAAAGTTTGTAAGCACATTGGACATCAGCGTTTTTTTGTCATTTCCTCTTGATAAATATTTCAGAACAGGTAGATTCATTCATCATTCCTTTCTCGTGTGCCGCTGCAGTTCAAAGTTTTTCTTAGGGAAACTTTTGGTGCACAATATGGCGGCTTCTATATAGAGAATATAATAATATATTCATACAAATATCACGCCAGGCCACCGTCAGGGAAGCGTCTCGGTTAAGTGACCTCTTGTTAGTCGGCCAAGAGTTTAAACTAAATGCGAGTGAACATGGAAATTTGCATAATCGCGTGAAGTTTATTTGTAAAATCAACAAGAAGAGCAAAACAAAATGTCAAAAATTACATACACAGCGACAAGATTGTGACTTGGCCATTGCCGGAGCTAAGCTGGTGCTGAGCCGTCGCAGGTTAAAAGCATTTTGAATAATTTGCATTTAACATGCGCAACGTGAAATCCAAATAAACAACGCCTTGGCTTGCGTGAAGTGACTCCTTGCCCTTTCCTCGACCGGGCTGGGGTTGAGTGGCAATTTGTCAAGCTGCTAACTGGCTTGCCCCTTCCCCCCGCAATAATCATTTGGTGCAGCAATAGTCACATTTTCATTTTTGCTAAATGCTCTGAGTGCGATTGCTGATATGTGACTGCACAGGGTACACTTAGAGAAAGAGTCGAAACATTTTAAACATTTCATAAGACATGAGAAGGAAAATTAGCTTATATTTCTACTCAATCTTTGTCAGCTTTGCAGCTTAATTCAAGCCTTCCGCATCAAATCATTGCATGCTAACTTTGCAGCTCGGCGCCGTGTCGTATACTTGATCTCGCTAAGCTCTGCTCCAATAACTTTCTCCTCTGCAGTTATTAGTTGCTGCTGGGTTTATTGAACCTTCACATCATAGTTGCCGCTTGGCCAGCAAATTAACATAATTTCGTTATGAACAGGACTTTTGGCAGCCACCAAGCCACCACCAGCTCGGCATCCTACGCAAGTAAACAAATTGTAAAACTTTGGCTCTTGTTTGAGCTTGACAAGAAAATCTATCTATCGTTAAACTTCTGCATTGTGAGTCAATAAACCAGGCAAACTTTTTGCCAGCATGATCCATTTCACAAAATTATGGATATGGCCAAGGCAAGGCATACTATGCGAAATTTTATTAATATTAATGCCATTTTATCTCCCTCTCTCCCTTTCTCTCTCTCTCTTACTCTGTTTCTCTGTTTGTGCGTGTGCGTTTGTTTGTGCAAGCTTCATCGTAGGCAAGGCCATGTAATACAAGGACTACAATATCAATAAACCAAACGCGATGTCCTTTATGATTTATTATGTTTGGTCAGCAGCAGCAGCAGCAGCCCAGGCAGCGGTCATCTGGTCATCTGAGCCACATCCCGGCTGCTTAAATACATTTATATTGCATATTTCACCTATGGCCAAGTTCATGCTCCATTAAATCTTTGGCGTCACATTCAATGAGCCCCATAACGTGCGCCCTAATACCTTTGCACACAAACATACACCACACACACACTCTCATGCATATAAATATATGTGTGTACAGATACATATAATTCAGATATACATACATATATATGCCTTTGTGTATATTCAGCTGACCAATTCCCCCCACTCACAGTGCAAATATGGCCCGGCTGTCGTCGTGTGGCGCTTGGCTCTAATATCCCTTTGTTTATAAATGTTTTAATGGAGGGAAAATTATTATTATTTTGTTGTTGTTTTTTCTTCTTTTTTTTTGTTCTTTCTACTTGCCCAAACCGAAACCAAAAACTCTCTGCCGGCAAGAGGAAAACCAAATCCGCATTGCAAGAGACGACGGAACGTATATAGGCCGACGTGCAAGACACACTGGTCAGAAGTCAATTTATTTGTGAAAGTAAATAACCCAATTATACACCTTTTTACTATACATGTTCTATACAATTTCATAAATAGTTACAAATATTAGGTCCTCCACAGACCTTTTCTCTAGAAGATTTCAAAATGAAAGGCAAAAATGATTGCCAAAAATCGGCGGCCCCTAAACCACAGTGCAAGTGCCGTTTGGCCTGTAGCTTTTCAAGTGATAAATTGATTGGACCACACACATACGTATTACATATCCAACTCCTCAACCACACACCCGCCCCTCCCATACTCATACCCATGCTCATATCGGCGGTCAGGCGTAGTGTACTGTGCTGTCAACCCTTGGCATGTTGCGTGGCTATTTAGCCAATTTATGGTTAAGGTTGGGTCAAAGGATAATAGTCACACTGCCTGGCTACATGAGTCGATGTTGGCAATGAGTCTTGGACTCAACTGAAAGAGGCCCGATGCTAGCTAGAGTCAGAGCCAGTGCACGCTGTGGCTACGCTCCTCCTATGCTCCTGAGCTGCCTTTGTCTTTGACCCCCGGTCGAATTGTTTGTACAAGATCAAATTGCTGCAGTGCCCTGTGAAGCTGGGTGCGGGCGTTGGCAATGTTTACTGGCCGTACAAGTATATGTGTTATATGTATGCCCCTTTATGTACACACTCTTACTCCACTCAGACACTGCACTGCCAGAAACGAACTGAGCCAGGACAATTAACAATTACACCGCCAGCTCCATTCGCTGTCAAGTTTTGTGTTCAGTGCATGACTAACAAAACAGCCAGGCCTGGCGACATTATAATTCTCGTATATTATGAATATATATATCGTGTGAACCTGTTTGGTTTCACAATGTGAATATGGGTATCACTTGGGCATGGGTGTGGTGTGGTGTGTTCCGTTTGTTTTGTTTTGTCGCGTTTTTCCTACATGCTAAATTATAATAAATGTCATTGTTCTTTTGCCCAAAGACCTAATGCCACATTGAGTATTAATTTATGGTGCGAAACTTTTGCTGTGCATATCATGTAGTCCTCCGCAGCGCCAATGCGAGTCGAATGGAAGGTGTATATCCTCAGTGTCAGGCCCATATGAGCTACGTAAATAACAGCCGCCAAGTGTTGTTGCTTGTGTGCCCTTTTGTGAAGAGTTAGATAAGAACAAAATGGACTTTCCACATTATTTTGCGGCATTATAACTGAATAGAGATGCGAGCTTATTGGGCGGACATTTATGAATAAGTTATGGGAAAAGTATTTCGTTGTTGAGCTTGCAACATTTACGAGGATTTTTGAAAACATATTTCTAAATTTACAATGTGAAAGCTAGACGAAAATAAGCATTATATTTTGTGCATAATCAAAGGACAGAACAGGGCAAAGAGAATCGTTTGAATTCGATGTTTAGTTGGTATTTGTTAATATTTGAAAATTTCTCATAGTCTTGAAACAATCAAGATATTTGCATTGATTTATATCTTATCTGGATGTGCCCTATATTTACGCTACACGACCCAATAGAACAAAATCTTTCAATTGTCAGATTTTTGTTAGAAAACTAATTGCTTTGAGAGCTGAATTGCAACTGAATCTTTATCTTTTTTTGAATAATATCTTCTTTTGAACAGTTTTTGGTCTTAAGATCTAGGGGGGACTTATGGCTATACAGACCTTAATAGAAATCTTATACTTATGACCAGCACATGTGGTAACCTTTAAAAAAGGTCGCCTATTTGTAATTATAGTCATATTTTCATATTTCATAGTTGATAATTGAATGACCTGACATGTGGTATACAATAAGGGAGCGATTGTGCAGGTACCTGATGCGTGTGATCTTGCTTATGTGCAGCATATCTTTTCCAAGTATCTTTCGTATGATGTCTTTGTGTAGATGTCTTTTACAAGTTTCACTTCTTTTTGTGTTTTCATTTAGTTGTATTTTGTACCACATTTCTTATTATATCTTATATACTTTCTTCAATTGTGAGTGGACTGTGATCCCAAAAAGTTTGAACTTCAATAACACATTTCATCAGCTTGAAACTTTACTTATATGATTTTGCATAGGCTTTGAACTTTACCTTATACAAGGCTCTTCCCGAACTCTCTTCTGGAAACCTTTATCTCTTTGAAAGAAATCTTTTTCTCAAGCCTTCGCTCTGCCTTCACCTTTCCCAGCTTTTACTGTATTTTCCATTTAGTTCCCACTTTGTTCTGCCACTTATCCCCCACCTAATGTATCAGTGCCTCTCTTATCTTCTTCTCTATCTGGCTCTCCCTCTTTTTTATTTGTCTATCATCCCCTTTCTTTGTATATTATCCTCTCCCTTTGTCTATCATCCTCTCCTTTTGTCCATCATCCTCTCTCTTTGTTTGCCCTCTAATCTGACGTTTATAACTCTCTGTGCTCTCTTATATTCCTGTGCCTCCTTCTTCTCTCATGCTTCTATCTGCTCTCTTTGTTTCCCTCTGCTCTCTATCTTTATGTTCTCCCAGCTTTCTTTGTTTGCCCTCTTCTCTCTCCCACTCTGGGAAGCTTCCAAGTTCAGTTTTCCTCCTCGCAACTGGTTACATTTCCTTTTTAAAGCAGGCTGCTCTGCTGTTTGCCCCGTACTTAAACCAATTTTCTAGTTACAAATAGTCTTTCCAAGAAAAGATGATTAGGAAATATGTATTTTGCATTACCTTGAACTACATTTCCATCTGAGAATCAAAGCAAGCCAAGCGAAATCTGCATAAACAACAAATTTTCATATTTATAAACATTTTAATAAATGTGTCATTGTTTTTAATTTCGCTGTCAGAAACAGCGCCACTCAGCAGCAACTTACTAACTATAACAGGCATTTCATACTCCCCTTCTCCCCTTCTCCCCTCTCCCCCTCGTTGCATTTCCCTATCCTTCAGCCTCTGAAAATATTAACACAGCATGCTGATAATAATATGCCTCATTAAAAATAATCAACTGTCAGGCAAATGGCGAGAACGTTTCTTGCGTTGGTGTTGCTAAATTTGAGTTTTCAACATAAATTGCACTGCAAGTTAGGGAAAGAAAGCAAAGGAGGATGGGGAGGAGGATGAGCAAATGCAAAACAAACTTTCATCTTTTTTGTCCGCTGTTTAAGGCTTTTTGGCAGCTTTTCACTTTCAGAGTCATTCCCAAGCGCGTACTCTTTGTAATTGTATCCTTGAAATGCATATCTCTTAGTTTTCCTTCGTTTTTTTTCTATTTAAGCACAAAAGAAGCATGTTGCTGTGGCAGAATCTCTATTTCATAAATATCATATGCATTACATATAAACATTTCGAGTATTGTGTGTGCCGAAACGAAACCAAATGCGGTTTTGGTGGAACTGGAACTTTTCTCTTATTGCACTTTGCATTGCACAAAGCGGCAAACACGATGACGGTGGCAGTGGGCAGCAGGAGGGCGACCAACATGATGGTGATGTGGATGCAGCAGACTTAGAACTGGGAGTGGGCAATGGGAATGGGCAATGGCAATGGAAACTGACTGTATGACTACGACTAGAACTAGGGTGTTGATGTTTATGGCAGCATAAAAGGCCATAAAATGAACAAAAACATATTCTCGGGCTTCTGATGGTAAATGGGAGGGAGGGGCAGAGGCGGCGGAGTGGGCCCAAGCTAAACGGCATATGGATTTTCAGACTGCGGCGAAAATGTACAAAAGCTTAGATTTCATTTACTGTGCTGAGCTGTGCGTAGCTCTAAAGGTGACAGCGTGAGGCGTGATTTTGCAGTCCAAAACTGCCTTTGAACCTGAAAACTGAGTCAAAGTGTGTCCATATGGTAGCAACCCTAATCACTTATATCATTTATTGTTTGCGTAGTTCAATCATTTGGCATTTCGTTCATATATTACGTCCGTAGACCAGCATGATGGCGCGCCTTAGACCTGGTTGCGGCAAACACTTACTTCGAGCACCAATTGTTTTCGTTGATCGTTATAAGATGCTGAAAAGTTTATTCGGGTTAGTTTCAAACTGCAGGTATATATGCTTGCAAATGAGTGCGAGTGAACTGCAGGCAAAGAAATACACAGCAGATGTCAGGCGAAGAAAGGCCGAGTCGTGGGCATAATTGGATATTGGCGTGAGCAAATTTAATATGGGATTACCAGGGATAATTGTTTAGCATAGATCAAGCATTTAGTGCCAATTTATTTAAATGATAAGTTAATGACCATAACAATTGTCTTTCTATAAAAGGTTTGTTTTTGCTCTGATATGCATTAAAACTTCTTTGTATAGAACAAACTTTGGTTAAATTCGGCAAGCAATTTGAGAATTGATTGAAAATCCAAAAATGGCAAACCTTAATTATGCTTCCAGGATTTATTCAAAATTTATATTGCAATGCTCTGTCTCCCCATGCATACGATACTCATACATTGCATGTACGCGCCTAATCGCCAGATCTACTTGAAATGAATCATTTACCACATCCCTTGAAGGACTTGACACCTCGTTTCCGCTTCCAGCTTTTGGCTCTGGCTTTGTTTAGCATTTTCGAGAGCATTGAAATTGCAGCTGCAAATTTAAGCCAAGCTAAAAAGGATGTGTGCGTGTGTGTGTGTGTGCGGTTGTGTGCCCGGGTATGCACTTATCTTGGTCGTATCGCTGGTATCCTGCATATGAGCACACACACACATACCCATTTATATGCACATATACATATACATATGCATATTCGCTATCAAATGCTGGGCTTGAACGACCGTGGTCCATTTGGATGCCAGAGCTAGGATACAAGGTGATGCTGTCGTTGCCATTGTTTTGACTGTTCGGCCGCCTGCCTTGTCTTGGCAGCTGAGTGCGGCTGATGCGGTGTTTGTGGCTGCAGCATATTTGTTTGCAGCAGAAATTAAAATGTTTACACAACCGAATGCTCGGAATGCCCGAATGCAGACGACATTCAGCAAGCATGTTGTTGATGCTATGTTTCTGTGTTGTGTTGTGTTGTTGTTGTTGTTGTTGTTGGCCATCTTCATGTTACCCCTGCCCAGTGCAAGCAGCATGTCCTTCAGCAACAGAATTGCTCCTTGGCTGTTTGCGGCCGAGCTGAAGGTGTCGCTGTCAACGCCATCATCCTTGTCCAATTCCTATTCCCTTATACTCGTACTCGTCCTCGTACTCGTATTCTATTCAGCCAGCCACTGCTGAAAAGCAACTCGTTGGGCATAAATAAAGTGTCACTTGTTATGAGGTTTCATTTAAATGTCGCCGCTTACCACCGACTGGGCGTGCACTTGGCGTATGCGTAATGTGCGCATGCAGTTCGCATTTTAGCGTAATTAAAGCCGGACCACATACACAATTCAGAAAGGATCCACAGTACAAGGACATAGGAGCAGTCAGGAGTGCCTGCGGCCATCGCTTATTTATTCGCTTTGCGTAATCCTAAGCACTTTCCCCAGCAGCTCGGGATGCTGTTGCCGCAAGTGAAATCTCCGGCAGCCGCAACTTAACGCCATTTTAATCTACCATTTGGCACTGCTCCGATTGCCACTTCCGGTGCTGAGCCAGAGCCAGAGCCAGAGACAGTCAGGATAGCATCCAACCAGCCTACAACTCAACTCCTGCTTGACAACACTTGAGTCAAGGTGCGGCAGCGAAAATAACATTATTGCAG
Source organism: Hirtodrosophila duncani (assembly GCA_037043425.1). Taxonomy (NCBI): domain Eukaryota; kingdom Metazoa; phylum Arthropoda; class Insecta; order Diptera; family Drosophilidae; genus Hirtodrosophila; species Hirtodrosophila duncani. Next base: position 441,612 of record JBAMBM010000717.1, read on the forward strand.
GCAACGGCAACTTCTTAGCGCCAGTTTGTTGGCTAAAGTGCAGCTGAATATTTTATGAACTTGGCAAGTACTTTGTCTTAACTTCCACGGCTCCAGGCTTGGACTACGCCGCTGCCACTGCCCAAGGCTGGCTGGCTGGTTGCCCAAGGAAAGCAGTTAACTATAAAATGTACAAATACTCGTAAGGATGTAAAATGTGCGACAGATTTCCAGTTAGGCAACAATGGAAGCGTTTTTATAGAATAAGTCACATTCACTAAGCAAAACAACTTTATTTAGGGTCAAAGGTTAAATAAAAGAACGCTGTAAATAAATCTACATGCCATTTTCCTGGCATTTTATTTTTGATAATTTAACTAAATGATATCTGAATATGAATATCAATTTAACAAGCAGCGCTATGTGTCAGAAAGAGTGAGAGAGCGAGAGAGAGAGAGAAGGGGCAACACTGCATTGGTGATTAAAAGAAGAGAATGCTCTTCTTTGAATGCGAATGTATTGTATGTACATGTATATGAAAGTTTGTCTGTTTGCATATGAGAATTTATTTTTGCATGCACAAAGTACTTGAGGGATACTGGAAAGAAGATTGCTTCGCTGCCTATTGCTATTGCTGAAGGAAGTAAGTTTTAGAAGTGAATTCCCCACATTCAGTTGATGAACATATATGTATAAAGATATATCGGTAAGTTACTTATGGCATAGGAGAAATACGGCCAAGGACAACAAATTCGAGGCTACTTAGCGATCAGCAGCAGTGCAGCAACACGACGATCAGCAGCAGCGCAGCAACACGACGACCAGCAGCATCGCACTAACATCACAGCAACACGAAGACGGGCAGTGAAAGCTTAGCAATCTCAAAGGCAAAAACTGCAGAAAATGGCAGCTTGCCCTGAATGAGGAAATGGGAATGGACGTACCTCCCGAGTATCAATGCAGTTTATCCACAAACTCTGCGCCATCGCATGAGTCTCCCAGGCCGGCATCGTGTGACACCTTTGCCATAGATTGGACGTCCATCTTATCGACAGATGACTTTACCTTTGCCTTTGTGTTCTCGATACCCTGCAAGCTGACGCTGCCCACGTGTCCAAATGTCACAGCGAGCTGCTCGCCGCCCATAATCGGAGTGAGTGTCATCGAGCGTTTCATTTGTCCAGAGCGGATCAGCTAAGCTAGCCAAAGGGATCGTGCGCTATTAGCAGTGAATTAAGTTCGGTTGATAGGGAAAATAGTAAGAGAATAAAACTGACTTTATATAAAGATCATGTCGACTTTCTTCTATTTGCTTTTCACAATACAGTGGCTCACACTTCTACCTCCATAACTTTCCATAACTTTCGCCTGAGCTGTCTCGGCCCATAACAAATTTCTCACTAAGTGGCCTTGGCAGGACTGAGAGATGTACCCCGGCTAAGGAACTTCTTTACCTCTTTATACACAACTGTTGAAGAAATGTTATAAGGATTACTTCATCTAGCTTACATATTTCTTAGGCTTTACATTATTCCTGATGTTTTTTCTTTTCATAAAATAAGAACATTTTTCTTAAAACGTATCAAATTTATGTAAATGAACATCTCTAAGTACATACATAAGTGTAAGCAATAGCAACGACTTTGAATATGAAATTCAACTTGAATACAATTCAAGGAGAAGAATGCAAATGCGCAGCCAATTCAGAGATTTAAATGTTGGTCTGGGCAACTGAGTTACTGCAACTCGATTGTTGGTTTCGCCCTGCACTTCACTTCGCTTTTTTCATTTCTTTGCATTTAAATAAGACGCAGACAAATATAAGGAAGCATCTTATTTCCAACTTACCCGCCATAAGAATGGAGAAAACGTGCATAAATGCAATATCTTCAAAACGAAATGAAAATAAAATGGTTGTCCTGAGACTTTGCTTTTGCTTTTGCTTTGTTCAAGGACAATGATTTATGGTTAGCAGATAAATATGTAGTTAGTAGTACAAACTGCCAGTTGGCCATAGCAAGGACTTGGCCATATACCTTCAGTGAGAGCGAATTTAACTGCCAACGGTTTAATTTTCATTCCACAACTCTCAATTCGAGCGCCTGGTGCAATTTTCATTTTGCTTTCAATTACGCCAACAGAACACACTTTCGCCACGTTTCCAATCTACTTTGGGTCAATTCGATAAATTTTGCACTATTTTTGGACGTATAGCGATGGCGTCTGCGACCGGCCAACGCCTTCAAGCCACGTGTCCAGGTGAGTGCTCCGCGCCTGCCTTGTCCGTTTTCCGCTTGTGTTGCTAGACATTGCCAGTTGGAGCAGCCAAGTTGAGCTCACCAAAGCAGAAAATACAACAAAATGAAAACTACGGCATACAAATAAAGGCCACCCACACACACACACAGATATACAGATAAACACACATTTGCACAAACACACATTTGCACAAACAGACACTTTTCGGCATTGTCCTCTTTTAGCTGCTGCTGGCGGCTCTGGTTCTATCTCTGGCTGTGGCTGTGGCTATGTTGTCTGTGGCAAGAAGATGTTCCTTGAGCGAGTGCGAGTTGGAGCTCTCATTTTTGGTGATTTATTCGGAATTCGCTTTTCGGGCTCCGGCGCTTGCTTATTTGTCTTTGCTTGTTGTTGACTCCTTACTTATTGTGTGGGTTCTTTTATTTCATATATTTGTTGTTTGTTATACATGCTATTGTTGTTGTTGTTGTTATTGTTGTTGTTGTTCTTATGGCCGCCAATTGAATTTGCTTTTATTGCATTTATTGTAGGCTACTGCCGCTTGTTGTTAGCCGTACCTCAATGCCGGCTGTCGGCTGTCGGCAGTCGTCTGGCCCATAGTACATTATCTCTAAATAATTTATGTTTGTATACATTTTAATTTAATTTATTTGTGCAGCAAGAATATTTGTTTTTACGCTTCCATCGGCTGCCGTTTGCTGTGGGTCGTGACGTTTGACCAGCAAATAAGAGAATCAACCGCTAACGCCAATGTCAGGCCATGGATAGGGATGCGAGGGTGGGATGCTGGATAGTGTTATTATAGTCATTTGTGGAACTACGTATAAGCTGAATTGATCAAGCATGCGGGTCACATAGGTCAAATCATTGGGCTGCCTGTAGTTGAGGATGTTTCTGAAGAATGGGGAGACGCTGAGGAAAGACGCTTTCTTTAGGGCGGCAGAAAAGAAAGGGTGAGACTAGCATTTGATTAAATTCTACAATTTCTAAGTCGGATTCATCAAATTAATCAGCCAATCAATAACTAGTCTGATTGACTAACTTCAAAATTGGATTGATTTTTGTTAAATTTTTATATACCTGAACAAACCAAACAGGGAGCAATGCCTACGTATGATATTTGGTTGCATTATGGAGCAGAAGATGTTTGATGTAATGTATGAGACAATAGAGATTCCATAGTCGATCTTATAGTTTCTTTAAGAGACGATCGAAGTCATATATGCTTGCATGTATGTACCAAGATATCATGCAGATCCCCAACCATATTAGGCACCCCGATCACTTTCCAGGACTCGCAGTGCTACCTTGGAGTTTACCTTGACAAGAAGCCCACCGTTAAAAAGGCATATTAATTGTGAAATGAAGAACGTGAATCTTCTAAACAATAATTGATAAACACACTACAAAACGTGTTGAGAGAATCATGATATCACTGATCAGCAGATTGCAGGTTCGTGTCCTGTCACGGTCGCCATGTATTAAATAGATTTTATTCCTTTTGATTTAATTCCTTTATTTTCTAGTGGAGCAGGAAAGGTGCCGCTTCCAACGTTCAGTTGAATCTGTTCTTACATTTTTCCTTAAGTTCTAAGTAAGCCTAAGTCCCATAACTGCGCTGCCTGCAGTTGGACAGCAGAGCGACGGTTATGTATATTCTATACGTGCATTTCTTTTGCAAATGATCTCAACACTTTAAAATATAATTTGCAACTAAGCCAATGATAACTTTCATAAATTGTCTATAATATGATAGTTACGATAACTTCATGTCCCTGCTGCAACTGTTCTGCCAACCCTCGCTAAGCATTTCTCTTGTGATGTCGGCAAAAACCAATATTGATTGAGTAGCCGCAACATTGGCTGGCTTCAGCAAATAAGTAAGAAATCGTAAAAGGCCTCCTTCTGTCATTTGTTTCGTGTAATTGCTGATGTTATATGTATGACTGTGACTCTACCCTACCATACCTCCCCCCTCCCACCCCCCGGTATGCACAATGTCCACACTCGTACCATAGGCTTTTTCGGGAAGATTGTTTCTTTCGTTATGGTTATTTGGCTGGAATAGCACATTGGAGATTTTCGTTGTCAGTCGACCGTGATAAAACAATATTAGTAGCGCTTCAAGGACAACAAGAAATAAGTAAATAGCGTTGATTATTTTATCTGAAACACAAGAGATAAACTCTTATAAGATTCATTCTTTTATACTTATTAAGCTGGGCCTTGTTACTGAACTTCTTCTTCATCATTGATATGCAAGCAACTTGAACATATAAAAGTTAGAGAAAAATTTAAATCATTCAAAGATGAGACTGAATAGATTGTCTGACTCTGTCTCTGTGTATGTGTGACCATGGCCTACAAAGTGCAACTGTCAAAAACATCAAAGCTACCTTCAATTTGCATTGACAATGAACGCTGACGTAAATTGAAAAACAACTTCAACATGTGCCCGTGAAAAGCTTAATGAGATGAGTTCTGTCAAGCGGTGGGTGGGTGCAGCATAGTTGACTTGTCTGGCTGAGGCACAATATGGCCTGGGTCTGGGTCCATTATCAGCGAGAGAGAGAGCTCAGCTTTGCAATGACAATGACAGCAGAACTGACATAAAAGCGCAACTGGATTAGCATTTGCCAGGCGGCATTCCCACTCCTGCCATGCTAGTCCCAAAGCATATGTACGGATGCGCATGTGGTTGTGTTATCCGCACTGTGGATCAAGCAGAGAATACTCACATCAAATTCAGCAGTGATGGGCAAGCTCCAACATCGAATTGGGATCGCAAACAACCTTTCTGTACTTACAGAAGGACACATCCATCATTTAGCCATTCGCACGCTTAGTTTCTTTCCTTCGGCCCTATTTAGTGTTCATTGATTGTGTCCCATGGTGCTTTGGCTCTTCACATTGCATATATTTGTTCATGAATGGCTAAGCACATTGAGATGTTGTTCTTGCCCTTTCCATTCTGCGCCATTCTCATTATGCGCTTTACATTGCAAATTTTGCAACACTGGCGCGGAATTGTCAAATGTGCAAATGTAGCCTGAACTTGTAAAAATATGTAGACAGAGACAACATTCAACACACACTCCACCACTCACTCCCACAAAGGCAACATTGCGTATACGTAATGGCCTCAGCCTCATCTTCAGCTTCAGCTCTGGCTTTAGCTCTGAGGCTGATGCCGCTGTGATGAGAGAGCGGCTCACTTTCCATGTTAGCTGCAAATGGATTTTTTATGTAAGAACAATGCACATGCATAGTTTGACTTGGACTTGGACTTGGCTGCCTTTTATATATTTATTTAGTATAGAAATTCTCAGTGTTCGCTGTGTTGTTTCAGTCAACGTTTTAAAGTTTATGGTCGCTGCCGACTTAAATGGCCCCTAACACGGACGCTGATCATATTTTGCACTCCGGATGGCAATGTAATTTACATAAACATAAAGTCGTTAGTTATCCATGGAGCACAACACATTGCCAGCTGTGACTCTGACTCCGACTCTGACTCTGACTGCGGAATGTGGATGCGGGTGCGGGTGCAAGTTTCTATTTACTGTCTGGCTGAGGATATGTCACGAGAATTCTCATTTGTATTTGCTCATCAGAAGCGTTCGGAGAACTGGAACTGTTAAGTAAGGGCCAGTTCTAGTATCCAAGCCCAGGCCCACTGGCAACCGGTCTTCCGGTTGCTTTGCCAGAGTTTATGACTCTGCAAATTGTCGTAAACTTAGAAGCAAAGTTTGTATTACATGGCATTACGGCATCAATCTGCAAACTAACGTTAGTTAAGCCAGTTTCCATGTCAACAGTCCGCAATGCTAAGTGCTGCACATTTCCCTCCCCCCAAACTCAAATAGCTGTTGAATACGTCCAATGGCCTGTAAACGAACTGACTGTCTCTCTCCCTCAACCAGGCCTAATTGCCAATTAGTGATTGGTGTCAGCTCCATCACCTCTCAAAACAAGCAAACCAAACAAACCAACAAACTTGCAATTGCCATTGCCATTGCCATTGCCATAGCCATTGCCATCCAATTCAATTGCGTCTTCGCACTGAAACCGTAATTTATATTGGTTACGGCTTCAGCTAGGTTTTGCACACCTCTTAACTCCATTTACTTAGTTTTGGCTTAAATAACAATTTGAGCGCATGTGCATAAATAAGTACTAGCACATATTGAACGATGGAAGCTGTATGGCTTTGACGATTTTCGAGCAATTATAGAACATTAAGCGTTTGAGAAGATTATGCAGCTAATAGCTTGCACAGTCTCAGCTCCTGGCGATATGCAGAAGAAGTTAAATCGGTGTTGGTTGTGATATATATATAAATTACTTTAAATAGAACGGACAGAAATAGTTAAGGCTCACATAAGAACACTTTAGTCATGGAGGGAGATTTTTCAGGGCAAAGTAGTTGACATGATTTCCATAATATTCGATAAAGGATCTTTCCGAATCATCAATAGATCTTCAGTAATCTAGAGTTGCGACAAATTTCCTCTGAGTATAGAGTATATTTGCGAGTATAACTCCTTATTCTTAATGATATAATGACTGACTGGTGAAGCCCATAGCTTAGCTTAAGTCGGACAAACCTCTTGGGGTCACGCATATGCCAGATTAGGCCCTTAGTTGATCCTTAGTTTAACCGTGTGCGTGTTTTTTAAAAGTAGTTTTGGATCAGGGTCTCCTTTGCGAAGGTTCAGAGTTCCTCGCAAGTCCTCTTAGCTGCTTCCTTTAGAGAAGTCAGCGTAGGTATCTCACTCTTGCCCGCGTCAGTGTCGGACAGGAGCAGATGAGGCGTTCCAAGGTTTCCGGTGTCCCTGGATTGTGTTGTTGGGAATGTCAATTATTCATTAATCTGAACTGCTGTCGATGAAGGTGCAGCACAAAACGACAGTGTGTGCCGCTGCGCTCTTTACACAATATCCTGTAGACCCTACAAGTTCTGATCGATCGCCATCTGCGCTTGGTCTTTATGAGTGCGCGATTTTCTAGATCGCTATGGAGCGCCCTCAGAGAGATGCACAAAAGAGAGATTCTATCATTCGTTAGCCTGACGCCTTCCTTGGCAAGAGCATCCGCCCCATTTCCTTCAATACCTCGGTGACCTGGAACGCATGATCACGCTTACTGTATCTAGTGATTCCCTGCCTGCTAGAACATTTCTCGAATTGACAGTGGATGATGGATGGATCTTATTATATGGAATTTTATTGCATCTTTAGGTAGAACAATGCAAATTGGTATTTATGAAGGGGAAAGTTACAACCATTGCAAAAATGTGCTTCAGCTTCTTTTGTGATATTGAGAAAACAAAAATCAGAAGATATGATATGAACACGAGCAAGAGATATAACTTGATTATCCTAATAATTTAGGCTATCTATCTTTTAGAGAGTCTTTTAGAGAGTCTTGTCTTACATGGGAACTCAAGGTCCTTTTGCACATATCTCTTTTTTACACACTTTTTTTCTGATCATCCCATGACACTCTCGATAGGATCGCATCTCCATTGGTATGAAATTGCTTAGCCAGAAATGAGTAGCTTATTACCAGCCCACGGCATGTTCAATGCAATTTAAAAATTGTTGAACTACAGTCACAATGCGCTCTCCTGCAATCCTTGCGCACATAAATGCAACCTTACTTTATGAGCGAGCGGCTGTTCACTCAAATGAATATCTTGTGTGACAGTTTTTGCAACTCTCAGTCAATTTTGCTTGACTGCAAAAACAACTCGGACTGCTGACAAGATTGCAGCATTGGAATATTGGGGCATTGTAAGTTAAAGTCCCCTCTGCCTCTACAAAGGATCCGCAGGGCAGGGGCAGGAGCAGGCACTGGGAGCAGTAGCTTGCACAGGAGCAGGCACTGGGAGCAGTAGCAGCCAGCCATCTGGAAACTCCCAAGTAGTCGCAATCGCAAAGACAAGGATGTTGGCTGTGTTCAGAACGCGGGGGCTTGTTAGCGCTGATTTTATGCAGATTTCCACGGAAATTTATGTAGAGCTGCGCGGATACATTGTAGTATGTAGCGGCAGTGGGCGTGGGGGGAAGAAAATCGGCAGCGGGCATGGGCAAAAGTAGCAAAATAAGCGCAACGACAAGAAGACAAAGTACACGAAGTGTACGTTTCATTTCAAATTGATTTATGCGCCAGTCTTTCTTTCTTTCTCTATTTTTTTTTTGTATTTTTTTTGTTGTATTTTGAAGTTCCCCTCTTCCCACTCCATTTCGCTATCGAGCAGACAAAGCGTCAGGCCAGGATGTGTATGCTTGATTACTTTTCAAATTGGTTGCCATTCCAGCTGCCGTTTCACTACACACTGCCACTGCCACAGCCACTGCCAGTGCCAGTGCAATCGAGGCAATGGCAATATCACAATCGCAAATCCAATCCAAAAGTTCGCAGGGGTTAGGGTATACACTGAGAATAATATTATGTAAGATTGAAAAGATCTTGATATAGAGTGAAAATTGAATTGAAGAGCAAAATATAATTACTATTTCTAGTGTCTACATAACCTTCGCTCGTTTGAGCCCCATTTTAGTTTGTTATCAAGCTGAAACTGCGCCTTTACTCGGCTTTTGGAAAATAACAGCTGGGAATGTAGAATACAATATTGAAATTTCTATCCTCCGTTTTCTGAGTGCAGGCGGACACTGAAATCGATTTGGCAAATAATCAAAAAACCTCTGGCCCCTAATTAACCCCACATTAAATACCGCATAAATTTCACGTTCATCAGCAACAATATTTCATAAAGCATTTCCCTTGTATTTACAATGGACACAAATAGCAAATTTATTGCTAATTAGCAAGCAGCCAGCTCTCTTTGACTCTACGTGCGGGTGTGTGTGTGTGGGTGACATGTAAATTTGATACAAAACTTCCGCCTCCCATTGGCAAATTAATTAGGGTTTTGGTTAGGTCACAGCCACAGCCCCACATAGGTGATGGCTGACTCCTCTGACTGTGTTCAGAGTCAGCCCCATGCCAGTTGATCAATTTTGCTGATGCCTTGTTATATCACATGTTGTGTGTGTATATGTGTGTGTGTGTGGGCCAGCATATATAAGTATTTATGTGCGTGTGTGCGTTGGCTCTTAGTAGCCTGCCCTTCGTCTCGGAGCTCTATTAGGCGCCATAATTAATAGCAGCTTAACTTATAATTACGGTCACCAAAACCACAAGCAAACGATTTAGCCTAATAGTTTAGGGGTATTGCAGTTGTTGTTGTTGTTGTTCCCTATGTTTTTGCTGTTGTTGTTTTTGGGTGTAGCTTTGGGCGAGGACGTGGATTGGGTCATTCGCAAAGGACATGTGTATTACATATTATGTAACATGAGTTAAGCTATAGAGCAAAATATGCTTGAATTCAATATACATACATATATATATATGTGTGCAATTTGTAAACGATTAATCTGTGTTTGCGAAGAATAACAGAATTGAGTTGTTGTTATTTTGAGAAGCAACATATTGCTATGGGCCGCAATTAAATTGGATAATATTTCCTGGAAACGTATTTCACTTCTTTGTTCTGCAAAATCCTTAAAAAGGCTGCAAGCTCGATTCAAACCGAACAGGTTCAAACACGGATATCCAACTTCTTTCGACGTGAAGCGAACCATAAGCCGCAGGGATTAGGGATATAGAAATATAAACAATTCCTTACAAAAACACAGGGCATTTATAATTAGGCACTTTGCTATTATGTATTCTCATTTGTTGTTGCTTTTTCTTTACTTTCCGCAGGCTATTGAAATTGTAGCTGATTTATATACATAGGATGTTCCTTACATACAATCTATTCTGTGAATATGTAAATATGTGAATAACATTTTATACATTTGTATAAATTAACACGTAATGAGAAGAGGCCCGAATGTGAAATAATTTATGAGAATCAATTTCATTTTGATATTAGAGAAAAACATGCATAAAGTTAAGCGAGCTTGAAACCAGAATTTGTAATTTTTAATCCTTGTGGTTGATGGTCGCAGTTCAAGGACTACCAAAGTGAAGAATTATCAATAAAATTGCCCAGATAAAAATACAGTTATAATCCTGTGTTAAATTGAAACGATACCTCCACATACTGCCGATGCGATTTTGTTATTCTCGATTAAATTGCTTAATGATTTTGGTTTAAGGACATTGTTATTAATGTGCGCCAATGGCATTTGGGCCGCTGACCTATGTTGCTGCTGCTGCTGCTGCTCCTGCTCTGTTCCTGCTCTTTGTATGTGCTTCATTTTCATTTCAATTTCCGGCATTTTTCGTGCACAAAGCGATAAGTTGCCATTTGCCGACGGCAACTAACTATGCAAGCAGCAGGGGAAAACTTTTGGAATAACTTCGAATACTCAGAAGCAAAAGGAAAGCGAGAGAGAAGTGTGATATAAAGAAATCAAGAAAGTGGACAGAGCAGGGAAAACTGTTTTTGTGCAGCGCTTTTCGGAGGCAACTGAGCGCAAAAAGTTGCCCTTTTCGGCAAGGACACTGCGTTGGTGTCGGGATTCTAAATAAAATAAATTTGATTCGCATTTGCTGAATTTCCTGGCCCACTACGGCCCAACTTCAAGTCTAAGCGCCCCGCTGAAATCAACGCTACGTCCGCGAACTGTTGGCAGTTCTTTCTTTGTGCCACACTTTTTGCTCGTCTTCGCTCGGCCTCAAACTTTCATTCTTTTTGCTCGCGCTGCCACATTAATTTCACTTCTTATAAATCTCACAAGATTTCCACTGCCAGCAACCCCGTCCCCATCGCCTCACCTCTCACTGCGCTGCGCCTGAACTTGGAGAACATCAACATAAATTATTTGAAATTAAAGCGAAACACTTTAAATTTGATTTTCGCATACAAGGTTAATAATTCATATCTTATCTTTGCAATTAGATAACACTGCTGCTTGCCAGCTATTCAATTAGTGTCAATATTTTAATCGATTTCGATTAATTTCAAATTGCTGGGCAATTATTCAAAATATCAAATTTGCCCCAGCCTCGGCGGCCGCCTGTAAATATTGACACGGACGCAATTTGTACCAAAACCAATATGTTGCTGCTGCAACACGCCAGGGGAATGCCAGTATGAGGATTCATCGAGCTGTGACACTGAGTGTTTATGTGTGCAGGCTACCTGGCATACCAAGAATAGAACATATATATATATATATATGTGTACACTATAGTTTGGTCACAAATGGTAGCATACTTTTATGGTGCTTTTCATGGTTATCGAATTTGTATCTGTTTATGTTTGAATGCGCACCAAAAACTAATTGAAATTCATTCGCTTGTACATCCTTTAGCAGCAAAAGTATGCCAAAATATATTAAATGAAACAATGAAACTAAACAAGCATGGCGAAGACAAGAATCAAACAAAAGTATATCCACATGAACGATTAACAAATATTCTTTTAGGCCATCTAAAGCAAGTTAATCACGTAAACACAGCATTTGATTAAACAAAGATCATGAATATATTTGAAATCATAATAATAAAATACATCCAACTGTAATGTAAACAAACAAACCTATAAATTCGACTCATAAAAGTCTATTGGCAAAGCATTTAGGCAGCAAATATTGAAAGTTTATCTATTTAATTAAGCCAAAAGCGTTCTAATATGCTGGCGTATATTATATATATATATATATGGTTTCTTCACCTTGCGCCAATCAAGTTTGATAAATTGACATTGACACGGAAAATATTTTAAATTGATTTCACTGCCGCCGCTTTTGTGCTGACTTGTTCCTAAGCAGTTGTACAATTTCACAATTTCTCTGCCTTCGCTTCTCAGTGAGGGAAAAAGCCAAGCAGAATACTCTCAAGCATTAAGCCAAAATGACAACTCAAAGTCGCTCAACTCAAGCGAAAAAGCCACCGAGCGAACATTCGAAATATAAACTTAACCTACTTCTTCTTCAACGCAGCTCTGCATCGGCTTGACTTGCGGTCTGGTCACACACACACACAGACACACACAGATACAGACAATTGCAGATATATCTGTATAAATATATATAAATATGTGGGTCAGTGTGGCAAGAGAGAGCGATTGTTGTTATTTTGCTTGTCAAGCTGACAAGATGCTCATGTGAAGCAAAAGATTTTCGTTTGTGGTGCAGATGGCACAGCATCAGCATCAACTGATAAGATCGAGTTTTTCATAAACAAGCTCGAGATGAAAGTAAAAGTTCAATTCAAGTTGACAACACAAAAGGCTGACAGCTTCGGCTTGATAATTGTGGTAGAAAATTCCACAAAGTAAAATAATTGTTAAATATTATATAAATATGCTACGCTTTTGTGCAGGGGGAAGTCATATAAGTATATGATAATTATGAAGATTCACTTTAAAACCAATTGATTATAATTATATTAATAGTTCATTAGAACAATAATTTCATTATTGTCAACATTTAAGCCAGCGGCTCAGCATTGGCATAGGACTCGTAAGCCATTTGGGTTGGGTTGTAAGAATATATACGATGTTATTCAGTCAATTGAATTTTGTCAATAGAAAATAGTCATGTCCGTTTGTTTGTCCGTATGAACACCTAGACGAATGGACATGGCTCGGCTGTCGATGGTGATCAAGAATATATATACAGTAAGGGCTGGAGACGCTTCCTTCTGCCTGCGAGTATAAAACGTATTTAGTTTAAATTTTAATGAATTAGATTTGAAATACGTTCTACAGATTTATCTATAGAAATATCTAACCTCGCATTGCTCTGCTTAAAGTCTTCAATATGTAAAGTTCAAATTAAAGCTCTGTTAAACAATTGACTTCTTATTATAATCTGATTTAGTGAATTTGTTAAACCTTTATAATTTCGATTATGTCATAAGTCCACCATACGTCGAGTATTACTAATGCGATGATAAAATTTTATAGATATTCTTATAAGAGTTTACAACTGATCTTACCAAACCAATCTCGTTCAAATTTGATGATTATCTTCACATAACAGACAGAGTAATATAGCCCAAAGTTAGCCTCCATTAGTTAATAATACTCATTCAAATATGTAGATCACTTTCAATTGAAAAACTCGACAATAACTGAAAGCGAGTGGATTATATAATTGCCTTTGAGTGTGGAGGCCATACAATTTTCCATAACTAAAACAATTAGTTGCAATTAAATTGAAATTATTAACAAATATAACTCAGGCGAGACTTTATCGGCTAGCTTGAAATCATTTCAAGAAAACAAGATTGAAATCACTTCGGAAATAGCTTCGGACATGAAATTAACCATTTTACTTGGCATGTTACTCACAATTGTGAACTCTGTTGCCTATAAAGTTACAGGTAAATAATATTTATAATCTTAATTTGGGAAAATCAAATCAATAGTTATATGTTTGTATAATTTCGTTACATGAACTCAACTATGAAGATGAGATCTGCGGGAAAACCATTAACACTCAGGAACATCATTGTAATTGAAACCATATAGCTTGGTTCAGCTAAAGAGTATCCAACTGTAGAGCCACAATAAGTAGGGAAATCAATGAAGAAACTCTACCTCTAAAGTTAACATAAAAATCAACTGTGATTACAGTCTAGGTGTGGCTATATAGTTATATATTCTTTGGCTAATAAAATCATATAATTTTCTAAAATATTTTTGCCATCTCCAATTCAAAGTGTGTAAACGACAGCCCACTGACTCGCAATGTGCATTCTATACCTATGTCATCATTCCAGGCAAGTGCAATAAAATTTTTTTATGCAAGCTTGATATAAATTATGTTTATAGCCTGCAGAGCACTGGGACACATACAATAGACGGAACACTTGGAAATTCATTTATTAAATAAAATTGTTGAGCTTCTGCATAAACCATCGGGCATGTATAATTTCTGGGCCACAAGCCGTTGACTAAGCATCCAGAACGTGGACTGATTTGTGTTTCTGAGGTAATTTTTCTAACTCAAGCCCCATATCCAGCAGCTGCGTCTACCTCAAGTCTGCTGTCATTCACATGCGAAAGGTCCTTCGATTTGTTACAAAAAAAAGGCAACAAAATCATTTATGGGCAATTTTCATGCATTGAATCGAAAAATTTGAGGTTAACCTGCAGACGATATGCTTTCAGCAAGGCCATATTGTAGACGTGCGCTAGTGTGTGTGTGTGTTTGTATCTGTGTGCACACAGTATCTTATCCTGTGTGGCTGTTTGCTTTCATATTGTTGTTGCTGTTGTTTTGGCTTTTGGCGGTTCTGGGTTTGCTGCTGATACTACGAATACATATACATCGGTATGTATATGTATATATATATATATATATATATATACAGATTCAGTTGGTCGTACGGCTGGCTGTGCGTAGTATTTATCCATCACTGACAACGTCAAATATATTACCCATGATGAATGACTCTGCGGATTTGATGAATGTGTTTTGTGGCTTTTCGCTTGCAGCATAAGCGGTCCTCGTTCAGAGCAGCAGGGCAGCCGAAAAATACATCAAGCAAACAAAAAACAAACCAAGAGAGGAAATACAAACAGAAATCCATTGAAACTGCCAATGATTTATAAAATTGGAACCGCATACAATGCAGACACGTCAGTTTTTCGTGTAGAGCCGTTCAATGAGACTTTTCCCCTAACCCAAAATCAAACAATAAGAGCAAATTTTTGATTTTATGCATAAACAATAAATGGAGAAATACAAATTTATGTAGAAGCTGAAATCGGTGATTTCCGAACAATGCCAAATATCTGAGTGCGGTACTAGTATGATGCAGTTTGTTCCTATATCCATGGATTGTCTGTCCCCCGTTGGCAGCAGCTACCAGCACGGAGGAAGCAGTGAATACTAGAAACTTTAAATGGGGAATCAGTTATAGTTCCAAGTAACATATTTGCTATACCATCACACTGTTGCACACCTCGTACCTGTAACCGTTGTAATCCGGCTCGATTGACCGACCCAATTGTGAGTCTGCTGATGTCGTTGAGAGCTATCGTTCTCAGCAAATATATCATTCCACACCATTCCCAAACACACTCTGAAGCCATTGCAGCTGACTTTCATAATAGAAATCCTACTATCATCGACTATCCTTCGACAGTTTCCTGTTATCTTTAAACTAGCTGCTGCATGGGTAAGCAGAATCCACGGTTATCCAATAAGAAGTTCTCTCAACAAAAGCTTAACATCTTCCATTGAAATTTTATAAATTTCTTCTTGAAATTTCACTTTTTTAACAAGGAAGTTCCAGTAGCCCAAGTTGATACTTATGTACTCTCTTTATGTTTACGTTGAACATAAAAAACCTCACTAATTGGACATTTATCACAACAATAACAAACTGAAATTTGTAATTGTATTATCTGCTGCATTTTCATTTAGCGAATCAAAATATTATTGTTTTCCTTCTCTCCGCTGGTCATAAATTAACGGACAATCTGCCTCGTTAGGGCTTCCCACCAAGGGAAGGGAGATAAGGGTCGAAAGCGTGAGCATGAAAAGTGCATACGAAATGGAGTATGTAAGTGCGAATGTGCATGTGAAGGCAAAATGAAAATGAAAAGCAAACTTGCAAGGGAAATTATTAAGAACGAAGAAAGTTGGCTGCTGCTGACCCGACCGAGACACAGTTCATAAAATGCTTGAAATGCTAAATAAATAAAGAGTCACCGCCCTTCCCCGCCGGCCAGCGGTGGATGTGGAGGTGGCAGTGGCATAATAATAAACTGGAACTATTAAAGCGTTTCCATCAACTTCAACATGGGCCAAGAGCAAACGCAAGGACACGCATTGGCAGACAAAGGAGTTCACGAATGGCAGGCGAATAAATTACGAAGCGAAGAAGGCACGTTCCTGTAATAATGGCTGGTCAATTTTAATGAGTATACGTTGGAGCACACACATGCTCACACGAACACATGCTCACACACACACACACACACGCACTCATATTAAAGGCAACAACCTCAAGTGGGTGGGACAGTCATCATCTATCCAGACTCTCGGCTACGTTGCCTGATAATTCCATCTCGCCAATTGAACGAATCTGAGCTGAGTCTGTCAGTAACGGCTTGTCCTGCTTGTTGGTCCTTCCCCTGACTTAGTGTGTGTGCGGATGTATTGTACAAGAAGGAAAGTGTGGCGGTAATTACATTAACTGCACACAGTGTGGAAATGTTATATGTATCTACATACATACACATATGTAGAAGCAAGGAGAAATGAAACTATTTTCATTAAGATTGAAATATGTTTATTATGGCTAAGGGTGTAAGTTTCTTAGGTCCGCTTCCTGGTCTTCCCACAGACACTACTTCCCGTGTGAGTTATGGCCAAGGAGTGCGATTGGGAAGACTGTTCGAGTCTGATAAATGCAGAGCACAGAAAAGAAATACTGGCATAATGCGTACTCAAATGAATAAGAAAATTCTTTTGCTCACAAGTTTCCTGGTGCAAAGAGTGAATCATATCTACCTGATGGTGGCTGGAAGAGGCCTTCCTTCCCTTTGAAATGACAATACTTAAACCATTCAAAGTAATATTATATTATATTCAGTCAAAGTCTACTTACGATGTAAACCAAATTGCCAAACGCAGATCGACGCCAACATCGGAGCCTACAGGTGCAGAAGCCCATCGCCGACCACAACCACAATGTTATTTGTGGGAACACAAGCAAAGGAACATGGTGCCCCAATGGTGTTTGTGTTTGATAACAAACTTGAAGATTACAAAGTTTTAAAAGCCCCGCTTGATTTTATACAAGTTTTCCAGCAAAAGGATGCATTCCATATACACTTTGACCTCTATTTTCACTCGCTTGTAAGTATTATTTTGCACTAGGCCTTCTTAATGTTAGCCTTTATCAAAAAAACACAGAATGTGCATTGAATTCTGAGACTAACTTTGGCTTCATGCGCGATGAGACTTCCTCTTAGGAAATAATACCAAATTTTAAAGCCGACCTGCGGCATTTTTATATCACTGAAAGATGCACTGTTATAAAAACTACGATAGTTATACATCAATTAGGCCCATTCGAGGGCGCACGCATATGGCTTATACCATTTAACTGGGATGGACGATGGCACTAACTGATATTGGACAACATGGCCAAAGAGCAACAGCCATTGGCTGGGAGCTTCAACATTGCGGCACAAGTGCGTTTAATGATTCGAAAGCTAGTCAGGACTAGCCATTGGATTGGCCATTATCTACAGTCGCCGGGAATGTTTTATGGCCACGAAACACGTTGGAGTTGGAGCCGGACCCAGGCCCGGAGGCGTGCCGTATGGTTAACCAAAAACTTTTAAAATTGTTGTTTGCTGTTTTTATGCCTTGTTTTTTTTTTTTGTATTGGGAAACAAATGGCACATGGCTTGCGGCCTTTGCATGATGTTTGGCTATTAAAATTGTTGTTTAAGGGATTTTAATTAAATTTTATTGAATTATTTGGCCATTTTTTGTGCTTAAATTGCTATGCGTGCCTGCCATTGCGAATAAGCACAAGTCCTTGCCGAAGGAAGGCCGTGTTATCAGAAAAACATTAATGCGACAATTACAGCATTTTTAATTGTTTCCAAGTCGTCGACAAATGTTCAAGAACGTGTATTTGTATGGCCAGACAGCCATAATTTGTACGTTGAGTCGGGAAGTCGGAAGTCGGGTAATTAAAAACGTGTTATGCAGCACCAACTACGACGCATTGAGTTGCTTTTCCCTTAGAATGGAGAATGGAGTTTGAAGACTGACAGGAAGAAAATAAAAACGGAACACGTTAATTGCCGACAGTTGACTCAAATTAATGTTCATTTCTGTCAAATGATTGATGTTTTAGAGGTTCCCAAAGCATAACGAACAGACTTCCCATTTCAAGAACTGGTAGTTTAATATTTCTTTCACAATATTTCTTGCAAATCGATATACAAAAATGTACAGTTGCCATATGAACAAGTAGAAAATAGAAAGAAATTGATAAAAAAAAGAGAATTAGCCAAAATACGTAATACATTTTTGAGGTTCAATGGATGACAATCATCTTTAAGTAGATCTCTTTTTACTTTACCCGTCACTTTTAAGATATTCCCCTCTTATATAATATAGTAGAATAATTGGCATAAGCTAAAACACAGAATCATATCGAGCTCAATCTAAACGAAAATTGGGGGCACATAGTTGAGCCAGGTTGGACGAGGAGTCGGTCTTCGATCTAGGCACCTGCTCCCAGAGCCCAGAATCGCTTCCCCAATTGCCCGATCCATGCTATCCATGCTTCATATCAAAATGCCCCAAGACATTCATCAAAAAGTCTTAAAAATTGATCAAAATTGATCTTATTAAAATGATCTTAAGATGATCTTAATCCAAGTCATTGTCAAAATTCAGGATAAGCAACCGCTATGTGAGTTTCTACACAGACATTCTGCATTTTCTTCTCAATTTTGTTCATTGTTTATATGTAAAGAGATGTGAACGTTTAGCTGCAACTTTTGACAATTGACAACAACACTCAATATGCAAATGAATGTGTAGTTTGGCCCTTTTGTCACACTTTCAGTGGATTTCCTAAACGCTGCCCTGCTTGAGCAAGTTTTCAGTGGGCACTTGGATGGCATTTAGGGAGCGCATCGCAACGTAACGCATATTTTCTAATTGCCTTGCAGCAGAAAAGCAAAGGAGAAAATGCTAAAGAAAAGCGTATTGAAAAAGTGTGGCACTTGCCTCAATGGCTCTCTATGCTGTGAAAGTTGGTGGGAATTTCATTAAATTTTCATTTCTAATTTTCCAAATGGATTAACGCTAAAAGATGCAGAAATCTTTCATCATAATTAGCACGCGGCAACAGGCATCAGGACTACGACCAGGACCTGGACCAACACGCGGCACACAAAGCTGTCCACTGCCACCCTGAATACACATACATATACATACACGCACACACCCATACACAAACTCATGCCCATTTATGAGCAGCGCTGGTCTTACATCTATCTACTCCTCTTCGCGTTTTCTCTATTTCCTGGCATTTTCCTATGGTTTTATTTTATGCTTTCGGCCTGGCCGCCTGGCCTTGGGCTTGTTTGACTTAGTCATTTTCAGTAATTTGCGCTCTTCCAGCCCCCTGCGCCCTTTCCTCTTTTGTTTTTTAATTATGCGCACAGATAAAATATTGTTCAACATGATCCAAAATGTCGAGCCCAGAATATAATGTAATAACGAATGTGTCCAATGTCAACATTGAAAAAACTTCTAAGCGTTTCACAAATTCATATTTACAGAGATGTTTATTTAAAGGAAATATTAAAAAATTGAATAAGGCTATAATTTAAAGGAGGAGGAAGAAGATACTTGGCCTAAATAGTCTCCAAAGGAAGCATTGTTTTCATAGGAAAAGAAAGAGTTCGACAAAATGTTATAGGTTGGCATATTGCTGACCTTAAATAGTTATAGCTTTACAAAGACTGACTGAGACGAAGTGGTAGCTATATAAAAGTGTGATGAACAGAATGATGTGATGGACAGAAGCACTTGGTCTGACCAATCAATGAAAGTCATCCCCTTTGTCATAATTTTCCTTTGTGAGCTAAATGCTCAGTAGCCAAAGAGCCCCATAGCCCTAGGAGAAACTAGCTGCCCACCAATAGACCATCAAGGCGATATCCTCCACCAGCAATTGAAACTTTCTATTAATATCAGAAGCTCTATCAGGTCAAGGGGCTGAGCATTCACCTTTCAATGTTGACGAACAATTTATATACCTAATAATACGCCTTTGCCCTTGGTCAGTTAGAATCCTTCATTCGTATATTACAGCTGACTAGCTGAGATGAAAATTTCATCCAACTCACAGACACACTCATGGACACACACCTCAATTACCTGCGAGCTATGATTTCTTATTTAAAATTTAACAAAACCCATGCTCATTGTTCCATCGTAGTTCAGCTAGCAGCTCCATAAGATCCCACTCAAACTTCCTGGCAAGCTACAAAGCTCGGCTTCCTGCAAAAGATTACTCTTACAAGTGAAATATAAATGAATATAATATCCTACTTAAGATTTTCACTCCCTCTTCAAATAAATAAACAGTAAAAGCTTTTAGTTAGTCAGAGAGAAACATACTAAGTCCCATTTAATTGAAAAGAAGTCTCGCATGTGGTCACTGAATGCCAACCACAGATGCCGAATGCTTCTGCTTTTAAGGAATGATGCTGCTGATGCTCTTGATGTTGGCGTTGCGGATTGTGCCGTCGGAAGCAGACCAAGACCAAGACCAACTTCTGATGCTCACACAAAGAGCTTCCTCATAAGTCCCACTCTCAGTGTCGGTCTGAGTTCCAGTCCCTCGATGAGCGGACAAAAAGTGCATCATCCTGCATCATCCTGCCGCTGCTCTTCAGACGAAGCCGAAACTCGCAATGAACTCATTTCGTCGCTGTGTACGCAAAATTACAGAATGCTGTCACGTATGCTGCTTTTTAGAATATTGCAGCAAAAAGCCAAGCAAAAGCCAAGCAAAACAGACAAGAACTAATGCTAAAGAAAATATCAACTTCTAACATAAATTTGGGTCAAAAACTTTAATTTAAACGAGTGGCGCTGTCGTCTACGTTGGCGCTTGTTGTCCTGGTGCTTGGGCTAAGAGGCAGCAGAAGCCAAGCAGCACGTATACGCACTGTAACACAAAATACAAATAAATTAGACGCACTTATGTGCATATGTGTATGTATGGCGAGCAGACGCTGGAGCACAGAGTGGGGTACCAGGAAAGGCACAAGTTGGTTGCATTGCGAATGCAAGAAAGGAAATTTACTAATTTCAAACTTTTGCACGCATTAACCTCGAAAATCTGTGCACAAGCAAACGCCGATTTGTAAAACTTGGCTAAGCGCAGGAAGGGGTGCAAAGGGGGAGGCGGGCAAAACTTGAAGACACTTGCAATTGCCACACACACACAGGAACACAGAAACAACTACAGTTGCAGATTCGTGTGCGGCGAACACCACGAAAACAACCAAAAACTTGACTCGCCTGTTGTGCTGTGTGCCAAGAATTTGGGTCATGCGTAAGGGTAAGGGTATGGATAAGGATGGCGGCTGCCGTCGGCGGGGGTCACCAGCGTTGAGGATGTAAATGCCTTACATTTCGCTTGACAAGGGCAATGGGCAACAGACTCTACAGACACTACATCACGCAAACGCTGCGTATACGTAACCCCTTGGCAGGAGCAGGCGGAAAAAAAAACAGGCGTAGGACAATAAAGACAAGGGAAGTGCACCAAGTCGAGCTGAACTATTGTCAAGCCCTAACCTCGATATGCAGCCATGTAAGATTAGGCGACGCTTACGCCCCCCACACATAGCTATGTTCACCTACACCTGCCCCTTGCCTGCCTTGCCTGCACTAGTCGAGTCGCATTGCTCCTTTTTGGTTTAGGGCCACTTGGAATGCTGCGGCTGCGGCTGCGGCTCTACAGAGCGCTGGGCCCAAGAAAATAAGTAGCAAATGCCATACGAGTCGAGCGGCCGGAGCCGTCCCAGCCCGAGAGACATGCCATGGCAATGGCTTGGTATGTGTGTGTGTGTTTGTAATCAGGCAGCGTTGCCGACGACATGCCTACAGCGCATTGCAACAATTGACAGTGTGGTGTAAAGGACACAAGGGGCACGCGAAACGATAATATAGGAAGGCGGCACTCTGGGAATGTGTTGCAAGACTGTGATTAAAAATTTGAAACAGCGCCCTAATAGAAATCAGATTGCATGCTCATTGCAATTCGGAAAATTATAACAACATGGAATTAGCCAAAGGAGGGCAGGCGACATACCACAGGACATATCACAGTATAGATTAAAGGTAGCTGGAGAAAAAACAAAAGCAAGAGATAGGTGAAAGATAAGGATGGAATAATGATATACAAAAGAAGGCTTAGGATGGGATTCTAATTTGTATTTCCGAATTCATAGTTTGTAGCTGCCGATCTTCACATAATCTAAATATATTCATAAATTATTTATTAAAATTTAATTCATACAAAATGAGTTAAGATCTTGAGTGCTTTGTTTGGTGACCTTTCTACTTCATGAGTTGGTTTTCTAGTTGAGATCTAAATATTTGTAGTTTACCCACGCGTTTGCCCATTGTTCGAATACGTCGCCTGCCAAATGAGGTTGAGGTTGTTGAAATGCGGGTGGCCTCGTAAGGGGGATCCCTGGTACGCATCTTGTGCTCACTCACAAGTTCTCGGCAAGTATTTAGGTATTTCCATGTCAGGTCCAAATGCCAGTCGGCCCGCTTGTCGTACAAGTTCAAAATCATGTCCTCTGGGCGGGCTTTTGGGGACAGTGGCCGGCATCTCGGGAGCAGGGGCAAAGGGTAAGTTGCTCTTTGGGATAAGCCAAATAGTTTTCTAGAGCATACGTACGAATGCATGTGTGCTGGGAAAATTGTATGCGCTTTTTGAGTATTTTGTTTTTTTTTTTGTATTTTTTGCAAGGAAATGCACTGATGTGAATGAGATGTTAGCTTCCTCGTCCTTGTGCTGTCATGCCATGGAGAGTGTATTTCTGGGTTTGGCCGAATTTTGTGATTTTCAACTGAATGCATTTTGTATGATAAGTGCATGAGGAGAAATATGTTAAGCTCACAATAAGCTCGTTCCACAATGCCATGAGAAAATAGTAAGCATTCGTACTAAGTAAGTGGCTGAAGCAGTTCATGAACTTTAAACATTTAAAGATGGCACAGAGCAACGACTATATTCAGATGCAACAAATAACATTAAGTAAACTCATGAACTATGGGCTCTCTTTGAAAATAAACTAAAACTTTGACTTGGCGAATAAAAAAGCGTTCAAATAAACTACGCCAAACAGCACTCAACTTGTAATGAAGTTTCAATACACAAATCAATAAGGGCCAAACAAGTTCAGAGTCTACTGCTTTGAGGGAACCAAGTCAGCAGCCAGCAGCATTTCACTTCCACTGCAAGCTGCAACAACAACAGCAACAACAACAACAACAAGGAGAGCCACAACGATGTTGGCACAAACTTTATAGACACTTTTTTCTCTCTCTAGCTCTTACTGAGCCCAGCTTGTAGGAAAAGTGTTGTAGAAAATCACACAGCCAAGGAAAAGTTAATGATGTCACTTCCACTTGCCATAAGCTGCCCACCCACACAGAGCAGAGACCAACTGATAGAAAGCAGACTGCAATAGATGCAGCGACAACAAAAGGTATTCTAGATGCACTTCCAGGCCCAGAGAAACAAAGTAAAAACCACACACACACTCCTCTCCAACCAGTGGACAGAGCTTTGAAAAAATAATTAGAAAGTAAATTGCAAACTATTTTAAAATGGAGACTACGAAGCCAGCTTAGAGTTATGGAAAACAATTTAACTACAACTTTTTATAAGCGAGTTTCAATGAAACTATTTAATGAAAATATTGAAATAGTTTGTTAAGTTTGTGCATCACAATTTTCATAATGAAGTGGAAGACAATTAGCGTTGGCTTTATCGATATTAATATGAGATGAGATAGGAGTTCGGTAAAGGTCTCTACGAAAGAGAGCTGATTTGACCATGCCCGCTTCCTGCGAAGTCAAAGTTTGATGTTTGAACTCTTAAATGAAAGTCCTAAGAGACGGAATACGGAGCTGTAAATTTCCAAACAATATGAAGAATACAAGAACATTGTAGAGCCTATAATTGTCAATCAATCCGAGATATGATCAAGTGAAGGAAGTACATATATAAATTTGATTAGCCCTTGACAGAAGTCAGAAGGCGGTATAATAATATTTTAAGAATTTTAACAATCAGTTCTTATATAAAAACAAGTAAGAATGCTATAGTCGTACTCTTTATTTTATATTATTTTATATATTATATTATATTTTATTTTATACACACTCGAAAGTATGCAGCACTTTTTGTTTTTCTTTTTTCTTGAGGTGGGTGCTCTCATACAAAATGTTTTTTTTAGGTTTTTGTCTACAATTATTACCAGACCTTAATCAAATTTGGAAATCGCCAGATTATGTGATTTTGCATAAGCTAAATGCGGTAAAATTTGTGTTAGATATGAGGTTTTATCGATTTGCGTGGCCGGAGGGGGCGTGGCAGAACTTTAAAACTAACTTGATGTGGCGCCCCACAAGGGGAGTCTACATATCATTCAATTTGGCGACTCTAGCTCTTATAGTTCATACGAACCTGCAGACGGACATGGCGAGATCGACACGGCTATTGATGCGATCAAGAATATATATAATTTATGGGTTAGGGGACGCTTCCTTTTGCCTGTTGCCTCGTTAACTCTACTACGAGTATAAAAATGTTAAATTTCTGAAATTCTAAAATCGCTTATTTATATTCAACTTTAAATGGCAACTATAACCTGGTCAAATATGTAAGATATTCATGCTTTCTCCTAATATTTATCTTTTAAGTCAAATCTCACAAATGTTAATCATATGATTTGGGGCAGGCTCAATTACAGTAGACATTTATTTTGTTATATTAATGGATTACTCGGTTCAAGGTGATATTGTGGAATATTTAATATAAGAATATTAAAATATTATATAAGTAGAATCCATTCGTCGAGCAACACAACAATTCGCTGGACAAGAGTCTCGACGGCCTCAACTACTGCATCCCTTAGCCAGACCACCTTCCGCTCATATCAAGCCAGATCAGCTCAATTGATCTGCTAATTCGCAGCTACCGCATAAAATCAGAAAAATTATAACAATTAAATTCAATTATGTAAAATTATTACATATTATAATTATAAACACTTCTGTGTAAATGGAAAGCATAATGCAACCGCTAAGCTAAACGCTAAGCTTCGGACCGCCGGCATTAGGCTAATTGCAATCCTCGTCGTAATCAAGAACAAAAACAATTACATTACTCAAAGCCAAGTGCCGCTCAAGGGATGGACAAAAACCGACAAATAATCGCGCTCTAAACAAAATTTCAAGCAATTAAATCTTTAAATCGCGTTTAAAAGCTGTTTTTCCTGCTGCTTACACTTGCAGCTCCACTTCGTTTTATTTTCTTCTTTTTTGAGGCAGCCAATTATAAAGCGGATGCGTCGAGCCCCCTGTTTTTTGTAGAAGGTCCAAAATAAACCAAGAAAAGGACTGATACAAATGCGACGGACTGCTCCTAAAATAACAGTATTTTGCATAATTGTTGACCCAGAAAGTCGAAAGGAGTCTACTGAGCGAGAACAAATAGAAAGAGAGAGAGAGAGAGAGAGAGAGAGAGCGAGAGCAAAAGAATGTAATTTCTGCGAGAATATTTTTTCTGCCAGGCTATTTCTTTGGCATTTCTGTTTTTTCGTCCTTTTTTCAGAGGACCACCGCTGATTTGTAATTAGGAAACGGCCGGCAACTGTCGCCTGCGTTTTTGGTGTGGCGGCGGCTGCTGCTGTTGCGACCACGCCCCATTTACACCGCAGCGTCTGGGGCATTAGCGAACGTTAAATACCCAAGTGCCATCTGCTGTCCCCCGACCCCTTTGAGTGGCTTAGGACAGGAGTTGGGAAAAATTAAATGAATGAAAAGCGCTGGAAGAAAGGAAGCAAAGCAAAGTGTAAAGCAATGACGCCTCATTCCCAGCGGCCATTTCAGCCTCAGCTTCAGCTCGTTCTCAGCATTGAAAGGCGGCAAGCGCATTTTGTGGCTTTTCCTACGGACTGTGTCGTAAATTTTCCCACAACAAATGCAACAGCAACACAGCCAACACAACAAGCAGCAACAACAGCAAGGAAGCTAAGAACCTGAGCCACAGCTAAAGTTATGCGCAATGGGCGAAACTTTATTAAAAATTTAAATTCAGTTTTAATACTTTCTTCGGCATTCGCCTTTTCATGCCCATGTTCAATCTGTGCAGAAGGAGGAATGGGCAAAAATTGAAATTATTTCATGTCCGGTGTCACCATTCTAGAGCTTCCGGTCGGCACCCTTCTTTCTATAGACAGCCGAGAAACTTTAATCCCTTTGCCATTGATGCAGAACTTTTAAACTTATTCAACGGTAATTTATAATTTTGCCAGCAACCTTTGTAGCCCATTTTGAGTCTGAGTCTGTCGTTTGCTTATGGCCTCTAGGCCGTGCCAGTCTTGCATGCTTCCGACCCCGTTTGACAACTCCATCTGTCTGTTCATTCAAAGGGCAAGGACAAAGGTTTTCTTCACTTTTGAATAATTTCGAAATATGTGGCAGCGGCTTATTTATGTTTTGCTTGCTAAGATTCCTTCCATATATTAAAAACTTCATCATAAAGTGGAAATATGTAAGAGGCAATTAAAACAGCTAAAGACTATGAAGGTGAGCTAGAGGTCAAGCGTCTTGTGCGCTATACTGGACCCTTTCCTTGGCCTCTTCTCGAGAGAAAGCCTATAAAGGATTTGCCTCCCGAGATTTCATAGAAAACTGTGATGATGCTGAGGGAAGAAAATTATATATAAAAAGACGAATGAAAGAAAATAGTCCTGGCAAATATAATCGACCAGGTGACTAAAAATCTGTTAGCCTACAAAAATTCGGTCTTCAATACAACTTTAAAACAATAACAGGGGCGCGAGACCATCAACACTGCTAAACATTTATCCCATCTCATTTATGGTGGGGCTTAAGCACGTAAGCCCTTGCAAAGGGAAAGTATCAGCATTTTAACAAGATGTCAAATTAATTGGATTTACGAAAGTGCTTACAAATACAGGCCTATTTACAAGCACAGCGATTTTCAAAGGACAGCCCCAAGCAAGGTGTTACTAAGAAAAGCCCCTTTTGTAGTAATTTGATGCCTTTTGATGCTGAGACCCTGGGCCTAAGCACACGGCACACGGCACACGGCACAGGGCACACGCCAAATGACCAACAAGCAAACAAACGGCAACGAAAAATCACTGAAAAGATATCCTTGTCGGTCATAAAATCGCATTTGTCCGGAATTTACACGTAATCCTTTGCAAATCACAAATCCCTTTCAAACCGACCAGCTTTGATTCAAAAGCCCAACTAACACTGACAACCAAAAGTTGTGCACACACACACACACACATCTATTTGAACATTTGAAAAGAGTTTTTATGGGAAGACGGCTCGCGGCGTCTGTGGTACAAATGAGAGGAGGAAGACAAGGGCTTTCTTGGGGCACAGTCACATTTCAATGCCTCACCTTGTAACGAGTGCGGCGCCATAATAGTAGGCGTAGAAGAGAATGCATTCACACACACACACAGGCTCAAAATCACATACCTCTAAACTGGTACTTATAAGGAGCATGCTGGGGGTAAAGGCCAACACCAACTGTGTGGATGTGCAACATCTCTTCCTCTCTCTCTCTGTCAGCCCAACCAAATCATCATGACGTGGCATGAGGAAACCCGACTTTGTTGCTTGGTGCGCGCACACCAGAAGCCAAGAATGGCAATAATGAAATCAAAATGTGAATGTACTTTGCATTTCCTGCTTAGTTTGACCCTGTTAAAGGCAGCTATATAAAAACGCAGACCGTAACCAGACCCAGAAGCCGGATCCGGGCAGAGCAGCAGCCAAAGCCGAGCAGCTGTAGTTTCCTCCTGCCTTTGAATGTGCATTCATTAGTTCTCATTTGGAAATTATGGGACTTCTGTGTGGGGGGGCTCCTTCAGTGCGGCATGTTTTTGCATGTCAATGAATATGCTGCCGCTGCCGGTAAAGATCGGTTGTTGCCTTTAACACAGAACAGGATACGAAATTATAAATTAGTTTCCCACGTTTTTCACAGCAGCCTTCTGTTGAAGTGGACCTCACCTGTAGCCAACATCCATAAACTATTAAGGTGAATTTACACTAGTGGTCGGCTCAGTTCTTAAGGCTCGCCTTGGCCCACAAACAGAAGCAGAAAGGAAGGAGGACTCTTACAATTATAGACATATTACCATTATTATGTTTTGCTGCCTGGGCACTTGGCTGAATGGAGTACAGCTGCGTAAACCCACAGCAGCCGCGAGCCGTCTAAGAGAGCCCGCAGTCCATACGGATGCAGCCCGATGACATATTGCTTTCTCATCAGTTGCGCGTCACGGGCACGGGCGGTATTTTAGCCATGGCACCGCTTATGCAGTCGAAGTCCTACTTCGATGTGAAGATGCAGCAGAACTGCAGTTGGTATATTGGCCTGGCCACTTGGCCGAAGATTTGAGTCGCAAGTGCGGCTGCACAAATCCTGGTGCCTATGCTCAGACAATGCCACACGACACAACGACGATGAGTTCCGTCAAGTGGTGGCGGCGAGTACACAGCCGCTCGCCAGAGCGCCACCACCAACAGCATCAATGACAAGGGTGCGGCAGCGGTCATAGAGGATTTGCAGGAGGATGTGCTGATGAACACTGGAGCAGTGGCAGCCGTCCCGTCATTGATCAGCGGACCGCATCGTGATTTCCCCGATGAGGGAGATATTGTGGCAGTAATTTTTTGCAATGTGCGCGGCACAGCGATGTTTGTGGATATTATACTGGATAAATTTAAGCTTGTTCCACCGCCTGGCTTCGAACGCATCCTGCTCGAAAAGTCGTTGTAGACGACCGATCGCCGCCTTCTAGCTAGCCACATATAATCCTTGGAAACCTTAACAAAACATGCAACTTGGCTACAGCCATAAAACATTTCGAAACTTCTCTAGTCCCATTCGGACCCAAAATGTATTCATATTCTTCATATTTATTATATAGCTATGTTTTTATAATATTTATACAATATATAATATGTTATATTTAACAACAATTTGAATAGTTCTTTCCAGGCTACTGCAACAGCAGCTATAACCCATCCTTGCTACGCACTCGTCCATGCGTGTGTGTGGAGACCTCTAAAGCTAATGTATTCCAAATTTGGTTCTATTCCAATGAGAAACAAAAATGTTTTCCATACCAAATGTATTTTATGAATTGGTAGATGGTAAATGGAAGTGTTGTGGGAGTGGGGGGGTAGGTATCAGGAGGTATAGCGGGTTCTAAATTCATCATGTGTTACGATCGTTAAATGAGCCAAGTTTTACATCTTTAAATGGTTAAATTTTTCTATTTTTTGCCACTGCTTTGCATTGCTCACATCATCCCAGCTGATAAATAGAATTCCAATGCCCTGAAAATATCGATATATCGTTTAATGTTTGCCAGCTTTTGTACACAAATCAAATGGAGGACGAACTTAAGCAACATTTGGTTAAAATTTGCATATGCTAATCTGTATTCCAGTTGGCAATGAAATGGCTAGGAAATGCGAATTTCAGTTAATTATCGGCGAGAAAAAAGGTTAAGTTATCGCTTGCACTGCCGGCATATATCGACATCGCCAAGTCATATGGCGAACACAACTATTGTTTACAAATTACCAAAAAAATATCGTTTGCAAATATATCATAATCCTCACACGCTGGACTAAAACTATTGGAGAACTTCGCATATTTTTATAAACGTTAAAGTTCAAGTTGTATTACTTTGTTGCACAGGTTTAAGTAGAAGTCCGTGTGTTAAAATCGTCCTACGCTTACCCAAACATATTCTTGGTTATATAGATTGAATTGTGAAAGGTAAGTACAATTTTTGGATTTCATGTTTCCATATACTTTCACATACCAACTTATACCTAGACCATAATGGAGAATATGAATACCTTCACATTGCGCGATCACAATGCGCCTGAGGCAATTGTACAAATGCCAAGTGCATCTGACCAATCTGCAATGCACGCGACCACGACTGACCCAGTTTGGGAAAGCTATCTTCAAGGCGGCGCAATTCCTTGGAAAGCAGAGGAGCAACTAGCCAATGAACTTCAACCGAACCAAGACTCCAGCTCCAATATTCTTAACTGTCATTTGGCAGATGTGCTGGAAGTAATAGCTGGGGATCGCAGAGGGATGACTGACCCCGAGCGTCCAATCAGTGATCAAGTGTCATCTGAATACTGTTTCTCGAATGTGCTGAAACTGAATGCTGCCGATCGCCAGGAAGTGTTTGACGCCCTGGCTCGCAAGCATGCCCACATTTCACTTATTGAACAACCTGATTGCTCTTTTGATGCAGTTGCTCTAGCACGCACACTGCTCCATCACTTTGTTACTCGGACCCCAGACAAAGTCATCGACGAGAAAACTCTTAAGGCCCTTGCAGATGGCCTTAATGAGATCAACGCAGGAAATGCTTCGACTGAACTTGAGGGCCCTGTTATTGGCCGTAGAGTGGCTGCCCTCGCTATGGATAAAAACACTGGCGGTATACTCGGCTTTGGTGTGGCCCAATTGGTGCCAAGGGCCATTGTAAATGTTACCACTGGTGCTGTGACCGCCGCATTGTTGGATCAGGCCTTCAAAGGTTACGCCGTGAATACTGACACAATTAATATGTTGGTCAAACAAATGGAGTCCATGCTGCAGTCGGAAAATAATATATCAGATCTGTAGAGATTCCACTCATTTATATAACCTAGACACGCTAATGGGAGATGTTGGATTGAAGTCGAAGATGAAGTCGAAGAGATATTTCTATGGTTCACAATAATCAGTGAATGCAACTTTCTATGTTCAATGATCAAATAGATCATTAATATTTAACAATTAACTGAAAGACAAATACAAATTTTATTTTCTTGCATTGGAATCTATCCAGAAATCTATTAAATAATTAAAAAATGTATATATATGTCCTGTCGTTATGGTTTATTCTAGTTTAAGAAAGCTCCTTTATACTATAAATCTATAAACATAGAAACTGAGAAATATAAGCAATGATGAAAGGGTAAGTTTTGAAGTAACACAAGCCCATGAACAAAATATAAACAGCTGGTGAATTTCAGATTATTTCATTGAGAAAACTATTTATATTGCTCGACTATTGGGACTCTAAAATATCCTTGAATATTAATGAAAAAATGCTAAGCCGTTCGTTGTTAAGTCAACTATTATAATCAAGGGGTGTCGGACCTTTTGTATCATGGTCATGGTCTAAAGTAATCCAATCCCATATACTGCTTTGATTCAGAACTACAATATTGGATATTTGTATGTATGTATGTAAAAGCCAAGCCCTGTGACTGCATATAAATGTTGACACTTCCGTTTATTCTCATTTTCGCAAATGTATTTTTTTTTGTTGCGCCGAACAATGCAGACACCCTAGCAAAGCTGTATATTCGTGTCTTGCGTGTTATCTATGCTGCTGGCTGATCCCGTTATATGTTGCGTTGCGTTGGCTGTTGGTCATCTAGCCCAGCTGTATATTCGTGTATTGCGTGTTATCTATGCTGCCGGCTGATCCCGTTGTATGTTGCGTTGCGTTGGTTGTTTTACATCGTGTCGTGAGCAGTTGCTACGGTGGTTGCTGCTTGTGATGGATCAATTAAAAGTTAGTCCCGTGGTTTGACAGTTACCAGATTGAAGGAGGTGGATATGCTGATTACTGGCTACCTAGTTTCCCGGGATGTTGTTGTGCCCCGGGACCCATCTTATGGTAGGTATGTTAATGGCACCAGAGACCTGCAACGGGCGCCTAATTCTCATGCACACTCAATCATATACTCGGATTTTGTATTGTTGAATCTAATCATGCATGTTTGAATCAGACATGTTCGAACATTGACTCATTTCCAACCGCGACAAGTCGTCGCACAAAACGAAATGAGCCTCTGATTGGATCGTATCGATGTTGCAGCCGACTTGAATTTTCATGTTCAAATTTCTACTCCGCCCATTGCTTGCAAAGAACAGTTAGATATCGGATTCTCTATTTTTTGATGCTGAGTATGTGTGTGAAATAAAAGGAAAAAGGGCAGCTTGTGCATTAGTATGTGTGAGCAAATTTGCACTAAATAATATTGACTAAGTTTAAAATGATAGAAAATTTAACTTTAATTGCTGAGCAAATTATTTTTAATAATATACACATACATACACATTAATAGATTGTGATTTTTAAGAGGAAAATAATAAATAATTTCAATTTACTATTTTCGGAATAGACACAAATCATGGAACATGGAATCCTATCCGGGTGTTTTTTTTTTTGTTTGTCTGCAATAACATCTAATAGCATCAATATAACATCGCATAGAGTGGCAACTAGAGGTGGGAAACTATTGATAGTCGGCAGCATCGATGGCCCCTGATAAATTTTCCAAAAACATCGATGAACGCCAATAGTTTTTCCAAAGCCATCGATAGTGGACGATAGTGACATCAATAGTGTCCTGCCTTGCTAAAGACTCGCTCTGACTCCACAGATGTTGCCGGAATGCACAAATATTTGAGCATTAGTGTTTTAGTTGAAGGAAAATCCATCGTGTTAAGTCAAGCGACGCCACAAATGAAGAAAAACGCGCAATTTATTTCAGTGATGTGTAAACAGAACCATCGATAACACTATCATCAGTGCGGCATCATCGATAGGAGGCCGAGTCGATAGTTTCGATAGTGCTCCAGCATTGATAGTAGGCCGAGTCGATAGTGCCCACCATAGATAATATCGATTGTTTCCCACCTCTAGTGGCAACGTCTGTCTTTGTTATTATAGTTCCGATCCTCTGTAGGTGTGTAGGTCAGCACATCTACCTATTGCGCACACTTCAGCCTGGAATATGTCAACCTACTTTATATTTGCCTCCAATTTTGAACTGACAAAGGCGCATGCTCTCCCACATTTTACAAAGAGAAATGTATATAGACAAGTTCTAATGATTTGATGAGTTATTAGTTTATTATTATTCATTTAATGCAATAAATTTCTCAGTTAAAGTTTCACATAGTTTAGTTTACATATAGGTAAGGTTGTATATATATGTATATTGTTTTTAAATTTATTTATTTTACGCACTTAACAATATTTCTTTTACTTCCTTTTTGGTTTTGCTAAAGGTTTATGACATAATGATTTTACTTGTATATTTGTAGGTTTTAAAATTTATGCATTTATATTATATTTATTTTATTTTTTATTTATTCATTTATTTTGTTTCTGATTTTGTTTTTGTTTTGTTTGCTGCCCTTCAGGGCGAACATATATACAAATATTTTTAGTTCGGCATTTGCTAATACAGTGAAATATGTATACACATTTCAGTGTTTCATTCATTTAATTACATTAATTTTCACATAGAATTTTATATGTAGCTATGTAGATTGATGTATGCTATGTATGTATGTATGTATGAATGCATTAATGACAAAACACTTGAGCTTAGAAATGTATTTTGATTTGGTTTTGAAATATTTACGCTTACAGCTACAATTTCATAGTTAAGCATAACATTTAAGTTATTTTGTATATTTGGTTAAATATTTATGTATTTCATTATGTATTTTTGCCATGTGTGAGTGTGCAAGTGCGATGGGGCTTAATTAGTGGCTTTGGTATTGTTTAAAAGTTTAAAAAGAGGGCAAAAGTTAAGTTATCTGCTCGCCAGCTTGGCCCTTCAAAGCTGGTTAACCGCAGCCGGGCAGCGGCCACCAAAAAACCGCAAGCATTTGATACGTGTTAATTTGCACACCTCCAGCTTCAAGTGGTTAAAATAAAAAAAAAAAAATGAAAAGCATGCTGCCCGCCCACGCATACTCACACACAAACACACACACACACACACTGGAGTGTGTTTGCGCACATGCTTGCGGTTGATTTTATTAATCACTCAAAGGCCGTCGGCTGCTGAATTACGCATACGCCGCGTGCGGCCGGGCGGCCGTGGCCTGACATTGCACTAAGCGAGTTAACCCCTTCCCACACAATAAGTGTGTCCATAATTAATTTATTTTGCAATTAAGCCGCTTTTCTTTTATGTGCGCTCAACCCTATCAGTGTTGGCGTTGGCGCACATATGATTATATGTGTGTTTGGTTTTCATTCATTTGATTCCGGCTTAATTGGCAACACGAGCTGGACATAACCTCAGCGAAAGATCAAAGCATTTTCTTTAATTAATTTCACTGATTTTTTTTCTTTTTTTTTTTCAAATGAAGACGCCCAGAGTATTGCAGTTATGTATGTATGCAGCTGCTCGTCGGCTCACCTGCTCGCTCTGCTTATCATCGAGCATTGAATATCTGTTATGTGATTATAATTAAAGTGGGCTTAAAGTGAGTTCATAATAATGCATGCTCATCACTTACATAGGTACAGAGGAGAGCTTTCTTTTCAATTAGCAAATAAAATAAAATGTAATTAATTAAGATAAAGATGGCCTACCAAATTTTGAGGAAACTGCATGTGCAAAAAGTAATAGAGAAATGGAATTTCAGGCAATGTAATCTCTTGGCTGCCCAAGCAGCAGGGAAGGCTGACTGAGTTGAAGGTAACTTTCTTTGGAAAATTGTATTTGAAAACAAGTAAGAACGCTACAGTCGAGCTTTCTCGACAGTTAGTTACCCTGTAAAATAATAAACCGCTATAAAATATAGCAAGCCGCTCCTGAGAAGCTTCGGACAAGCCCTTACTTGGGGCCTTCTAAAATGGATGCAAACCAAATTGAGTTCGATTTGGATGAAAAACAAACATTTTGTGTTCATTCCGCAAAAAGTAGTTTCTCTGGGTATAGTATATATGGTATAGTTGTTCGATCTGAATAAAATTTGGTAAAAAGACGCAAGGCATCCTAAAATGAATACAAGCCGAATTTGGTTCGATTTGGATGAAAATCAGAAATGTTTTATTCATCGGTGTCAAGGTTTATTTGGGAAAAAGCACTTGAAAGCAGTCTACACCGTGGACTCTCATCCTATTCAAACTCCTCAAGCATATCCCTTAAGTTCCTTTCCGCATACCTAAACGCTCGCTCATATAACGTAGGTATGTTGCTTCGCATCCAGCTGCAGTGACAGCTGCTAAAACTCTAGCCCCAGTGTCACCAACTCATCTAGGGACCAGCAGCTGTTCACAGCAATTTCGATGCCCAGCGAATTAATTCCGCAATATCATAATACTGGCAACCAGTCATTTGGAGTTAAGGAGACGAAAGAAGACACCGGCGACAAGATCGAAATAAACGCCAGCTTCAAGCGCAAGAAGTCATCAGGTAGACATTCAAATCCTGTTTCAGCCTACATAAGTACTTTATATGTCTAGGAAAACTGCTAGATTACAAATTTGTATTGTATTGATGATATAAAAACATCGCACATACTTTTCATATGCGGCGAATGTTTAAGAATATTTCCAACTCTTCTGCCATCAAATATATATAAAATCAATGTATTTGCTTCAGCTATTCCAAAGTCACTCATATGCGACCCTAACTCTCCACTGTATCCATTCAAGTGATGAGGATCCACAAAGTACATCATGACTTCTCCCACGTATGTATCTTACGCTTAAGTTCAAACTAACATTTTGTTTTATATGTTTATACTTTTTTCGTATCGGTTAAATGCAATTTCATTAGTAAGTATTTTGAATACTTTACGCTTAATTCTCTGCCTGCCTGCTATTTATTATTATTTTTAAATTCAATTAATTTACACTCTCGTTTAACATTTTGCTATAGAGTTATATACAGCTGTCCGTTCTACACACACACACGCGCTCATTCATGCATGTCGCTCAATCAATAAATTTAATATCGTTATCAATTAAATGGTTTGTTGTTGTTGTTGCTGTTGTTGTTGTTGTTGCCCGCAGTTTCAACTGACATTTGCAATGCAAATTTTGGCCTGCCGTTGTTCGCCTTGATCAATTTTCTCTTTTATATCATTTTCCTGCTTGTGTTTGTGTTGTTTTTGGTTTTTCATTTGAATGTTTCGAATTTGTTCGTGAGATAAGAGTAAATGAAATGGTATTTCATAAATTATTTTGTAAATATTTATGATGTTACAAATCACTAAATGAATTGACTAAACAAATGCATTTTGTGTAAAAATGTTATTCGAAATATTTTGAAGCGCAATGGAATTGTGAGACAAATTTATAAAATTAACACGAAAACTTGCAGGGAAAAATGTAAGGCCAGACAGGCAAGATATTTGTTTATATACTCCTAAATTCCACAAAATGTTATATTTTCTAAGTGAAGATTTGTGAAATTATGGAATTTTATAACATTTTTGCCCAAGTGTGGACATAGATTGTGCCAGTCTGACATAAAAAGATGAGCAAATTCGACTAGAGTTACGATATTTCTTTTACAATTCTCAGCTTCAAAAAATATATATGATTAATAGTAGAATTAATAGTAGAATAAATTCTTAGAATTCCTTTCTTATCAAAGTTATTGAAATATCTTAAGTGCTGCTGAAATAAAATATCATATCATACTTAATAACCAGAACCTGAATCATCTATCTGAAATTTTAAAATTTAACCTATAAAAATGCTACTGAAAATTGCATAAAAGCAAACAAATATATTAAAATTATTTCCTTCCAGCAGAATGTCAAGATTTTTTTTATATATCTTTCATGACATAAACCGAAGTCATTAAAAGCTGTCGGAAAAATTTGTGAAATATTAAAACAAATATATTAAAATTATTCAGTTAAACATGATTTATTAAAAACAAAAAAGGAAACATTTTGGCACATTTTTGAGATGCGGCAAAAATTGAAATTAAATGTTTTTTATGATGACGTGAATTGAGTGTGTGGGATGCGCTTGGGACGGTCTGTTCTTGGGAAACACAGTTAGCACTATTGTAAATCTGAATATCCATGCAAATTTGGTTTCTACAGCTATCTTTTAAGTATGCTTTCTTAATAGAAATGAGAAGTTTATACAAATTGTATGCTGAGTATCATTTCTAGGTAAAAGTACCTCGTAGGTAATGCAAACATCTTCATGTTTGCATTCTTGTTGGCAAAATAACAGCAAAGAGAAAAACAAACACAGACATTTAGTGTCAGCTTTGGTAAATTTGACAAAACTGGTTCCAGTATTTGCAAAGGCAAAACTATTAAGTATTTTCACATTTAAATGAAAAGAGGATGAGAGAAAGAGAGATATTGAAAAGAGGACAGAGATAAACCTATGGAATTGGAAAGCGCAACAAAGCCAATTGGCATGGCGAATTGCTTTTAGTTTTGCCAGAAATGCATGCCAATTGTACATTCGATTTTTAGCTTTTCTCGGATTTCTGACTGGCTGCTATGAATACTCGTTTCAATGCAATTTGATTTCATGCTGCGTAAACATTTATGGTTATGCATTTATGCAAACTTCTCTGTACCAAATAAAAATATGTATAAGCCCCGGAATACATTCGAAAACAACGAGTACCAGAAATCGGATTACAATATTCATTGCATTGGCTTACGTCTAAAGCTTTATAACTAGTTGCTTAGAGCTTGTAGAACTTACAATTAGTTGAATTTCTGTTTTTCTTTTTTTTGTTTTTTTTTGGGAAACTTGTTATTTTTGGTTTGTTTGCTTCATATTTTCGTATGGCAGATTTGAGGTTCATTTACCGGAATCCTCATCGTAGACTTTTTGTAATGGTTCTTGTTTCTCTGTTTGCTTTTGCTTCAAGCATGTTTAGTTAGCAGTTGAAATCAACTGGCTTACAACATGCATTGGATTAGTCTTCAATCTATGGCCTTTTTTATACGTTTTGTTTGGATGCGTTTTGAATTTGCAAGGCCAAAGCCAATAACTGCTATGTGTTCTGCAATCCATAGCATCTATGCTTCTCTTGGCCTCATTAATTCATATAGGTGAACACTGTGTTAGTTGCCACATGTCATGTCCGATGTACGCCTCCGATGATGATGACACTGAGTAGCAGCACCATGATGCATAGAGTGCATGCCCGAGTAATGGGTGCCGATGAGGTCACAGCCGAGGCCGATGATTCACCTAGAGTTAGAAATATATATTAAATGCTTGCAAAAGTATGGCTGCTAATGTTTTTGTTAATGTTATCTGAATTTACATTACTCTTTCATAATATTAATCCACAGAGACACAAGCTCAGCAGCGAAGTAGCTTTACCAAAGAGTATATACATAGGCGAACTATGAAACAGGGATCCTGACAAAGACGTCACTGTTAAGCGCTGCTTTATCTGAAATTTGGCTTGCGGCAATATTGTTGATGGCAACTTCTTGCAACATTATTTATGAACCTTGTCTGTATGCATGTTTACATGTTGAATTTCTGAAAAAGTAGGGTCCTGTGTCTCTTGTGATAGTTCTTGTATCAGGTTACATATCGATGTTGCTCTACAGAAGCAGTGTTTACAAGAAGTTGCAAGCAACAAATAACGCAAAAGTAGCGCTGCGGTTGTGGAACCTGTGGCTATAAAGAGAGACACATTCCACAGCGACGTAGTTTTTACAGAGGCTTCTTTCTCATTTTGGTTTTCACAGCATGTTTCAATGTGGTTTCGCAAGGCAATGCTCGGCAGAATCTGCGCTGCGGCAGAGCTTTCTGTGAGCTGAAATTGTCTCTACGTGTAGTTACTTTATGCTTTAGGTACTCTTTGGCACAAAGCATTGATCTAGCTATAATAATCTCACTAAAATTTATGTGATCTTGACTTCTCACCACGTTGACGCACTCAAGCAAAGACACAGGCTTACATATGTACATTAACCCATGAAATACTCTCAATTTTGGACATGCATATGTTGAACCGGCTTGGACTCTTTGCAATAGTTCAGAATCTTCTACCAAATAGGCAACTTATGAAGTTTATAACTTAAAGTTCAAAAGTTAATATCATACATTTCCTTTCTATCAGAAATTTTGCAACTTGTCTTCATTTCAACTAAAGTTTTTGCATATTTTGGTTTTGTTATGCACACACACACATATGTACTTACTGTGACATATATATATATACTATGTATATCATAGTGGTTGGCACTTACCATTTATAATGTTGAGCGTTACAGTCGCACTGGGGCTATTTGACGGGCTACATGTGTAATTGCCAGTATCGCGCTTCTTGGCCGACTCGATGATTAATGAGCCGATCTGCATTTGTCAAGAGAAATTTCCATGAAAAATGTAAGAAAAGAAAGCAACAAGAAGTGCGTAGAAAGCCAGCACATAAACCATCGGCAAGTTAATAAACAATTATTTGAGCATCCATAGGACAGCATACGAATGCTTTGCTTAATAAGCATTAAGTTTTTCTTGTTAAGACACATTTATTTTTGGACACGTGTGCAACACGTACACAGCGACACTCTTTGTGTATATGTAAATGTGTCAGTGTGTGAGTGGCATGTGCCAGGACTAATTTTCGACGTGGCTAGAGCCAGGGTACTATGCTATTGTCAGCCAATTAGCAGAGCAAAAAATGCGACATAAGCGAAACTTTCATAAAACAATATTATAATTTAGCAAGGAGTAGGAGCAGGAGCAGGAGCAGGAGCAGGAAGGCAATGGGACAACATCACCATCACGCAAACCAAAAGACACGGTCACGTGGCAAGAGATGTGGAGAGACACCAAGAAGCCATTTGAAATTGAGTGTAATTAAATTAAAATCAACAAGGGAACCATTCCGCTCTGCTGCTCACTCTTCACTCTCCACTCTCCCTCCACTCACCGTGCTCTGGCCATCGCCGTTCGCCTCGGGCAGGTTCGGATCCAATTGCGTGCGATGGCGCCGCGAGTCGGCGGCCAGTTGCTCGGCCCCGTGGTACCACATTATGAATGTGGGCGGCTCGAGAGCGCCGCGCACAATGCAGCGCAGGACCACATTGCTGCCAGCCTTAACATAGCGATCGGGCTCACCAAGAATTTCAGTGCGAGGAACTGCAATTAGATGGAAAAGAGGGGGGAAGAAACAAGTGATGAGTAATATTCAAAAGGAAATGAAAGGCAATCGAGAGTTGTTCATTAAGTAATATGATGATATGACAAGACATCTTAAATGATATTTTCTGTAGATTGAAAATCTGTTTCAGTTGAGGCAGAACAACCAACTTGTTATTCAAAGCTATAATTGAAAGATGGGTTAATATGTATCTGATATAGTATCTACTATACTAAATCCTCTATAAGCAAGATATGTATAAACAAGAAACAACCTTTTAAGCTACACGCGTGGAATACTTTGAAATATTCCTCCAAGCTAAACTGTGAAGTCAGTCAAACTGAAGAGGCGTGCTGTCTATATGAATTCCCTGCCTACTCAGAATATTTAGGAGCTCGACCTAGCAGATATTGTTCTTACTATACCCTAGAGCTTCGGCTTTTGATCTCCCACACGGAATAAACAGCTTTATGTACATACAAGCAGTAGAACACATTGTCCTTGCTCTTCTTAGAAGACTCAAACTTAGAGCTATAAAGTCATCTAGACGTCTTTTTTTTATCTTTAATATTGATATTCCATAAACTTCTAAAAGGCTAGAGGGAATTCTAGAAATTTGGAAGAGTATCTCCTATACTTTGGTCAATACTTTGGTCCCGACTTTGGCACTTCCTACACTATGAAATCCAACTTGTTTGATAATTTCAGCTTACTACCTCGAATACTTTGCACTGTGCGTTGTTCCTCAATCTATAATCGGTCAGGAAAAACAGTTGAGCACGAACAATTTCTTGAACACACCTCGTCTATATATATATATATATTCGTGAACATTTTGCTCGTGTCTCTGTGAAATTGTGTCATTGGCGCTAATCTATTACATTAACAGCGGCGAGTCACGTAGCACACGTAAATCTGGTCACCTATTTGCGGCACGATTGCGGGTGATGGTGCTGCTGCGGTAGCGGGGCAACCAAGGAAATCCACTTTTCAATTTTTCACTTACTGATTCCGTCGGTTGAGCCTGCCGCCTGCTGGCACCAAAGCGATGCGGACACGCACCTACATAACGAACTACTCTGCCGGCATCAAAATAAGAATACATGCAAAAGAATACGTATGTATTTGTATATATATATATATGTATGTTCATTGTAAATACATACAAATGAGAATAGTTGCCTGCCCCTGCCTGCTGACTCTAGAGTCACAGCGTCTTCATTTGCTTGGGTCGATGGCGGCAACGTGCGCTTTGGAAATTCGACAAAATCACGTATACGCCGCGTTTTCACTTCTGCTACACAAAAATGTTCAAAATGAGCGCTCTGCGAATTTACACAAAATGCCAGAGTGCACTACTGCGTGTGTGTGTGTGTGTGAGTGTGAATGAGGAGTGCTGTTTAACACGCGCGCCACGCTTAGGTTTGACATCAAACTGTGTCAGCTTGTCAAAGTCGTCATTTTGTACATGTTAGTTTTCCAGCTGCTTGACTGAAGTTGGCGCTGGCGCTGACTCTTGCCATGGAGCAAAAAGCGTATGCAATGCTATTAACACACTGAGGCATGTGTCACACCCACACACTGCAGCGAGTAATTCGTTTTTTTTGTCAGCTACAAAATGTAAGTAGTTGCACTGATGTGCATATACATACATGGTCTAAAATTTGCCACGTAGCTGAAGCTGACAATCCGACACCAAATTGGGCATAAGAATGGCAACAAATAACTGGGTAAATCAGAATCACTGGGTCGCAACTACTTGCCATATAACGCATGTGTCGCACAATGCCTGTGACACCAAATTTCAATTGAGTGTGTGGAATATCTGTCTACGTATGATTAGAGTATTGTTTTGAGAATGTTTGAACTGCAGTCAAATACTGAAGAGATGACTTTAATTCGGAAGATGATCATATCTTCTTCTGCTGCATATTCATCAGAATCATATTAAGAAGTAATCATTCCGGAACAATCGGTTACATGGGAGCTATACGATATAGTTGCCGGATTTGTATAAATCTTAACTAACTATAAATTATAACCAGCGTGCAGATAAAAAAATCATCTGGTAAAAATTCCACTTTTGTATTAATTCCACTTAAGACTTCTGAGAGTTTTGTGTGGAAACAGACAGACATGGTACTTTCGACCCCCCTTGTCATGCTGATCAAGAATATTTATAATATATAAAGTCGGAAACGCTTCCTTCCATGCGTTTCACAACTGGAATTCATTGGGTTCTGATTATACCCTTGCAGAAGGTATTATAGTTTTGCCACGATATTTGTAGCGCATAGAAACATCTTCGACCCCATAAAATATATATATTCTTGATCAGCATGACAAGTCTAGTCGATATAGATATGTCAAACCGACTCTTTCTATGCGAACTAGTCGCTCAATGTTAAAGCTATCAACTTGTAGTTTTCGCCAAACTCTTCTTTCTGCTGAAAAGTGCTCATATGTAAATATAGGACCACTATATAACATAGCCCACTCTTGGTACAGTAAAATTGGCTGTTTTTTATCCAAATTGAACCGAATTTTCTATATATCAGTATTCGGATTGAAGTCTTATATGTTTGTTTATTATCCGGAGTAAACCAAATTTGGAACGTGTCAGTCTTAGAAGCCTCCACGTATGCTGATCGAATTTCAACCGAATCTGTCAGGCTAAGTATGCTTCGGTTACATAAATTTACCCTTCCTTCCTTGTTTTAAAATGAAATTAGGTAGTCCGACATTAGACTCAGCTGATAAGCTGCAAGACGAAGACTTCTGATGAGTATCCCTGGCAGGTCGTGATACAGTCTGTTAAGTCAAGACCCAAGCTTCAATTTTTGTGTTTTGTTATCAATTTTGTGCTGTTATCAAATACAGGCCGAAATATCGGAATCCGACTGAATCCACCGTTTTAAAAATATACTAAAAAAAATCTCGAATCGAATTTCTTAGTGTCCAAATTGGAAATGTTGTTGGCAACGAATCGTTTATTGTATAACCAAAATGTTGTCATAGTCCTTAAGTTAAATAGCATTAAGAATATTTTTTGTATATTTAACTCTATTTAACCCTTTCAATTTGACAATTTCATTTGAACCTCTAAGAATTCTTGTCAAAATTTTGATTTAGTCTGCCAAACCATTACCGCGCATCATCAAACTTGATCAAACTCTGTCAAATTATGAATATAAGCAGATTATCTTAATGAAAGTCAACTTCTTCTATCCATGAAAATCTCAAAGTCGCCAATCTTTAACTTTGTCCTTCAGACAAACACTATTCTAAGCCACTGGTAAGCCATTAACTGACTTCAAAGCCAAATTACACAAATTAAGAAACGGATAATAGTTAATTAGGTAAAATGACAGAGGTTTAGCCAGAGTTCAGCTGGTGGTCAGCTCCGTTCCAAAGAAATCGAATTGAACACACAACACGACCCAAGCTTTTTACAGCGCTAACCACACTTTCAGCTAATTCAAAATACATCCTCCGATAAAAGAAGAACAAAAGGGAAACAGGCGGAGAAAGTGGGAGAGAATGAGACTTAAATAAGCGAAAGCGAATTGCAGCAAATTAAATTAATTGAGTTTATGGTGAAATGCTTTTAGGGAAATTAGTTGAGTGAGACTTGAATGTGCAGTCGTTGAAAGCGCAGAGCTATATATATATATATATATATA
Organism: Hirtodrosophila duncani; assembly: GCA_037043425.1. Taxonomy (NCBI): domain Eukaryota; kingdom Metazoa; phylum Arthropoda; class Insecta; order Diptera; family Drosophilidae; genus Hirtodrosophila; species Hirtodrosophila duncani. The sequence goes on from JBAMBM010000717.1 coordinate 485,299, forward strand.
TAAAACATCACAAGCAAACTGTCACTTTTGATGGCCAGATAAAAACCAAGAACACCACCAGTAACAGTAACACCATCAATACCAACCCGCCAAAAGCTGTTCCTTGCCCTAGAAATTGGCTTTGGCCATACAAGATTAGCAGCAAATTAAATAAGCAGACGAACGCTGCCAAAATCCGGTAAATGAATGAGAAAATACAGCAGGAAAAAGAAAGTGGAACCAAAACGAGAGATGAGCAAAAAACAAATCCCATAAAACCAAATCTAGTTTGGCATTCAATGATGTAGAAAAAAATCTATTCATTCATTCGTTCATTCATTCAGCCGCATGTGTGTATATCTAAGTGGCGGCACAGTGGTACAAAATGTAGATAAATGAAACAAATTAAGGTCAAAATTTGCAATTTAGGTGGAAATTTAGGAAAAAACATGAGAATTAATTGTGTATTGTTAAAGAATTTAACTTTGGCTTGGGAAAGCTTATTTACCATTCACATTGTAAATATATAACCGATCTACATCAAATCTGGATTGTATCCAGATACAAGTATATGCATACTTCACATGAGAAGGCTAAGGCTCTAGATTGCATTATTTTGAATCCCTGCTGATTTTATAGCCCAATGCTGGCGACTTTTAGCCATTGTGCGCCTTGGAAAAAACTAAACTAAATGAGCCAAAACCAGAGACACTGACATTTTAAGCAATAACAATGAATATACACATACATTCATATACAAATACCCTCACAAGCACAAACATACACATGCACACAGTGGCATAACAAATTGACCGAAAACTACGGGGCCTATTACACCCAACGAGCAAGGCCAATGGCTGTGAGCAGAGCTCAGAAATCAGCAGCGGGCAGCTGGTTGCCATAGCTTTTCCTCGCAGAGAACCATTGGTATTGGTTGGGGCATTGGCTTCGCCACCCAAAAGGCGACGACAACATGCAAAGGGAGTTTTGGTCGTTTGCACAGACAAAACGATGTAATAAATACAAATTACATGGCAAGGCAGAAAATCAGACGTCGAGCGACAAAAAACGCAGGGCCACTAGGAAGGGAGGTGCAAAGAGGGTAACCGGGTTAGGTGTTACCGATAATGGTAATGCCAATGAAATAGGGAAAACGGAAGAACGAAAGAACGAACGAACGAACGAACGAAGCCAGTAACCAGCAACCAGGACGAGAACAAGAGAACGCACAACCAATTCAACAAACAATAGGCAGGATTGGACATGGGCCTCGAACCAAGAGCTCGAGGTGACGGCGCATTGCCAAATGGCTGCAAATAATGGTTATGCTGTTCATGGCAGAATCCTAGAGAAAGAAAGCCAGCTAGCAAGCAAGCAAGCAGGAAGCCCTGCGGAGACACCAAGCTCTGGCTGAAAACAACTGCTGGCCAAGTCCAAAAGCGAAAATCTATTGTATGAGCTTTGGCCTAAAAATCTATGCCACTGCTTGGGGCATGAATAGAAATCCGTTATGCTTAAACTTGTCGTTAGATTAACGCAAATGTGGCCGCGCATACATAATTTTGGCCCCATCTTTGGATATCTGGCAGTTGGCACGAGATGCGCATGGGAACGGATCACGGTACCTGTTGGGTATCTGCGAGTTTTGATGCCAAAGAAGGAATCACACACACGCACACACACACACACACATGCGCAAGTGTTTAGCATATAAATTAGCCGAGCAGGAAATGCGAAAATCACTTTTGGCAACGCATTAGCCAGTCTGTGCATTGTCCTTGCCCCCTTTTGTCGCAGCCACATGCTGTGTCCCGGGGCCATTTTCTTGGTCTCCATAAAACCAAAGTGTTAGTTGGATGAAAGCAAATTGAATTTGTTGCTCAGCATGTAAATTACTGTAACTTTTTACTGCATGGTTTTCAGCGGCTGCCAACGTATTCAGATATCAGCCGCCTAGAGAATGCTTGGCTTAGTGTTTGAATCTTTACATTTTGGGTCATAACTATATACGAGGGCGGTTCGATCACAAAAGAAAAACGAAAATTTTGGAAAAGTGGCGATTCATTTCTCAACATAGACTTTTGCACTTGACCCAGCAATGCGCCAACTTCTTTAAGCCCTGTGAAGGTCTCCGTGGTGGCGATAACTTCCTCATTCGACTCAAATTTCTGCCCGACGAGTTTGGAAACATAAAAAAGTCGTTTGGGTTCCAATATGGAGCATACGGAGAATGGGGCGGCAGTTCGTAGGCCAATTCGATCATTTTGGCAGTGGCGACGGCGGTGATATGAGCTGATGCTTTGGACTGGAGGTAGAGAAGTTTTTTTCGCCCAATAGACCGTGCTTTCTTCAATTCAGAGTCGAATCAGCATAGTAGAGCCCTGAGCCCGTTTTGCCCTTCTACAAATAGTCGATGTAGATCACACCTTGTGGTTGGACATTCTTCACCTTTCGACAGTAGCCCTCGTATCTTAATCGTATATTACAGATCAAGCCACACTGGAAGCCTCCAAACATTTTAGATATTGTTGGTAAACCTAACCCAATAAAACCCAATGAATAGTTCAAAATTCTGCAATAAAAACTAAAATCAAATTCAAAATCTTTACACAAATGCTAAGCAGATATACATATATAAACCTATATACTCTACCGTTTGCTTATGTCCAATTTAACCCTAATAGACCACACACATCTATATAATGACCGAATAATGCTGCTGGACTGTGCTTGTGTGTGTGCTCACTGCACATTTTTGTTATGTGCAAACATGAAATTTAATTAACTTTCCCCATGCCCTTGGTAGCCTCTTCGAGGCCAATTTCGACTGTGATTTAACAAACCCAAGCAGCATGCATTGCAAAGTTTTCTCGTTAAAAAACTTGCTCGAGCAGCAGGATTTCTTTATTGTGGTTTTGTGAAATAAAAAGAGTTTCGGCTTTGCAATGAAAAGAAAATGCAGTAGCCGCAATTTGAATGCAATTTGTTGAGTTAAATCAAATGCAGACTTCGCATAACTGATGCCAGGATACTTACATACGTAAATACATATGTATATATATATATATATACTATATATATACTATATGTACATAGTTCTCTGACCAAGACTAAGACTGCTCAGTTGTGTTTAACTTTGCCCATGTGCATTTGAGTGCAAAGTTTTTCCATATGCCGCTTGACCTTTCAAAAATGGTGCCGTAATTGCTTGTGCACATTGCTCTCAGGACCAAAGCCTAATATTCATGTTCATGGTCTGGCTCTGGTCTTGACCTGGGCCCCCTGTGTGGGTCGTGACTGTGACTTACCAACAACTTGGAGCTGCACACGCGCGCTCACTTTTGGCTCTGTGGAAACCTGGCACTCATAGTTGCCGGCATCGCGGGCCTGCACATATTTTATTTGCAGCGTCCAATACTTGTCCGGCTGTTTGATGGCCAGAAAACGTTGATCAGCTATGAAGACAGCTCTGCAAAAGAAGATAAAAGTGGAGATGGGTTACTTTAAGAGATGATGTTTATATGAAACAGGAGGAAAAAAAGTGTAAAGGAAGAGTATGGATGATCATTATGAATTCAGTCCCAGATGATGATGACGAAAAGGAGGGACCAGTACCTCGAAATTATTTTGAATATCTAATTATTGATAGGGATTTATTACTGCCTTTTTACTATAGCAACTGCTATGGACCTCCCAGCTGCACAGTGCTAGAAAGGAAAGTAAATGCGTCCTGCTGAATGGAAAGTAAAAGCTAATGATGCTTCTGTTTATAGTATCTCACGCTTTCGTTCTCTTATCCTTATGATTATTATTCTACGCCATTGTTTCGAATTGCATCAAAAATGTTAGCTTGAAGCAATTTAGTCAGCACACTGGGACTTCAATGGACCGAATATGCATCCTTTTGAGCATCAACAAGACCAACAACAACAAAAACGACAGCAAATGGCAATAAGAACAGGCTCACTTACTCGCTAAGCCCGCTGCTAATGGCCACTCAAAAGACACTCAAAGTTATTTAGTTGCAACATTTAAGCAACTCCCAACTGCCGCACCCACTGCCACTGCAGGAGCGCCAGCTCCAGAACCAGGACAACAACTGCCAGCAACTGGAAACTGGCAACAAATGCAAATGTCGTGCTCGCTTTTGATGGGAATGCAAGGAGAGGGACGAAAGCGTGCGGGCACTAAAATAAGTTGCATTTAATGTCATTGTTGCAATATTTTTGTGTAGCTCCCCACCACCCCGATGCCACCATTCAAAAATGTCCCTCAGCACTTTGCCTAAAGTGTAAAAGTGCTTCCGACTTCCACTGAAGAATGCAACAACAACAACAACAGCAACAACAACAGCGTGCCACGATGACATCCATGGCATGGCATGCCCCCACACATGCGTTGACATTGCTTATTAGGAGTCGCCGCCCCCCGCGCACCAACCCTTTACTGTTGCTGACTTGGTGCAGAGCACACTATTTGCACCCCCTTCCCCATCGACTCCTTCTTGGTCCGTGCACTAACAAGTTTTGATACTAAACCCAGATTAGACCCTTGCGTTTTGCACTCGTAAAACTCGACATTTTATGACTTTGCCATTTTCCTTGCGCCCCCTTTTTTTGCCCATCTGGGCTGTGCGGCCACAATGGTGCTGGTGCTGGTGCTGGTGCTGGCGCTGGGGCATTCTCGACTGCTGCCCTACGACCCCGTCGCTGTATTTCTTATCAAGATTTTGTAGTTAGTTTATAATTTTCATTTCGTTTTAAAGTTTTCCCAGTAGCGGTGACTTTTTTCCCTCACATTATTTGCCATATTTTTATGCCATTCTATCGCCGCTACAACCCACAACCCACACCCCTCTGCATCTCTCCATCTCTGGTTTTCTTGTTTTTCTAGACATTGCCTCGCTCTCAAGAGTTTCATAAGTGGCTCGATGCTGCATGGCCATTCGTCTGCAATTTATTGTTGGCCAAGAAAAAAATGTGCACAGCCCCCATAAAAAGTTTCCTTTAACTATAGATGCTGATGAAGAGGCAACTCTGCCACCGGAATAGGAGTGTATATGCCTTATAAAAAAGTCATAGCCATAAACACGTGTGAATAAAATGCTGAGAGCAGCAGCAAGCAGCATGTGTGATTATGGTCTGATGTCTGAGGTTTCAAATGAAAGCGAGATACGAACGTTTAGAGACTTTTAAGTTTATGACTATGAGAAGTCGTGTATGAGCCAAGTCCTAGGCCAATGGAGTGTTGGAAATGGGTTTGAAGTTGAATGCGCTCAAGGTTTCTCTCCAGATTTCGTATTCTTTGTACCCGGCCCCATCAGCCACCTCAGCTTAGCTGCGTTAGTCAATCCCATGTAAGTAGATCATCGGTCTCTAAGCTTCTATTTACCATTTATAGATTTAAGATCGGAAATTACACGGATATAAAAAGTTCTTCGCAGCCTTTGGCAATGCGCATGCTTTGTTTCTGTTCTACTTTGGTTCATTTCAGTTTGTGTTCAGCATAGATAAATTACTTTAAGTAAATTCTCAAGGTTGAAAGCATTTCCTTAAACTGAAATTTTACAATCGGCGAGTGACTGAATTTTCTATTTTAATCTAAGAAGAAGTCTTTCTACTACAAAATTCATATTGTTAAAAATCTTTGGCTTTCCAATAAAATAGAATATTTGCATAGAAAGAGAGATAAACAAAAGAGAACAAACGTAATTGGCTTCTGGTGTCTAAGGATCTTTATTGTTCAGATGTCGAGGAAGCATCTTCACTGAGGCTAAAACACTTCTGTGTAGAGCAAGAAAGCCGTAGCCCCCCGAGTCATTGGCTTCGTCGCTGCTCACACACCCACACACACACACACACAATAGCTGTGATTTTCTAGGGGGCGGACACTGACGCAGATAGAAGACATCTCTATGATATAAAACAGCGATGGGCAACAGATATACAACTACATCTACATAAAAACTACCGTTGATGTCGCAGGCTAAGCCGAAAGTGCGATCGCAGCTTTAAAATTGTACACTGAAAAAAATTATTGAGTAATTTATTGGCATTCATTTATTAAATTTTCTACTTTTTCTACTTTTCTACATTTATTCTCAGTTGAAACAGTCTGCTTTACTTCTTCCTATCACGATCTTTTGTTTCCATTCAGTCTGTCTTCTCCTTCTCAGCTTTACTTTTCTATCTGCCTCCATTTAGACTCTTGCTCTCGACCTTTTTTATTTCACTCTTCACTCTTTATTCTTTTCCATCCCCGTAATCTCAGTCTGTCGGTGGCTTCACTTCTCTCACTCGTCTGTCTGTGCTATTTCTCTTCAGCTCGTCTTGTCTCTCGGCTTATGCTATGTCCTCTAGTTGTCCTTTTTCTACAACTCGCTGAAGTTCCAAAACATTATCGCCGTGCTCGTAACTGTATATACTTGCTTTCAGCTGCACCCCCATTCGAAGTACAGTAAAACCCTTTTCACTATCTAACTTCCTGCTGAAGAATACATGCAAATTTTTCTAAATTGGAAACTTTTGAAACTTTTGCTCATTGTGTAGCTATAATTTTCCAATGTCATTAAATGAAATATAGCTTTGCTCCTGGTTCCTGCTTGTCAGATATTACCTGTCTGTAATAAATAGCTTGCATAGCTTGCACTTCAGGTGCAAAGATAACCGATAAGAAGTAGCCAAGGCACAGGCAACACTTGCCGTAATTACCCAGAGATTGCACAGCGTGGAAGTGGGAGTGGGAGTGGGCGTGGATAAGGATGTGGAAGCAGCAGGCATTTGTATCTGTCGCCGTGATCATCATCATCATCAGAGCAAGTGGGAAAGAGCAAGTGCAAGTGGGAAAACCAAACCCGAATAGAAGTAATCTATTGTGATGGCCATAAATTCTAAGGCGAATGTCCAGCCAGCGAGCAGGGCAAACAAAGGCGTCTTGCACGTGACATTTATATGATAGTGTAAACACATCATTTGCTCCATTATACATTATACAATACATTCCCGGCCATTGCCACTGGCACTACTGGCACTGGGAGACGAGTGAGTGGCTAAAAAGTTTTTGAAATCTATTCCCATTATGTGTGATATGCTGTCCAAGCAGGACGACCAGAAGGGTTTCTTTTTCTTTGAAGCGCAGCAGCGGCAGCCAAAGAAAACTTTCTAGATAGATGTGACATAAGACATTGGAGCAGGAAAGAACACAGAGACACATACACACACACACACACACACACACATACACACACAAGTACGTACAATGAACTGGCAAAGCGGAAGTAGCAATGCAGGAAGGTTGACTGCCTCCATGGCTGCGAGCCTGCCTGCCTCTGAACTGAGAGTGCACTTGCTCGGGCAATAGCTGTGTCTGTGGCTGCGGCTGCTGCAGGAAGTAATCAGCAAGGACACTATCTCGGCTAAATTTCAATGGTCGTATGTTTGCTTGTCGCAGCCAGCTGCTGGGTCACTCATTCATTCAGTCATGCCAGCCATTCATCCGTTTGCGTTTGCCACACAAGCAGGCTGGCTGGCCGCCTTATCTAATGTGAAAGGTTCATTGGTTTTACTTTTCTATCAAAGTAATAAGCTGGAAATGTTTGCCCCATACCCAAAAGGCAAACGTGGCTAGAACAGCAGCAGGTCACCTGCCCCAAAGAATAACACATAAGAGCAGCAGCAGCAGCAGCAGCAGCAGCAGCAGCAGCAGTAGAAAAAAAGATAATCGAAAGCAAACGGAGACAACTGTCTCTCTTCTCTTCCAGCAAAGTTTTGCAGTGTTTCACAGAAAAAAAAAGGAAAAAATGCAATGAAATTGCACACTTGCCTTTCCGCTTCGCATGTCATACTGGCGATAGGACATACAGGATACAAGGATGAGCGCACTCACAGAACCGGAGACCGAGACGGCGACTCCGACTGAGACTCCGGCACAAGCTCGCATCATTGATGACACACCTACTTAAGTAGCTGGTTTGTTTGTTATTGGACACGCAGATTGAAACTGAAATTGAAATGCATTCCCGTCCCTGGGTCGGCATCCCATGTCCCGTGTCCTATGTCCCTGTCAATCTACCTACTTACAAGCACGGAGCCAACTAAGTTTGTGCTCTTAATTTATTTTGCTTGAAATTGTTTTTGCTGCCAATTGGATTTATTCCAATACCAAAACTAATGCAAAAACTTTATATACAGAATGAAGGACTCTCGAAAGTGCAAATATGGAAACTTATTTCTGTTATAAAAGTGAGTTTCGTATTGAAGAAATGGTGATCGCACCACACCTGGTGGTTAACCAAACAGAATTCCAGAATATACTGAGAATAGATGAGGATGGCATAGAGATGGCGAGAAAGCAGAGAGAGGCAAAGACTGTGATGGCATCTCCGCTGAAAGGAGACTAAGTAGAAAGGTATATTGGAGAACTGCCTCGTTCGTTTCCAGATAAATAGTAGTAGAGCAAAGCTAAACTGTATTTGTAGAAATGTATGTAAGAGGCCAAAGGAAGCTCTCCCGACCATATAAAGTATACGTATTCTTGAATGGAATCAACAGTCGACTCGCTTTAGCCCTTCCGTCTGTATGAACACTTAGACGTAGGACACTATAGGACCTAGAGTCACCAAATTTGGCACCGTCCCACCCCCGCAAATCGCAACAAAATTAATATCTCCTCAATTTTCAAGATATCAATATAATTTTAACTACTTTCCAAGTTTTGTTAAAATCGGTTGAGAAACAACTTCAGAATTAGCATTGACATTTTTTTCTCTCTCTCTGCCACTTACACCTATGCTGTTGCACTGTTGCATCAGCGATATTTCTGTTTCCCTTCCGTTTACAAGCATGTTTGAATGACCGAAATTTGATTGAATCAATTGAATCCAATTGGAATTTTGTTGTGTTGTTAAAAAGGAGAAACTGGATTATAACCAGCCGCTGATTGAATATGTTTTCATCCTTCTGTCGGAATTTTGGCTATAGTCTAATGGCTTTATACTTTTCCAATATGATCTGATGATCATTCAAACTTCTTTGCAAAGCCCCTTTGAAACTCAGGAAGCTTTTCAAAGCCTTCCACCGAATCAACTCTTTTTGGCACGGGAAGCCAAGTAGCCATAACTTATGACCAAGGAAGAGCCAGAGTTTTTTTAGAAGAACAAAATCTAAACAATCGCTGATGAAGAGTTTTATGTGGCAGGTCTGTGTCATTGGTGTATGTATGTATAATTACCTGTCAACTGTGAGTATGTGGCCATCGCGAAGTCGAATCCAGGATACGGATTTGTTGCCAAGTTGTTTAACCTGTGCAAATTAAAGATTAGTTTAACCAAGTTAGCAAATATATAAAGTTTCACTTAATAAGATGTATTAAAATTATTTGAGTTCAAAATTATAAAATAAATATTTGCAATGGCAAATATGCTTTTCATTGAAGCATTAAATCTTCACTTTGTGGATATTTCGAATTTCAATTTGTGTCAATGAAACGCTTAAATTCCTACAATTGTACAATTCAAATTCAAACTGTCATTGAAATGGGCATTAGTTATTGCTCCAGTCCATATCCATTGCCATATCATCTGTGTGCTCAATGTAGGGGACGAAGTAAGCCATGCAAGAAACACGCTCCATTAACATGTCGATGATTTTCAATGGGTTTCGATGCAGCAATCAACAAGTGCTTGGGGAGAGGGAGGGAGCGTTGCCAATTCGCAGTGCCAAAGGTACCACAGATTGAGCCAAGAGTAAATTACTTCACCAAAATGTGCGCAATGCTTTATAAACACAACTCTCAACGGCCACAGAAACTACATTGAAATGTAATTAAATACCAAAATGAACATGAAACTCAGCAGATACGCAGACACACACAGACATACACTCCAACACACACACGCATATATATGTGTGTATGTATGTACTGTATGCTCTTGTTTTTGATATTATCGAAATGTGTCCTAGTTAGTAAATCTAAATGCTTTTGCAGAATGCAACATGCAACAACACACCGATACGCACTCGCACTCGCACACGCACTCACACTTTTGCATGTTTTCCTATTTACATTGAAATTATTTTGTCTATTCAACACTTCAGCAGTGATTTTCGCATGGGGCACAGCTTTCCATTGAATATGTTGGCTTGTCGACGCCCTGTAATTTAGTCGAAATGGTCTCATTAGATGCCTTTACACATCCGTCTGTCTGCCTGACTTAATTGTGCATAGGTTGAAGGTGCAACACTGCCACTGTGGCAGGTATATTTACATGTCTATATGAGCTGCACTGCTGCACAATGTTAAATACCTTAAGTTAGCAGTTTCAACGAAGATTAATTTATCAATATAATGGCACCACCTTGGGGCGGCCTAAATTTGATAGGAGATTAGGATTTTGCAATCATACAGAAAATTCCACAAAAATCGTATAGGGGTGTGTCACAAAGCTCTCTATACAGTTGGTCATTTACAAACGCAAACACTTAAAATTATAGCTTGATTTCTTTATCTTTTTTCGAGGATACAAGAAAGGTTCAAAGGCCACTAGATTTCGGGAATATATACAAATGTTGACGGGTTCAAATGTCACAGGACTTTTTACGACTTACAATTATCGTAGAGGAACCTCCTAAGGCACATGTTGCCAATCTTATAACAGCCAAATTCAAAATGTTATTAAACTTTCCTATTCTGATTCATATGGGGGCTCATAAGTCCTTATACGTCATTACTTTTAAATATGCTCTTGCAGCGTTTCTAATGCATAGAAAGAAGCATCTCTGACCCCATAAAGTATATATATTCTTGATCAGAATGACAAGCCGAGTCAACATAGCATGTTCGTCTGTTTCTATATTAGCTAGGCTCTCAGTTTTGAAGCTGCTTTCTTTCTTTGTAAGCGCTCATATGTTACAATCGTTAAGATCGGACCACTATATCATATAGCTGTCATATAAGAGACAGACTTGGAATGAAAATTTATTTGCAGGCAAAGTGATAGCCTTATGAAACAGTGAAAGAGAGAAAGAGTGGGGGCAAGTGTGCATATTTCATAAGTTCAGAATGTCCTGACTTTCCTCACCAACAAACTGATTTCTTTGAATGTGTTGTATATACATGCATATGAACATTTGTATGTTAGTTTATCAAAAATGCCTGCACAAAGTATTTGAAGGTAATTAGAAAGAGGATTGCTTCGCTGCCTATTGTTATGGCTAAAAACTACGTTTTAAAAGCCTACAAGTTGACGCAGATTTATACATTTCGAGCTTCTAAGATATAGTTGAGGGATTAGTCAGGTTTGTACTTTTATAATTGGTTACTGAAGCTAAGTTGCACAGCAGATGAACTCTTCTTCTTTCTTCGATAATGAATGGAAAAGTATGCGGAAAATGCAGGAACGAAACAATCTACACAAAGGTGCTCGTTAGTTTTCTTTTTGAAATGCTCAAACCTAAAAAACAGTATCGCCTAGTTGTGGGGCTGCTACGCCCCATTATAGTCGTTCTTGCGTCACAATTCACATTCACATTCCCAGCTTCAGTCATTGTGCTCCGGAACAAAGGTAAAACTCAACAATTACAAATAAGCTGCTGCTTGAAATATTTTAAATAAGCCATTTGCTACCTGAGAGAAATGGAAAGAACTCTCAACGCCCTTCACCTGGTGTCTCAAAAGCCGAACAAGTGAGGCCAATTTGAAAAGGGACCACAACAGCGGCCCAGATCCAGGCTAGCCGGACCAGGCTCCGTCTGGCCTCAGCTCGGCTCCCTGGCTAGGATAGGAGTCACTCAACTGTGGCACTTAATGCTGCATCGGAACAAAGAATGAAATGAAAACTGAATGCGAAAGGCAACACAACGGCCAAACTGGGAGTGGACCAAATGGAGGCGATGACAGAAGGACTGGGAATGTGGAGGCATAAAGTGTAAAACGCCGGAGTAATTGTTGAAAATTGAGATGCGTGCTTTTTACTTTTAATTCCAAAATGAGGCCCTACGATGAGCTAGCAGGCCAGAGCCAGAGCCAGAGCCTGCCTAGGATATGCGGCTGAGCTGTCGTTGAAGTTTTGCGGAAAGCACTTAATTGACCATGACAATGACAACGAGAAATTAACATTGTTCTGCTGGCAAATTACAGGACAAAGCCATGAATTAAATATGTATATTACAGACGACAGGCAGACAGACCCACGGACTCACGGACCGATGTCTGACATACGATTAATGTTCTCCACCTTTTGTTTACAAAACTCAAAGGAATTTTCATTTCTTTGAGCAGGTTTCAGCGTTAAGCAACTTTTGGGAATGAAGCGGAAGCTGGAAATGGCACCTGACTGCCAGAAATGTTGGAATGCTGATGAAAATTTGACATAGTCAACTAGGACTTTGTAGTTTCACTTTGCGAAATTGGATGGATCTGCCTTCAGTTTATCATATCTCTTAGATTTTAGAATTCCTTAAGCAAGGAGTTCTTTCTGCCAGATCTGGTTTTGGTTAACCATGGATCATAATCTGCTGTTCTGATTTGTTTGATTTATTTATTGTTAACCATTCCGCAAGTAAAAGCAATTTCTATCTAATTTCAATATAATTTGTTAATCGAGCGCCTGGCAAAACCTTGTTAGGCAAACCACATTTAATCAGAGTTCAGCGTCAAAGATAATAACTTAAGCAATCTGCTAATCCCCTGTGTAATAGCCAACAGAAATTATATGTAATTCAATATTTGTCCAAGCTGCCCCCAAGTACATAATTAGCACAAGCATTTGCTGTCGCTGCCCCCCAGTTCCTACTGTCACAAACTGAAACAGAGTCAGGGTCACGTCTCCTTGCTGGTGGGGATGTGGAGCTGCTCGGCCCTGAAGCAGCAGTGCTGAAACTCCCAGTGCCATAAAACTAATTTGTTTAAATTTAATTTGAGTTTTCGGTATGCACAATAAAATATTTACAACTTCTAAGCAAACAATTTGCAGGACCGTCGCGCGTCCCACGTACCCGTCCGGCGGGCACAGCCAGCCTTGGCAGCGCAACACCTGCGCAAACAAGAGGCAAGCAAACCCCCATGAGTCTCAGTCCCGCATCTGCGGGGGCGGGTGGACATAAATTTGTGGCATTTGTTTTTGAGCTTTGCGTTAAATATATACGACGCGGTCACACCTCGTCTCGGCATCGTCGACCTGCTGGCTGGCAAATATTTGCGCAATAAAATTTAATGGATTTTCTATTAGGCAATGACGACGAGATGATGATAATGATGATGATGATGATTGAGGTAAGGTGAAAGCGAATGTTTTGGGGGGCAGGAAACAACAATAATTACAAATATCAACACGCACGCAAGCCAAAGGACTCACGCAAGCTAGGAAATGCTCAAAGCACAAATCAACTAAGCCAAAACCCAAAATTATTATGATGAAATATACATTTCTGCCAGCCAAACCAGCTAGATAGCTGGCAATGAAGCCAGCTGAGTGGCAGTTGGCAGCTGGAGACGCAACTTACCCGACATGGTAGATACGCGTGTGTTCCAATTTGTGTGGTCACATTGGAAGTGGCATAGCCATCCAGATATGGCTCTACGAGGGTTGCTGTGGCCGACAGAGCAGCAGACTCTGGCAATAGGGACGATACTTGAGCCAGGCTGGAGAAACCAACGCCTGCTCCTCCTGCCTGTGAGCTATCCAACGCCGTATCCGAGCTCTCATCGAAGCCGGTCGTCATCGTGCCGGCCGCTGTGGCGGCTGCCGTTGTCGTCTGTGGATGCAGGGCGGCTGAAATTGATTTGGGCAAAGAGAAAAAGCGGTGTGTTGTTAATCGAAATGACAATTTGGTCTGCGATTCGCCAGAAGCACTCATCACGTACGAAACGTATGAGATAAGCATAAGGTCTGTGCTTCACATCGTTCTCCTGGAAATCGCTTTTGGGGCGTTTGTTGATTGCAAAACTTAAGGCCTAATATCGATTGAATCACCTCAACTTTGCCAGTGAATTATGGTCAACCGATAGTTGGCTTTCATCCACATAGTTTAGTAGTCCTGCGAATCAATAAAGCTAACTCATAACAGCGGCCATAATTTAACAGTATTAATTGACGATATGGCAATTCTCCACACAAAACTCACAGCAAACCGCAAAACCGCCAAGTCAGACACACGCAGATATGATGACTTCCGGCCGCCACCACATTTTGGTGCCTGCAACTGATGGCTGATGGCACATGGAGCGTGCCCTGGGCATGGCAGCTACCCAAACACAGACCCACCCACATTCACCCAGCTGTTTTGGTGGCAAATGTCAGTTTTCGGTTTCAAATTAATCAACACCATTTAAGTGGCTTCTGTGGTTCGACGGCCATCGCCATCATCATTCGTATCCATATGCCCGAGCCATATCTTCATGTCTGCCACATAGTCAGGCGAAATGATTTGCGCGCTGCAAAGTTTTTTAATGAATAGCGTTCATTAAAATTGATTGTTGTTTGCGGCGACACCACAGTCGATGACTTGGCAATACGCACTCACAGTCGCACTCAGGGAGGAGCTGACAGAGCGGGAGTCAAGAGGCACACGCGCGGCGGCAGAAGCATGTAGAAAATGGGTGAATTGGGGCCAGGAATCTGGGTTGCTAAAACGCATGGTATTTGCTGAATTGCCAATTAACTGGCAATTTCTCGAAATGAAATGCTTTTCGGCTAAAACGTTCGACCTTCGTGGCCCTCCATAGCCATTGATTTTTTCCACCTCCTGCGTCATTGGCATCGCCGTCGATAATGTCGGTCTGACTGTCTCTCTGTCGTCTGGCTTTATTTTTGCCCAATGACTGAACAGAAAGTTTTTCAAGCAGCAGCGCAAACCACTTTTCGGTATAAATTAATTTCTGTAATGCGAGACATACGCCTGAGCATCCCTTTGGGGATATTGGGAATGTGCAGAGGCGCTTTCTGCCAACTTTGACTTTGACATAATTGCGCCTGCCGTTGACAGTTTCAGTTTGCCAAGACCAACCCCCCCACCACCATCGATTCAAAATGAACGCAATCGCGCACATCAATTTCAGAAATATTCGCTTACCTTCATAACTGATTGGATTGATTCTTTCGTTTCTATTTGTTTTTTGTTTTTTGTTTTTGGGCTCGTGGAATAGAAACTCTGATCTGTATCTGCATATAACGTGTTGCCCTGACCCTAATGTGCATTCAATTGGAAATGCAATTTCAGATAGAGTAAGCTCTTTGCAATATTTTAATTGATAAATTGTAGAATTTTTGTGGATGTAAAACGAGTTCGAAATAAAAATATACAAAGATACTGTTGGCAGAATTTCGTGCTAAAGCAATCTATTGTCACATTTTATAAAACAATTTAGGATATCATGGCAGCAAAGATTAGGGAAAATAATTTCCAAAACATTGTCTGTATTATAAGGAATTTTGAACAGCCATATCGTGTCCTACAAAATTTCCTAAAATTCTAAATATATCTCAAATATTATTCCACAGATTGAGCTTTATATATTTTATATAACAAATTGTTCTGCCTGCAGAATTGATCATTTTTGAAGCTCATAATTTGAATAGCATTGGAAATCACATAGTTTACCCCTTCAACGATCGTTCCTATGGCAGCGCGCCATCTGATATGAAAGTTTAATTTGCAAAGGCAAAGCTAAGCGATTTTTTTGCAATCTATTTTATTTCTAAAAGCGGCAAGCGAAGGGGCAAAAAATGTTGGCATTCACCCCACAGGGAGCAGTCGAAATCATGGCGTGCTTTGACAAATCATGCGCTTCTCTTGTCATTCAACCAGGTCCTCCAGTTCTGTCTATGCAATTCAGTCCTATATGCCACTTCCCATGCGGAGGCTCTTCAACTGTCGTCACTGACAATTGAACGGCTTTGATCTTTTCAGCGCTTCTCCAATTTTTGCGTGTCGATTGCGAATTGTGTTTGTGTGTGTGTTTCTGGGTTGCCGCCGGCTTTTGTATACGGTGTATGTGTGTGTGTATTGGCGTTGGTGTCGGGCAAGCACTCGTGCGTATATTTGTCAACGCGGCAAAGGCGGCAGAACGACAAGGACACGCCACTGACGAACGACGAAGGCAGCCAGGCACTCTCGGCACTGGCATTGAATACATGAAACCTTTTGTCAATTACGATGTCGCCACCACTGGCATTGCCCCCCCTTTTTTCTACTTTTTTTGTGTACCTCTGCCCTCTGCCTTCGACAGTGCCTTCAGTAAGAGAGCTGAATGACGCTGGCAAACAGAAAATAGACAGACTAGGCATAGATGGAATGATTGCTGATTTAAGCTATGCATTGGCATTGGCCTCTCCTGCTCCTCCTTCTGCTCCTGCTCCTGTGCCGCAGCCCCTGATTGTGTTGCGTGTATGACAGGAAGCCCGGCTGGGGTTTACGCCTAACGACAGTACCTAACCCCATATTTCAAATCCTTCTCTCTCTCTCTCTCTCTCTCTCTCTCTCTGTTTGTCTCTGCCTCTTTCTTTTTATCGTGGTTGTGCCATGAAAAGCTTGTACCAATTAAATTGACGTACGACTTGTCAAACTTGAAATCATTTTCCGCTACAATCGTCATTTTAATTGGAGCAAAAAATTCAACTCAAAGCGATTGCCTAACGGCGGCGGTATGTGGATGTGGTTGACACGGCCATGTCATGCAGATATGCACCATCACGTTGACTCTGCTGGCCTCCGTTTTACCGGGTTTCGTTGTCTACAGTTTCAAAGCATTTGGCATGAAATAGTTTTAGGCGATTTGTATTATTTGCAGATTACTGGAAACCTCACTACGGATCTCAACAATGCATGAAACGCTCACATTCAACAGCGATTTCTTAAGTTCCCCCAACTGCTGATGAAATATCAATTCCAATTGAAGGTAAACTAATGGATGCACATGTTAATACTTGTTCAGACTGTTTGAGTACAAAGCTGTAGAAAAATGTGAATCTAAATTATAAGTTTGTCTTGTGTCTTGGCCATCATTGACAGAATTCATTATTAAACATATTCTTCTTTGTTAATTTCCAAGGGTTCCTATTTCCTTTTGTCTTTGAAATCCAAATTTGCGACATGTATTAATTTGAGTTTCGAAAGCACATTTACAACTTGGCTTTGTTCCTTTATCTCAGACGTGCTAAAGGTGAAGAAAGAACAGAGCTCAGCCTGCTTGTGGCAGTTTGTTAATAAAGGTGGAGAGATGAAACATTTTATGCTGTCAACGTTGTCTTCGTTGTTGTAGTTGTAGTTCCTACTGCTGCTGCTGCTGCTGCTGTTGTTGTTGTCATTGTGTTTGGCTGAGTCTGAGGTAAAAGTTGGTCATTTAAAAGTTATACGTATTAGTATAAGGAACTTTGTGTACGATAAAATTAATTAAAATATCAATTTCAGCAACATGACAGCAGCAGAAGAACAAATATACACGCACAAAGTAAGGGACAACTACAACAACATCGCATACGCATGCAAATATACACGAATACAAATACAAATACAAGTACAAATACAAACGAACATGAGCTGAAATTTAAGCGCCTTTGAGATGATACTCGCATAACCGGAAGTTATTTACAGCTGCTGCTGTTGCTGTTGCTGTTGCTGTTGCAAGTCGTCGGCAGCTGACACAACTTTGCATACTTTAATTAAACATTTTATGTTGCAAATGTATGTATTGTGTGTGTACACTTGGAGAAAATTGGTGAAGACGTAGTTTATAGTTAAAATATATAAGCCGATAGTCTTCATGGAATATATTCTACACCTCTGACATTCGCTTTCACTAGCAGATTAAAGGCAAGCTCATCTGCGTATTTTCCTTCTAATTAGCCAAAGTCTTCATTCTGTCTAGGGACATTTCTAACCAACGAGACAGCTTAAACTTGACTGAAGTCTGGCCAGGTAAATATTAAGGTGATAATTTTCAGGCATTTTAAGAAATTTTCTATTTAACTGTTTGGGTTAGCGAAGGTCATGAGTGAGCGAAAAATATTTAGGGACTCCGTCGGATCTCGTGATTTCAGCACAAAATTCATGACAAAAACGAAAAATTAAAGATTGTAGCTTGACTTTACAGAGTCTTTCACAACCTGCCAGGGTCAATCATTAGAAGTCTTCCGGCTTAACAACTGAGTCTCAAGTCAAAACTAGAACCAAATGTAAATTCCAATTGTGAAACGACTGCAAATGCAAACAACCCAAACAGTTGCATGATTACATTTCGCTAAAAACAAGTTTAAATTTTTTATATATTTCGAAAATATAATATAAATTTACCATACAACTGAAACATGTGGAATGAACCGAAAATATAGTTAAAATGCAGTGAAAATTTGTCATAATTATTAATATGAAAACCAGGATATTTCATTCAGTTCTCAAGCGTCTTCCATTCCTCAAGTATTTTTCTAGGAAACTCAACAACAAAAGACTATGTCAAATTTCGGTGTCCAACATTTTCCCTTAACAAAAGTCTTCCCAAAAATTTACCATCCCTAATATTAACTATATTTTCTTTAAATTTCTTATGGTGAGAAATATTTTCTGCGTGTATATGGAGCCAGCCAAAGGCGATGGAAAAGTTAAAATAAATGCTTGTTAAATGTCGCCATGTGGCCGGAAGACTTGCACAGCGAAATAACTTTGTCAGTCTGCGGCAGTTACTTAATAATTTCTCTCAGAAAATGTTTAAAGCGCCTCCAGCCCTCTAGCTGGCTCTGCCTCTGCCTCTGCCTCTGCCTCTGACTTTGCCCCTGCCACAAACCCAACTTGCCATCTTGGCTCTTTCAACTGGCCAATGCGTACTTAATTAGGTTTAATTAATGCTAGAAAAAACACACCCACCTACACACACACACACACACACACACACACACACACGCATATATGCGCAAACAACCTGCCACAGACATATTGACTAAGGGCAACTAGGCATAGGCATACATTCCATATTCTGCTCGGAGCGGAGCGGAGTGGAGCCGGTTGGCCTGCATTGGCAACAAGGAGCAGGGACTGTCTAACAGGAAATGAGTTTTCAAAGGCCGGAAGGCAGCAATTATGTGAGTTGCTTTGTGTGCTTGCGATTCTATATGTGCGTGTGTGTGTGCATGTTTTGTAAATGTGTGCGTGTGGTCTGTTAATTGCTCTGGGAATCGACTTTTTGCTATATTTTATTAGGGCACGAAGTGCTTCAAGCTTTATGATTCTACGCAAATTGAAACCGAATGAAATTTTACATGAATTTAAAAGTAGGTCCGGTCCGGTCCGGTCCTGTCCGTTTCGTTTCGTTTCATTCCGGCCTAACCTTGAATCTGATTTGCATATTATCATTACCCGCACCCAACCAAATATGACCTCGTCCTTGTGCGGCCTTTCAGCAATTCTCTTTGGTTGCCTCTTTTTTTTTAACAGCCGTGTCGTCGTCCTGCTCAACGGGTTTGTGTGCTTTGCGTATGTTGATGCCATGTAAAGTGCCAAATCCAATTTTGTCGCCAGCCTGGCCTACGAAAAGTAACGCTCCGGGCAGCCTTCACATCACCAATTGGGTGTGTGCGGGCCATGGGCAAATCGCTTGAGCTTGCTGCCTGCGCCTGCTGCTTCAAATCACAGTGCGGCTGGCTTTGGCTTAGTCAATCTCTTAATACGGCAAACGAACGAAATTTTATTTTAGCACAAAATTGCTTTGGCAAAATTTGTTATTGCTGGACCAGGCCAATGCAGAAGTGCAGCATACTTTGCGGCGCCTGGCAGACATTCGTACAGATTCAATTGAAAGAATGCAGTATGTATGTGTATATGAGAGACAAAATTGTACACAGTTCAGTTGGAGTGGGGACTACAATGTCATCAGTCTTTACTAAATTTAACAGAAGGAAGCTTAAGAGTCCTAGTCAAAAGTAATTTCTTGGAATAGAATTCAATATGTATCGATTTCTAAGCCCGATTTAAGGAATAAGCTTTTGTGTTTGGCTCTGCGCCTTTCACTGACATGGGGCGTATAAAAGCGATTGTTTGGGGATTTTCCTTTGTAATCCTGACACGTTTCCGCGTCGATTCATAATCATTGGGGGATCACGGATGCATGGAAGCTAGTACGTCGAATGGAGCTTAGAAACACTTCAAAATATTTGCCATTGCATGATGATAAATATTTTATATTCAATACATTTACATCGAGTGTCGCTTTTAATTTTCCGCTGATTTGAAGAACAACATTTGGGGCTTAGCTATAAAAATATTTTGCCATCCAGTTTGAGTTTGAATGTTTAAATAAATATTTACAATGAAAAACGACAAAGCCACAGAGTGCATGAGTGCATGTGTGCATGTGTGCTTGTGTGCTTGTGGTTTGACAGCAGCGTAGTGTGTGTGTGCTAGAAAAAACTGACATCTATTAGATCGCATTTAATAAACCCTAATAGTCTGTGGTCATCAGCCTGTCTATCAAAAGCATGCTTCGCACAACATTTCGTGCCTCTATTTGCACAACATTCTGCATGTATGAACAGGATATGTACATATGTATGTATATATGTGTGGGTTGTTTGCTTTGTTTTATATTTTATTGGATATTTACCTACTCATTATGCAGGGAATTATGTGCCTATCGTTATGCAAGCCGCAACCGCGAATGTAAATAGAGCGATGGATAAAATGTTTTTGTGACGGTTTTAAGTTTTATTCAACGATTTGAAATTTGGAGCACAAAGTGTGGTTCATCGGTTCTACGGCTTTAATGATTGGCCATAATAATATAACTATAAATCAGAATGCTGATTAGTTTCATTATAATGAGATTGCCTTCAGAAGTCTCTTGGATATCTGGGTTCTAGATTCCTATTGCAAGCAACCAGTGTTGCAGCTATTCTGAAAATGTATCCCTACGGATTACACACTTGCTTTCCATCCACTTCAAGCTGACTTTTTCTTGGACGCACTTTGTACAACTAGAAGATAGCATATCAATAGCTCATGCTAACCGTAGTTGATTCCAACTCGTCTCAATCAAAAGCGAAACTAGAATGAGCATAGTGCAGATCTTTGTATGTACATCAATGCAGCACTTTTGCTCTCATATTTGTATAGTATTATTAACAATATATCGAATAGAGATATATATGGCATTCGCCAAACAAATTAATGCAATAAGCTAATAAGTTCAAAATGGAGCTTAAAATGATAACATATCTCTTTTTATACCCTTGAAGAGGATATTATAACTTTGTCACGGTATTTGTAACGCATAGAAGGAAGCATCGCCGATCCCATAAAGTATATATATATATTCATTCATGATCAGCATGACAAGCCGACACTGTCTGTCTGTCTTTCTGTCTGTTTTTGTGTTTTCTTTTTGTCTGTTTCTATGCAAAGTAGTCTCTGAGTTTTAAACTCAGCGAGCTGTAAGCTGCTCATATGTAAAAATTATGAAAATCTCACCACTATATCATATAGATCCCATATAATCGACCGATTATTACACCAAAACTTTTTTTTATGCCTATTGAACCAAACTTAGTATGACAATCTTAGAGGCCTCCATCTAGTAACATAAATTGTCAAGTCACAAAAGAAGCAAAAGCGCAGTTCGGCTTAGGCTGTGTGCGTGTGAGAGAGATGTCTGGCCTTTGTCTCACTGTCTCTTTCTCCTTACCATAAATTGTGAGGCTGGCCGCGAACACAGATTTAGAATGAACAACAGATGGCGCTAACACATTTTCTTTGCCTGATCAAATGCTATGAGCACTGCTCTGTGTGTGAGATAAAGAGAGAGAGGGGTAAAAATTTCACAGAATGCTCGCTCTCACTTACAAAGTTGTATCAGAATGTGCTTATGTATGCGTAAATGAACATTTCTATATTTAAGGATTATTGTTATTGCAGAAACAGAAAGCTTTCACCTTTGTTGAATTAATTTTATAAGGATCTTACTTAGTTTTTCTTAATATTTATAGTTCTGCAAGGCTATATAAGCTGCGGGCATCCAAAGTTAGCCTTCCTCTCTTGTTTTGTAAAATATTTGAATTTCTTATAAAATTTTTAAACATATCAGAAATAAGATTCAAAGCGATTCTTTGTTTCAATGAGCAAGATAACAAGCTTCTGAACCACAATTCATATACTATTGCCGTTGTTTTGTTGAATCCTTTTCAATTCATAAAACATTGAAAGGGCATAAATATCTGTTAAGTAGCTTAGAGCTTAACAAGCAATTCAAGGAATTGACATTATTTAAGTGACCAAGGAAGATTCAGGACTGACACCGAATAACTGGAAACTCTTAGGCCAGTTTTGGTCCTGGGCTTGAGTCATACCATGGAAACAAACAATTTTTGGCAACATCAGGCAATTTCCATATATTTTGTAGTCTTTTCTTGCATATAAAATATTATGACAGCTTATTGGACTACAACTGTTTGATTGCTTTGCCTAATTAAGCCGTCAGTTCAGTTCACTTTTTCTTTGTTTAAAATTGTTTAACTTCAAATAAAATGCAAAGCTGGTTTGATTAACTTATTTCAAGGAATTGAAAGATATATTAAAAAGCATTTTCATATACAAAAGCTTACAAATTTGAAAAGGTTTATATGGCTTCAACTATAGAAGCGAAAATCGCAAAAAATTGTTGTATTGCTGCATTTTTGCTTGCTCAATTAGTAAATTAAACAGCGCTTTTATTATTCAATATTTTTTATGCAATAAAATTGCATTTTGTTACTGAAAAGCCAGACGTTAATTGCGCGGCTTAACCGCAAAACATTATGCAAATGCGAGCATTAGTTTTCAATTTGAAAATGCTATCACAATTTCTGGGAAGTAAACTAGCCATTGAGCCGGCAGCTGCTGGTACTAACTTGCTTCGAAACACCAGCAGATATAGACATTATGGTCTTCAACAGCACACACGCACACCCACCCACACATACGAAGGCACTTAAAAATATGAATAGCATTCTGATGTCAGGTTTACCCACCTACCTGTGGCTACATTCATCCATCATTAGTTGAACACAAGAAAGATTTTATGATGTGGTAATGGCGATATAAAGGTGCGCACACTGCAAAATGTGTGTCTGTGTGGGTGTGTTGGGTGTTTCTTTTTTATGTTTTATGCCTTTTGAACAAACAAGTTGGCGTATTTTTAAGCTAAGCTCGGAGCCACACTGTGACAGCAGTAAACACATGCGGCAGTCCACCTTTTACACACGCTGTAACTAAGCCAAAACTTCCGCAATGTGTCATAAAGGCCGCCCAGTCAGTCAGACAGTCAGTCAGTCAGTCTGCAGCCACCCACATTATTATGAGCATCAACATTTACACCTCCGCCTAACCCGGCCAACACGTAGACACTGAACACTACGTGTCACTCTAAAACATTCTTGACGAGCTATAAAGTGTGGTGATGGCAGGGAATTCGGTTTTTTTTTTTTAATAAAACTACTGAGGTGAGGTTATTGGTAGTTGACAAATCCAATGTACTCTGCTTTCGTCACTAGGCAGAAGAAGCTGTCGCCATAGAGAGTATCAGCGTGTTTGTGTGAAAGTTAAATTTATATGTCTAGTGTCAGCAGTGCGAAATGAAAGTCAAACCAAGAAAGAGAAGTGCTTATGGAGCAAACAGTAGAGCAGCTCGCAGATAGAAGGACAAATTTGCGATTGTTGTAAGCACAGTAATCCCGTTCGGCAGCTTCAGAGAATGAAACAGGAAATGTTTGATCTTATAGAGTAAGATGAGAGAAAAACAGAAAGGCATAGATTAGCGAAGGCAAGAGAGAGAGAAAGGATGGAGAGATGAAGGAGAGATGAAAAGGAAATGAATAGAAAGAGCAGTGTCACATTAAGAAGGTTAGAGGAAAACCAGAACGAGATAAAGAGAGGGAAAAGACAGATCAACGAAATTCTTAAAGGAGAGAAAAAAATATAGACTCAGAGTGAAGAGAATCAATGTAGCCAGAGAATAATGAGAAGATAAGTAGAAGGATAGAAGAAGTCAGAAAGGAACATGTACAAGTGATATTTATATTCTATTCTCATCAGGAAAATATTCCTGCGAGTCCTTTGCTGAAGCAATCTTAAAAAATTGCTTCGCTATTGTGGAGCTTCGCTTCAGAGTGATTTGCAGCCAGGTCGTAGTTCATATCTATGATAGTGTATCACCACGCATTGTCACTTCACTTTGGCCATAAGTCTACACACACATATCGCATAACTTAGTTTTCTATGCTTAATACACTTTTACGGGCAGCGCACAGCATCCGGATCCTGACCTATCCTCGCATCTGGCCGTACCCCATCCTCCCTCCGCGTAATATCCGGCATCCGGATGCGTTGGAAATACTTTAAAACACATAAAAATTCCGACACGTCGTAACCTCTGTGCTTTTAACGGCAGTTCCCAGCTTTGGCTCCCAACAGTCAGCAATCAAGAGCACATACACACACACAGACACATACTTGTATATATGCATAGACACACAAACACACGCATACCCAGCGGAGGAGCCTCGCTTTTCTGCAAGTCATGCACATCAAGTGAAGTTGCTGGCGGTTGTTGCGGGTCGTGTTGTTGGTCGACATCACGAACGCGCCGCGCCGCGCCCCGCCTTTTCCACGCCGTGCAACGCCTTGCCCCCGCCCAGACCCTGCGCCTGTATATTCCGTTGCAGTTAACCTGAAAAGTAGCGCAATTTGTTGATAGCAGGTAAAATTTCGTTTGCGCTCAGTTTATATTTTTTATGCCATCTAATGATGGCATAGTCATCCAGACACCCAGCTCCAGCTGGCTCCTCCGCCCCTGCTGTGCACGAGGTGCTAGAAAAATGCATGTGGAAAATGTTTCGCGTCCTAAACACGTTTTGCATAAATAATATACGTAATTGTTTTTTATGACAATTATGTGCGCTGCATATCTTAGCATTCTCATCGTCATGTCGGCAGAACGAGCCGACAATTGTCTAGAAAATTGCTTCAATTTAATTGCTTGCAATATATCCTTGGCAATGTTGCAGTCCACGTCACGTCGAATGTGCCAAGGGATCAGATGTAATTATAGTATGTGCTTACGTTTAAAGCCAAATTGAGTTAAAGTCGAAGGCATTTTGAGGCCAAAATGATGGCAATAAGAAGAGCAAATGTATGGGCTGAGGTTTGATAGAAAGCATATGCATGGTGAAGCTTGAAAGGTATTCGGCTGTAAAGGTATGTTATCAACGATCAATGTCTGATAGTATAGGACCCAAGACTATTGACGTAATCTACACCAGAAGCCCAAAACAAAAGAATTAGGAAACATTTAGAAAAAAGCTGACTATACTAGCAGCTACCTCTCAAGCGCCTGCATCTAAAACAGTTGAGCACCGAGAGGGCAGACTAGAAGCCGATCGTGAAGGGCAAAGATGAGGTGCTTCATCGTTTCAATGATATCAACTGTAATGTCTCTTGAATTTAAACGGACTCAGTTTCCGGTGCGACTGGTGGCAAATCCACAAGTATGTGGACTTAATTTGGAAAATCCGTGCTTTTCACATGGACAACTCGAAGTTGCCTACTCTCAGGTTGAAAATCATCCGCCGGAAGGAAACACCTAAAACGTTGTATACCAAAAAGCTAGCAAACTATAAAATGAATTTAATTCCATACCAACTTAATTTCCTAGACAATTTTTTCAACTTTAAACGGCTGTCGGCAAACCAAAATAACCTGGGCAGAGCAGACCAAAAATTTTCTCTTGGTTTATTACCCTCATTGTTGGTATTTGTGTTGCATAGCCCAGCGGAGCTCCAGTCAGTTGCATGGTGTTTCACAGCCCGAATAGAGACAGCGACAGCCGGCGTCGACATTAATATCACTTTACCTCAATCTGTCCAATTTACCAATAAAACTCCTGAATCTCAGCCGAAAGTGCTTTAAACTGGAATGGCAAAGTAAATGCACTCATTCCTCTGTTTGGCCTGGTCCTGTTGGATTTCTGTCCCTCTGTCTGTATGTGTCTATATGGCTGCTGCTGTTACAACAACAACAGCTGCCTTTTAACTTTTGCATAAAAACAACGTAGCCGTCAGGCGTTAGTTTGGGCCAACAGCAAGGATGCAACTTTCAGTTGCTAAACGAAAATTTAAAACACTTAACTCGACTGCAGGCAACTCGACTCTGCCAGTGCCGGTGCCTGAGCCTGAGCCTGAGCCGTTGATGGTGATGGTGACTCACTCAAGCCGCAAAGCGGAACGTGCTATATTCGCCAACAAAACTATGAGTACCAGACACACACACACACACACAGACACATACACATGTATACCTCGACAAGGACCACCTCCAGCGATGGCTGTATCTTGGTCTGTGTCTGCCGTCGCTTATAGCCAGCGGCAACTGTTTGATGGCAGGCATTGTGTGATGCCAGCCCTGGCAGGCAGGGACGCAAACAAACAGAAATAAAGCATCCAGACAGACACCGTTACCCATTCGCCCCGTAGCCAGCTGCGGCTGCTTGTAAATTTAGGTCACTTTTTGGCAACAGACTGTGCCCTACTGGCGGACCAACTGAGCCCAAGCAGTTGAACAATGGCCGAGTTGATTGAAACTGAGTTAAAAATTGTATAAATATATAAAAAATAAATTGAATTCAAATTCCTCTTTACAATTCAGATAGCAATTTCATAGAATCCTTTTAATTAATCAATTTCCTTTTAAATATCAGCTTCGAATTGATCAGATGAGATTGATATATAATTGTATTCGGCTTTTATACCCTTGCAGAGGATAGCGCATAGAAGGAAGCATCTCCAAACTTATCATTTATATATTCTTGATCAGCATGACAGGCCGAGTGGGTATAGCCAGTCGATATAGTCCTTCTCTCTGTCTACGTCTGCTACTATGCGAACTTGTCTCCCAGTTTTAAAGCTATCGATCGATTTTCAACTGCTGGTCATATAAATCGTCAAAATCGGATCACTATACCTTGCATATAACTGAGCGCTTCACAATGAAATCTCTTACTAAACAAGAAGGTTTTACCCGAATCGAACCATATTTTCTGCGGGTCAGCTTAAGAAACCTCTACATTTGCTGACGAAATCTGATTCAGATCTGATAGCTATATTGTATGCTTCCTATATAGCGTGGCTGTTCGCAATTACGCTGTGTGTGAGAGAGAGAGAGGGAGTGTGCCTTAGGTTTCACAATCAAGTCAGCAGAATGCTATCACTTTCCAACCTAAAAGCAAAAGTAAAATAGATATGTATGTATGTGTGAGGGTATGCTGTGTGTACACCCGTCCCCAGATTAGGATCGAGCCTCAAAGCTTTCCTTTCTTATAAAAGTACTCAAATCTGCAAGGGTTTCAGGTACCGGAAGTTAGCCTCTTCTCTTGCCTATTTTACAGTTATCCAATCTTATCTTTATACTTTGTATGATATTCGTTAGATGTAAGACAAGTCTGTCCATGTTATGAACAAATCAAAACTAAATTTAACTATCAACATTATCAGCTTACTTCAATTTCAAAATTTAATCTCTTTCGAATGAAGCGATTGTAGGAAGCTTAAGCTAAGTTGGCTGAAGTAAATATTATATAAATAGTATTTGCAATTATATTTGCTTCCATTTGAATTTGAGTATTTAAAAGTAATTTCAATATTTGGCCACAACATTGATAAAATGCCCACAGTGCTCCGATTTGCGTTGCACTGAAGCGCCGACGTACAATGACCATTCAAGGTATTACTGGGGCGGTGGTGGCTCGCGGGGTGTCTAGGACTTTTGCATGGTTTTAATAAATAACAGCTGAAGTTTAAATTGCCGTTAGCAGAAATTATGAGCATTCAGAGCTGTGGCAGCAGCAATCAGTGAAAGCGCAGACAAAGGCGGAGAGGCCATTTCGTTGGCAACACAAAACTTGAACTCCGTACGCCATTGAGACATGGCCATAATAGAGGGGGCAGTTTTCAAGCTTTCGAATTTTGGGCAAGTTTTTCAGCCGTGGCGTTGCACTCTCCAACAAAGATTTCAATTTGCCTGCTCGTGGCTTATGGCGCAGCACAGGAAATATGGCACGACTCATAAAGCATTTCCTGCACTCATGAAATCTATGCTCTATGCCTTGCGGCTCCTGTTGTTACTTCGCCAACATAAAAACATGTATATTTATATGTGCCTGAGTGTGTGTGTGTGTGTGTGTGCGTCTGCAGCTAAAGTTGTTTGCTTTTCTTTGACTTTGCCTTAGAAAATGGAGCGCTGGTTGGCTGCTTCCTGCATTACGCGCCGCGGGCTGTCGTTATATTTACCTATTGCATCCCAGAGCTAGAGCTTCGCCGGCGGCTTCAGTGCCAGTGCCACTTCCCCACCATATCCGTTATTTCATTGCATACTTTTTAGCGTTTTTGTCTCACTTACAGTACCGCAAGTATTTCGCTTTGTTTGCCGGCGAATAAAAGAAGTCTGCCTGTTTCAACACACACACACACACACATACACACACACACCCATACACATTTTCATATCTTTAAAAGCGCCAGGCTTTGTTCTTACTTTGTTGTTGGTTTGCTTGTAGAGTGAGAGAACAAGCATCTGAGTTGCGATTGGTATGCAGAGGACCCTGCCTAGGCCAAGCAATATGGAGCGGACTTATTCAGATATGAAACCGCGTCTTTTTTGTTGGCATTTTTGTGTGCATTCCAAATACGCATCTGTGTATGCTCTTTTGCATTTAAGCTGTCCTTAAAGATTACACCTGACATACACATTTACTTTAAATATTTAAAGGCAAAGAGATCTGGAATGGACTAACCTCTTAGTTAGGATGGCTGAGTTGAATGAAAAACATGAAATCTTCTCTTCTCCAGCTTTCGTCTAAGGACAATCTTTTAGCTTAAACACTTCCTAACAGCCAGCGATCTCCTAAATCTAACTCCGTTTAGAAAACGTCACAGCTGAAGGAACTTTTAGTTAAACTTTCATGACTTTTCTAACTTAAAACTTTTAATTAGTAATTTCGTGTAGTAAAACTCTGAAACAGCATCAAATGCCAGCCAAACTATTCAAGTTCTCTCTATCTGTGTCTAAGTGCATTGAAATTTCTGTAACCAACTGAGTTTGCCAGCCTGATTGGCTTATTAGGAGCAAACGAATTTCACTTTTAATCTACAAAAACCCCAGTCCCCTGCACCCCCTAACCACAGCAAGCGGATGCTTGACTTTGTCAACTCTTTGGCATTTCGATGTTCTACTCTTGCCGCCGGCTTGCACTACATCGCCCACATTTGTTGGGTGTCATTTGCATTTAAAATGTGTGAACGAAAAACGTTTGTTCCTATTCGAAAGCTCTTTGGTGCAAAGAATGTGATAGTGTGTGTGTGTGTGTCTCTGTGTGTGTTTGAGGGCCAAGTGCAGCAAAGTAAATGCCAAAACTGGCAGCAAATTCAACAGAGAATTTTGTGTGTGTGTGGCGAAAAGAGCAGTCAGAGGCAAACCGACCATTCGACCATTCGAGTCCGATTCCAACCATATATGCAAATTACGCGCAGCTCTCTGTCATGAATTGTCACCCATTTTCCAACTGAGATGCTTCGACACGCGACGGGACGCGCGGCTGCGGTTAGAAATGGCAATGGCAACGGCAACGGCAACGGCAGCGCAACGGTCCTTGCCAAAGTTACCCGACCACAAATGCACAGCAGCACCAGTGGATGTAGCGGCACCAGCTCACTAGCTACAGCACTCATACGCCCCGTGTGACAGCATGAATATATCTGCTGCTAATATCGCCTAGCCAAATGGTTTCGAATTGCTAATTTTATCAGCACCAGCACATGCTCCAACTGTGTAAAATTTCAGCCATCGCAATGGAGCTGCCTTTCCGGTCAGCTCTCCAATTCGTTTAGAGCAATTGCACATTGCTCATACGCCCCGTTCTGTCAGCTAGCTGGCTAGGGCTGCCTATCTAACAGTATCTATGTATGGGCCATTTTATTGTGGCCATTTCAGTTGGTCATAAAGATTGATAATTATGTCAGGCTAATATTGTTCGGGCGTAAAAGTTTATATCAAAAACAAAAATATTTTATGACAAGCATTTCGGTATTTTTTGGAATACCCTACGCTAAGTAGGGTATTATCATACCGTTATATCTGCAGGGCAAAGAATTAAGGTGAAGAATTAAGTCTTGTTTCGGATCGCTCGATGAAGCGGAGAGTAGGTATGCATTTCCAGGGCGATGGAAGAAGAAGTATTACCATGTTATTGGATCGTTATTTAGCTATGTAAGATTAACAGTTTTATATCTGATATCAATATATTTTCATTCCAATTGATATTATGAATTCCAAGGAAAACGACAAATTTGTCATCCAGAATGAAAATTTGTTAAGGGTATAAAACTTTCAGCATTTTATGCTTTTCCCTCTTTCTGTTATATTCCTCCTAAACCAATGCACATAAAATGTTCATAATAATGGCCAGTCGCAGCGGCAGCAGCAGCAGCAGCGGCAGCAGCAGAATCCAATGAATATAAACAACAACAATTGAAATAATGGTAAAGCCAAAATCCTATAACATCCTCACACCCAGCACCGTTGATGTAGAGGAAGGGCCACAGTCCAAATCCTATACCTAAAGCTTGCTGGCAGCGTTGAGATTGCCCCTCGCCCTTACACACTTGTTTCCCTCCGCTGACGATTTAATCGCAGTAATGGAAACGTCTTTTTTAACTGTATATATGTATGTGTATTTGCCGTTTCAATTGTTATATTTTTTTGTTCTGACCTCAGACACACCTCGCCCGCGTCTTCGCCACTCAAATATCGATGATTGCGGGATCGAGCTGGGGGAGACAGCAAAAAAAATGTAAAAAACAGCAAACAATCCACAGATTTACATTATTTGCATTCAGTCAGTTGACATTGTTATATGCATGTGGTGTGTGTGTGTGTGTATGTGTGTGTATGCCATTTTAGTCTTTGTAAATAATTTAAGTTACTCCGAGCTGCATTAAGCTCAGTGGATTTTGTTAGTATTCGAACGACACAATTTGCAGCAACTCTTTGGACAATAGGACACTTTAGTGTTAACGATGATTTATATTGATATTCATCCTTGGTTTGTTTATGTAGAAAATCTATAAAAGCTTTAGACCTTTCATCTTATAGCTGGCAATCATTTATCCGTTCAAGGTTTTCCATCAACGATTTAGTTAGTTGAAAAGTAAGCTTCAGCTTAGTCTGGCTAAAAGGAATTTTTCGAATTTAGCAATAAGACTAAGCTCGTTTCTTTGCCTGTTTTTGGAATTAAGGAATTCCGCAAGAAGAAATCTGCCTGATCTTATCACAACCTGAAAAAGAATATGCCAAACATCTTTGAAAAACAAATTGAACAACATTACAAGTATCTTTAGAGAAGATTCTTAATCCCCTCTTTAGAGATCCAACATGAATGTTTATTTTCCTACAATTTTTAAGTGTGATATTCACGGTAAATTTAAGTGCTAATATTTGATATACAATCTAATTGGTTGACTTCCTAAGTCTCCTATTTTTCTTGCGCAATGCCTTGCGCCATTTCTTCCAGTATCTCTGTATTTTCCTAGCCGCTCGATTCATCATGAATTGCAATATACGCTCCCGGTGCTTGCGTAGCTCTTCCCTCTCTCGCTTCACCACAATTTCCTTGTAAACGATCTCCACGCGCCGATAGCCGACCATAAACTGATCCAATGCCTTCTTGGCCACTTTATACTCATCCTGAAGTTCCATATTTTCGATTAATTTTTCACCAATGCTGTGATCGTACTTTTTGACCAGACTCTGTAGCTGCAATAGCAACTTGTTCCTAAGGTGATTGAGGTTATGTAGAAGTGTATTTGTGATATTTCTCATATTACTTTTCATCACGCGCCTCCTTTTCCTGGGCTTGGTTCTCTTTGCTTATTTTGTGGTACAGTTGTTGCGTCTTCTCGAGTTCCTCCTCCAGCTGCGCTTGTTTCTCCAAGCTAATCTTTTTATTGGCACGTATCATTCGAGTGCACTTGTCACTGCATGCAGGCGAAATCAATCATATGGATGATAATCAGGGACATTCTTATGTCAATCTACTCACACTTCCATCTCGATGCGTTCATCGTCTATACGCTTCTTACGGGCCAGCTCATCCTCGTATTTCTGCAGAAAGGCCTCCTTGGCGGCCACTTTCCAGCGCAACTGCAGCTTTTGTGAATGTATCTTCGCCCGGAGTTCCTTGATGTTGGCCTTAATTGCCTCGTTCTCATGGTACATTGCATGCAGCTTCCGCTCCTGTTCGATTGCTGACTTGGCCGTGCGATACAGATGCTCTTTGGCAATGCTGAAGAGCAACTGAAAAGCAGCCAGCAGCTTCTTCTCATCCTCCTTCATGTGGTTGACATAACGCGGAAACATTTTGTGCATATCATGATTCCGCTGAAAAAAGTCTATGATCTTGATCATGCCATGGTCAGCCAGAGGTGGCCGCTTCTCCATTACAATGAATTCACGTCGCCGCATAAAGTCATTGACCAGGCGTATGGCTGGCTCATATTTGGTGCCCTTCAATACCGACAAGCTGCTGGGGTTCTCGAGCAGTCTAGGTAATATCAGCGAGATCTTGACGCGCTCTAAGGCTTCGGCCAAAACACCCACAACGCAACCAATTTGTGTGCTACGCACCGATGAGAAATCTAACAGGAATATACTTATTATATAAAGATCTTTCTAGGAACTAAATTGGGTCAACAATCCACGCACCTATCTGCGCTATCCTAGCGTTTTCAACTTTCTCAGGATCCTCATACCTCTTTGGTCGCAGGACGTCACCGCTGCTCATCTTGTGTTGTGTATCCTGAATGTTTATGGGTATTTGTGTGTACTTATTTTGTTACTTTTGTGTTGTTGTGTTCGAGTGTAGCTTTGTTTGAATTATGAGCAAAGGTTACTACGAATGCGCAACTGTATCTTTATCTGTAAGTTTAGTTTCTTGGCTCTCGTAAGTCAAGTCAAGCCCTTGAACCAAAGTTGAAATTACCATTGCCCCAAGGAATTCAGTTCCTAAACAAATGAAGGAATTTGTAACTTTTGACAGTGCAAATGCTATGCTCATACTTTAAGGTATCATACCCTGTATATAGAGGGTTAGAGGAGACTGCAAAACTAAAGCAAATATAGCAAGGGGGTTTCTCAAGTTCTGAAGATTGATGGAGTGAACCCTCTGTCCTTGAAAAGCTAATATATATTTTTTAAAAATTTAAGAAAAAATCATTCTTACACTACCAATGGCTTATTAATATCAACAGCCGCAACTAATCATATGGGTTTCTATCTCTTATCTAATTTTCTTAATTTAAAAACTTAATGGTATATTTAGTCCTCGATCACATAGAATATTTCATTTTGCCTTGCTTAAATCCAGAGTATCCTGCCGTCGTAACTTTAGACCATCATATTCTGCTGCTTTTTCTGTCACGCCAAATTTATGGAAAACAATATTTTTCGAGAAGCCAGGCAATACACAGCTCCCATGCAAAGAGGACACACGCAAGACAACGACGCACAACAAATGGCTAACAAGTTGGTAGCAGTCGAAGCAGCAGCGGCATCTCTATATAAACAACACGCTGTCTCTGTCTCCCTGCACGGATGCAGATGCGGATGCGGATGAGCATGCGATTGCAGAGTGCCAGAGTGCAGGCAGTGTTGGGAACAATGCGGCAGCATAATTTGTATGCACATTGCAGAACCGACCGACCTTGTATCGTCGTCCCCCCACCTATAACAATCCCAATTCGAACCTAAAGCCGAATTGAGCAACATGCTCTAGTGCTCTCTTTCGGTTTTTATCTTTATTCCTCATGTTCTCTGTTTGTTTTTTATTTTTTGTTTTCTTTTTGTCGCTTTTTTGTACGCTTATTGCATTTGTTTCGATTCGTTTGGTTCGCACAAAAACAAATTGCCGGAACTATGCAAATGTATGAGGCAGCTTATCAGATATTGTTTGAGAGCTTTTGCATTCGTTGTCCTGGCAGACAGTGGCGGAGCGGAGCAGACCCAGGACTAAAGCAGCATAGGCGGCGGCGGCGGTGGCTATAGTATATGTAACTGCAGGGGCGTGGCATTTGGCACTCATTTGCCTTGCAAAAGGCAGTGGGGCTGTAAACAAAAGTGAGAGACGACAGCATATAACTTGCAGAGGCACTTGTACGGGAATTGAACTGTCAGCTGCAGTTGGCGGCGCTACCTCTCAGTACTCACACTCCTCAGCGGCAGGACGAAGGAAGAATGCAGGCCAAAATTGAATTATATATTTGCACTTTATGCTAAAGAGCAACCAAAAGTCAGAGGGGTTGCCAGGGAATGTGGACAAATATTAATTAAAATGCAATTGCTCTTTAGGTGGCTGAAGCAGGCTGGACTCGAGCAAAGCCAGACAAAGCCAGATCAAATAGATCGTTCTATAGATTGTTGGACACAATTATCATAGTTCAACAAAGAAATCACCTAAGGGAA
Source organism: Hirtodrosophila duncani (assembly GCA_037043425.1). NCBI lineage: Eukaryota > Metazoa > Arthropoda > Insecta > Diptera > Drosophilidae > Hirtodrosophila > Hirtodrosophila duncani. Next base: position 519,795 of record JBAMBM010000717.1, read on the forward strand.
CGATGGAGAAGCTGAAGCAACCTTCTTGGCCATTCTCATGTCTCACTCACTCCGAGCTCAAATGAATTCTTGAAGTTCTTGAAACAATCCCATTTCGATTTGAATCAATTTGATCAGGTAACAATCAATCAATGAAGTACATCTATCAATCATCTTAAATCAATCCTAATCGGTAAAATCCGGGCTAACATTAGCAATTCCGGTAATAAAATCAAGAAGAACATACTCTGTTCAGGAAATTCCTTACTTCTGACAGCGTTTATTAGTGATTTAAGCAAGGACTTCGAGCCTTTCCATTTCCGTCGCTGTATATTATCGCTCTGAACCGTTCTTGTAACTCTTTGAAACCAGGTTTGAAAAGTATCAACATTAGCTTTCATTGCTCTTTTTTTAATTCTTTAATTTCTTTGCTTTCCCATCTTCATATTTTCTCCCATTGTTCAACTTTGATGGCTTAAAATGTACCGCTGACAGGTCGCAGCCTGCCGTCATTCGGAAGCCCTTTTTGAGTCCGCCAGTATCTCTCGTTGATCCGCTGACCTTCTTTTCGCATCGCTCTTGGTCAACGCCCAATTACCCGATTGCCAGAGTGGCGTTCGAAGTCATTTATCATTGCCCGAACTTTGTGACATTTATGCAGTTTGACAGCGCCACTGACATTGTTCAGAATCTGGACTTGGACTAGGTCCAGTGTGCAAGGCAACACAAAGTTTTTTCTTTTAGAGATGACAGGCGAGCTGTTGACATATTTTCTTTGGCTCGTATACACGATTATTTGATATTTCCATATTTTTTATACATTTTCATATTTTGCCCACGGAGCTGACAGCAACAGCGAATGCTTGTTTTGCTTGGCAGCGAGCAGAGCATGTGGGAATGCAGCTGAGTCTCTGGCGGCGACCCCAGCTTTGGCTGCTAAAACTTATTGATAAATGATTGTGATGGATTTTTATTGCCAGGCCTGTCACTGGGTTTGTCGTTCTGCCTGCTTGTGCTATCTGCTGCTGTTGTCCACGCTGTCATAGACAGCACACCCAACTAAGGATAACTGAGATAACTAGATAACTGACTGCCTGGCCACACGGATGTATGTGAGTCTGTTTGTGTTCATGACACGGACACGCTGTTTCTCATATGGAGAGTGTGAAAGGAAACTGTGGGATTGGACTCGATTGGACTGGTCAGGCAGGCAGGCGGCTTATCAACAGCTTAGCTGGCTGCTGGCTGCTGGCTGGGGGACTTGTGCGCCTGACAGGTGAGTAAAAGCAGCTGTCAGCACTTTTTGTTCCGCACATTTGTGAAGTTGAGTTGCATTACTCCAACTCCATTAATATTCTTTTAGGGTATATTGATTTTGTTTTTGTACATCTGCTTTGCTTAACATTCCCATGTAGCGAAGATAAACAAAAGGACTAACTATTCGTTTGTGATTTTGTGGGAATTCGCTATTGAACTTATTAGCCGTTGCCACTTCTAATATTTATAGTTCTTCCAGATCAGGCCCAATCCAGTATGGGTTATTTAGATATTCAAACAGCCTGTACAGATTCCAGTCCGTCTTTTTATAATACGGGTATTAATCAGCTATGATAAAGTGATAAATGATAAAACGTAACTTCAAAATTTTATCACAAACGAGAAAAATGATTCCCCGTCGTCAATCTGCTGTTAAACGCTAAAGAACTTATCGACTTATGAAATATTTCAATATCTTTGCATCGTGGTAACTACTGTAACTCCCTACAACGACATTTTGGATTCTTAATTTATTGTTTAATTGTATTGGTTTGGTGACGCTTCCTCGAGAAGTACGCCGCTTGATCCTTTTCAGGCTTCTTAGGTTGCGTAATTTCGATGCCATCGTTAAGGATACAGCTTCTCCAGATGATTCAATACGGAAGAACGTAGTGGCTGCTCAAGGGTCATTTGTGGCCGATAGATTGACAATACCAAGCAAGGCTGCAAGCCCAGCTCAAACCGAACTGGATATAAGAATTTTTCGACTGTAAACCACACCACCAATCGAGCCAGGTGTTCTTAAACCTCAACCTGAACGGAAGCAGAATCGAAATCTTACCCAAATGTGTAGAAACTTAAAACTCAAAGCTCAACTCACAGATGAAGCTCAACTCGAACTCATGGCCAGGAGCCTCCAAAGCCATATTTAGGCTTGCCATCCTGCTTGTAAATTTCTAAGTTCTATTGACAGCTCAGCATTATCTTTAACGTGCCTCTTCTTGATTGTCTTTTAAGCCAGTTGACTGGCTAGTTATTCAATAATCCAACAAAACCGAATTGTCATCTACTGATGCTCCTCTGAACTGCTGCTGAACTGCTGCTGAACTGCCCACCGCAGCCTGCCTAAGACCATCGAATTTCAAATGAAAGTTCTTGTGCGTTTGAAGCTCCCTTTGGCATGATAAAAATTGTGTGGAAACCATTTCTCAAAGCCTGTTGAAGCCTATAAATTTTGCAAATTGTTTCGAGTTACTAATTGAGGCATCTTTGACTTAATCCTATTAGAAATTAATTGCCCTGCCGCATGGCCTGCTCGTGGCAAACACAAATGACTAAATTGGTAAATTCAAAAACGACAAGAGGGCAGTTAAACTGTGCAAATACCTGAATGCCAACTGCCATTTGGATTTTCAATTGGAAGCGATGAAAGCCAAATTGACATAAACCCATTTGAATAGCCCAATTATGGAAGAATGGCCGAGCGTATGGTGGCAGAGGCAGAGCGGGTCTAGAGGCAGAGCGGAGCCGGACAATGGCAATGCATTTTGGGCTTTTCAATACACAATTTTATGTATAATTTATCGATACACTCAGCTAGCAATAAATATTGATGGCGAAAACACATTAACAAGCACACGAATACATATACATAGGTACATATAAACATACATATACATATACATTAACTTACATACGGCTATGTGCGGAGCGGAATTGTGTGTCAGCCATAATTTTTCATTTCCATTGCTTTGTTTTGCAGCAGCAGCAGCAGCCGTGGGAAAATCAGCAACAAAAGACCGATGGCAATGGAAATGGCAAACAAAAAATTCTTTGCTCTACTATAATGTTTGAGTAAAAACTCATGAAAATAACAGACGGAACTGGAAGCGAATTTTTTCATATTTATTTCGGCAGAAAAATGCGAAAAGCCAGCGAGGGAAAGAGAGAAGGCGGTGCGAAGTAGGTGGGAGGGAGGGAGTGGGCACAACTGCAGTAAAACCAAACAGACGGAAATGGAAGAGCAAAAATAATGTCCCTAGCCAAAAAGAAAAGTGAAAAGTTTTCCTAAAGAAAATTCGTAAGTAGCTGATGCTCTGATGCTGGCAGCAAAACAAAATCAAAAACCCAGCAGAAGAAACCAGAAACCAGAAACCAACTAAAACCACTGGCGGCGCAGCTTTGTTGATTTTATTTTTATTGCCATAATTTATATGCGCTGATCCACAGGGGGGCTTCGTCTTCCACAGTTTTCGCAGCCAAAGAAAACTCACATAATTCGCGCTTTTAGAGCACTTAAGCGGCAAAGCATAAACATCGGCGCATTGGATTCATGCGATTTTGTAGCAAAAATCAAAATCAACCAAAAGCAAACGCGGCCAAGCTGTGTAAATCAGTCGCAAAAACTTTTGCCCACTGCAAATCATTTTTAAATGCTTACAAATTTCACCCAATTTATTTGATGTTGCTCAAAAATAAATTACAACAAAGCCGCATCGCCGGCGAAAGTTATGAAAAATGTTTGCAAATAAAACATAGCGCGCCAACGCAGCAAATGGCAAATAAATCAATCTAACACCAAACACAGAATCTCTCTGGCGATATAAAATTCCTTGTGCAGAAAGTATGGAGAAAGGCATCTTCAGTGAAGAGAAGCCTGTATGCCCCCTAGCGGGGTAAACGAAAGACGAAAGTAGAAATGTGATCGGAAACAATATTTTAGTATCCTTATCCAATCCAATGACCGGAGGATCAATGGCCTTATCTCATTTCTATTTGAAACGAAAGAAAATGAGGTGCTTTCACTTGAACCAGTCATTCCATTGGCATTTATATGATATGGTAATCCAGATAAGAAGATAAGAAGACAGATAAGAAGCAATCTGCTAGATACTGTCACCTCTTTATGCTGATCAACATATTTACAGATTCAACAAATCAGAAGGAGAAGAGGCGTGGCAAAATTTCAAAACAAACCTGATCTGACGAACCACAAGGGAAGTCTACATGCCGTGACTCTAGTTCTGATAGTCTCCGAGATCTAGGTGTTCATGCGGACGCACAGACGAATATGGTCTGATCACGAATATATATACTCTGTGGGATCGGAGTCGCTAGAGTACGAGTATAAAAGGACACCAATTGACTGGTTTGCAAACAGCATGACTAAGGCATCATACCCACTTAAGTGAGGTTTATGCAAAAACTTGGGTCTTATAAGCAAAAGTGTGGCGGAGTGCAAGCCACCCGCAAAAGTACACCAAAGAGAAAATCAATACAGTTTAAGCCGGGCAAAAGGAAAGTAAAATGAAATAAATAAAAAAATATTGTAGCATACCTTAGGGCTCATGCATATACATACTGCCTGCCCTCAGACATGTATGGCAAAGTTAAGACTTTCCCTGAAAATACCCAAGGCTTGCATATGTTCACAGTACGAGCACACTACGGAATTTTTAATGACCTCACTGACATTACCATGGTATTCACTACTGCCCCAGTCTACCTCTGCTGCGCCACTTCTGCTACTCGCACTCATATTTTTTGGTGCGCTCATTTGCTTTGGCTTAAAGTTTTACCTCTGCCACTGCCGTTGCCTGATCATTTACCATTCAACATTAAGGTCGGGCCTCATGAATTATGGTTTTATGTTTGCGTTTTTACCTTTTCGCTTTCGGTGTGCAGAACTTGAGTGTCGACAGCAGAAGGCACGCTAATAGCTTCTTATAACAGCAATGAGGCGCAATCAGGCGAAAATTCTATTTAATTTTTAAGCCTTAAAAAAAGTTTCACTGGAAAAGGTTGGTTCAATTATCTACTCAGGTAAATGTGTTCAAATTCAAATGGATTTTCTTATTGAAAACATTTAGAGAGAGATTTCATAATAATATAGTCTCTAAATATTCAGATTCACATTGTAAATATATAACCGATCTAGATCACATCTGGTCGGCGGGCCTGGGCTACAGTAAATCCAAGATGTTTGTCTGATTTCGGCCAGATCAGTTCAGCGGACGTGAGGCCTCCTCAAAAGTATTTAATTCGAATTTGGATTCGATTTGGAAGGAAAACAGCAAAGTTATGCTACTAACTGCTCATTCTGGAACAATCGGTTATATGACAGCTATATGCTAAAGCTGTCGGCAAGCCGAAGCTAAGCTTCTTTTCTTGTTTTCAAATAGTTTTTAAAAGAACTGGTTGATCCCACTACTTTTTATGTTAGCTCTGGTTTGCATTGATGCTGTTGCTGTTGTCCTTTGCAAGTATTCATAAAACTTTTTCATAAATGTTCCAACTCCTTCGCCAACTTGTTGAACAATTTGCACCCTAATTGCACACACACCACAGCATAGCACACAGCCATTGTGTATGTACCCGTGCTTATTATTTGCTCGTTTTGAATGACCATTGGACTACTGGTGTCAATTGTTTTCAATTTCAACGCCCCCCCGACTTGTGATGGTGTTGGCCCCATGCTTGTGCTTGTCAAACAGAAGTGTCCTTGCTGCTCTTGCTGCAGATGTCAGACGCAGCTGGTCACACATCAATTGCCATTCATTTGGCAATGATAATGCAATTTGTTCGTCATTTCAGCTGGACAGCAAGCCCTTGAATATGCACAAGAGATTCAAATTTAAAAGGTCCAGTCGAGACCAGGAGGGGTAAAGCAGGGGGGCAGTGTGTAAAAAATTAATAAACTCGCGAAAACAGCGAATGAGCAGAGGAGACTCTGCACGCGTCTGCTGTGACCTCTTCTGACATTGAGTGCACGTGGCAGCAAATCCAACAACAATTAAAACAAATTTTATGTTGGCGAGGGGGAGGGGGGAGGGTGTTGGCGGTGAGCTGGAAATGTGTTAACAAAACCACTTTATGCAGTCGACTGATGTTGTTATTGCCATTATTTTTGTAGATTTTTCCTCTTTTTTTTTGTCACCAGAGCAATTAACACACACTCTCACATGCAGATGGCGTTTATAATTGTTTTTGCAGTCGCAGTTGCATTGGCAGAATGGAAGCTGCCGCTGCCGCTGCAGCTGCAACTGAAGAGCAGCATGCTAACAATCACAAATTTGTAAATTGCGCTATTCACAGTGGCCTGTGAGTTGGGTTCAAAGCCAGCCAGAGTCAGCCACTCGCTCAATTTTAATGAATGTGTGTATGCGTTTATGTGTTCATGCATGGGCGGGCGCACATGTCGTGTACTCGTTGTCAGACTGTGTAGTGGATTTTCAATGCCAACGTCACATGCAGAGCTCACTGACAGTCAATCGCAATTGAGATTGGGCGCATTAAGTCATAGAAGATTAAGTAAGATGATGTATTAGATTAGGTTTCACCATAGAATAGAGAAAAGGTAGATGGGTGGCTTAAGTCCTAGTAACTAGATGATATAGACACTCCTTTTTAAGAGGTCTACGAAATAAACATACCAAATTATACAGTGCCATTCGAAGCTGTGGCTGATCGCGAGTTACAATTTAAAATATGAACTACGTTTGCTTTTCACATCTTCACATTTAACAAAATTCTATCACTGGAATATTTTCAATGCTTTGTGACAATCTGCTATTCTGGTCACACTGGTTAATACCGAACAATTTTGTAATGCGCGGACATTTGAAATCTCAAATGGAAATGAAAAAGGCATTGCCAGGTGCGTTTAATTTATCAGTTGAAATGCAAAAAGCCGCATTGCCAGATGTGCTTGAATGAATTCGGAAAACGAAATTCATGTGGTAGTTGAAGTGACAGTTAGCGCTAACAGGATGATGTGAAAACGAAACTGATGTGACAGTTAAAGTAGCAGTTAGCGCTAACAGGAAGCTAACAGGAAATCTTATCTTAGGCGCCTTTTGATATAAGTGAAATAGAAACTGCTTTATTGGCTCTTAAATGTTTAGTTAGTTTATTTAATTTACTCACCAATTGTCATATAGATAATGCCACCGATTAGTAACTGTGCCAGCTGTGGGCGTGGTCGTGGTCGTGCTGTGGGCACAATCGCCATTTTGGCTGTTCGCATTTTGGATCGATTCTTCCACAAGCGCATGCTGTGCTCGTCGAGCGCGAAAAAGTTCACTTGCCCAGAAAAAATGCTACTCTTCACTTTCACTGGAATGCGTCCGATGCGTTGGATGCGACAAATGCTTTCACAATTGAGGCGGCGATGGCCGCTCCTGAGATATGTAAACTCATTTAACACCTCTGAAAGTTATTTTTGCTGAAACAGCACAGTTGGCGGTTGGTAATGAAACAAAGGCGCACGTGTCGTATACGCAACGCACATAAAACGAATGTATCTTTTTTCTACTTTATTTGCTTTTCTTTGTGCGACGCCGTGGTTCAATTTCACTTTCGGCTGCTTCTTATGACACTTTTTTCAAATAAAAGTTGGACGCCTCCCCCCGATGCTCGTAAATCGGCTGTATTTCGCTATGATCGGCTATTTTTGTAGCACATCATGGAGTTTTATGGCCAATTTTTATCGCACAAACTGTTTCACAGTTTATAAGTTTTGCATTCATTTATTTATCTCTGCGTTAGTTTGTTCCTTTCGTTTGTTGCTTCGTTTGATTTTTATTTATTTTTGTTTGAGTTATTGATTTCGCCTGATGATGCATTTGTTTGTTTAGCAAGTCTAAGTATTTTATGTGCTTTCCCTGTTGTCGGTTATAAATAACCCTTGGCCATTTGCCATGTTTGTCCTTCTGCTCCTGCTGCTGCTGCTGCTACTGCTTATGCCTAGCCCTTTCTCTATCTCTTTCTCGGTTGTTTTCCTTTCAAGTTCTCAACGGCAGCTGTCAGTTTGGAAAGTTTTGGAGCTTCCTCTTGTCCTCCATTCTGTTATGTTTATGTTGTTGTTGTAGTTGTTGTTGTTGTTTTTCCTCTGAACGTTTACTTAGCGCATTTATCTGAAATGAAACAAAAGGCAATCAGTGTTTTTAATGTTCCGCTAATAGGGAATCGATTTATTTTAGACTGCTAAATGCCGAATGATTTACTAAAGTTATCTCTATGTGTGTGTGTGTGTGTGTGTATGTGGGGGTGTGGGTATATATGTACAAGTGTATGTATGTGTGGTCAATATTGTTATTGTAGATAATTGCTTTTGGCCTATTTTGGCCTCATGCCTACAGCAGAGGCAATTTCTTGTTTAGTTTTCGCTCAATTAATTATCTCAAGTTTCCCATTTGCGAGCTTTGTGAACTGATTGGCCCTTGCCAGAGGGCAATGCAATTTGTTTCTGGAGCTGCAGAAGTGCTTGCTCATTTATTACATAACTTTTAGCAAGTTCAAAAGTTTGACAATATTACATAAACACTAACAACTAAGTTGAAGTTAATCTTAAGACCTCGCTCCATTAGTCTATATATATTTAACAAGTTCGTTTAAATGTTAACCTTATGATATATTCTGCCAATCCGGCAAGCTATTATAACTCATTGTTAGGAACTGTAAAACATCTGACGAAGTATTGATCTTTCTGAAGCTTTTCAAACACAGAAAATCAGTACCCGACATCAGCTACAAGTGTTTCTAAGCTTGGCTTGTTAAGTCCAATGAATGTCATTAACATTTTCATAAAGGTTTGCTTCCCACAAATACTTTCCCTTAGTAGCCAAATAATGCTGACTCTGCTGACTTGATTCTTCTTTTCTATGGCAAAATATATCCTTACATGATGAGTCCTCTCATCTGTTTGGTAATCCATGTTTGCCTCATTTCATTGTAGCCTTTAACCTGTTAACTGTTTTGTACAAAAGTTTTCCAGTCTATTTTACATATCTTTTGGCAATGTCTTCATTTCCATTTTATCTGCACTTGGGCAGATCTCTCTATTTCATACCCAAATCTGTGTTTGCTCTCTATGAGTATATCCTTTTAAGTTCCAGCTTTTTCTTTAGTAAATGAGCAAGCCGATTTGGAAGCTTCACCCACACACATATACAGTCACCACATAGCCACAGTTTCCCCCATAATATCTATATCCTCTATTTGGCTAAGTAGATTTACGAGGTAATTTCTCATGGAATTTATGTTCTGTTTTGCCTGAGTGTGTGTGTGTGTGTCGACAGCAGCTGACGCCAAGTGACACACGACTGATGCTCTTTGAGGTCCTCACAGATTTTTTGGTCATCTTTTTTGTCTGTGTGTCCTGAGCACCAAAAAAGGCAAACAGAAATTTATCTTCATAATTTTCCACACGTTACTGGCAACTCATCTGCATAAACACGCACAAGCACACACACAAACACAAACACAGATCCAGGAGACTGTGCGTGTGTGTGACTGTGTGCTTGTGGGGCTTCGCCTGGCTGCAACGCTGCAAAATGTCAACGAAAGTGAAAGGCGGAGGCAGTAATGCTGAAAGCACACTCTCATCTGGCACAGCTATGGTGGCTGCTTGTCCTCCATCCCCTAGAACCGGCTACGTTTCCGGGCAATGGCAGCAGCATCACTTTCCCCTCGTCCTGAATGTAGGCCACTGACAAAATGTTGACTTTAATGTTGCTGTCGCTTAAAATTTATGCAGCTGACGGCCACTGCGCGTCATCCCAACTGCCAGGCATTTTAACAGTAGAATGCAAAAGCGGAGCAGCCAAAATGAAAGGCAAAGTAGTGGCAGTGTTCGGCGCCAGGCATCCTCTAGTCCTTCGCATCCTGCTGAAAGGCAGCCGGGACGGAAAAGTAGCAGCAGTCAAGCGTGCATTTTTCAACTAAAATTCGAGGCGACGCGTATGCTGGAAGTTCAGTTCAGGCCCAGCTGGAGATTTATGCGGGTCCCTTTATTGCCCGCACACACACACACACACACACATAAACCTATACACATACTTGCTCTAGTATTTCTAATACACAAGGCGCATGTAATTAAAAAGTTATTCTAAACAATTCCCTAATTAAATATTATTTGACCTATGTCTGTCACATTGAACTGTCGAAATAAGGACGAAAACTATTTTCCGAGATGCGGACCGGGCCGCATGTGAATATTAATGACTTGACATTTTGGTCTATGAAATGTTTGGGTTGAAAACTTTTCTGTGGAGCTCCAGTTCGACACACGGAAATGCCAAGCCACAAATGTTACTCAATTTGGAAAATGTTTGCCACTTTTACCCTCGTCCGCTTCGCACGTGCCGATGATTTTGTTTTGAAAACGAAATGTCATTAAAACAACCTTCCTGCCATTACCACAGCCAACGCATAGCCATACACATGGCCAGAGCTCAACCATAATGGCTTAATGACGAAACCACCAAGTACATAGTTGAGCGACCAAATTGAGCAGCACTTGCTTACGCTTATGCCAAGTGAGCAGAAGTCGAACATTTCACATGAGTCCCTTCAACCGAGCACGAGTGTTGGTAGAGGAGTCTGGGGGCGGTGGTCGATGTGCTGGCAAATTATAGAAATTTATTACAGTCATGCTTCGAGCCAGGCCATATTTTGCCTTTCCGAGTATTCCCAACTCACCATAATCCTTTGGAACATGTATTACATAATAATTACAATTACTGGAAATATTTTAGGCTTTAAACGTAGTTTTGATCGAAGGGAAAATGTGATTATTCAATTTGTAATGAGTTTTTGACCTTTTAATCATATTTGAGATGGTGAAAAATAGAAATGGAAAATATATTATAATATAAGCAAATGAATAGACAATTGAATGGTAGACTGAGTCTTTTGAATTCCAACATAAAAATATTTCATTCTGCATCTCGAATCAAAGATTCAGTTTTAGTTCTGCCTTACAAGAACGAGATACATATTGCATGAATCACAACGCTCAGGGTAGATCTGGTAGTGGGTTTTTCAAGTCATACATTTGGAAAAGAAAAGGTTTATTGGAGAACTCACTGTCGGCCAGTGATACTCATACAAATAGTATGCCACAATGCTCATTCGGAAGGATTGGTGAAGTCGGTTATTTGGTTCGAAATTTTAGCCTAAATTGGTGGTATTCAATGAGGTGAGAGTAAAGGGAGACGACCAATCTGTATATGAACCAAGAGAGGGATATCAAAGTGAGAGTTCATATCCAGGTGCAAGATAGAGAGCGATAGCCAGCCTGCTCTCCTGCATCGTCACTATGCAGTGGTTCATTTATCTTGTCTAGAGTAATGAAGGGCATGACAAGAGCACATACAGACCAATTATCCCTTTCACACTCTAGCATCGAAGGGTATTTTCGATCCACTCGCAAGCACTTGTGTCTGTTGCACAATATATCCGAAATGTTCTAATTGTATTTGTACGAATATGGTGCAAATAATTTTGGTTTCGACTAGTAACAGTATGAACGCGATGAACTAACATTTGATTTGTGATGAATGATTCTTTTAGCATTTTGAATGCCATCATGCTAGGCTCCAATGTTTATCATCAGGCAACTTCTACTGACAGTACTAAATCATAAATGAATTCTCACTCGCATTGGGACTTACACAACATGGTTATGGTTTAACTTAAAAAATACAAACGCGTTCTTTTAAACAGTAGCTCGGCTTAAGTTTACCATAGAGAAAGAGCCTTTATTAACAAAGAGACTTCGATTCGACAGCTCTAGGGGAAAGCATTATATATGCTCACTTATAGACATATGTTTCAAGTTGGGTTCTCTAAGAATATCTGTTTGCAGATGATGATAAAAAAATCTACAAAATCATTATTTACATAAAGTTTTTCAGTATGAGAAGATTAAAATGTCTCCGTTTCTATTGTTTCTAAATTGAAATTTGGCCGAATTTCAATAAGATAACTTTGGGAAGTCCGAGATCTATCTGTTACAAACGTCTTGGCAAACTTATAATATTCTCTGCCAGAGTTTACAAATTAAGAATTCGTAGAAAAATTGTGTGTGAACTTGAGACCATAATGAATTAGTTAGAAATGAATAAGAAATTCAACATTTGGATTTCCACATAACCAAGTCATTTGTCAATTTCGTTGAGTATGATTAAGAAGCAATGCTCTATTGGTCTGCAGCATCGGATTCTGGTAAAAACAAACGACAATTGCAATCAAATTGAAACCAATAGCAGCTTAAAATTGAGTATAAATAAAAACATTTATACATAGTTAGTTGAAAAGTTTGTGAGAAGAGGTAAGCTAAAATCTATTTAGTATTTAGTCTTTCTATCAAAAAGGCTGCAACTTATAAGAAAAAACAATTTCTTTCCATGCTTGCCAACAAATTGCATGGTAAATTTAAGCTTAAATCCACTTTGGTATCTTTTACATTGCGGCGTTGTTTTGGGTGTGGCGGGCAAACAATATTGAACGTTGTTTTGCACAATTTCAACAACAACAATTTCGTAGGACGAAAAAATGGTGTTGCGTAATTTTGTAGTTGTTTTGTATTACTGTTTATATTTTATTTCTGTTATTGTTGTTGTAACAGCGACATAGACATACACTACTTGCCGCTGTAGTTGGCCATCGCTTGTCGGCGGAATCTCTGGGGAAATTTATCTAAATGTTGTTTCAAAACTTTAACTTATGTAGGGCATAGCTCAGCCTCAGTGTTAAAGCTGTTGTTGTTGTTATTGTTATTTTCGTTTCTGTTTCTTTTTTTCGCACTTACTCTGATTCAGTTTTTGTCGCTGCAGACAGTGAACATTGGCCATGTTCGCTGTGGGGCTATGTTCCTCCTCTATCACTCTCCCTCTCTCTCTCTCACTCTCTGTTTCTCTCCTTGCGACACAACACGCAACGGAGTTGACATTACTAAAGACATTACACAACAGATTACGTGTATGCTGTTAAGGGTTCTATTTGTTTCTGTGTATGTACATATGTGTGTGTGTGTGTATGTATGTGTGATGTTGTGCGAGTTAGTTGTGCAAGCTGAGTTGCTGTTAAGGCCTGACAGTCTGGGTCCCCCGTTTAACGCAAAAACTACTTAACAGATTTACAACAAATTTTTATGTTAGCTGTGAGTGCATGTGTGTGTGTATGTGTGTGTGTGTGTGTGCTGTTGTTGTTGCCGATGCTGTTGTCGGAACCCCTCATCACTTCAAAACAAAAACTTCTATACCAAACCCGGCCTAGAGTTGGCCACTCCACACTGACATTGGCTCATAGCGCCTCATATTTTGTGGATGTGTGAACTAATGTTTGTGTCAACACGAACACTGCAAGAAAATTCTTATAATTTGTATGAATGAAATCAGATAGGCACTTACGAAGCAGAAGTCTGGTGGGTTTATGTAAAGGAGCTATAAAGAAACTCCATATCAAGGCACTTAGCTCCTGACAGTTTCCAATCTATTTATGGGGCTGTAGTAGCCTTTGAAGCCGGACACAGGAACAGGAAGCCTGGTGAAATTCGTTTCAGTAATACTGAAATATTTACAACTCAGATCGATTTCTTTAGGCATATATTCGATATACTATATGTGACAAAGCTTGATGGGATCACACTCTGTACCTGGAGCACCAGCTCTTCTTCTGGCCTTATAACAGTTGACTTTTATCGGGACGCTGACGTACAATGAGCTGCACGTTCAAGTGGACCCACGATACCACGGGGCGTGTTACGCGTGAAGCCTAGGCTAGAAGCTACCACCTTCCGCCCAATCGACTGAGGGGCGCAGCCGCATAACGAGCAACACGAAATGCCAAGACGGAAAAAATACGCGGACTCGCTCGCTCTCTTTCAATGAGAGTAAAAAACACTATGCCTACGCTCAACTTTTTACAGGGTCACCACTATCTCTGGCCTCTACTGATTCTATTTTAAGCTCGTTTATTCTCTTTACCAAGATCATTTCACTGCTTTGAATTCATTCTTGTCTCTGCTCATCTCGCTGCTCTACCATCTTTTTCACTTGAGAATAGTGCCTAAGGTTGTGTCAGATGCCAGTCGACGTCTTTGGACTAATTTGCAGATTCATTTCTCTACTCTCATTAAATACAAATTCCCTTTCTGAATTTCTTCACTTCTTTCATTCAATACACTTCTCTCATGTTACTTTAAAAGATAATGTTAGGTTAAGAGCTTCCTTGGCAGACAGACAGTTCAATATTTCATTCTAATTTACTATTCTCCGACATATATAAAGCTCAAAAATCTCGATCGCAGAACTTTCAATTTGCTTGTTTTTCCTATTTAATAATTTTTACACTGTTGAGTTTGTATTATATATTATTTATTTCTAAATGGAACAACCTCCTTTTTTTTGTCTCTGTGTATTCATCTTTTGTCAACATTTATAGTAGCAACGGACTCTGCTTTGAGATGTTTATCTTTACATCAACATTTCTACATAGATACACACTTACAGACGCTATGAATGGCATGAAAGTTTTCAGCCCCATGCTTTATATTCTCACATCAACATGCTGCTGGCACGTACATTTTGCTGTCTACATCGACCACAGGGGCAGAATTTCTGTGAAGGGGGGACTCGTGTCGAGTCAAAATATGAAGTTCTACTCATTTCCCATTTGGTATTCGACTCTATGAGGCAGTTCTTGTATAATGTATTATGGAAGTAGATTCGAACAGCTTAGACTTTAAAAGTGATTTTGGGTGTGTCACAGTGACACTTTCACTTACTTTCACTTATCAACTATGTAGTTCAAAGGTCATGGAATACTACAAGTATTACCTGTTTTACTGTTTCACCCAGAATTCTCTGGATTATCTTGTAGAAAGCCATAACTCATCAGAAGTAAAGTTTTCACATACTTCTCTGACACTTTTAATATGGCTGACTCTCTCTTTCATTCTCTCTCTCTTGCATAATTCAGCACGTTACTCTGTTGCTTGCCCAATAGAAAGAAAGATTATAGCAAAATTTATATGAACAGAAAAAATGAAATTCCAAAAAAATGTATAAATTTTTTGACATCAAATTTTGAACAAAAGAAAGAATAAAATGCTCAGCTTCATTTCCCCTCAGGTATCACTGTGAAAAGTTGATAAACTATTTCATATATTCCTTCAAAACAATTAACTATTTTAATGAAATTTAATGAATTCCCAGAAGTAGTATTGCCCTGCAGGCAATCAGAAAATGATAATCAATTGCATAGGAGAAGGTACTTCCTTCTTTTTCTTTGCTAAACAAGAAGCACCGTGGAGGCTTTGAATTTACTCATGCATTTTATGAAGACCAAAGGACTAGGAGCACTGCTCTTATATTCCGCCCACAAGCTGAAACCTGAATGGCCACAGGCACGTTCTTGGAAGCCTTCACATGAACTTACTACATACGTATAAGTATTCGCCCATCAAATCAAATTTTGCTTTGTTTTCAAGCAAAAATCTGTATGTGGTCTTTGCTCCTACGTACATATGTGTGTCTGAAGGGTCACTTGTTCTGGCAAACACATTGCGCAGCGGAAAGAGGGAGAGGGAGAGGGCGAAGTGGCCACACAGCGGTAACGAAAAGTCTATAAAAGAAAATGTGGCTTTACCGACTCCCCTGCTGGTTGTCCAGCACAGAAGCCGAAGGAGGACTACCAGACGGAGGCGTGCAACAACAAATAACGGGAAATAAAGTCGACTATAAAAATCACAGGTTTATATTTTTGGGACCAGTTGCTATGAATGGTAGTGCCCGTTGGCTGTTATTATTTTCGTTGTTTTCGTTGTTTTCGTTGTTACGCTTCTTCATCATCAGAGAATGGAAGAAATCTGCTGAGTGGAGTACTTACTTCTACATTGGCCACTTTAAATGGCGATTGGATGTCCGCTTGTCCATCAAGTAACTTCTTAATTTGCAACTTTTAGTGAATTGTTGTTGACACGACCATAACGACGGTCTCCTCAACAGCAGTTGCACAAAGGAAGGAGCAAAGCTTTTACTTAATATAATATAATACAAGGATTCCAGTTTCACCAGAAATGTTAATAAGTATATCAAGTAAGAGATATTAAGTTGCCTGTTCTTGGAATGGACAAACTCTTCTGGGTCTTCTTCTGGGTCTGACCAAAGACTTTATTTTTATGAAATAAAAATGGTTTTGCTTGAAATATGCTTTCATGCTTTAAAGTTTTGTATTTTCTACATTGTTGGTCCATAAATCACCATTGCACAGAGAACTACAAGCAAGTGTGGGGGGGATGTACTATATGTGTGTATGGCAGGCAGACTCTGCCATAAAGTTTGATCTTTTAATAAATTGCAGGCACTTAATCATTTCAGTTGGGCGCAAACTTAGTCCAAGCAAAGGTATAAAGATACTTATTGTAGGTATATATAGTATAGCACACATATACACATACACGTACATATATTTATAAGAAAAATATCCAAGGCATTTATTCATTTAGCAATCTGTGCAAAACTTAAGCAGGCAAACACGCTTTGAGCCCAAGAAATATGACCTTAACATGCTCTACATTTATCGTTACGGGACGAATCTGATATTATATACCACACACACACACACACACTCATACAAATTTTCATATATGTACATGCATTTATGTGGCAGGTAAGAGAAATTACTCATACGAGCCGTTGGCTCGCTGCTGGGGCTGAGTGTCATTTTTACGCTACTTTCTAAACGCATAATGGCAAGTAACCCTAAACTTGTTTTTCTGCCAGTCCCAAAGCCCAAACGCAATTAAACACACACAGATACACCACGCTATATTATAAATGCACACACACACACACACACACACATACAAGGACTGGCCACTTATGTGCGCTGTTGTGTGTGTGTGTGTGGCCATTTAGTTGCCAATCGCACCAACATCAGCTGAAATTTAAGCCCCTGGTGCGCTGGCCAATTTACGGAAACAGCTTTGGTATGGGCCACCCCAGCAAGCTAACGGGGCTGGGAAATCAACAGAAGCTCCTCCTCCTCCTCCTCCTCCTCGCTCCTAGCTCCACGTGTTGTCTGCGTCTGTTAAAATGCAGCATAATTACATTACATACTTTCGGGCGCTGCCTGGCTGCCTGTCTGCCTGGCTGCCTGGATGGCGGCTGGCTCTGGCCAGTCAACTAAGTAATCCTGCAAATGAAGTAAACTAATCAATGCAAGTGCAAAATATTTGTGTGCGTTTATTTATTTTAGCACAATTTTCGCATACCCAAATTGTGCCATTTCGTTCTGTGGCATTTTTGCGGACACACAAACTCGTTTGTATATTTAACAAGATATTACTTGCTCATTTGTTTGCATTTGCTCGTGAATGTGTGTGTGCGCGTGTGTGTGTGTGTGTGTGTATTTGCCTGCTTGCTTAGGTGCAACTTAAGCTTTGTTTGTCTGTTGACCACAACAACAACAATAACAACAAGGCCATATCAAAAAGCAAATACACACCACCAACAACAACAACAACAACAGCGATGGCAATTGCAATATTTGTTGCTGCAACGACAAAGTGTGCTGATGCTGCAAATGTTCGCATTAATAAATCCTTTGTTTGCTAATAAATTTGCTAAGCAACAAACATAGTTGTGCTGTGTGTATTCGTGTGTATGCGTGTGTGTATTCCACACATTATCCAATCCCGTAGTCCCATAGTCTAATAGGAGCAATCCCAACTAGACAAAAGTGCAAATTTAGCATAAATTAGTTTTTACCTTTTGCAGAAAGGACTCTTCCTTCTCCTCGATTCAGGTTGAGATCATTTCGTAATCTTTCCTGCTAAACCACAATTGACTAGACTTGACATTCATTTCATTATTAATATATATATATATATGTTTAGCTAAGCTTTTGTGCTTATT
Source organism: Hirtodrosophila duncani (assembly GCA_037043425.1). Classification (NCBI taxonomy): domain Eukaryota; kingdom Metazoa; phylum Arthropoda; class Insecta; order Diptera; family Drosophilidae; genus Hirtodrosophila; species Hirtodrosophila duncani. Next base: position 537,734 of record JBAMBM010000717.1, read on the forward strand.
TTATCGCCATCGTCGCCGAGATGCTTAGATAATAATAAAAGTTTTGGCTTTTCACACGTTCGCCTTTTGGCAGTCAAGCTGTCAACTCTTTGCACAAATTATTAAAACATTTTCCCACGAGTGTCAACACTTTCGGCGGTCGTCAGCTCGGCCAACAGGGAGTTTTCACACTTATTTCCCATTCCCATTTCCATGCCCCAGCGTCAGCATCGACGTCAATGCCAACCGCAATGGGCACTTTAATATTTAAGGCGACTTGAAAAATGCAAATGACAAAGGATCCAGGCGGGCTCACAAAACAGCCCAAAGTCAACAAAAGGCTGAACCTGGTTGTATATATATATATATGTATGTGTGTGTATGTGTTTGTGCATGGAAGTCTATATATGTATATCAGCGGAAAAACGCCAAGTTGATGTGGGTTGAGTAAAAGCGACGCCAAGCGGATTAGGACGCGTAATAAATGTTAAAGACAGGCAGCCAAAACAGGACGAAAGGTCGCTCAACTGAGGCGGCTGTTATGCATGTGTTTAGGTGTGTTTGTGTGTATTTAGGTCGCCGACTGTTTGGTCTCTGGCTGAAGCAGAGACAACTCTCAGCCAACGAATCCAGACAGCTTCATTAAGATAAACCAATAGCAGCTAAATTGTTAACATTAAGCATACATAATGAATTAAAGCTAGAAGCGTTGCTTAAATTTCAGTTGAATTCAACCGCAATCAAGACACACTTACATACATTCACTTAACGGTGGGATCGTGAGTTGAGTTTTGGGTAACTCACATTGCGTCAGCACGTCAAATTGTGGCAAGTTCAATTCAAAGTTTTCTGAGCTTTAAGAAATTGTCACCGAGCATGCTAATGCTGATCCCAGAGAAGTCATAGAAAATGCTTGCAATTTTTTTGAGCCATCATAGAAAATGCTTAAAAAGAAGTGAGAGTAAGTGCCGAATCTCTAACAAATGTTCTACACGCTCATCTCTAGTGTCTGACACAGTTCACCTTAACCCACAGTGGCCCCAAAAGCAGCATTATAACAACAACAATAACAGCAAAGTGGGATGGCAAACGAGCAACGTTAACCTAGAAGATTATTCAGCGCAAGATAGAGCAGCCCACCCTGTCACAGCCTCCAGCCCTTGTGTCTCCCCTGTACAATCACCCACTCATGTCCCAACTGACTCATACATTGCTGGTTGTAGGCCTTAGCTGTGTTTTTGTTCTCATCGCAGTGGCCTATTTGGCCTATTTGAGGACGAGGTTGAGGTAGAGGACTCGACTCAGACGAGCACACTGTTTAGTCATTCGCTTCGCTTGTTAACAATCCAGGACCAAGACAAGTAGCAGTCGCCTGTTGGGAAGGAAAGCAGGCATTTTATCCTCTTGTGCACCTTAGCGTCAAGGTTGAGCCCGGCCCGTCTTAGGGTGGCATGTGTTGGCGTTGTCGTTGATATGGCCGGCTGTCTTGGCAGATGACTAGCAGATTTTCGATGCCAAACCCAGCCCCAGTCAAGGCCTCTCTTCGTCTCCATCTGCGTCTTTGGTTGTCTTCACAGATGTTCGCCGTTCATAATTTAATGCCACAACCTGCGCTTACACAACACTTGGCCGCATTTCACATAATTTACCTCAATTTCGAATCGCTTGTCGCAGGGAATCGCTTTAATAAAAAGCCTTGTAATGCTTTTTGTTACTTCCTTTCACAATACATATTTGGTTAGATACTTTGTGAATGGCAAATTATTTTGTCATTACATGAGTTAAACAGCCATCGAACTCAGGCTGAGATTGTGGTAATAAATTGGATTAAGTTGGTAATGTTAACTGGCTGAATTGATTATGATATGTGGATGGAAGTGCATGCACATAATTTAGGAGTTTGCTGGAGTTTTTGATACTCCAGAAGCGCATTGAGCAAACAGGAGTAGTTAAATATAGACCATTGCATTCAATTTACAATAAGGAAACACCAATGAGTCCTTGGAAATGTATACAAATATAGACGTGTTATAATACATCTTCATTCCATTCAGGAGTTGCTTTAAAAATACAAACTCGGATGACTTCAAATCAGAGCTCGCAAATAATAGTTGATCGTTTTTACTGTTAAACATAGCCGGAAAAACCAAGCACACTTCGTCTCTCTCTCTCTCTCTCTGAGCAACAGATTTGGTTTTCTGTTGAGTGATTCCTGTGACGGACTTCTACTAAACAAAACATAGAGACCGATACGATTGCAGGTCACAAAATGAGCAAAAGACTTAAAGGTTCAAATCAAACGTTCTTTATTTTCATTTGGTTAACATTTCTTGCACTTATTTCGTTCATAACTTCAAGTAGCAACTGTGTGATGAGGGCTCATTCGGCGAGAAGAATGACCAGCAGCAAGCGGCTTCTTTGCGAGCCTGTGAGAGCGCTTCTGCATGCCGTTCCATTCTGATCATTCTGATCTGATCTGATCAATTCTGATCAAGAATATGTAAACTTTATATGATCGGAAATGCTTCGAACAGTTCGTTAATTTGTGAATGTTATAATGAAATCTGCAATTTCTATAAATGAAATTGGAGCGCACTAATACCCAATTATGCAAAGGTGCGGTATGCCCACTGGCAGCTGTAAAGTATCATCTGCTTTGTCTCCACGAGTGTTGCTTTTCACTCGCACTTATTTGCAAGCATACATATATTTTGAAGCTCCGCTTGTGTCTAGCCTGCTGTGTTATCCTGATAGCAGCTTAGAACTGAAACTGTGTGACGTGCGTGACAGAAGCACAGATCTACTGTATAAGATAAGAAAAAAGTGTAAATTCTCTACTAACAAATTTAAACAAAGATTTCAGCTACTTATAACGATTAACAAAAAGACGCACTTACAGAAATATTATCTATAACCAAAATACTGGAAAATTTTGCCTTCAATTATAATCAAGACCTCAAATTTTGTTCAAAACTTAGTTTACATAAACGTATAATTTCATGGTTTCTCAATGAACTTCTTGACCTGCACTCGTCATATAGAAAATTGTGAAAGTAAGTGCCAACCTTTTTGAGTTTTTCCTCCTTTTCCCTCTCTGTTTACTTTTTTTAATCAGCGTTGCAAACTACTTAAGAGTCTTATATATAAGTACGTGCTCCCTTTGCTATGTTCTTCTGTCTGCCTCGGTTTGTTTGTTGCTGGATTGTTCATTTGGCCGACTGCCTTGCCTTCAACTTCGCCAATGGCTCTGGAGGTCATGTACTTTCTCTTTTGCTTTCACTATCACTTTGTCGCTGACGCTGCTGCTCAGACAATTTCAGCGCTGTCCTCCAAGCCCCAGCCTACTTGCCCGCCGCCTGTCTGACTTTTTACATAATTTTCTCGCATGGTTGCCTTTGTCCTCCTTTTGGCATTGCTGCCATGCTCATTGCCTGGACAGGCGAGTTTTGCTCTGTCATCTCTATCAGAGACTTTGTAGTCGCCTGTATGTGTGTCTATCTGTCCTTTGCCTGTGTGTCTGAGCTCCCTTGTGTGTTGTCCTATCTGTTATTGGCATTGTTGTTTTGGCATTCTGTGAATTCATTGTGGCCATTGCTATTGCTGCTTGTAATTTACTTAAAACCACACAAATGACACAATACAGTTCTGCAGGCAGGCAGCAGTCGTCAACAGCTTGCTAAGAATACACTTTGGAAAAATGTTCAAATTAATTTAAATTTTTGGGTTATCTTTTGCTACAATCAATTTCTCAATTACCTTCAATATTTTTCTTCAAAGTGTACAAACTGAACGTGTCATCCACAGCAGCTTTAAATTATGTTATTAAATTTATTTTCCGAGGAATTTCGCCTCCATTCTCCACCCCAAGAGAAACTTATATTAAGTTTGCTGTCATCTTGACACAAATCTGTCCGTGTCCTTGGCATAGTTTTGGGCTTTTTGGATTGTCAAGTGTCCTCCAGCCCGCAGCCTCTGCGATTTGTCTAATGTTTCAATTAAAGCAACGTCTAAACATTTCTTGCATTTTCTAATGCATTTGGTGGCAATAAAGAGGCTTAGTCTGTCAGTTGGCTTACATCCGTTCTCTCCCAAATTGTACTTAATCAAATTGAAAAGTTGTGCATGGCGTTCAAGCACCAGCTTTCGGCAGCGAAACTTTTTGGCTTGTTGTCTGTCGGTCTGTCTGTTAGTGGCTGTCACGCCCTAAGCCGCCGCCCAAAGCTCACGCCCATTGTAAGACTTTAATTCGCAGAAAATCCAGTGCACGCGTTCCGGTGGCCATGATTTCGCTTGATTGCTTCGATTGTTTGCAATTGACTTGCCCCGGGCGTGCCCCCACAGAGACGTCGGTGGAGGAAACTACACGAATCAAAGGGGGCCTGACTTCTAAGTGCTTCTAATACGTATAGATTCACACGCCCTCGTCCAATAAAAAGTTGACTTTGCGTGGCTAAAAACAGTAATTGAAAATCAACAGCAGTGTAAGAACTTGGAAAAACCTTGAAAATTCCCATGAATGAGTATGTTGTGTGAAAATATTGAAATTGTTTTGACTTTTAAATTATAATTCGGTTTGCAGTTTGAAAAGTTTCATCTTATCTTCGAGTAATTGCCAAAGATAAATGATGAAACTGAGAAACCAAAGATGGATATCGGTAAGAAATCGTTCAGACCTGTGTAGTTTTTTTCCCCCTCAAACAACAAAGAAATCTTTTCAAAACCAACATAAAATATAAATTCAAATACATGTTTTTTTACTTAAAAAAGTTATATATTCTTAAGCGGCGCTAAAGCATTAAACAAACTAAAGGCATTTAAAGTGTGAACGGTATTTAAACCTCTAGAATACACGGCTCTTACTTGTCTCCCTCCCAAAACAATGACATGAAAGCGGGAGCGTTATTTAATAAAAAGTTTCTCCTTGCCAAGAAGCAGCACCTCTGTGCGGCCCACTAACAAGAAGGACCCTCAACAATAGAGGCCCAAAACCAAGGCGGTGGCTAAGACTCAGGGCGCCATTAAATATTGACGCGAACAAAGTCGTCTCTAAATGCCACAAAAGAAGCCATAATGGGCGGTGCTTTTGCCACTCTGAATGCCGCTTTATAAGCTTTATTAGGGCCCAACCAACAGGAACAATTGCAAAAGCCGGCAGATGAGTAGAAGTGAATGAGATCAAACGCAAATTTGTGCCAGGTGAAGCATTCAAATTGACAACACAAAACTCATTAGGGCTTTTCAGTATTTGGAGCTGGCAATTATGTATGCATGATGATGCTTATGAAGAACGTATGTTGCAGAGCAAAAATATTGATAGAGGCGTAGGATAATGCAATCGTGGCTAAGAATGTTATATATATAGATGTGAATATATATTCGGCAATTGATTGACAATCTACTTTTTAAAGGAGATCAATAAAATCTCAGTAGAACACGCAAAGACAAGATAGAAATCCTTTAGTGGAACGGAGTCAACTAAGGAGAATCTTCTTGAACCAAAAGTGTGTTCTTAAGTACAACTTGTAATATAAGAACGATGCGATGTGGACTGAAATTCTGTTTAATTCTAGAATTATTAATTTGAATACTAAAACAATTCACATTATAAATATACAACCGATCTAGATCAAGTCTGGTCGGCAGACGTGGGGCTACATTGGATACAAGAATATGTTTTGATTTGGATTAAAAACATAAAATTTATGCCAAGAAGCCACCGAATTAAGGAATTAAGCAAAAGCTATTCCACAAATATGATATTTAGTAGAGTAATTTTTTGATGTCTACGAAATAAATACGTAGACTACACTTATACTACACTGAACTACTACACCAGGCTTCCCTGCGTCTTCCCCAGATGTCTGATCGTTCCTCAGTATAGTACATAGACTTCTGCTCATGCAGAGAAACCTTCATCGGCTTTGCCTCAACACAATGTATTCAAACGTCATCGGCTCTATACAGTTTTGAAGTGAATCATCAGGAGAACCTGGTACAACTTTCAGGACTGTAGCTTTTAAGACTTCTGAGATCTCGTGGTTGGACAGACGGACGGGCACAGCGAAAAAAATTAATAAACCATTTTGTGGACGGCCGCAATTTAGACTTGACTTCAGCTTGAAACAAATTCGGTTTGTATTCATGTCAAGCTGCCTTAAGTCTGTTGAATAAATTGTATTCAGATCGAACAACTATATCATATAACCCCCATAGAACCGATTTGTTAGGAATGAACACAAAATGTTTGTTTTGAAATTAATTTTAATAATGAATATTCAAACTGTTTGGGTTATGGTCAAGGTCATGGCTTTGTTTTCTCAGCAGATATTGAAATATTTTAGGATTCCGACGGATACCGTTATTTCAGCCGCATGTCAGTGTATTTGACAGTCAGAGAATGTTTGTTTTTCATCCAAATCGAGGCAAATTTCGTTTGCATAGATTTTAATAGATCCCAAGTCCGAATTCGTCGAAAGCTGATCAGGAGCGGCTTGCTATATTAGGTAAAGGGTATTTAACTGTTGAGCAAGCTCGACTATATATTTATATAGTTATTAATTTATTTATTCGTATACTAAGAGTAATATTATGTGGAAACTTATCAACGGCTACTTATTACTCTGAAGCTAGAATTGGGAATTGGCAATTGTAATTGAAAGTGGACAGAAATTACAAAGTATAAACTATTTGCATTCAAATTTTCTTATTGAAGTCAATTCCTTCTTTAGAATGATCAACGGAACTTATTTCAAGAATGTCGAAGAATTTTAGTTCTTGATTTCTTTTAGGTACGAAATATTCTTGAATCGCGAATTCAAAATTCTGAGTTTGTCAGCAGTATGAAGGATATTTTGGTTGCAGAACGCCTTGGTTTCGCAACGGAAAGCACACTAAATCAGGCTCAGTCTCTGTCTGAACCTGGATTCGAGTACAAGCAGTTCATGTCAGAGTTTTTATATTATCACTTTGTCGCTGATGCTGATTCTCCTGCTCAGACAATTTCAGCATTGTTCTCCAAGCCTCAGCCTACTTGCCCCCTGCCTGTCAAATGAAAGTTAATCAATGAACGTATAATATATCTATAACCTTTCGTTTAACCAATTTAATGTCTTCCAAATCACACATAACTTTAAAAAAGTTATCTCTGGTATAAGTTTCCCAAGTGACATCATTCCTTGTCAATAGTTTTTTCAATGGAACTAACAATGGTTATGGATGTAAATAAACTTATAAAACTTATTATTCCCTTTCACATCCTCTGGTTTTCTTACTCTCACTCACCCATGCTCTCCCTCGCTAAACCGGCACAAGTTTTTGGCGGAAAGAAAACGAAAGCATGCCACATCGTGCCAGAATACATAAGGCTACGTATTCCGTATATGAACATTATGGGTCGCACGGTCAATTTATTACATTCGCGCTTGCCGCATGCATGGCTGCACATTAAAAACCAAATTTAATTAACTTGGCCAAACTTTTATTAATATTGAGCGCATTATTGTTGGCCGACAGCTGCCTTCCGCTGTCCCCTGCCCCTTCCAAAAGGATACTCTCTTGGCTCGGGCTGGCTAGCTGGCTGTCTGGTGGTAAGGCCTTAAATGTGCTAAGCAAGTTTAAGCCGTAATAATAAAAAGTAGCGCCCAAGAAAATAAATAAATAAAAGACACCATCCGCACGCATTACGTCCGCAATTTACTTTATTACATAAACTGATTATAGTTTTAATGCCGCACAGGCGACCGACAGACACCGAGAAACCGCAGCGCGCCATTGGCGCATGGCAACCAGGTTGCGTGGCCCTGTCGCCGCCCCGTCCAGGCAGGAAAACTTTAATATCCCGACGATATTATCATTATTAAACTGTGAATGGCATAATAAACGCCCAGGGTAAACGCATCGGAGTGTCAAGAGCTTGCGCTTGATTCCGAGTGATGCCCAGGCTCAGGCTTCAAAGATGCGGCAGGCGACCGACTGCACAGTGATCAAGAAGGCACAAAAAGTGAGTTGACAATTTATAGCAAAATGATTGCAAGGACTTATTAGGGAGGATATCTTCTCTTGTATTATTGACTGTGCTGCCGCATTTTCAGGGATTTTTCTTCAAAACTATTGACAATAGTCTGTTTTATTCCACTGAAATACAAAAGCACGACTTTTCTATGATTTAGTTTCTATTTTTGTTCTATTTTAATAATTCAAAAGGAAGTTGAGAGCAATAGTTACGTAGTGTGTTTATAACACTACAAAGAGCAGAGCAGTGGTCTGCATATATTTGATATAATCCTGACTATGAGAAAACGAGCTAACTAGATTTTCAATGTGAATAATAATGACGTTAAATGAAGTGGCTGAAATTCAATTAAAATCGGTATTCATCATCGGTATTCATACCCTGAATGGACTTCCAAACATTTATTCACATATGTTTTCCTGAAACCAACGTTTTGAAAGTTGCGGGTCCCACTGTACCTTGAACCAATGACGTTGTCAGTGCAAATGTCCTGTTTACTGCCAACTTTCAGTTTAATGCGCGTGCTGCGCATTCCAAGGATTATGTGTGCAGCCACTCGCAGTCGTTATCGCCGAGGGAGCATCTCTGTGCCACAACATAATCGAAGTACGGTTTGAAGTTATGAGCGCGTAATAATCTATAGGAATGCGTTTTATTGCACATACGCCACGCATGCTGGCGAACAGAGAGCAACAACTGGGTAGCAGTGAGGGCGGGGAGGGAAACTTGAGCTGAGTATGTTTAACCTCACGCCCATCTAAGATGTAGAGGGGGTCAGAATGCTGCACTTAACGGGCAGCACGCGCCGCATAAATACTTTAAGTGCCCTCTGGCCTGAGCCTAGACTTGGCCACGTTTGGGGAAATACCAAATGGAAGTGGTGCTGGTGCTGGTGCTGGCGAATCTCAAGCAGCCGAGGACATTTATGGTGGCCTGGCTTAACGTTGCACTCGAGTGTTGTTGGCACACGCTAATTTCTCTATGCTTGACTGCTTAATGCACTCCCAGTCGACTACGATGGGGCCAAGGATTACAGAGCCTAAGCTGGGCTACGGCAAATGTAACTGCTACTGCAACTGTGGCCATTTGTTTATGACGGTGCCAGTGTCAGTGTCTGTGCCATGCCAACTGCAAATGCATTTGCTGCATTGATTCCATTCAGCTGTTCATCATCCGGCGGCCAACAGCATGCTCAAGTTCTGTTACATGTTCACTAATTAGTTGTTAATGTTGCATTTCCACAACTTGCGTGTGTGTCTGCACGAAGAGCCTATTCCTAATCTACATCCAAACACGCAAAATGGAAGACCTGCAGCACAGCGAAACCCAATGAAACCTCTAATTTAATTGCGTGCTTCACTTCATCGGATATTCGGTATCTGGAAACCTCGAAACACGCAATGTACTTACTGGAACACCCGGGCTAGCTGTGACTGAGAGATAGCAGAGGTAATTTAGCTCCAAAGCTATAATCTAGTATATGTAAATATGTTTTACCCTGGCATTTCAATTTGTTTTGCATCTAATTATTATCCACAGACGCTTTTATTGCGCCTAGGCCCCATGCACTGTGATAGCCATGCAAATCCAACATATGAAAATTAACATAAGTCCAGGCAAAATATTTGCATTGGCCTCAAGCTGATGGCGGCTGTTACTGCCACTTCTGGTCATTAGTTTACATTCATGAAATATTTTATGCTAAGCTCTGAAATTGCCTACAATTTTTGTTATTTCTTTCCTAATCCAAATATGGCAGAGAATTTGCCAGGAATTTCAGATTGTTTGTTTGCATTTTCGCTCATAATATTAAAACAAAGCAGTCAAATCTTGTGCAGGAAATGAAAAAGGCATCTTAAGAAGTTCTGTGTTATTTCCTATACGTGAAATCTCAATTAATCATATACACAATTGCTTATAAAATTTCACGTTTTCATGGTTTCATTTAAGCCGCAAAAAAGCCAACAATAAAGATTTAAATTCATTTGATAAATATTTACGTAAATACTTTGTAGATTGCGGAAAATCTGGCTTGCCATTAAATACCTATATATATGCATATAATAATTTGTATATGTATGTGTGTGTGTGTGTGTGTGTGTGTGGCTGCAAGCGACTTTTGATAAAATCAACACACATTTCAATTAAATGAAACATAAACTGATTTTGTCGCCATTGCTTTGAGCGTCAGTCGAAATCAATTAGGCTTTTGTTCAATGAACACGAATGAGTTTCATGACCATAGGACCAGGCGGCTGTCAGCAGGCATACAGTACATACCTCTCAAAAGCCTGTTCTCTAATTTGATATAGAGATTGATAGCTTTGTGCAGTCATCAAAGCCATTTCAGTTGAAGCCAGAGAGCAAATATACCTCACGGTTACATTAAATTGAGGAAACATAAGGAAAACTTGCCCTTGAGATTCTGCTATAATTAAATATGCAATGAATTGTTGAAATTTGAAAATCTGCTTTACTTTTTCCTTGGGGAACTAAGTCCGCGGTTTACTAGTTGATGTGTTTTCTGAAAGAGAAAGTTTCAAGCTGTCTGACTATAAAAATACTGATCCGTGTGTTAATTTTCCATTTCTTGCATTCATTTCCCAATGATTTTCATTGAAGAAAAAATATAATATTTATATGTAAAGTAAAAAAAAAAATAAATATTATTTTAGCAAAAAGTAATAAATACACAATATTTTCACCTTGATTGCATTCAAGGCGTCTGAAGGGCAACAGTGGAAATTATGCATGGATAATGTCTGATAGCAATTACGGTGCCATTTTGTATTTCCTTTCACTTTGGAAATGATATAATAATATGAATGTGCATGTGAATAATAACAAAGTTAACGAGATGGCAGAAAATGAAATTCAACGTGGAGAAGACAATTAAGAAGGCAAGGTTAAAGCCTATCAGTTATGGTTGCAGTTATATAATATAATATTATACTGAACAACATTTTGCAAATATTTGTTCAACAACAAGCACAAGCTAAATGAACACCAGATAGGTATTTCCAATTATTGATCAATCCGCTGGCACTTATCAATATCCCACAGTCATAGTATCATGTCAATGCTCAGGTCAAATATTAATACAAATATATACTACTTTAAATACCCCAATGAATATGTAAATTGCCCACCCATTGCTCGCCTTTGCACATCATATATTCTGACTTTCCCTTCCAAAAACAACCTAGTTGAAACTACGCTCATCTCATGTTCATATTTTAATCACAAGTTTGTTTTCACAAATGCACACATAGAGTGCCGTAGACATTAATTAATAATAAGAACAAAGGTAGAGTGGAAAAGAGGCGGCCACTCGTACTTAAATATTAATTTCAGTCATTTGTCGGCAGGCAGGCAGCCAGCCAGGCAGGCAGGCAGTGACTGTGAAGAGAGTCAAGTCCTACCCTATGCTTATGCCACCATTGACTGCTTTGAGCAGACAGGGAATTGCCTACGCGTACAAATTGCATTTGCGTGTTAGACAACGGAATGGTCTTATATCCGAAGGAGGCTAAGAAGGATGTGGTGGCATGAATTGAGAAGTAAGGTTAGCTCTGGGGGCAATCGCTTTTGTGTGTGAATTCTGCCAAGCGTGCGTAAGTTGGGCCACATGTAAACGCGTATTAATTAAGGCAAAACAAAGCGTCGCTGTCAGTGAGAGCTACACATATACAAATACTCAGAGAGGGTGGGGCAGCACCTTTCGTGTTAACTGTCACTTTTCGCTGTAAGCTATGTGAAAGGAAGACTGAGAAGTTCGCCTGAGTGGGTAGGCTCAGGTTCTGAGTATGTATAAATAGAAATGTTGAACGAAGAAACAGGTGATATATTTTAGAAATTTCACTTATTCTTGTTACAAACATATATATACCTTTTGTTTAAGCTGGGGCCCTTAATTTACTATATTAGAGAGTCGACCGACCGACCACTGACTTTGGCGTCCTTTCAGCCTCTTTAAGTTGTCCAAAAACAAAGCTTCTGTTAATCAGACTATTCGATATATTTGGGTAGATTCGATAACATCGTATCTTATGATCGTTTTTCATACGAATTCGGCAAACAATTTAAAGCTCCCCATTATAACTGCATGTGTATGGTTTATCTTGTTAGAAAAACACATTTTTATTGCCTTGCTTTTTACAGCACTGCATGGGTGTATAAAGTTCTCTTACCCGAAGTTAGAATTCCTCTCTAGTTCTACATCGAAATGAATTCGCTAAGCTGTACATATTCTGTCATTGCTGCTCCCATGGATGCCTTTGAAACTTGCTAAGTATCATCAGCAAAATAATATAAACATGAAATGTCTTTTGACCTATCCCCCTGGCCAAAAGGTCGGCAAAGTTTTGATGCATTCATATAATTTTATTGCCTTTTTAGCTGTAATTAAGCATGCAATTACAAAATCCATTTAAAACTGTACGTCTAATTGAATATATTCAGCAGCTAAAGACGGCCAAGTTCGTGTTGATTTCAAAATATCGTGCGCATTTTATGTACAATTTGCGTTAATTTGAGCACAAAAGTTGGGCAATAACCACTGGAGCTGCCACTTCAACCGTCATTGCGGGCAGCCATAACAAATCAGCTAGCACAGCGGTCCGCCTTCGCCTGCCAGTGGTGGCGTTAACACATTACAATTCCAAATTACATAGTCGGCCACCAGAAACACACACGTCAATTGAGCAGTCCGACGGAATCGGACTGCCCCAAAAAGTAGGCAGCACAAAACAGCAGCAGCAAGCGGCGGTGAAAGCGGAAGCAAAACTGAATGAGCAACGTCTACCACAAAGAAACTAACGGAAAAACAAGTAACAACTATTCAGCATATAAGATACTCGTACTCAGCTTTTATAAGATATAAGGACTTATCGATTTGCGGGGACGGCAGGGGGCGTGGCAAAAAAAAACTTGATCTGACGCCCTACAATGAGAGTATACATACGAAATTTGGCCTCTCAAGGCTATATAGTCGTCGAGATCTAGGTGTTCATATGGACGCACAGACGCACATGGTTAGATCGACTCGGCTGTTAATGCTGATCCAGAATATATATACTTTATGGGGTCAGATACGCTTCCTTCTGCCTGTTAAATACATTTGCACGAATACAATATACTCGTTTACTCTACTGGAGTACGAGTATAACAACGAAAAATCATTCATTATCATGTCACGTCAATCGAAAACAATCTAATGACTGCACATGATTCTTATCCTAAATAGAATGGCAGTTCGGCCGGAACGAGCTGAGGCTCGGATTGAGTTTCAGTTTGGGTTTAAGCAGAAGCTAAGAATGCGTAACGTCACAAAAAGTGAGCACGATACTCATGCAGGCATACACACACAAACACAGACTCTATTGGCACATGGATATATACTTTCATATATATATATATATATATTTGGGTATAAGGAAGTGGCGTGAAAACTTTAGGGAGCAAGCGTTTATTATGCATTAGCCATGCTTAAATGGTTAAATCAACTGTAAATCTCTCACAACAAACAATAAGGTCAACAAAGGATTCTCTATTTTGGACAAATCAAGTATGTGTGCGTGAATGTTTCATGTTGCGGTTCAAGAATATTGTAGGGAAATGAAGAGCTAAATGGTGTTAAAGAATTTGAATTTGCGACGGAAGTTTATGTTGCAAATGCCGTAAAACAAACTTACCGGAAACATGTGTTCAGTTTTGCTTTGAATTTACTTCAAAAAGTAAGAACTAGATTAAAAAGATATTTCTTAAATCTTTTTAAGTTAAGCAACTACATTTTACCCTATCCCAGAATGGCATTCCTTTTTCATCTCCCAAAAAAAATGTTATTCTAACTGCTCACAGAGGTCACATAATCTGATGTGGCTGTACAATATTTCTTCTAAGAATTCATAGATTTTAAACAAATGAAATTTTAAATATTCAAAGGATTAGAAAAATCAGACTTTTTAGATGGACAAAGTATCCTGAATCATGCAAAATATTAAAAGTAAATATATGTATTTTCATTGCATATTAAAAAGGAGAGCTAAAAAAGCTTCACTAAGAGTTTTATTTAAAGCTAATGAGAATATATAAATTTGGTTTCTGAGAAAGACTGGTTCTACTTATTTGATTTAACCCTAGAAGGTGATACTTACTCTCTGTATAACAAGTTTTATTTTAATCAATTTTAAAACATAACATTGCTTAACTTAAAAGATGTAAACATATGATAGTTTTTTTCATGAAAGTAGTTTTGTTTCTTCAAAATAATTTACTAAACTTCAAAGGGAATACAAATTTTGAAATGAATTGCTACAACAAAGACAAGAGGCAGAAACATGGAGGTAAATCCAATACAAAAAAAGATATAGACAAAAACCTAGAAGTCACACTAAGGGAATCCTTCGCAATTTGACGTAATTTGAAAATAACTTTAAAAATTAAAACAAAAATAAATACCTTGCAATTGTCGTAGGTCAAATCCACTGTCTATTAAATTGAAGGCAATTCCAGTGGTATAATCAAAGCATAAGAAGAAGATGAACGGTTTGGTTGTGTGCACTTATCCTAAAGTATAAGGGCTGCACAGCCAGCGAAGCAGATATGCTGATATTGCAGTTCCCACGCCGAGTGCGCCTTGCTTGTGTGTACGATAATATTAACCTTGCACTTGAAGAATGCCTGAGCAATTGTATACTTTTACATACATTGCAACTGAATGTTACAGTGTTCGCTCAATATATTTACACCCTGGACGATGCAATCAGCTTTCTGTACTTGTGCCTACAGAAAGGGCCCAGAAGCTATACGAAAATTGAAACCAACCAAACGATAAATATATGAAATATAATTTTTTAAGAAGGATGATCTTCCAGGGTTAAATATTCAATTAACTTTCCAATTAGGCAGGCAACCTGTTCATTCAAAATTCTGCTTAAATAAGTAACTTTATTAGCAAGTCGAAATATTGTTTTACTTGTAATTGTTGTTGCTATAGATATTTGGCACTTGGTATATATTTCAATTAGAAATTCGTTCCGCGAAGTAATTCACCTAACGTGGCAATAATCTAAAAAATGTACTTGCCGTGCCCCTGCCACGCCCACAAATGAAACAATGAATGAACAACAAGAGTCGCAGAACAACAAAACGTTGACTGCTGCTGCTGGTCCTTGTTCTGGTGGTGCTCCACCTGCACCGTTCTGCCCAGCCTGGGGCTGAAAAGAATTCCAAAAATTCCATAATTACTCTAGTTGTTGGTTGTTGAGTGGCGGCGTCTGTCGGTTCGGGTCGTTGGGGCATATTAGGGCACATTTCGGTTTGTTGGTTGGCCAAATAACACTGCCATGGACACGAAACTTGCCACTCGGGAACCGGGGTGGAGTAGGCGGTGTCATGAGCATGTTTATAATGTGTGTGTGTGTGTACTTCCGTTTGCTTTCAGTCACATGGCAGCAGCGTCATATCAAAATATTTGACATTTGCATAAATAACATACGGAAGAAGAATGGTAGCCGGCAAACAAGCTGAAAACCGAAAGCCAAATATTCATCGCATGAACTGCTCGTATCCGCAATTGGGCAAATTAGAAGAAAATACAAACCTCAACATTGCGAGAAATAAATATATAGTATATGGGTGGGTATATGTGTTCAAGCGGGGGCAACAAAACCGTGGAATGCGCCGTTTCCGTGGCTGAAACCAAGCGGGTCCGTTTTGTGTAAATAAAGATTTGCGTGAACAACTGCTGCAGGGTGTCGACTTTAGAGGAGGGGGGAACAGGAATGGGAACGGGAACGAGGGCGGGGGCGGGGATGCCAGCAGGCAAGTAAGCAAAGCCAGCTCACTAAAATAAACAAATTCATAAACAAAATGCGGAGGCAGCGGCAGCCAGAAGAAACACAAAGTGGGGGAATACCCGGCGCGAAATCAAGTTTATTTATCCGCCGAATGGGCAAAAATTAGACGCGCCTGCATGCAAATTGGCAATTAGGAAATCCTTTATTTTATGAATTCGCCGCTCCGCCAGAGAGCGATTCCATTTTCTTCATGTAGTTCATTTCAAAATGCAAATAAATGGGTCGACGGTCGACAGGCTGTGCTCAGAGCGTCCCATTTAGGGTCTGTTTATGGTTGTATGAGTGTGTGCGGGTGTGTGTGTGTGTGTGTGAGTGAGTGTGTTGGTTTTACATATTTCACGCTTTTATTTTGCATTTACTCAGAAAACGTATTTAATTTCATTGCCGGTTTTCATTGCATCGTGAGTTCTGGTTTATTTTTGCGAGCCAGTGATATGTGTGGGAGTATATCTACATAGCATGAGTTTACGAGTAAGTAATGCTATATCCATGTGTTAGTGTATGTGTGTGTGCTGCTGTTAAAAAAGCCTGTCTGTGCCACCCTTGAAGCTCAATAAATATTCCACAACAAATTTCTAAATTAATGAAAGCAAAATATTTTAAAAGTGGCCAATTTATTTGTTTATAAAATTCTCAAAAACTTCACTTAAATAACTTTCATCTAAAACTGCCCAAAGTGTGCAATTTGATTGAGTGTGTACATTTATATTCAAAAATAACTACAAAGTTTTGCATGGAATTGCAAATTCATAAAATAATTTGAGTGCTGGCAAAATAAAGAATGAAATCAGCTTTGCTTGTGTTATTTTTTTTAGACTTTAATTCAAGTTATTTGAGATCAAATTAGGGTATATAAAAGCACACAGAAGTGATGAATTATTTAAGGTTTTTATATAAATGAACTACCCAAAGATTTGCTACAGCTTACAGTTTGAAATTTGGTGTGTTAACAAATCCCAATCCCAAATGCCTTCCAAATTGACGAAACACAGCCATGGTGACTGAAAAAAGTATCAATGAGTTGGGTGTTCCAAAGCGAATCAAAGTAACGTGCGTAAAGCACCTTTAAGTCAATGGTCGCCGTCTTCTTCTCAAAAACAGGACATGAAACTATCATGTAGAACATGTAGGTGGCTGATTGATTTACAAACAACCATATTGTCCTTCATATAGTACATTGGTTCATATAACAGAGCTTTTCCGTATACAAAACATGAAACTAATGAATCATCTACCTTAAAACTCATACCAGGCCAGACCTATTATCTTCTCTATGTGTGTAGCTGTGTATTGCTGTTGACGCAAATGTGTATTCATCTTAATATTCCAAGAACAATGAAAACATTTTCCATAATATCTTCTTCTAGTCTTAATACTCTTATCCTAAATAAACTGAAACTCTAAATGTCATAATCAACCTAAGCCTAAAACAATCTGTTAAACATTTTAGCCAGCCACCAAATATTCATCATGATGTAAAGTCACAAAACTATAAGAAGTTATCTCAAATATTGTCAATGCGGTGAGGCATATTTATCAATGAAGAATTTACGAGGGCTCAGACTCTGCAGCCAAATCCATGACCAGCATGTGTGTGCCCATAGTAGAGCCCCTAGTAAACTCCATCAGCTGCCATCCAAGACTCTTAAAATATGGCCCCAAAATGAAGTAAATTTCAATTTGTGCGCCATGGCTGCCGTCTGTGCGCAAATAAGAAATGGCGATTGACATTCCCAGGATGTTGAATCTAAGCGCGAGACCAGCATGGCCTAAAAGTCAAAAAATAAAATTGACGGAGAAGGGAAAAGCTGAAGAGTAAACTGCACAAAAAAAGCTTCGAGAAAAAACGTACAAAATCGCGGTAATTTGAACCTTTTTCCATTTGAGTGATTTGCACTGTTGCTCCACTGTTTTGCTGCTGCTGCTGCTGCTGCTGCTGCTCTTCTCTGTCGATAGGGGCTCGTTGGCAGAGGGCGGCCATGAAGTGGGCGGACATGCAGTCAGTAAAGTAAAAAAGGAAAACAACAACAAAATCAAATATCAAAGTAAAACTTGCCAGTTTAACCTACAAACGTAGGTGTGTGTGTGTGTGTGTGTGTGTGTGTGTGTGTGTGTGTGTGTGTCTGTGTGTGCGTGTGGTTATTCATAGCATTCAACGCATGAGTAGTTCTCTAGACATCGCCCTTATCCTAGCAACAGGTCGACAAGTTTTTATTTTGACTAAAAAACTGAGCTAGCTGGCAACAGGAGAAAAGGAACAACAACAAAATGGAGTGGCCAACAAATTAAATAGTCGTAGGGACGTGCAGCTGGCGAGGGGAGAGGGTCGCATAGTCGCATACACTAGATGATTTGCCAATTCAAACTTGCATGAAACAATGCCAAACAAATCGGAATTGGAATCACTATTGGCAGTCGACAAAAGAGCAAGACATTGACAAACAAGCCGGAGCAACAATGAGAGCGGAAAAGTTGAAGGACCAAAAAAGGGAAGTGGGGTAGAGCCGTTAAAATAAAAGGATTTACACAATTTAAACATTCGCACAAGTTAACGTTGTCGATTGAAATAAGCTACTTTTTACCCAGTCTCTCTGTCTGTTGATTTGGGAATTGACTTTTACTTAAGGCTGACTGACCCCCTGACCCCTTTGTCCTGCCCCCTTGGCATTCAATTCTTTATTTTTCGCATTCGCATTCTCCCGCACACTCCGCACAAGCCCCACGACAGGATGTAATCTTTCATCTTAACTGAGATTTCTTGCCATGCTTTCGCTACTTTCCGTTTTGTCCAATACACTTCATTGTGTATTGTTCTGCTCGGCTTTATACCTTAACTTGCCGAAGGGTATGTCGAATTTGCCATCATCAAAGTTCAAGTAGAGATTTCATCAATTATAGCAAAGTATATAAATTTATGTATATAATATTAAGATATATTAGGATTTGAAGTCAATAAAGCAACTGGCAGTTTTTTGATCCTTGCAACGATTTTATTAAATTCCAGCAGACAAGTAGAGTATTGAAGACTTAGCTGATATCAAAGTTACCATTTTCTGGCATCTTTGTACATTACACTGCCTTTGCGCTCCGCTTTCACTTCTGCAATTACATAACAAAAGCCAAGCAAGTCATTTCCCAGCCAACTTCAAGTGGAGACTTCAGCTTCAGCAGCACCAAATTTATCGTTTGTGGATTTATATTTCAAGAGATATATATCCACATTTCATCTTGTGCACGCCAGGCACGTGAGCTCAAGCAAGGCGATATAAGTTGCATTTTATAGCTCTTTATTTGAAGATGCAATGAAATTTAAAATGCATATGTAGCACGTTATTGAGGCCAGTCGATAGATAATACGGAGCCCAAGCAAGGAGTAAAGCGGGGAATCAAAGCAATTTAATGTTGAATTTAGTGGAAAAGTTGGATTATTTGTTCTTGGCAGAGGTTTGGATTACTTTTATATATATAATCTTATAGATATTTCAATCCACCATTAAGTCGAATTATTTATGTAAATACATATTTCCCTCAAAATCAATCGTTTTCTTTGAACTTTTCTTTCAAGAAATTTGTATGTTTGGTTAAACATTTCTAAAAATCAACAGGGTAAGCTAACCCAGCCTGCGTCGTTAGTCCTCTTTTAAGTGATCTTGAATGAGTTTTTTATTGCGGTCTTCCTTTAAAAAATAACAGAAATTTCTGGGGGATTCTAGAAGTTTTTTAAATATAACGGATATATAGCTCGATCGCCACTTCTATGTAGTAGAATTATATCAAGTGAAATAAACTGTTCCCCAACTATGACAATGGCCAATTCCTTTACTGTTGCTGCCTTAAATTGACGCTCATGTTGTACGACAGATCATTTATCTGAATTAACCTTAACAACTTTGTAGTCATCAGCTGGCACTTGTTCAAGAGCAGTTTTGAACAAGCATACTAACAAGTTATGTATATCAAAAGGTCCTTCAAATGCAGCTACAATGTCACAATCAACACGTGTTATGAATTGACAACATTGATTAACTTGTTCATCATTGTTTCCCATAAAGTAGATGTGAAGAAATTTGTGGTCTCGATGATATACTTGTCCCTGTCCGAAGAGGTTCATTTGGAAATATGGAATTGAATTGTATTTCCGAATTATGATCTTCGAATTTCGGTGAATACCAACGAAGACAACGGTTCTGGTAATGAAGGTTCTGGTAGTGTGAGCGTTTAGAACGCTCTTTCAGCATTAGTTGATTCTTATCGTGAGAACATTCTTTGAGCCGCAAGGCCTCATGCAAATGTTAATGACCTCTGTTAACGTATAAACACTTGTGGCTTTTATCAAATGCAATAATACTGACTACTATACTATGCCGTCGCTTATTCAAATCAATATATTAATAATCACTGGTTGCCTTTGACATTTAAAGTGTGTCAAGTATGCGCGCTAATGTCAATATTATATTATAATTAATATGACATTTTTTCAGGCTGCTGAAAATATTAAACACGCCTTCGTATTTCTGTGAGTATTTCACAGTGAGAGTGCTACCTGATAAAAACCTATCGGATGTGTGTGGAGGGGACTGTGCGAGGATATCGCATGACAGCCATTAAGAATATTGATTTCCATATTGCAACATTTGGAAAGACGGCAAGAGCAAAAGTACAGACAGGATATGCCGCACAAACAAACACTCACACATATGTATATATTTTGTACATATCTACTGCCATATAGGAACATTGCCACATAGATACACAGAACACAGACACACACACATTCACATAAATGCGCTGACGTAATGTGAAAATTATGCGCTGTAATTTGCGCCAAAGCAAAAGCGGAAGACGACGCACTTTGGCGTCCGGATGTGCCAGCACAACAACAACAACAAAAATGAAGAAAACAGACAGACAGAATAAGAAACAGACATGCGAGATATTTAAAGAAGTGAAAAGATGTGCACACATACATTCACAACACTCTCACCAACACATTTATGCAGATGTAGACAAGGGAAAAAATTGGAACACTTTAACAGCTAAAGCTGGGTAAGGTTTCTGTTTCTGTTTCTGGTTTTGTTTTTGTTTTTTTGGCACTTTTTCACTTTTCGGCGTCGCCGGGTCGGACCCAGTCGCACGGGGAAGTTGTAAAAATAAAATATAACACGTTTGCAAGTTAGCAAAAAAGTAAAACAAAACAGAGTGGAACAAAACAGCATAGAGGCAGGCAAAGCAGACGAATAAGATGAAATAACTGCACGAAAATTTGTGGTCGCCGAAGAATGCGAATGCGATGTGTTGGGGCCTGAGGAGCTGAGGAGCTGAGTGCTTGAAGCTGGAAGCTGGGCGCCTGGCACCCCATTGCCTGCCATAGGATGTTCAAATTTGCGGGCACTAAATGTGGCATGTGGCGAGCACAATAACCACACGCACTTACACTCCAGCAGAGTAGCAACGACAACAACAGGCACAACTGGGCCAGGCTACGCTGAGCTGCTGAGTGAACACGGTAAATGTTTAGAAATAAATTTGTGTCGCTTACGACGTCGGCAGAAAAAGAAAAGCCCCTCGTAAATGTTTACACCTCGTCAAGCTATACATTTTAGGTGGGGATGAATGTGAGATAACGCTACCTAGGCAAAACCTGTACCCTCTGATAGCAGTATCTCATATTATGATAATGGACAAGATTCTATGCCATGGCACAGTGGCCTGCAGTCCGGAAAGTGCTCAGATTTGCAACGACAAATGTGTGTAAATTGTAGAAAATGGAGAAGAAAATATTGAATAATATAAAATTGTTTATAGTTTTTGGTTTTTATGTAATTTTCATCATATTCACTTTTAAATTTTGTGAAAATTAATTTCTTTTTTGTTTTTTTTCAGGTATTTTTGTACTCCAATTTCAGGCTGTCATTAAGTGTCAATCAATCATTTTTATACAATTGAACAATTGACATTCGAGTATATTATGAATAAATGAATAAACTGGGATTTTCATCATAAGCACTCTACTGGCCAAAGCTGAGCAACCTGATAGCACGTGTAAAATTAATTATAGTTTCTCGAAATTCTTTTGTATTTCATTTTTTGAATTGTTTCAACGTAGCTGTGGGTCCCATGCTAACTAATGGCAGGCCTTAGATCCAGCTGTTTATACAAATTTATTAGCAATTAGAAGAAGACACTTTTACTCAATTTTTCACATAACAAAATTATTTAATATAAATATTGATGAAGCAAAGACAGCAAGCTAATTTGATAACACTACCTCGAGTAATCTTAAAGTAGACAAAAACAAACACAGATAGATGGATCATTCAAATTTGAATTCATCTTATTGGTAAGTGTCACAGAAAACTCTAGAGATTTGGAGATTTTCATGTGTCCAGATTTCAATTTATATTTGCATTTCGATATTTCTTCAAAGAATATAGGTAAAACTCGAACTCATGGCCTACTATTTTTGTGGTTTAGAAAGTCGCTGCTTTCAAATCTCGACGCATTTGTAGAATCTTCAAAAAGCTTGAAAAATGCTTTGAAGAGAAAATTATAATGTAGTTGCCGTTGAGTTTTCCCTAACTTGGTACTAAAGTCTAAAAGTGAACCTATAAATTCAAGTGTCTATACATTTCTCAAAATCTCTAGAGATTTCCCAAGAGTAATTTTGAACATAAGTTAAAATGGCTAATTCCGATTGAATTCAAATATTCTAGACATTTATATTCTGTTTTCTATTTAACTTTTTTAGATAAAAAGGCTATAGTTATTGGGCAGATACGGTTGCCGGGCAGCAAATTACACCCTCAAGAATGATTGTCAATGCGGGCTGAGTCTGGTCACACTGGTAACAAAAGCAGCGATTGCAGCGGTGTTTATTTTGTGAGAATTGATATTTGTCAGTTGACCTGAAGAAAGAATGTGAGTAAGACTTGGATATCGGGGAGGTTGTTGCGGTCCTTGAGAATATGTAGTATGACGTCGTAGCCAGGAAGAAGAAGAAACAAAATGTTCTGCTAAAATAGGCAGCACTATGAGATCAGAAACAATTGCTAGTGACAGTGTAAGTTTGTGCGAGATTCTCTTCCCTTTCTGCCAGGGCTTATGGGTACTCTCAGTCGTCATTACTTGATAAAAAGTATAACTTATCATGGATATAATGTAACTGTATACAATGTATATATAATCGAACCCACTGTACATTGCTTTCATTATTTTGATTTCATTGTTGGCTTATCGCATTGTTTCTTCCTTTGTGTTCCTAATCTGCTGTATTTTTTTTTAAACATTTCTTTGGTTTGAGCAACTGCTGACAATGCTCGTGCTGGTAGTCTCTGCTCATAGGACCAGATACAATGGCCAGCCCCAGACATTTGAAGCTGTTGAGTTGAGTACATAATTTGTTTAATGGTGATTTATTGTTCGGTCGAGCGCTGCCGACGTCGATGCCGATGGCAGCGCGGACTGTGGCGCCTCAGCTAACAAATGGTAAAAATTTGCAAATTTTTTGGAATAAATGTGCACAATTCTTTATGTGGCACATTTTGGGTTTATGTATGTGTGTGTGTGTGTGTGCGGTGTGTGTGTGTGTGTCAGTGTTGCTCTTGTACCAGTTTTAGTTTTCAGCCTTGCGCTTTTGCAGCCTTTTCAATTTGCCACTCATTTACTTAAACTTTAGCACATTTTCAGGTCTGCATTTTTTTTAGTTTTTTGTTTTTGACTGTTTTACGTTTATGGCAAACTTTTCCGTTTTCCATTTTTTTGTTTTTGCCATTTAATTAAAATAGTTTCTGCCATTTAATGAGCTTAACTAATTTCAGTTTGTTCGACAGCTGAATATGTTGCCGGTTATGCAATTTCTCCTTTTCCAGTTTCCCTTTTTTTTTTTTTGTTCAATTTTGTTGCCACAGAATACAAAAGTGGGCGTGTCTGGTGGGCGGAGCATAGCGGGGCTTGAGCGGATTTACGTAAAAACGGCGTGTGACGTTGAATATGCACTGTGCCATGCAGTAAATTTAATGAGTTTGGACCATTTGGAAACCCTCAACATCAATTAAATTCATTAATGTGGAAAATTAAATTATGCATACACTTTTTATGTGTTGTTTTCGTTCAATTTGTAATAAAGTGTAGAACTAATTAGAGCTGTGTTGCACAAATTTTTATTACCAGCACAAAGAAGATGAGGAAATAATGCCGTATTTAACATACCCAATAATTTGTATGTACTTGGAAATACTAGGGAATTTCGATAGTCTTCGTTCATTTGCTAAGTAAAAGCTTGGACTAAAATAGAGTTTTAGGAAAATTTGTTTAAAGTGCTGTCAAATATGACTGAGAGTGTGAAAACTAACTGGGTTATACACAAATTGAACAGCATTTCTTATCTGAAATTCAAAGATATTTGAGCTTTTGTGAAGAAACAAATGCATCCACAACGTGTCTCAACGGTAAGGTGAGGAATCTTGGATCGCACGTCTTTAAATAAGAAAGAAAGGGCTGCCGAATGGCTTGACATAGCTTATATACCATTCACACTTCCATGTACAACTGATTCAGATCAAATCTGGTTTGGGGTTACAATAGATATAAAGCATACAAGACGAATTTGTTTTGATTTGGATGAAAAGAGAAAAGTTATGCTACTAAGTATTCATTCGTAAACAATCGGTTATATGAAAGCTATATGGCAAAGTTGTCCGATGAAACTCGAACTTAACCAGCGCGAAGTCAAAAGGAGCATCTGGTAAAAATTTCAGCTCTGTAGCTCTTAAGACTTCCGAGATATTGGGGTTGACGCACAGCCCTTTATCGACTTGCCTTGTCGCGCTGATCAAGAATATAAATGCTTTATAGTGGCAAGCTTCCTGACAAACGTAATGTAACGGAAGTTCAGGAATCTAATTAAAGACTTCAAGGGATATCTAGGTTATAGTTATGAAATTAAAAAACTTTTACACAAAATAAGATCATAAATAATTTCAAGAACAGGTTGCAAAGGAATGAAGTACATGAAAGTTATTCAGCCGATGTGCTATTTCATACATGACCTTATTATATATAAAAAGTCTTTTGAAAAGAAAACTTATTTGCAGTTTCTCCATAAAGGGAAAGTTAACTTTATAAACAAAAATTTTCCTGCATATTAAAATGATGGTAGCAAATTTTGGAAATCTTTTTTGCATGGCCATAATTTGGGTTACTTAAGATGGACTAAAACTTACCTGATTGGTCTCTATGTGTTTCAATAAATAAAGAAATCAGGAACTTAAAGGACGTGGATGATTGTTTATCTTGTTGCCAGTTGTTATGAGAGGTATAAGCCTACAGTTTGATTGCAAAAATTAATTTAGATGTCTGTCGAAAATGAAAATCTTTTTGGCTCGCGTATTTAAATAACAAATGGAATTTGCTTAACATCAATCGCCATTGCATCAGTCAGTGTGATGAGGGGTTTATTGAGGCATATATGGGGAAATACAAATGAATTTCAATTGAAATATATACTCCACTCACTTCAGCCGACCTGGGCTTCGGATTAAGGCAGTGGAAAGTTTGATTCAGATTAAATTGGGGTTTTTCATTGACCCGTGCCAGAGAGAGAGAGAGCGCATTGAAAATGAAATTAATACTCATACATACATAAGTATCAAACAATGCGTGACATATTTGCGCGGCGATGGAAAAACAGAAAGCCAGGTTAAACAACGGTGAGGGAAAAAGAAAGAGCGAATAACATATATAACAACGAAATGGCAAATAAAAGGCACAAAGCAACCGCACCTCGTTAAAATTGTATGCAGAAGAGTGAGAGCAGCAATAGCAACAAAAACAAAAACAAATACAAAAACAAAAACAAAACAACAACAGCAGCCGTTTTCAAAAAGTTAAACAAGAGAAGCGCAAAAGTAAAAGAACGAAAACCAAAAACGAATTACAAATTCAAGCGCAGCCTTACGGCAACACCAGCAAATTTGCAGGCATCAGTGCTCCGCTCATGTATATGTGCATATTACGTATACGCACCAAACATTTAAATATTCCTGACACACACACACACACACACTGGCACACAAGCAAACATTTTGACGTCCCACTGACAAAACGCCACAAAAGTTGCAAATTGTGGTTATTGTGGCCAACACAATAAAAAGGAGTAAAACTTAATACAAAAACGACAAAAACGAACCCGCTGGATGACTTGCAGCAACATCAGAAAACAGAAAAAATATCGGCGTTAAAGTTTAAATTTTGTAGCCAGCAAAAAGTCTGGGCAATATGTAAATCCAAATAATATAAAACGAAAACTAACAGTCATGCTCATCAGCAGCATCATCATCATCATTATGATGACTGACAGTCATCATAATCAACATCGCCATAAACATCACGCAGGCCAGTGGAGGCTAAAAAGTTTTTGCATTTGAAACGGAAGTGATTTCATCAAATATTCATATTAACTAATTGGATTTGGATGCCGTTTTACATTTTTGTCCTTCACACCGGATATTGCCTCGACAGCCTCCCTAACAGAGCCCCAACCCAGCCGCAGCAGCAGCCCAGCCTCCAGCGCATCCATCAGCCTACCGCCCAACCTTAGTCAACGCTCATCACACGTTAGCAGGCGTAATTTAATATAAATGTTTATTTTAAATTAAAAATTTGTTTGCACACATGCCAAGTGAGTAAGTAAATGAATGAATGAAAAGGACTACCATGACTTTGAAGGCCATCAGCATCGTCAGCGTCATCATCATCATCATCATCATCATCCTTGTAGACCGAACTGATGGCGTGAGGTTGGGGAACACTCACCTAAAAAAATAAATAAAATGTTGAAAATTGTGCATATTTTTATTGTTTTATAATTCATATGAAATTCCAATTTCCAAAAAAAAACCCCAGAAAAGGTTTGGTATGCTTTTGTGAACTTGGACAAAGGATCTAGACATTGTCATGGAGTACACAGATATGTATTCTTTCATTCTTAGAATTCTTAGAATCCTGGACAAAAATTCATTGTAATAATTATTTCAAAAATTTATTATTAAATTTAAATGTCGTGTCCTTTAAATAAAGATGAATATGTATAAAAATTTGTTAATATTTTACACAAAATGCCCGAGTTCATTTTCTCTTAGACTTTTGGATTCAATTTTTTTACTTTTGTTTAAAAAGGCTTCCTTATTATGATAGTAATATCTTCCCCTTCTTTGTTCAGTAGTAGGACTCCTAGCAACGGTCCGTGATCTTATGATCACGCTAGCAGCTACTTGCAATGGGACTTTTTTATATCTTTTATCTATTGTGATCTATTTTATGTTATTTTTTTTATTAATTTATTTATTATTATCTTTTATCTATTATGAATAAGAAACTTAAATTGAAATAGCAATTCTAGGACATACACCCTCAAATGATCGACCTTAACCGTGTGACAAGCAAATTGCTATATGATATAGTAGCTCGATGTACACATACTATATACCAGATTTGGTAAAATTTCAAAAAATTTCATTCTCCGAAATTGGTCTAACATGTGGAATCATCTATAGTGCATAAACACCAAATTTCACACAATCTCGTGTAAAAGTAAAAAAGATTTTCATACTAAAACTTCATGCTGAATATGTCGGCTATAAGATAAAGTCGTCCGATCTGGGTCAAATTTGGTCAGCAGACATGGAGGCTCCTAAAACATATACAAACCAATTTCGTTTGAATTGGAATGAAAAAGAAAAGTTCTCCATTCTAAAACTTTATTTGAGACATGTTGGCTATAAGATATAGTGGGGCTTTTAATGCATATACAAACCTAATTTGTACTTTTTGTACTAAAAAAACACAAGAGAAAAGGGTAGCGCTTGGTGTGTTCTCTGATCACACTATCTGTTTAACCTTATCTCTATTAATAACACCAAAATCGAACAGTCGTAAAAACATAGAAACAATAAATTTCTTAAAAATTGTTTTCACCCATATAAAGGACACCTATTTTACTTCCCTTCAACATATTTAGTTTCTTAGTTCAATGAAATATTCATAATTTGTTAATTTACTTTTCATATTGGCAATTTTTAGAATTCTTGAAAAACCAAAATCATTTCCATATTCATACAGGTGTTTCTCATTAATCACAAGAGAAAGAAGTTTCAAAGCTGCCTCATTTATATAGCACTATGTGCTGATGTTTTGTGGGATAATTTAAGTAGTTTTTAGAAATTTGCCATGTTTATGATAATTTTTATGATGGCAGCTCCCAAGTTAAACGAAAATACTCAAACTATATGTATTAGTTATTTTTTTATAATTTATATCTAGGAAAAATATAATAATAGAAAAATAAATGAATGCTTTTCATTAGCAAAAATAGCCAAAATCTTTAAGTAAGACTGGTTTTCTTTGACGATCTTAACATATAAGATAAATTACAGCAAAATACAAGTAAAATCATAAGAATAAGAAGAAATATGTCTTTTTTCAGTTTATGCCAAAAGAATTCTGAGAAACAGTCCATACTGATTTTGTATGTCATCTGTATGCCATAATTAATTTTTAATTTAAAGCAATATAAAATATCCATTTCTAAAGCATAAACATTGCATTTTAGATAAGGATAATCAGCTGTGCTTATCGTCGAGATAAAAACTAAAAAGGGGAAGTTACTTCATAAGATACGTAAGTCAGTGTAATTAGCCAGCATGAAATCAATTTAGCAACAAAATTAACAGAACTTTCCTTCCTTTGCAATGCCCTTTTGGAGCACGTCTTATTAGACTTCCGTAATTCTACAAATTTCTGAGTTTATTCCTCGTCTACCACTGTCAACTGCTGTCAGAGCCTACTTTCCATCTATGGCCTTCTGCACTCTCATTCAATAAAAGATCCCCACAAAGCAGCCCCTTCAAAGTTAAAAATCTTTAGAGAATTATGATAATTGGTCTGATTCACGGGAGATGATCTTCTATAGAGCAACTTAATAGTCAGAGCAAAGATATGTTTGCCATTGCTTGGCTTGAACTGCAGAATTCTGTTGAAAGTCCTCAGTTAATAATTTATGTAAAGTAATGAATAAAATACCTAGAGAAATTTGTACAACCCAGCGAAAGTAATATGAAAATGTGTCAGTTAAAGTGCAGGCAAATACACATACACATATACACAGCCACTGATATAAGTAAAGTAATGAACCTTACAAAGGACGCGTAAAAACTTTACAGCTGTTAGCTGGCACTGAAGCTGACGCTGACGCTGATGCTGTTGCTGACGGTGGCAACTCTTGAGCCAGCTCAACTCTTTAGTTACAATACCACACCAGAGTAGAGACGCCTGTTGTTGCCACATCTTCGTGCTCTCATTGCCATTGCCTGCACGAGGTTCTCGTACTTTCGCAGCTTTGCGCTCCAGGATGTGGAACGTTTTGGTAGGGCAAAAAGAAATGGAGAGAAGACGCGACGTGGCGAATTTTGTAAAATATTAAAAAATGTTGATGGCAGGGGCAGCAAAAAACATAACTGAGCCCAGCCAAATGGCAGCGAAATAATAAGAACATCGTCAACGCCAACGCTTCTATATGGCAAGAAAGGCAGCAGGGCAGGACGAGCAACGGCAGGCGGAAAAAAGTGCTACAAAATAGCATAGAAAATTAATAATCGCGCAATTTTTGCGCCAGTAAACAATGGAAAAGTCTTGGCTCGTTAGTTTCCTCATTATTCTGAATTCTCAACTTGGTGTACTTGCGCCAGTGTTGACTGCGTTTCTTTGTGCACTGCCGTCGCAGTCTAAATCGCAAAAGACAAAATGCAGGAGGGCAACTGTCTGACAAGTTGATGAACATAAAAAGATACAAAAACAAAAAAGAAAAGGAAAAAGAAAACAGTCAACGAAACGAGCAACAAAACAACAGCATGAAGAAATAATGAAAAATGCGATCTAATATCATTTTTCATGAAATTTGCTAGCCCTTTCTGCTTTGCAAATTGTTCTCGAGTGGAGAGATGATAAACTATTACGGGTGAAGCAAATTTCCGGAAACATCCCACCTCAGCTAAGTCATTGTAGGATATCTTTTGGTCATAGATAACTTCAAAGAAAGGTGACTGATGGGTTCCTAACCATTAGGAGTACAAAGAAACAAAAGAGGAAGCCTATATAAACGAAAGAAAACTTAGGAGTCTTAAATGTATTTTCTTCAGTTTTAACAATAGGCAGCGAAGCAATCTTGTTTCTTTACCTTTAATTACCTCTAAATATTCAAACATCAAATACACACATACAACGTTTTCCCATACCAAGAAATCTGTTTGTGAGTGAGAGACATAACGCTGCTTGGCTTGCAAATAAAATTCCGTTAGCGCCATCTATTGCCCAAAATATGAAACACTTCTGTCGGTTATGTGCAGGTCGCCTTATACTATACTCAGCTGTTACAAAAGGCTTCCCGGGTCTTCAACAGATACCTGATCCTTCACTTCTGCTCATGCCGCTTTACGTGCCTGATTATCTCGAGAAAAACCTTCATCGGCTTCGTAGTTAAGGTAAATCTCCAGCTGATTTCCTCATCACAATTTGTTCTAACGCCATCGGCTATAAAGTTGAGATACTTCTCCATTGTATTTCTTAATTACAATGTGGCTAACAGTCATCGTTTACACAGATGAAAATTCACACAAGAAATGTTTTTCTGTTCAATTTCATCATCAATTTGTGTAGCAACAATAATCGGTTATATAGTTGAGACACTTCTCCGGTGTGATCTCTTTATAAATCAATCTTTAATCATCATCATTCCTTATAAAAATTTCTTTAACAACCATCATCATTTAAAAATATTTCACTATATGTTTTACCATCATCCCTCATATAGTTGAGATACTTCTCTGGTCGGAAATATTTCTGTGTTAGATTTTTTCCCCCACAATTTGTTCAACAATCATCGTTTATATAATTGAGATACTCATTCGGTCAGAAATATTTCTTTCCTCTTGAGCCTGTTGGTGGGCTATTGTATCCCACACTATGTATAGTCGGCAGGTAATGTGGTCAGGAGTATTTCGAAATTGTTATATTTCTCTTACAAGCGGTTCCCATCTAGCCCGTGCGCAGGCTGCTGTAGTCTGTTCCCGTTCCGCGGAACGATGAGGTAAACTGCGGCGAGGTTGTAATAGGTTTCCTTGCATTAAGATCGCGTGTTATGGGATGCGCATATTTCTCTCTTAATTGAGTATTGTGTTGGCCATAACAAGCTAAATTCCTATCTCACCTTGCATCACGAACCTGCCTTTATGATCGACTTGCCAAACGCGGCATTGCTTTTCAAAATTGGTTTTGAATTTGATGATTCCTCTCTTAATTCTTAAAATATGTATTAACCTGCTCACATTTTAAACTATAGCATGCACTTACTCTGTTGAAGTTTTCGAAGGAAAATAAATATCCAACATCAGAAATTTTTGTAATTTCTCCCTTCTGAAATACTTCAAACTGAGCAGAGCTAACTCATTTTTGAAACAAATCGTTGTTTGACATGGTGATCCAAACTTAATCCCATCCAAACCGGATGATCTTTAAAGGTATAACAAATATAAGAAGCATCTGGTGATTTCAGTTCTGTAGCTCTTAAAATTTCTGAGATCTCGGGGTTGGAACACACAAACCGACGGACAGACATAGCTATATCGAATATCCTCGTCATGCAGATCAATTATATATATAATATATTTGCTTCTTTCTGCGTATAGATGATGCTTAAGAGTAGCTTACAGTCGGAATTTCAACGAAAGCATTCTTATTTCTTTGATTTATGTTTATTGAGTTTTACCCCTCCCTAACAGTTCACTAGAAAATGTAATAACACTTTCTTATGTCCTCATAACTGTGCCAGTAGTCGTATGTGTAATATGTTTATGTCCTGCCTGTGTATTACCACTGCCACTTCGAATCGCTTGTCTTTACTAAAACAAGGACAATTGATTAAATCAAAGCCCGCAGCAATACAATTGTTTAAACGTAAATGAAACATTTTGAACCCGACCATGTAAATTGTAAAAGGACACGGACACGGACACGGACACGTACATGTCCATTATCGATTGGAATCAAACAGGACGCAGAGTGGACAGTGCAGCCATGCAAATGACATACTCTCACAGACGACAACGGCAGCCGCAATTCCCAATGTTGGCGCGCGACCACAGCGGTGGCCAACCCACAGTTACAGTTCGAGACCGAGCCAGGACCCTAACCAGAGACAGAGCCAGAGCCAGAGACAGAGCCAGAGACAGACAAGGCGACACCAAGTAACAAAGGCAACAAACACAAAATCAAATTATATACACTCACAAAAAGGGTCAGAGTGTCGCCTCGTTGCGAACGGCACCGAGACGACAACTAAATTATTAATGCACAATGAACTTGAAGCACGGACAGGACGAGGACATGTACTTGGGCACGGACGACACTAAGCACAAAACCGGAAAACATGACCAATTTAAAAATGTGCCAGTGAAAATTGCATTAATCTGGCATGAAACAAAACAATTTCAGTCCAGCCCGTCCTGGCATAATCCTGGAGCAAGATTAAAACATAAAATACGCATATAAATATAATGCGCGGTCCTCGCGTCCCCGTCTGTTGTCTGTTGTCTGTTGTTGATCTTGTTCTTTTGGCTGTCATTTCATTTTGCATTTTAAATGTTTGCTGTTTTGTCTTTCTCTTAGTTTCTTGGATTTGGGTACATAATTTTGATATGCATTAGAAACTTTTCAACTTTCTCATGCAAATATTCAACCTTTGAAGTTGTGATAAAAACGTCTAATGATTTTTTCATTGCTGTTAAATAAACAACTCGGAGGGGCGAAAGTTTGTCAGCCTGCCAGGCCTCACATCCAGTTCAAGTCGCCACCTGACGCACCTGTGGGAAGGCACTTGAAGTTAAGCAACGTTTTATTTTATACTCTCGGGGTCTTCTTCCGCCTGCGTTGCTTTCAGTCAAAATACTCCGGAATGCTCCGTTGCGTGCAGGAGAATAATCAAATTCTGTCATTTCATTTGGCCAACTCGAGCCCATAAATGTTAAATGTTCTCAATGGCGCGGCCTTGGTGAGGCCATTAAGCAGTTGAGGCATAATACGAGCAATGCTAGCTTTTGTTTTCGTTTTGGTTTCCCTGGAGAACTGTTATATTTACACCATGATGGGTACAAATTATAATTATTGTTTGGATTAAGAATAAAAATATTGTGAAATATTTATAGGGCAACAGACGAAACTCTTCACACAATGACTAGCATTGGGTTAACCTATGGTTAACAGACCCACAAGGTGCAAATCTTGCTTTTGCAGGAATTCCAAACTTTTACTATAGGTACAGGGTATAATTATTCCAATCAATCCAATGTTAAAAGTTTCAGTTAGTTTTTTAACATTTTTATCATAAAAAAATACAGTTTTATGTTGTGACTTGGATGAAAATCTTCAATCAGGAAACCCATTATTATTGACTTTGAAAAATCTTGAATGTCTGGTGAATTTTTAAAATTTTGTATTTCCAAAGAATTATCCACCAAAAAGAGGATTCTTGAAACAAAATAGTGAATGCTTCAGAAATCTTAGTAACAGATTTGTCAGTTTCTTATATTACCCAAAACTTGTCTTTGCTAATATTTCGTCTACAAAATGTATAAATTCAAATGCTGCTTGCAGATTACTGCGAATCAAGGCTGCCAATCAATTTCGAAGCGAATCTATACCTCGGATTGGTATACCTCCAACCTTTTTCCGCAGTGAACTGAACCAACAACGGTTCAACAGATTTGGAAATCTAAACTGCTCCTGGTAACTACAGCAGCTAAGACGGAGAAGCAGTTGTTTACACAAATACTTGTATGCGTGTGTAGGTGAATAGCAAGAGCTAAACCTATCTCCACCCACCAAGCCGATCAAAGTTTTCTTACACTGTGACTAATGTGGGTGGGTTTTGTGAACGAAGCAAACCTATTGTTACATATGCATCTACATATATGCTTATATGCGGGAGCGTATCCCTAGACAATTATCATTTGGATGGTTTGCCAGAGACGATCGACGATTTGCTAATAACAAAAGATGAAGAAGAATAGCACGAATGTCAATGTGAAGAGGGAGACCACCAGCAGTCACAGAGCAGAGTTGAATATCAGCAGCTGAGACGAAAACACTTGTGCCAAGCCTGGCTCCACTTAAGAAGATACAAACGATGCTCGGACCTCAAATTTTCGAACATAAGCCAATAGATGAAAGTCGTGAATCTAGAAAATATATTTGGGTTTCAGAATTTGAAAGTTTTTCACTCTTTTAAAAAAGGGTCTCATAATTATGTAATGAAGTTTATAGTTTCGTTTGAGTGTCGCTTCATTTTTCTGTGGCCGGAGAGTTCTCAATGGTCTGAAGTGATGAAGTTCTGCCGCCTTGAATATTTCTTTCTTATATTTGATTCGGAAGAAGTGTATTACTTTTCCACTTGTATTGGAAAATTCGAAAGGAAAAGTATATATTTAAGCATCACCTAAGAAAATTAACTGCATCGCTTTAATATATGTCTTATCAGAGTTTCCTTTGAATCATAGGATCACTTGATGGAATTATTTACTTAGTATAACAACTTTGATTGAATGAAGACTTATATTATTGAAAATATGTTTAAGAAGTAAATTGATCAAACTGTACTCTTTGAGACACAGAATCATATGAGAGCCAGAGGGTTTTGCTGTCGAATGTCGCTTAATTGATCAATTTTTGGTTATCTGTGGTGATCTGGTATAATCATAAGGGATGTGTTGCATCGGTATCGGTTGAAGGTTGCGCTTATTGGATATGATCGTTGGTCGCCTATACATATAAATAATAGTACCTATCATTTCTATCTGTTGACTGAAGAAACTAGACAGTAATGCACTTTAGATGCACACATTTCTGATGGACATATAGGGGACACTCCCACTATAAGATACTCAGACTCCCCCTTAATTGCATATTGGACATACGGACATCTACATGAATGCAATGCACTCGCTTACTCTACGAGTATGAGAATAATATTGAGTTTTCATGCTCTTCGTGTAAAAGAAAGAGAATTAAGCAGCAGAATTATCTCTCTCTCATTCACTCACATAGCATTGATATGGCAGGTGTGCCTGATCTCTAGTGTGTGCATGTATTCATGTGTGATGTCTGTGCCTTTGTATGTCTGTTTGATTGTATTCATATATATTATATTTTATCGTATATTTTTAAAGATTTTGTCTACAATTCATATCCGATCCGATCCGATCGAAATCAAACCAACTTGAAATACCATTCAGAAAAATATATTGTATACTCATTTTGTCATCAAGTCAGCAACGCAAAAACGTTTCCGACCATATAAAGTACATATATATTTGATCAGCATAACAAGGGAAGTCGAAGAGAGGTCTTAAAGGCTACCGAGCAGAAATTTAAAGCAAATATGCGCCTTATATCTGGCTGTTGGTGGAGTTTCAATTTCATCTGGATCAGATAACTATATCACATGGCTGCTAT
This sequence comes from Hirtodrosophila duncani, assembly GCA_037043425.1. NCBI lineage: Eukaryota > Metazoa > Arthropoda > Insecta > Diptera > Drosophilidae > Hirtodrosophila > Hirtodrosophila duncani. The sequence goes on from JBAMBM010000717.1 coordinate 573,140, forward strand.
AAAACCAACTCTTTCAGAATGAACACAAATAGAATAACTTTGTTGTTTCTTGTATGAATTTAATCAGTTTTGTACCCCATAAATATTGTGATTCAGATGGCGTTCACTATCATATAGCTTTAACATTTATGTCTGATTTATAGTGAAGTCTCAGCAAAGGAAACTATTTGGTTTTGTATACGATCCAAAAGACATTCAGCTTGCCTCCAACTTACCAAATTTGATTAGGATTGGACAAATATATCAAATGGCTGTCATAGAACATCATTATTCATGAACAGCACTTGCTATATATAACATATGGGTTTCTTTTATCCGAGCTGAACCAAATTTTGTGTATATGTTTTGAATCAGGCTACTATATCATATGACTGCTTAAGACTGATTGTCTTCGAATGAACACGTTTATCGGAATGGAATGAAATCTTTATCTGGATCTTCGATCTGCGATTCGTATGTAAGCTTCGGCAAGCCAAAACTATTTCTTTAATCAATCATATCTTATTGCAGTTCTACTGAATTTCAATCAACTGAATGAATGAATTATAATATATAAAGCCATTGAAACGCATCATAAAGTTATACACTTATAAAGTTTCCAGCTCAAATAACTCACATTTATCATATGAGTTTAAATTTCATATTCATTAACTCAATTATAGTTGGGCGAATAATTAGATCATTGCCTGCTCACAGCATTTATACAGAAAATTGATTAAAATATTTATTTAATAAATGTCATTCATTGAAATATCTATTGTTCTGTCTAATAAGGCACGTGGCATAACCTGGTTAACCAATTTTTATATTCAAGCAGTTCGTGAAAGTTCGGGGGAATATGAATTTATATCAATTTATGATGTTGTTGCTGCTCTGGCTGTTGCTTACCTTTTATTCAATGAATTCCCGGCTTATGGAGTACAAAAAGTTATCCAAAACACGTGACAGATTTGCTTGGATTACACTTGGCTAACAACGAGCACGCACACACAAGCAGCACAGACAGACACACGCAGTGACAAATATAAGCACAGACACACACACACATCCACAGAGTACGCACAATTGGGCGCTGACTTGGCTTTTGTTGTTGTTGTTGCTGTTGTGTTGTTGTTGTTTGTACAGCGCGGCAAAAAATTCAAAAATTGCCCAAAAACTCACGTCAAACGTCACACACGTTTATATTCATACCAACACATGCGTGTGTATGACACTTGATATTTCTGCTTTCTCACGACGTTGCGTCGATTAGCGGCAAGTGCAGCATCTTAATCACTGATTAAATCGAGCGTACGCGGCGCGGCAGACAGCCAACGATGGCTTTTGGCTTCCTACTGTTGCTACAGCCACACGCCAGAGGCAGACACTGTAGACGACGACGAAGGCGAACCTGTGCCTGTTAGTGGAAATCACGTCGCTGACAGCTAGCGAAGCGTTGGACACAACTGAAGCCCACGACAACGGCATTCGAAGTGGCGTTGCCCATTTAAGCTGACGACGATAACGAGCCGGAGTTGTCACACACACAAGCCGCTGCTGCTGCCGAAGCATCCCATCACACGAAACCGAAACAGAAACACGATGCGATTACGAATCGTGGGCCAAAGCACAGGGGCTGGCTGGGCCAAATCATAAGCATCGCGAAGTGTAGCATACTTACGAGCGTAGGCAGAGAGAGCGCTTGCATTTTGGGTGTGTTGTTTTGGGACTGCACATGCGCGGTGTGAGCTTCACCAGCGCTTAAGAGCATGCCACAGCTTGGAGTTGTCCCAAAATGTAGTCCCAAAGCGAACAGCAACAGCTGTTGTAACCAAAATTAAGCCAATGGAGCAAGCCCTTCGTGCTGCCGGGCATTGAGTTCGGCCTGTGACGCACACGGACGCACTTGCTCGTGCTCTGATGGCGTGTCTTAGGTCAGAAACGTCGCCGTCGTCGTTGCCTCTGCCTGTCACCATCGCCATCGCCATCACCATCACCATTGCCTCAGTCGCCGCTAGCCGGTGTTGGAAGAATTTTTAATTATGATAAATGCTCATTCATAAAAATGAATGGCATACATTTGCGTGCTGTTTATTTTTATACATTTCTTCCACATAGACTCGAGTATTCTGCATAATTATTATTTTCTGTTCTTGTTTTTGTTCTTGTTTTTGTTTTATATGTATTTTGTCTTTTGCAATTTGTATGCCTCATCTCTGGGATTGGCCTTCAGCTGCATGATATCCTTTTTGGATGTAACGAGTGTGTGTGCACTTGACAGGTCAAGATTTATGTGACTGCAGTAGCAGCTGCTGCCGCTTTCGATTGGATTTTGGTTGGATTGGTTAGGTGTTACTGCTGCTCGTGCCAGATGTGCTTCAATCACCGCCATCAGCAGCCAACATCAAGCATCACCATCAGTGTCAGTAAATGAAATCACAGCATGACATGTGCTGAGTTGTGGCCAAGGCTTAATAAGCGGCTGTGAGAGTCAATTAATGTGGCATTGAGCAGCACTTAAAAAAATAACTGAGGCCTTTCTTTCCTAGAATAAAGTAAGTATTCTTAAAAGCCAAATGCGGTAGCTTCACAATTGATTGGTTTAATTGAGAGGCAGGTGCTAAGTGTTGATAATTGCTTGCGATAGTGTGAATTTTCAAGCCTTCATTTGGTAATTGATGCTTACAAGTGCACATAAATGCTTAAGAAGAATACTTTTTGTATGCCATACATCACTCTATTATAGCCGTATTCCACTGACACTTTCACACTTACATTAAGCGAATGTCAGAGCTATGTTCGCCGTGGAAAAACTTCGGAAATAGAAGACTTTTATGAAATTTCTTTGCCGACTCTTGAATGTTCGTTCAAAACTGTTCATATGCAACTTAAAGTTCCCGAGCCCCTTTCAGTCACCAAATTCCCAAAAAGCCACAAATGGATCGAACTAGTCAACAGAATATCTTTAAAAAAAACGCTTTGTACTTCCACTCTTGGTAAGAAATAGAAGCTGCCAAAGAGTTCGCATAGCCTACTCCTATGTACACAACAATGCCTATACAGACTTACTTGTAAATTGATTTCCTTTAGACTGTCGTATTACAATGTGCCGCCTTTGGCTTCGTGCTTAACTGTAACAGTTCTGGGTAAGAAGGCCAACCACTACACCTACCCCACCACTACCACTTGGTTGGTGTCCCGTTGACATCTTTGCTGGTGCAAGTTATGCAATTATCCCATTGTGCCATCGTGCCATCGTGCAGTCTAAACAAATTGTTGCAACAAAGCATTCATTGTCCAGCCGTTGTTGCTCCAGTTGCTTCTGCTGCTGGCAGTCAGGGTTGGCTTGGCTCTGAGCCCTGGCAAACTTATCCCAATGCAATGTCCGACCACTCGACAAAAACCAAATTGACCAAAGTTAATTTAACCACTGCAAACAAGACAAGCTCAGTTCAGCTCGCAAGCACTTCGAATGCTTCACTGGCCACGACGCTGCCAAATAGATACGCAGGGTGATGGAGGGGCAGGGGTGGAAGTTGGATGGGATGTAGTGAAAATCAATTGGTGCGCCAACAAACGCTTCAATCAATTTTACTTTGGCAAACATTGGGAGTGCAAAAATAAATCACAGCAGTCGAGTCCAACCTGGCAGAACGCTGTTCGAGATATCCAGCACCAGCAGCAGCACCTTCTGTCAGGGGGCAACACTGATCGGTCCGGGGCCGACAAAGCCGCTGTGCACATCCTTGTGTTTATCTTATTTATGCAAAGCTGTGGCAAAACAGCAACACCAACAAAAATAATATCAGCAAAAGTAACGAGATGGAAGAGAAAACGCTGCCTGGCAGGAAAGCTGGCTGGTAAGTAGCAGAAAGTATGTAATTGTGCCCAGCAAACAATTTGGAAGTTCCCCCGAAATGCAGCATTTTAACAACTTTATGAACTGAACAATGAATTGAGCAAATGAATGAAGGTCAACTTTGACACGAAGAGGAGGCCATTGCGTCCTTAAGGTGATTTCATAAGGCAAGCAAAAGGCAAGGCATAAGCAATAGAAAATGCTCGCTGGGTACACAGGGAAACATTCTCGTACACATGTACATTTGAAGCAGACACGAAAGATGCTAAAAAATGAATGAATTCAATGAAATGCTGGTAGAAAGTACGAATAGAAGTGCCCGTTTGCACACACTCGCCGACACCTTCTTGCTCTCGACGTCTGCTCCTGCTCGCCGCAGGCAACGCAGCGCAGGATAAGCACAAAAATTGCAACAAGCCGATTGGCAATGGCAAAGTCTGCCTGAGTGTATGTATGTATGTATGTGTATGGCACATCAAACATCTCAAACGAAATGAATAATTTATAGACGCATTTGCGGTGTACTAAAAAAATCGTAAGGGAACAGCAGGGCTAGCCACAGCAACACGGAGGGAAACTTGTCGCGTAAGCCGCATGCAGACGCTGACATCGGCTTACCCAGCCAGAAACTGCCAGCGGAATGCATCTGTATCCATGGGTTTTGGCTTTCGTTTTGTCCTTCCAGGTATTGACAAAATAAAATGCCAATGCAGAAACACATGAATGCAAGTGCCAGATACTTTGCATTCATTTGGATTTCTATCTACCTCCGCCACATTTGTGAAATTATGCAATGTAATTCCCATGAATAAGTTAATTTATGCAGTATGATAAAGGTGCATCTACTATAACTTGAGTGTTGTGAATGGAAAAGAATCAGCTAGGATATGAACATGTTATAAGTGCTGCATTGAAAGTTGTCATAGTAGCAATTTGAAGTTATTATGAGCTAATGCTCATGCTTCTTACCAATTTTGATGCGGAGTTCTCACCTGAGGACTTCCAGTGGTCAACATAGGCTGGTGCTTGAACTTGGTACTATAAGAGCTACCAATGTGTGTTTCTTTTCTTTTATACTTAAACTAAACTTCACTTTGCCTGCCATTTTAAACGCAATTTTATACTGATTTTGACAGATGAAGCCAAGCCAAAGTGAAGGTTAGCGCTAACAGAAAGATGTGAAGAAGGCTCTAATTGAGTATCACCGCATGCGGCTATGTCAGATTTGGTACATCGTTGGGCTTCACCTATTGCCAGCTAAGGATCTTCCATAGATAAGTGATACCCTTAAATCACTAAACTGAGATAGAAGATATAGGGCGCGATCTAACACTAACATAATCGACTAAATACAATTCAGCCAAAAGCTCTTAAGATAATTTAAAGCCAACTTCTTAAATAAGCATAAATTTTATAGCCATATCAACACAAAAATAATTTCAAAACAGGAAAGGATTACTAGCTTCAGCTTGCCAAAGCTTATATAAGGCAAATTTGGTTTGGTTTGGTTTGGTAGAAAATGGAAAGGTTGTGCTCCTAAATGTTAATTTCGGAATAAATCGGTTATACTATATAGTTGTCTGATCTGCATTACAGCTCTATGGATTTTAAGACCTCTGAGATCTTTGAGATCAGAAAGCTGAGAATTGGTAAGCACATTAAACCAGGCCAGTTGAACAAGGCGAAGTTCGAATTAGAGCCGATCGTGGTGGCAATGTTGGATCCCAACGAGCACGCCACTTCAATTTATATCTAAGTGCAGTTCGTTACGATATCAATGGCAACTATAGTGGCAACCAATATTGTGGCTATTGGTAAAATGTATAACCCATGCACGTATTATAGAGCTTCAAAAGTTAAAAACAAGACAAAAGGAATGTGCTGCGCGGATTGAAAAGATTGAACTGCCACCATTAAATTATCCCATGAAACAAAACGACTAAAAGAGTTTTTTTTTCCATAATTCGGAAAAACAATTCATATTTCCAAATGACTTCCTTCGCTACGAAACACTTTCAAACCCACATTCAAGGTACAGGGCCAAGTATATCATCGAGCTTTATCACTCTTACCATTGCCGCCTGCAGAACAACAAGTGCAATCAATGGGTAAATTCATTACACGTGTTGATCGTGAAATTGGCTCTGCATTAGCAGGACATTTTGATCTACATAACCTGTTTGTACGTTTGTTCTTGGATAAAAGCCAGCTAATGATTGCAAGACTACATCAATATCAATTAATTGCAAAAGCAATAAATGCAGTTACGCAGAAGTAGTGATCGACCTATATATTGGTTAAATCCAAAAAACTTCTACAATACCACAGAGTCTCCTGGTACTTTGGAAAGCAAAACAGCAACAAAAACTCCTCGAAGAAGAATTCATTATCATAATTTGTTTAATCTAACAAGCAAAAGCCAACAAATTTAATATTTAAATGACCTTCAAATAATTAAACTCCATCTGTGAAATTCCATCAAATTGGAAATTCTGTGTTTAGCTTTGGTTGCGCTGGCCAAGCTGGAAAGTTCTAATAAATGATTGCTCAAAACTTTTGCTAAACTGCTTTAAAAATTCAACATGAAATGTGAAAAGTGACTACAACAACAACAACAACAACAATTGACTTTGACGCGGCGGTTGAACCGCAGAATTCGTCAATTTAAAATGGAGAAAACGAACATAAAGTTTTGTCAGTGTGAAAAATATTAATTTAACTTTTTGCGTTTACAAGGGAATGGAGGGGGCATTGACATTGAGATTTTCAAAAAAAAAGAAACCCTCCAAAGCGGACCACAGTTGCCATGAACCGCCCCGAAACCAGCACTCAGGTCTCGTTAGAGGCTGGCCACAACATGCGCCACGCTGCCCCGTGCTGGCTGTTGATCCCGCATTGGCAGTGGATGCTGAAGCAGGAGTCGGCGGTGCGTATTGTTGCTATTGGCATCTAATGTTTGTTGTCTATTTGTGTATGCGAAATTTGATGCGGCGTCCGTTTGTGTCTGGCTCAGCCTTATTCTGTTGCTGTTGCTGTTGTTGTTGTTGTTGGTGTTGCTGTTGTCATTATCGTAAATTTTTATGCTAAATACATTTCGGTGTACGCCGAAAAAACACGGAGCGAAAGAACAAACCGAAAGTAACAGCAGGGAGAACAGGGAGAATGGCACCATTTGAGACAGCTGCCGCCACGTGGAGGTTGGTCAAGCTAGCCCAACATTGAACGACATAATCTAGACGATTCACCGAGAAATGCCAACGTACCATCCCCACCTCCAATGCTAATGAACCCCCAGGTTGAAAAGGTCGACCAGCCTTATGTCGCGGCCATGACAAATTGAACAGTTTGTTTGAGATCTGGCTTTAATGCGCATTGTCTGCAAAGAGCTTCTCATTACGGTTAAGGAAGGCGGCCAGCTCTGGCGAGCTCATGCTATACTTGGCGTCCACGCGGATGCTCAGCTTGTTGAATGTTTCGTTCATATAATCGTGAAGTTTCTTGCATTGGAGCTTCGTCAAGTCAAGCAAGGCCACCACCTTGTGCTTCTCATCGCGATGTTGCGACTTGGTCAAGTAGTCCGCCAGGGCGAATTTCTCATCCCTGAGTTCATTATTAAAGTTAGTGTGGCACTCGCTCCAGTCATACTTAGCCCCTTCCAAATGCTTATAGCGCTCAGCACACAGTTGCTGCTCGCGTTCCAGAGTACGCTGAAAGGACTCCAGCTGGTCGAGACGTTTCTGGAGTTTCTCAGCAAATTCCATATCTTTGCAAAGGCCGGCATTGAGATTTTTCAGGCTGGCGTCGGCAGCCTTGCGGCACAGCTGAAATTCATTGATCTGCTGCTGGAGTTTATGATTGTTACGCTGCAGCTGAAGGATTTCAGGATAAGCGCTGTCCTTGTTTAGCTCCAGCTCCAAGTCCACACAAGGATCTACTTCGGGGCACTCTGGTATATTCAGCAATAATAGTTTATCCAATTGGCCAGTGCGCAGCTTCATTGAAGCCACCTCAGCAGCGATGTCTTCAAGCTGCATATCAGATGGAGGTGTCCATGGAGAAAATTCATCACACTCGGAGCTTGGCAAACTCAATGAGGCCTTGCTTCCAAACAGTTTCATCTTCTTCACCGTGGGCAAGTCAAGAAACTTAGGTGGTGATGCTGGTTCTGGGATCTCGGCCTCTGGCTTGCAAATGGGCAACCCCGTGGCACGGCACACAGCCAGGGGGTAAATGCTGTGCCTTACCGTGTGCGGCTTAGCCTTGAGCTTGGCCAGGCTTGTTTCATCTTTTACTTGCTTCTGCTCCTGTTCCTTACGTTTCATAAAGAACAGACTAGAATTTTGAAGTAATGAATAAGAACTATCCATGGTTAATCACAAAATAATAAATAGAAGACACAAACAGGAGCAAACAATTGAGTGAATGAAATGATATAAATGATATGAAAAAGAAAAGCTAACTAGACTACTAAGTGAAAATGTCGGATTTTAGATGGCTTAAGATCGAAGTTAGTGACAAAACGTTGTATTAGAAACCCGTCGGAATATATGTAAATATGCTTTCATACATTACGAATCTAAACATAGTATAAAGTAGAAGCACTTCTCGCGTCTGTCTGCCCCTACGTACCCTTAGAAGTTGTTATAGTTCCTGGAAGATCCTGGAAAAGCTAATCTGCACGCGGAAGGGCGGCACCAAAAAATATTGCCTGGTCACCACGCTGGATATAAAGAACGCCTTCAACTCGGCGAGGTGGAGCTGCATCCTTGACGCTTTATCTGGCTTCGGAGTTCCTGCGAACCTGGTCCAGCTACTTCAGGAACCGCGTCCTCCGGTACGACGCCACCGACGGTACCAAGTCGCACCAAGTCTCCTGCGTTCTTCTTCGAGGCTAGGACCGTTACTGTGGAACGTGATGTACGACGGGATCTTCCGGCTGGCCTTACCAGAGGGTGCCCAGCTAATTGGTTTCGCTGACGACGTGGCGGTGGTGAGCGTGGGCAAAGAGCTACACGAAACGGAGGATATGTGTAATCAATCCATCGAGTTGATAGCACAATGGCTCACCTCCGTTGGCCTCAAGCTTGCTCCCCAGAAAACCGAGGCAGTCCTAATAAGTAGCCGGAAGAATGTGGAGACAGCTCACGGTAGTGTGACAGGCACGATTGTCCAGTCCAAAAGGGCAATCAAGTACCTTGGCGTAAAGCTCGACACAAGGCTGAGCTTCAGAAAGCACCTGGAATATGTCGGCACAAAAGCAGCAGCAACGAGCCGAGCGCTCTCACGGGTAATGCTTAACACGAGAGGCCCAAAACAATGGAGGAGGATCCTGCTATCCAGCGTGACAAGAGCAACAATGCTATATGCGGCTCCAGTCTGGCTAATTGTTCTCCATTCGACCAGCTATAGTCGTGGCATTTTGGCAAGGCACCGTTTGGTATCCATTCAGATCTGCAGCGCCTTCAGGACCGTATCGGACGACGCAGCCCATGTCATAGCCGGCGTTGCGCCCATAGAGGAGATAGCGGCCGAACGAACCACTATACAGCAGAAACTACATGGGGGAGATGCTTCGCCGTCATTTAAGAAGGAGACACGCGAGGCAGCGAGAGGACAGACACTGCAGAGATGGCAGGAACGGTGGGATAAGTCTACCAAGGGCCGGTGGACACACCATCTCATCCCCATCTCCAAAAAGTACGGCCAGGTAAACTACTACCTGACTCAGCTCCTTATCGGGCATGGCTGCTTTCGTAGTTACCAGCACCGTTATGGACCCGAGCTTTCAGAGGAATGTACATGGTGTAGCCGAGGAGTGGTGGAAGATGCCGAACATGTTATGTTCAATTGCCAGAAATTCTGGTCCCAGCGATGATAACTGGAACAGGAATTGGGATCCGAGATCTCGGTGGCGAGCTTTATCCCGCCATGCTAAAGAGCGCGGACAACTGGCAGGCCGCCAGCAACTTTTTAGTTTTAAACTACGCCAAACTAGAGGACTACGAATGGAATGAACACTTAGGAGCACTTAGGAGCATAGCTTTTCTGTTTTACATTCAAATTAAAACAAATTCGTCTTGTATATCTTGTATCCACACCATCAAGATCGGTTATATATTTGTAATATAAATGGTTTATAAGCATGGCAAAAGATTAGATGGGAATGGTAAACTCCTTATCATGATACATATACTATAAGTAATCATCTGCAAGAAAGAGTATTCAAACTGCTCAAATCAAACAACATAAATACCGCAGAAATTCAATAGAACCTCATAGGATAAAACCTAACCAAGGATTTTTGGACTACACTAAACTAATTTCTATCAATTCGAACAGCAGAAAAAAGTATACGCCGTGTTGCCTTACACCATTCATCTCTCTATTTGCCTGTCTGTTTTGGGCTTCAGTTGAGAATTGCCAGCAAACGCAGCGTTTTTCATAGGATTTGTTTAGGTGTGTACGTGTGTATGGTTGTGTCACCCCTCCTTCCACTCTCCTCAACTCACTCTCTGGGCATTGCACAATGGCAGATTTCTGGGTGCAAAACTTTTTGATGGACCAACCCCAGTGGAGAGCTCAGCTGACGGCATAGTTAGGAGGCTTTAGCCGTGACCGATATTCGATGAATTGACCAACGCAGCGTGTTATTTTTGTGTGCGACAGAGCGGTGCATTTGCTAGCTGTTTAAGGATGGGCACAGCTCTGCGAGTGGGATTAGGTATGGGTGTGGGTGTTGGTGTGGGTGTGGGTGCACGCTGGTATCCATCAGTTGGCCAGGAGGTTACCTTTCAAACAAGCTGCTCAGTTCAGTGTGTTTGTGTAACTGCTGCTCTTTTTTTTTAGTGGCATTGAGCGGCGAATCTCTGGATTGGTCGTGTATTATTGCCTCACGTTGGGAAATTTTGCTATGTTTGCCTTTGTGTGTGCGTGTGGATGTAGGTGTGGGTGTGGGTGTGGGTGTAGGTGGACTTTTCCGCTGACAATTGTGATTTTCACGTCCGACAGCTGTGGTCAATGGTTTTAATTAGATTTTGCTTCATTTCCAGCCGCTATTCAATGCAGTCCTTGATCCGGTTTCTATTGAATGTACTCGTGTGTACTTGGATTAATTAAAGTTAAGCTCATCTCATCAGCGAGATGACATGCAGCTTTTGCAGCAACCCTCGTTCATTTTAAAATTTGCCTTAAGTTCGTTAGTGTTTGCGCTTGGCATTAAGAGCCACATACTCGCATTATGAAGATGAATCGTTGTAAAATGCATCTGGGTCTGGGTAAAGGTGCTCTCTGTGCACCAGGATCAGGGCCGTGTTTGCCTTACCGACTTTGTCCTCAAACGAGCCATTGTTTGCGTGGGTTTGGGTTAAGTACCGCTTAAGCGCTTATGTAAATGTCAGCAATAGTCGACCGCACAGGATGTGTATATGCATATTGGATAGGGGATTGGAATTGGATATGGCCCCGGACCTGTTGTTCACGTTGCAGTTATGGACAAACTCTGTTGCTTCTAATGCTAATCTAATGCAGCATTATTAGAATTTTCTTAATGATAATAAATTTTCAAATGATTTTCAAATGGCATCATGAAATGAATCAGCTTTCAAAGGTTTCTTGCACCTGAGCAAATACCTTTGCCTCAAATTAAGAAATCCTTTGAATTTATAGTTACAATATATGTAAGTATATATGCCCATATTGATACTAGCATAGAGAATCAAATCGAATATTTAAACACACGCCTATCAAATCGCCTGCATACAATAAATCTTCGTCACGATCCCAAATTGACATTTTACAACCAAAACCGAACGGAGGCACAAAGTTACTGGCAACCGCTGTTGTCTCTGCTAGACAGGCCCTCCTCTCCCTTTTCAACCAACAAAATAGCATACCCCGTACTTTAGCCATATGTGTGGTTGTTGTTATTGTTGTTGTTATTGTTGCACTTGCTGCCTGTGATATTGTTGTCAACGATGATGGCCCAAAGCATCACCCACATGCGTTGCGGCAACAACTCATCGTTCGACAGACACACACCCTTACATGGACACACACAGACTGTCACATACAGCACAGTAGAGGACACAAACGAGACTATGGCTGTGCGCCATCATTTATTGGCACAACTCTGCTCAGTGAAAAGGCACAAAAAGAAAAAACAATTTAATATCTGACAGCACACGCCGCTGCTCAGTGTGTTTTGGCTGATAGTGTATGTGTGGGCGTGGCCCTAATAGAGTTATCCTGCCGTTGACGAAATGAACGCATCGCATTATCCTCACACAAAATAATTGCAGCGCAGCCTGCCGCCACACAGTGGGAAGCACCTCCGCCCCTTTGGATTACAATAGCCGGCTTAGTGCGCTATTTTGGGAGGGTAATCTGTCAGGCAGGCACATGTGTGGCATGGTAACTGCAAAGCGTTGGATAATTTAAGGACCTTATTGCAAGAATGCATTAAAGAGCCAACAGTTGATGCTACAAACTGCCGCCGAAAAGAACATGTTTTTGGGTCAATGGGACAAGATAAGTAGCTGCCTTGGAGTTGTCTAATGGTTAGAGATTGCAAAGAATTGCAAAGAAGCTGAAAATGTTAAATATATTTATATCAAAGCAAGTTAGACCTTCTATCTTTTATGAAGTGCAGTTTTTAGCATTAACAGCCCTACTTGGTCTCTGCCTAAGGCACAATATGACTACAATTTGCCAACAATGTTGTGGTTAGTGTGACGTACTGTGAATATGGTCGATGGTAAGCTTCTTTGGAAATCTCACTTATAAGGACAATCAATGCCTTGACATGTGGTTACAGTTTCTCACAAAGTATATACATTGCATTGCTTATGAAATTAGTACTTAAACTTGCCACTTGAAGCAAATCTCCCTGAAGCTCAAGACTCCAAAGCTGATCACTCAATGAAATGTCTAAAGCCTCCAAAAATGTATGTCTAGAAGAAAATCACTCGGTCTTTTAAATCTCAATCTAAAAAAAAGAGGATATTTATGAAAAGGTACATCGTAAATTTTCTTTACGATATCTTGAATCATTCAGCTCATATGTGTACGATTCCAAGACAGGTGAAAGCAAATTGAACGCACATTGGTTGATCTACAGCTCAAACAGCTGAAACAACTGAACTAAAGGTGAAATCAATATACAAATGAAGAAACCAATTCCATATTGCTTTAAGCTCCTTCCTCGCTTTATTTAAATCTCCCTATGATTTTATTATAAGCCTGGCCGAATTATCTGATTTTAAAAGCTTTGTATATAGCACAAATATTTACTGATCTAAAACGAGTTAAAAAAAATAATATTCTTGTACTTTTACATCCACCAAAAAGATAGGTGGAACGTATGCATATAGTTTATGAGTTTAAATGTACGTGTACATAAATCTCGAATCTAACTCACAGGAAACGACACGAATTTATAGTTGTTATTTATGACCTGGTGGCCTCCATACACACGCTTCAATAAACTTAACTCATACAAGAAACTTTTGAAGTTTCAACCACTTCATGGACGTATTTATATAGCAGGCACCAAGAAAGTAAAGAACACACACCTCAATGCGTCCAACACCCAAAACGAGGATAGAAATTAAATTAGCGAAATGCATGCCAGCCGTGCGTATACGTAATAAAGTTATATGAACAAGTTCCAAAGTTAAATGCACTAATCTCAGAATATATAGATGTGTAGAATAGTTTATATATATATATATATAATTAGAATAGCTAATCCGATACTCCCTCTTTTGTTGATCTATGTTTGTTGTTGTGTTAGTGAGTTGTTGTTGCTTTCTTGCTTTGTAAACTTCTAGTAGTTTTTTGTGGTATTCCAGAAGTTTTTTGTACTGGCTGTGGAACGTCGATAAACTGTATCGATATATAATGATATCAATATACAAATGGGTTAACGGTACATATATATCGATAGACATGTATCGACAACTCCATATGATCGATAAAATATATCGATATATTACGATATCAATATACAGTTGACTTAACGGTACAGATATATCGATAGACATGTATCGACAACTCCATATGATCGATAAAATGTATCGATATATTATGATATCAATATACAGTTGAGTTAACGGTACGGATATATCGATAGACATATATCGACAACTCCATATGATCGATAAAATGTAACGATATATTACGATATCAATATACAGTTGAGTTAACGGTACAGATATATCGATAGACATATATCGACAACTCTATATATTGATACACATATGTCGATAACTTAATAGATTGATATACATATGTCGATAACTTAATAGATTGATGTACATATGTCGATAACTTAGTAGATTGATACACATATGTCGATAACTTAATAGATTGATATACATATGTCGATAACTCTATATATCTATCTATATCTATCTATCTATCACTAAATACATCAATAAACATTAGTGACAACTCAAATTATCGAAAACTCAATATATCGATATACATATTCGAAACTATTCAAGATATCTATATTCCAAAGTAGATCTTCCCCTGGCCGATGTTAGTCTATATTATCAATCCAATGGATGCAAAGATATGTCGAATTTATATTATCGCCTATTTGAGGGTGCAGTGTTACGCATATATGTAAAAAACGATATATAGCCCTTGACCTTCATCTACTCCGCAGTACACAGTCATACCGATCGATAGACAGACATTTAAATATATATATATAGATAACTGCCTTGTTAGTCCAGGAAATGATTAGAAAGATTGTTAAGATTTTGAAATTGTTTCAATTCTAAATACATCAAAGTATGCCTTTATTTTATAGACTCCAAAATGTTTCAATGTAAAAATTTCAATGCCACCACGGAATGCTCTTTATAATACTACTTACCCTCTATATCTTGTCATCAGTAAGTTTCTTACATTTTTTATATTGGTGCTTTAAATATTCCTGTGTTTTGTGTTTAATAGCAGATTTCTCAAATACGAGCTGGATTTGAAGTAGATGTACTCGATTTGCATAATATGTTTCGGGCCAAGCACGGCGTAGCCGATTTGGTGATGGATAAGCATCTCAGTCAGGATTGTGAAGATTATGCCAAAGTAATTGAATCAATTCTACAATATTTTTGTGAAGCTTACGCTTTTCCTGCTTTCGCACACACATAGGTGATCGCAGAGATAAAGAAATTGATAAAGTCAGACAGCAAGGGGAAATATACCGAAAACCTATACCGTACAGATGGAGGTCTGTATTATAGCGTTCACGACTGGTATAAAGAAAAAGATAACTATGACTTTAAGCTGGCGCAACTACAACCCGGAACGGAGCAGTTTACGGCAATGATTTGGAAATCATCCACAAGAATGGGTGTGGGCAAGGCCAAGAGGTGAATATTTCGTAACAACATGACTATCTCTATTCATTTATATTGCAGAGAAGGTAATTTGACATATATAGTCTGCCGATATGTGCCTCCTGGCAATAAACCAGGCAAGTTTGCGGAGAACGTTCTAGATATTAAAGATACCTCCAGAGGGTAAGCTTGAGAGTTCTTGAATTAATAATTTTTATATATTAAGAATGACTTCCTTGCAGCTGCCAACAGAAAAGCCTGCAAGTCTATATGCTATTTTCATGTCTAGTTATCTCTTTGGTTGTACAAGGCGGATGTATAAACTGACCTTGGATCTGTCGCTGATTTGGCTCTGAACCGTTTTACGTCGAAGATTAAAGTGCTGATTATGCGCTTAAGTAAAAGTCAACCAAAGATCGTTAAAGCGTAGGTGAAATAGTCAATAGATAATAACTTTTTTAAGAGCGTCTGCTTATATTTTATAATATTCATCAACCTATTTAATGGCCAATAAACATTAATGCGTTATATTCCATATAAGTTGACATAAATCGGCTAAGCATGATTCGTTGCAGGAATAAGTTTCTCATAAAAATTGGCGAAAGAACCTTAGCAAAATTAGCAAGCTCGATGTGAAATGAGTGAGGAACGCCGAAAGTTTATCTTCTAAGCTCATTTTAATATCCTTTCTGAGGGTATTCTAATACGATATTGGTATGGCATAGAAGGAAGTATATCCGACCCTATAAGCATGACAAGCTAAGTTGATATAGCCATGTCTGTCTGTCTGTCCGACTTTTTCTATGCGAACTAGTAGCTCAATATTAAGGCTCTTTCTGTGCTCATATGTAAAAATCTGACCACTATATCACACAGCCCGAGGTACAGCAATAGTGGTTGTTTTTTATCCGAATTTTCTATATGTCAGTATTTGGAATGAAGTCTTCTCTGTTTGTTTATTATCCGGAGCAAACCAAATTTGGAACGTATCAGTCTTAGAAGCCTCCACGTATGCTAATCGAATTTCAACCGAATCTGCCAGGGTGAGTATGCTTCGGTTTACCGAAATTCAGCTCCTTTCCTTGTTTTAAAATGAAATTAGGTAGTCCCACATGAGACTGAACTGTTAAGCTGCAAGACGTAGACTTCTGATGAGCATACCTGGCAGGTCTGTAAAGTCAAGCTCCAATCTTAATTTTTTGGGTTTTGTTATCAATTTTGTGCTGTCATCAAATACAGTGAGGTGCGGCCGAAATCTCGGAATCAGGACCTTCAGCCCGCTAACAAACCCAGTTTTATTAGAAAATATATAATGCGAACAAGTAGCATATGTCAAACTTGTCCAGATCGTAGCACTATATCATATAGCTCCCATGTAACCGACCGATTTGAAATGAACTCTTAGTATACGCAACTTGTTTGTCTTTCATCCGAATTTGGAACGTGTCAGTCTTAGAAGTCTCCACGTATGCTGACCGAATTTCATCCAAATCTGCAAGGAATCTGCTTAGGTGTTCCTTAGGTTAGACTTCCATTCTTGTGAATTCCATTTCATGAATTTCTTGATAAAAACCTTAGACTTAGACTAAGAACACCAAAATATAAACCAAACTCATTGAGTCTCAAATTAAAATCCGCAACCACATTTGATCATCAGTTGTTTTAATTTCCAAAAATTTGATTAAGTTCAGTCTTGTTACATAAGTAACAGTTATAATATATTTTTAGAGTCAATTCTTTACACTATCGAGCGATAAGCTAACTGATCATCAGCTGCCACCAAAGAAGCTTCAGCTTAAGAAATTTTGTTACTTTTAAGAAGACATTGATGATCTGCGGGACTTCACTTTGTATAGGCTATATTTGATCAACTTGTTGTTGCATGTGGATAGTTTCATGTCAGGTCCAGGTTAATCAAAATCATCATAAGATGATGGTAACATTGATGTTCAAAGAAGATTTTCACAAATATATATGAAACAACGCTGGATTTTGTTTAGTTTACAAAATCAGTAATCCTATCTCAACAATGAAATAGCGTTCTTCTCAACCTCTAAATTTGTCAGCATCCATAACTATCAGTTGTCGGGCTATACTGTGTTCTCTTCATTTAAGTAAATTTCATTTTCACGCTTTTAATTTCTTTCCTATCAATTGGCTACAGCCTCGCCTTATTAAAGCAATTCAAATTGATCAGGGAGATATTTGATATAACTCCCTAAGCTGCTGCTCTACAAAGTGAATTTGAAGTAAGTTTTCGTAAATAAGTTTTGGACGTTCATGGCCTTGCTAAAAGAAATTGTTTCTTTGCTATTACTAAGTCAACTCTCATTGGTAAATTGAAGGACCAATAAATTTACATTTTTTTTAACAAAAGACATTGTAGATGCTCTCGGCCAAAGTAAGAGATACCTTTGAAATCGATGTCTTCAAAAGACTTAATGAGCTAAGGGCTTTGCATGGCACAGGACCTCTAAGACTGAATAAAACTCTATCAAAGTTTGCCAACGCCTGGGCTAAGGTAAATGCTAAATTATGGATGGCTTGACTTCAAAACCTTTTACATAGTCTCTTTCAGCAACTATCATATAAGGGCAGGCTCGAACACAGCACCAGAAACGGTGATACGATCTATGGTGAGACTCTCTATCTTACTCCGGGGCGGGCACAAAACTGTGCCGATGCTTGGTACTATGAAAGCAAATTTTATGATTTCGCTAAGCCACAGTTTAGCCCAAGAACCGCCCATTTCACGCAAATATTGTGGAGAGCCACCCGTGAGGTGGGCCTTGGTATATCTAAAGATGCCAAGCGCAAGGCATTTGTAGTGGCTGTTTATTATCCGACGGGCAACGTCAATAACTACTTCAGGCGAAATGTGTTACCCTTAAAAACAACAATAGACAACACAACAACATCAACATCCACGGAAAAAATAAAATAAATTTGTATTTTTAATAAATTCATGGTAAAATTCAATCTCAGAGTTCATTGACAGTTTGAAACATGTTAACCAAGTATAAGAAAAAGAACCAAGATTTGCTCTTTGGAAAGGCTAGACATACAATTTATATGCAAACTATATCATCAATATGAAAAGTAAAACTTAAACTTAAGACAGTTCATTTTTATTTGGACAAAAGAGATGAAGGCCCGTTTTTGCATTTGCCAAATAGCAGAAAAATTTACTTTTTTGGCCATTTCAAACGTATTTACTTTGACAAATGAAGCAAAGGCAAAACAAGGCTTAGAAGTAACCGGAATATGTGAAAACAGCCCTCAAACAGTTGATTGTCAAAATGTATTTTATATTTTGTAACCCAATCCCAAATCTTCGAGAAGATCAAAGTTCCTTAAGCTCTATAGTCCGATCAGTTTCATAAAGGTTACATTTCGATCTTCTTTTCATATATGTTCAGGAGTAAGTGAATTGTGTTGTTTCTAGGCTAAGGTTTATTTATTAGGAGTCCGCCGGATAACGTAACAATCGTCGCATTTTACTCATTAAGAACAGCTTGTCAGATCGGGCAGCTGTTTCGGGGTCAGCCATGATTTTGAGACCTCTAGCTTGCTTCAGTGCAACGTTCATTGCCATCCTGATGACTTCAAACCCGAAATCAATCGTGGATTCTTACGCCTTGAAGGAAGTAAGCTCTTACCTTAGGGATTGGGGGCTATTCATGAAAATATTCGCACGCAATATCGTTAAAGAATACAATTTTTGCTACAAATATTGAACTGAATCAATATAATCTTAAGGCTATGGTGTAGTCTCTAGCTGTGGAACACAGATGATGGCCCAATTAGCGAGATTTCCCATTTTAGTTTTAGTTTTTTCACCTGTTTCAGGTGGACTGTCAACAATTGAATTGAGACCAATGTAGTCTGAAATAGGCAATTGTATATTAAGATCGTTGAGTTTGTACACCTCTTTTATACCTCTAGCAGTGCTTCAATTCGTTCATATGTATACAGGGGTTCAAATCCTTAAGCTCACATCAGTTTTTGAAATCGTTAATGGCTTAAAAATGTTATATTAGTTAGCCTTTTCCTCACATAGCAGGGAGTTTAGTTCACCTCAAGTAAAAACCAACTTTAGAAGATAATTCGTTGTTTGATTGCCATTTAGACCATTACACTCCTAGCAATTGCTTCAGTAATTTAATATCATTCCACCGTAAATAATCATTAATGCCAGAATTTAATAATAAATTCTATAAAAAATAAAAATAAAAATCACAACTAAGCGTTAATGCGAATGTGAAATGGTTTGCTATTCTGGGCCGTTTTTGTGCAGAAAATTTCACATGTGGGCCTTCCCGATGTCCTTCTGTCTATATCTAAATGTGCTGCTAATGATGATAGTCGGCAATCGGGGCAACAAAACACAGCATATACAAGTTTTGCATGAGCTCGCTGCTGCTTCTGTTGTTGCTGCTGAGAAAAAAAAGGACCAAGGACCGTATTTGAAATTCAAATAAGCTTGACACACGGCCCGGTGGGGTTGGACTTTTGGTGCTGCGGCACTGTTGGGTTAATTTGAAAACGTGCGATAAGGAAATTCAATTTTTTGTGCTGCTTGCGAGGAAGTGAGTGCTGCTGTCAGGACATTGTGTTATGCGAATGCGAGTAGTTCAGTTCGGCGTGCCTGCTTCTGCTTTTTGGCAATCAGCATCAGGCTCAGGCAAACAACAAATTCCCCATTGGGCGCCCGGTGTCAACATGGGGCAGACGACGGCTAAGGATCGGGCTTGGCTGCTTGATTTTGGATGTCATGTCGTTGTTGCTATTGTAATTTTGCATTTTTTGTTCCCAAGTGCTGCTATTTACGACGCACAGACAGAGCAACAGCGAAAGTCACAAGAAAAGCAAATACTAAAGCTCCATTTTCATTTCTTCTTTTTTCTTTTTCTTTTTGAGGAACAGGCAACGGGGTCACCGGGGCTGGCACAACAACAGCAGCTGCCGGCAGCGCATTAAATCCTTAAGCACACATTATTATTCAATCAGATATGAAGTTTTATTTATATTTTTTTTTTTGCTGCTCGTATTCTTTTTTCTGACATTTCCACGCGTTCCATTTGGACTGCACGTACATAGGTGGAGTGTGTGTGTATTTGTGCATGTATGTATGTATGTATATGCATATGGGCCGCGATTTTTGTGTTATCCTGTCCCGTGCCCCGTATGAGTATCCTAGTCTTGCCTAATGACATTCAAATTGGTTCTGCCTCCGCCCATTTCAATTTAAACATGTTAAATAAATTAATGGAATTTGTGGATGATGCCGGCCCATAGAGGATATATCCCTGGGAAGTTGGCTATGAAAAAGCACAGAAGCTCAAGCAGCAGACTATATGCAAAGGCAAATGGAAGAATATACCCCAAAAGGTAAATAAAATCTGCTACAGATATCAATTTCAACTTGAGATGACAGTGTTTGCATAGAACAGGGTGGAAAATATCCTTAAGCACTAGACGAGCGTCTATATGGATTCTCTTCTTCTTTCTTTTTCATATACTCGCGCTTACTATTTGTGACATATTATCTGTTTGTGTAGTAAACTTAGTAAACTGTGAATATGCGTTTTGATTTCCTTTGTGGGTAAACGTTAGTAATCAAGAAAAGATTGATGAGGTCAATTAAATTGTCCTCGGGTGCCGCCTCTTCATTCTCCTTCGCCTAAAGCGGTAGGGAATTGCTCTGTAGCAAAGGGATTAGTGTGCTTCTCAAGCCTGCCAAAGGGTTTCGTACCTGTTGAGTTCAGTTCATCTCTTTTGTCTGTCATCATCTTTTGTCTGACATCCAGGTCCTTATGAAGAGTGCTGTGGCTCACGTACCACGGGGCGCCACAAATTTGACGGACAGCCTATATTCTTCTAAGCTGGGTTTGGAACAGGATCCCCATATTGGTAGGGCGTATCTAAAGACAGGTGCTTGTACATCATCACCTTGTTATTTAAAGCCAATGTACTCCGCTCGCTTAGAAGCCAGCGAAGCTTCTGTTTCCTCCTTTCTCTTGCACCTTATCGCTGTCACATACTGACTATAGATGAGACTGTCCAAAATAGCAGTGCAAGTCCTTGAGATTGATCGGGGTGCGTATTATGATTAGGGTTCTGCATGGTCTCTTTCAGATTGTTCGAGTATGTAACACTCAGTCCACTTCTTCCAGCTTGTTAACCGCCTTGTCAGAGATTTTATGACGTGACACAATTGCCGTATCATCAGCGTACGTAGCCATTATCATCTCTGTATTCCGTATCCATATTCCACTTCTTATTCGAGAATATGCGCCGTGTAGATACTGTATGGGTCCTAGGACGCTGCCTTGGGGCACTCCTCATCGAATGCTATATAAATATTCTAGAGTGTAGGTAGCTGGACAGCAGGTCTCGCCTCGTCAGCATCTTGAGGGTGAGACGCTATTTCTCTGCTTATTATCTTTAGTTCTTCTGGTAAGGTAGTTGCTTCTGCCCTGTCCATATGCGATTTGACCCACTCGCTTTATTCATACTTAACAGACAGCATCCTAATTGGTTGCCTTCTTACTGTCTTCGTTAGTCTCCATAAAGGTCCTTATTGTGCCATTTGCTTCAACGCTCTCCAGCATCGTCTCAAAGCAGACCTGTTTCTTCTTGATCAGAACTTTCTTCAGTTTGTTGGTTACTCTATGTACCATAGCTTCACCATTGGACAATGTAGCATACTCTCTTCTGAGCTGTCTTTTAGCGTATATAAGCTTTCCCTCGCTTAGAGACGGTCATGCAGCATGGTGAATCTTGTTCGTAAGCAGTTTAATGGCATCTTCAATGTCCTCCCCAGAGTTGGTCTTGATGTTGGTAGCGATTATAAGCAGAAGGATATGGCATATGGTACGCAGATGATCAGTCTGTGTTCTAAATGGATTGCCAAAAATCATAGAAGACTGTAGTCTATATCAAAGAAATACAGTCGAAATACTATTCCCATATATAAAATCCCCAGATGTACATTACATATATACTTCACTATTAGACAGAACTCTCGGAAGCGTTGCGTTGCTTCCCTAAGTTTGTTATTCGACTTCTAATACATTTTTGGTTAGCTGAAAAGCAATTCATTTTGTTCACCCATTGCAACTTTAACTCTGCTGAGAATCGATTATAGCTGATTCAGAAATGGCCTAAAAGATATAGCTGCATTCGCACCATCACAAGACATGCACATTCAAAAAGGGTCGTCACTAAAAGATCATCGGAGATTGATTGAAGCTATATGTTGTTCAACTGAAGATGTATTTCAAACTGCACCTAAATATTTGGGTGCCACTACACCCTAGAGTATCACCACTTTAATGGAGTGTTTGCTGATTTTCAATCAAAATATGGTTAAGTTGGAATACACGTCGATTGCCATTAAAAAAAGCAACACAAATGATAATCGACGAATAGAATTCAAAAAGAGATTCGAGTCTAATTAAAAGCTGTTGCTGCTCTTCCATCATGACAAGACACTTGTGGACGGACACTTGTCCAGTCGCCATGCAACATTCAGGAGTTGGAAAAATACTCATAACTAAATACTTTTTAAAGCAGCTTCACTGGGCATATCTCTCACCCTATGCAAATATGCCCCCAAACTGAAAACCAAACTCATTTAATGCGTATTGGAAATGGCTATCCCAAACTCCCTTTTTAGCGCTAAGTGTCATCGGCATCGGCATCGCCAACGCCTTTGCTATCGTCGGTGCCATCATCATCACTTCATCTTGTCTGGGTCTGGGTCTGGCGATGCTCAAATGGGGGCCAGAGTTGGGGCACTTTGTCAACTATTTATAACTTGAAGTTGGTCGTAAAATTTATGTGCATCGTAAACGCGGCAAATCGTGGCGAAACACTGACAAAATGTTATGAAATCAAATTTACACACAAAGCGTCCCTAATGACGCGGCTGACAACGACGCCAGCGACAGCGACAGCGACGACCCTGCTAACTGTAACGGAGAAAGCTGGAAATGGTAGATGCGGAGGGGGGGTCTTATGGAGTTAGGGTGGTGCTGGGGCGGCTGGAAGAAACCTCATTTCGTGGGGCTGTCTGTCGCATGAAAATTGTTTAATTACGCGCGCGTTTAATTATTCTCGGCGCTGGGTGCTTAAATTGTAACGTCGCTGACCTAATTGAGTAATAATTAAAATTAAGTGCATGCTAAATTGTTATTAATTATTAAAATGCATTCGCTCCACAGCAGGGAGCGAGGCGAGGCGAGGCGAAGCAAGTCAAGGGCGCAAAACTTCCAACTTCTTTTTATGTATTTGGCTTGTGTCTCTGGCCAAAGCGCGATAATTTGTTGCAAGTGTTGCCAACAGCCAAAAAGGGACATTTGTTTACTGGCCAAATGGAAATTGCAACGCCATTTCAGTAGGTGCGGGGGAAGAGATTTCTACAAGCAGTGTGAGTGTGAAATTAATCTGCAATAAATGAAGATCTATGGCGGCGAAGACAAACAATAATTAAAGCAAGTTTTTCGCAACAAATTTCAAGCACAGTGGTAAAGTACAAAGAGAGCCAAACATTTTCCCTTTTTTGCTTCCACTTTTTAAATTTATAGTTTTTTTTTCAAGAAAATCTGAATGATTATTTATATAACTCAGAAGAAGAGTAATGCGAAACAAATATGAAGGTTTTATATAGCAGTCCAGTTTAGTAGGATGGCTGATTTCAGGTAGAAGTCGTCGATGGAACTGCAAACAACACATCCAAGTAGCTCAAACTAGTGGGAAAAGATAACATGGAATGCTGCTAAGAAGATAAGACGATCTTTCTTCAAGAAACCAATCCCAGCGTCGGAGGTGCTTGCAATATCGTACCGCGGAACGGGATGCAGTATTCCGCACACAGACTAGAGAGAATCCGCTTGTGCCAGCAGAAGAGCAGTTGCAAAGAATTGTCCCTAGATTTCATAGGAACCGGATTCAAAAACTCGCTCACTGGCAAGAACTTTCTTTGTTATAGCTATCCTTAATTGTTATTTATATTGGTTAAATACAGAAAATTAACAGTTTTAAAATGCTTTTGAATTGAATTTGAATTTGACCAAAGCTTAAGCTATTTTCAATCATTTCAGCCAATGCATTTTTTGAGCGTTTTTTCCAAATGTTAAATTTTAAGGTGTGTACAGTCAGGCGTACTTATAGCCGGATAGTAGGCACCCACCCGTTAAGTTAAGCTCACGATGAAAAAGAACCGTCAATATTAGTTACAATAAATCATTTTATCAATTGCAACTTCATATTATATGCTTGCATTCATAAATTATCCGAGTTCAAGAGCAAAACATTTTAAATACATTTAGCACTCGAAACTAATAACACACAACTTGTGTTCAGATACATACATAAGTACTTACACACACGCACACACACGCGTAGGTTTGTTTGTTCATCAGCAGCAAAACTGGCAGACATTTTTCAATATAAATTATTGTCAGCTGAAGTGCATAAAATGTCGCATGAAGCTGGCAGTTGGAAATGAACAAGAAGAAAATAAATAAAAACCACTCAAAACACGTTATTCATCGTTAAAGCAACTGCACAAGGCAAAGAGGCAGACGGGCATGAGATTGTGAGTGCGGAGGGTGGATTGTTGCAATGACGACAGACGTGACTGCCTGGAGATGGATGTACGGGGCGTATGCGCAATGCGATATGCAACAAATTGCTAAACAAATCAAATTTATTGCAAGAGTTGCGCGAAACGAACGCAGACAAAACAGTCACAACAACAGCAGCAAGAGCAGCAGCAGCAACAGCAACAACAATGACAGCAACAACAACAACAACAGGCATGTAAGCAAGAATATCGGCCACAACAACAAACACAAAGACAAGTACGCATGTAAAACGTCACACTGAGAGATACCAGAAATTAATATGGGCCGCATTTTTGCTAGCTAACTTGGTGTTGCTGTTGTTGTTGATGCTATTGTTGTTGCTGCTGTTTCTGTTGTTATTGCCATTGTTGTTGTTGCCGTTGGCGCTATCAGCGCTTGTATAACTTCATTTGGTTTGTTTGTCGGAATTGTTGGGCCTCCATTTCGGCATCGTCTGCTTGTACGTTTGTTGCTTTTTTGTTAAACTGTATTTTTAAACGCACACACAAGCAAACACACAAATACAGTTATACAGACACAGGCTGCCATACAACATGGCGGTCGGTCTCGGTCAGAACGGAAGTCCGACTTGTGCTTGTGCTGCGTTAAATTTATGCCAGACTGTGGCGTTGGTATTTTGGTTGCTGCTGCTACTGTCGCGCCTTCATAGCAGCACCATGGCAGAAATTGTAAAATAAATATTACAAATTTGGAAGTTCTAATTTAGCATAATGACTTTGATTCGTAAGCGGCTTTAATAATAATTACATATGTTGCATATATTCATAATTTCAGGTTCAACTCAAATATAGTTTGAATTGTTTAGCATCTTATGTTATATATATTACCTAGTGGAACCCATATAAGTCCAACTATTTACGATTTAGTATCACTATCTTTAATAATCAAGATGAGCCTGAATCCTGGCTGATTGATATTTGTGCACTAGTCGTCTCTCAGTTCTATTGAGATGGACCAGAACGGGGCAACCGATTATCTGTTAACACAAGTTTGTTGAGCTATGACTGCACTTCCTCGGCTACTGCTACTGGGGTCGAAAGCCTTAACTGATACTGCGCCAACAAGATGAAGACATCTGCTGGTTTGGTGTTCTCTATATCGCACAGCAACCGAGGATTGCAGGCTTTGGAAAACAGCACCACTAGAAGATGACTCAGGAGGACTTCTCCCTCGCCATGCGCCCTTTTTGGTGTGAAATTACTTTTGGCCCTCCAATCTTTCTTGCTCTTCCACCTAAATCCAATTGTACATGCAACAACTAAGCAGCCTATATCAGTTTAATGATTCCCTTGGGCATCAGAAATTTATATAACACGCACAGAAAACTCAAGAAATTTTGAATTTTTCGTTTGTCAATATATTGCTTCATTTGTTTAACTCTCTTCGAGGATATGGGACACATTCAAAGCCGCCTTAAAAAATCAATAAATAAATAAATAAGTCTAACGAGGGCTGCGTTCTATGTTTCTTTCTTAACAGTGCGGGAACATTATTATTTTTTATGAATTTATTGATTTGAAAATATTTTCCAAGATGCTGAAAATACTTTCTCATGCGTTAAAAACCAATTTTCGAAGAACTTTTGCCATTCCAAAGGTGACATCTCTAAAATGGGATATTTTGACACCAAAAAAATCTTAAATTGCTCTTTTTTTGGCATAGCCAAGAACAGATAGGCGACATTAAGTACCAAATGAAAACTGTAAGACAGATGCGATATTTTACGTGTTCAAAATCTTTGTACCGTGAGTTGATCGATTTGATGAAGGACATCTGGTTTTTCGGTTGTTTTTATCACTTTTTCCAAAAATCTCTAGCAAATAACTAATTCTAAATTCAAATAAGGCGATCCTTCTTTTGTCAAATTAAGAGCACCGTGGTCATGCCATGGAATACTCTTGAGGAAACGGAAATACTTTGGGTAGATTTGAGCACCCACTTGCGACTCTAAGGAACATTGGTATAGCAAAATGGGAAGAGCGGGAACTAGCTAACCTCGAAACTCTTTATTTACCTTTGCCA